>JAUDYJ010000001.1:265893058-266578058 GCA_030761175.1 Masticophis lateralis
ACAGATTGTGACCGGTCGGAGAGGTAGGAGGAGAACCACCGTAAAACGGTGCCTCCCACCCCCAGTCCCTCCAATCGGTGCAACATGATACCATGGTCGATGGTATCAAAAGCCGCTGAGAGGTCTAATAACACCAGGATAGAGGAATAACCCCTACCCCGGGCCCACCAGAGATCATCCACCAACGCGACCAATGCTGTTTCAGTGCTGTATCCAGGCCTGAAGCCGGACTGGAGCGGGTCTAAATAGACAGCTTCATCCAGGTACCGAGGGAGCTGCCATGCAACCACACTCTCAACAACCTTCGCTAAAAAGGGAAGGTTGGAGACTGGATGGTAATTAGCCAAAATAGCCGGGTCCAGGGAGGGCTTCTTGAGGAGGGGCCTCACCACCGCCTCCTTCAAGGCGGCCGGTAGGGCACCCTCACGCAAAGAAGCATTTATGATCTCCTGGAGCCAGCCTCGTGTAACCTCCCGGGAGGCCAGCACCAACCAGGAGGGACACGGGTCCAATAAACATGTGGTTGCATTCAGTCTCCCCAAGGTCCTGTCCACGTCCTCGGGAGCCACAGGATCGAACTCAGCCCAGATAACACTCTCAAGACCTGCCTCAGTCACCTCGCCCGAACTAACCCAGTCGGCGGCCAAGTCATCCCGAATCTGAGTTATTTTGTCATCCAGATATTGAACAAAATCCTCAGCACGACCCTGCAAGGGATCCTCCCGTGCTCCCGAATGAAGGAGGGAGCGGGTCACTCTAAACAGGGCGGCTGGGCGATTATCTGATGATGCGATAAGGGCGGCAAAATAGTTAGATTTTGCCGCTTTTATCGCCACTAAGTAAGTCTTAATGTGAGCTCTTACTAGTGTCAAGTCAGATTCAGAGCGACTGGCCCTCCAACCGCTCTCTAGGCGTCTTCTCCGGTGTTTCATCTCCCTCAGCTCCTCGGTAAACCAAGGAGATAAGTGAGTTCGGCGCCGGGTCAGAGGCCGCGAAGGCACGATACGGTCCAAGGCCCCACTGGCTGCCCTATTCCAGGCAGCCACGAGATCCTCAGCCGAGTCGTGTGTCAGTGTCTCAGGAAATGGCCCAAGCTCCGTCTGGAACCTATCAGGATCCATCAGGCGCCTGGGGCGGAACCACCTAGTCGGTTCCGCCTCCCTGCGGTGAGGTGCAGCGGTCTGAAAGTCGAGTCGAAGGAGCGAGTGGTCAGTCCATGACAAGGGCTCCATAACTATATCCCCAATATCTAGACCACTCAACCACTGACCAGAGACAAAAACTAGATCCAGGGTGTGTCCACCAACGTGGGTCGGGCCCTGAATTACCTGGGTCAGGTCCATGGCCGTCATGGAAGCCATGAACTCCCGGGCTAACTCAGATGTTTCACCGATAGATGGCAGGTTGAAATCCCCCATGACCATAAGCCTAGGGGTATCAACCGCCACTTCGGCTACAACATTGAGAAGCTCGGGCAGGGTCGTTGCCACATGGCAGGGAGCCAGGTATGTGACTAACAGACCCATCTGCCCACCACGACCCCACCTCACGAAGATGGACTCACACCCGGCTATCTGCGGTACAGTGGTCTCCCTCGGACTCAGACCTTCCTTAATAATGACCGCTACTCCCCCACCCCTCCCCTGAGCTCTCGGCTGGTGGAATGCAAGGAAACCTGGTGGGCACATCTCCACGAGGGGAACCCCCCCTCGTGGCCCAACCAGGTCTCAGTAATGCCGGCCAGGTCCACACACCCCTCTTGGAGAAGGTCACATATGAGGGGGGCCTTATTGACAACGGACCTCGCGTTGCATAACAACAGCCGGAGCTTCGGGTCCTGAGACTCTAAACAACCCGGGGAACGGGAATGGCTCAGGGGACCGGGGCACGCAATCGCTCGAAGACAGCGAGTGCGAGCCCCCACCACATGATATGGTCCCCTACCCACGCCATATCTGCCCCTCCCACACAGTATCTTGATCGCACAGCCCTCGACAGAGGGCTTAGTAGACGCCCTCTTGCCTCCAGAATCTTGACCCCCCGTGGCTCCATAAACAGCTGGACCTAACCTTCCCCCCTGTGGGTTCTCCCCCATATTCATATATATATACATATATATATATATATATATATATATATATATATATATATATATATATATATGAATATATAATTCATATTCATATATAGATATATTCATATCTATAAATGGTTCAGAGGGTTAATGGAGTTTGGTTGAGATGGTTATTAAAGTTTGCATTGGATTTGAATGTATCTGCTTTCATGAAAACTAGAAATATTCCTCAGTGAAATTCTTTTACATGGACCAAAACACTGCCCATGCTGCTACCCTTTGCCTTTAACTATACATTTTTTCAATGGACTATTTCTTACATTCAAGAAAAAATAATGTTTGGAGATTGGTGGTCTTCCACTCCTGCTCATCCCTATCATTTCCTGCACATGTCCTTATTTTTATGATGAAAGGTATCTTATCCATCAAAATTTTCTGGAATTTGTTAAATTTGTTAAGTTTCGTTGCTGCTTTCAAATTTAAGAAAGCTGGAAATGAATGCTACTTGTTGTTAAACTTGTTGTTAAACTTGTTGCTTCACCTTCCAATAAGAAATGCTTAGATCATTTTTCATAGAAATGAAATGTAATGCAAATTTCTTGAAGTGTAGGAGAATGGTAGTATTTTTTTTTAAGTGCATCGATATGGCACCTGTAAAGCTGTCAAAGGAAGAAGGAATGCAAAAACTGAACAGGTGGCACCATGGAAGCAGCAAGATGGTTATTTCTCTTCAATACACTTAAAAAGATCACCATGAGTCACCTGACATTTTGGGATACACTGATATTTCCTCTTTTTTTCTTGTAAAGTGGTTTATCAAGGATTTTAGTATTTATTTATTTATTATTTGGGCTTGTATGCCGCCCTCTGTCCAGAGGACTCAGGGCGGCTCACAACAATAAATACACAAATTCAATTATAAAATATAACAAATATAAGAACCCATTAAAATCACATTTAAAACCCCTTCAGTACAATCCGGCCAGGCCAAATAGCCATTTTTTAAGATCCCGGCGGAAAGAGCGAAGGTCAGGAGCCACCCCGAGCTCCAGGGGGAGCTGATTCTACAGAGTGGGCACACCCACAGAGAAGGCCCGCTCCCTGGGAGTCACCAGTTGACACTCTCTGGCTGACGGGACCCCAAGGAGGCCCCCCCTGTGAGAACGCACTGGGCGATGGGGAACTGTCGCTGGCCGCAGATGGTCCACCAGGTATCCTGGGTCTAAGCCATGTAGGGCTTTATAGGTAATTACCAGCACCTTGAATCTTTATGAGCAAACTCTCTACAATTTTAACAGAAAACATTCTGTTTTAACAAACATAGCAAATGTTTTTTTTTTCTACACATTCTAAATTATGGACTGGTCAACTTGCCAATATCTTTCAGACACCTCATTGTGTCATACACGTTTTGGAGAAACTGATCAGTTTCTCCAAAATTTGGGATAGTATTGCAAAGGTTTAATGGGTACACTTGTTGACTTTCAGAAAGTGATATTAAAATAAACACTTCTGAACTCACATGGCAGAGTAAAAATGCCTATTTGGATGCCATCTCTACATGCAAAGCATTTTGATAGAAACGGATTCATAGCCTAATTTATCAGGGATGTAAACTAAAGCATCCCTTGGTCATTCTTTTCAAACTCTACATTATCTAGAATTCTGCAAAAAATGATTCACCCCTTTGGGATGTCTGGATTTTTTTTTGCATATATTTGCCAATGAGTTTAATCAGAGCTTCATGGAAATGAAGTTCAAGAGAACAATTAACACTGAAGTCAGGCACTTGTTTCATTATTTCATCCCACACATGATGCTTCAGGATGAGAGAAAAATTATCCCCTTAGATTCAGTAATCAACTTTCGGTAGAATAATTGTGACAAACAGTTTCTATTTTGTAATTTATCATTTGTCTCTCATACTCTTGTGAATATTTCCATCAGAAGGGTTACTAAAGCAAGCAACGTAACAGTTATGTCAATGAAGTTGATGCCTCATCACTTTGTCCATGCATCTGACATTGACACTGATATGAAAGTAACTTTGCTTGCAAAACTGTGATTTTCATCTTGTCTATTTTGTTCTATTCCCCCATGACAAAGTGATTCAACTCAGTACCACTTGGAGGTTTTCCATAATGACTTACTTATTTCAAATCTTGTTACAACATTTCCATGAGCTTTAGGAGTGGCACAGTGGTTAAAATGCAGTATTGCAGGCTAACTTACTGCTCACTGCCAGGAGTTCGATTCTGACTGGCTCAAGGTTGACCAGACCTAGGTAAAACTTATAAGAAGCTTGTTTTGAAATGAAGCGAAGTCTTAAAGTTTCACCAAGTAATCTAGAAATTTTGGCATGAATTACAATTTTATTTTTAAAGTAAAATGTGTTTTTAAGCTCTTTTATGTATTTTTACAGTGCAGCCAACAATTGTTCTGCTTTCTGTTCTGCCAGCTTTATTTACTGCCGTTTTCAGGTGATATAGACTTGTGGATGGTGAAGAAGAGAGCCTTTCATCATAAATTAAATTTTCCCTTACAACAACTTTCATTCCCTCATCTGATCAGTGTTTCTCACATACTGTAATTTGTATTGTCCATCTTAAGTACTGTGCATATGGTACACAGAAGGAGGGAAGGAAGAAACCATTTGATGTGAATGGAACAGGTTTGTTTGGGGGCAGTGATTAAATAATGTCTGGGGTAAGTTTTCTTTTAAAAAATCTAAAGCGCCATGATGGCACAATGGTTAGAATGCAGAATTGCACAGCTGGCACAGGTGGTACAGTAGTTAGAATGCAGTATTGCTAATTTATTGCTCACTGTCAGAAGTTTGACTCTGACCGGTTCAGAGTTGACTCAACCTTCCATCCTTCTGAGGTGGGTAAAATGAGGACCCAGATTATTTAGGGCAATATGCTGACTTTGTAAACTACTTAGAGAGGGCTGTAAAGCATTGTGAAGTAGTATGTAAGTCTACATGCTATGGCTATTGCTATTTATAGCTAAGCATTGACTTGACCATTATAAAACATTGTATTTTTTCCTCTGCATTCTTGCTATTGTAAACTGGCTGGTATGTTTCAGTTCACTGCCATGGTTACTTGCAGTAGCAGCTGATATATGGTCTGATATTCTCCTGTAGTAATCCTGATCCAAAGCAGAATGCGTGCTTCATTGAATTACTTGGTATTGTTCAGGTCCTGAGGCAGCAAAGCTGTCCCTTAGCCATTGTGCTAATGTTAATGCTGATCATTGTGCCCTGAGGATGTTACCTAGTTTGGGTAATGAAACATCTACAAGAAAGCAACCAAACTCAGAATGCACCGAGGACCCCTCATTGTGCTAATCCTCTCATGAGTGACAATTTGTATGAGATGAATGGAGTCACCATGTGCCTCTAGAGTCTGTGTGGTAAAACATCACCAGGAGAAAGGGAGCCAAACCATAGGAGATTCATAAACCTGGCTGAAATCATCCTTGATTGTTTAATGAAGTACTCACACAACTCATTTTATTTATTCCTTTAACTGAATTGACAGGATGGCAATTACTTTTTCACAATGGAGCATGTTCAATGTCTTTGTGAAATAGCTGAATATCACCAATGATATTTTGTCATTCAAACTTTCCTAACATGTCAGTAGAACCCACATGAAACATTAATTGTCAAAGATGTGCAAAAAATCAGAAAAATCAAAAGGGTGTTCCCTTCATAAAGCTGTATGCTATCCTACCCTAGTATTAACAGATAATTGTCTTTTCTGAGGCTTATCATCTGCAGCTAAGACTGGAAACTCTATTACCCAAAACTGTATATCAAATAGATCATGATGAATTTTCTTACAGTCTGTCACCAAATATGCCACACATTTTGATTCGTGTACCATAACTGAAACTTTTAAGCATTTGCAAATACATGAAGAGTTCTTCAGAGTCAAGTCAAATGTCCCAGTGTAAATACAGCAGCCAACTAGATCAGCTGGAAAGGTTACCAACAAGAAACCAGAGCAAGATCCATTTTCCCTCCAGTGTTTTCATGGTGTCAACTGGGAGAAATAAATGACAAAATATTCAGTGTGATGACAGGATGCAACTTCAGCCATTTTCATAATGCTGATGACATCCTGGCTTGCTTTGAAAGCATCTTTCAATTCAAGAAATAACATACAGTCATCCATATTTATACACCAGTCACTATTAGCCTTATCCTCATGAACTTGTCTAGTTCATAAAATGAGTGGCCATTATCCCCACTGATGGCAATTAATACCATTGTTTAACTATGAGTGTATAATAAAACTCTCATCCATTGATTATGTCCATGTTAGATAGTCTTGAGAGGAAGTTAAAATTCCTTCTTAGTCACAAAGGGGACTTGATAATTTTAGGCCAATAACTTACTTTCCCTGGTTAGGTTATCTCACACAAAGGTCAAAAGGATACAAAGGAAGAGCCCAAACATAGAACGAAAATATCAGAAGTAAAATACCAGATGTGAAAAATGAAACTTTCTGCATAAAAAAAATTACATTTCACACACAGAGAGAGAGAGAGAGAGAGAGAGAGAGAGAGAGAGATTGAATGAATGAATGAATGAATGAATGAATGTGTATTAGGGCTGGTTTGCTGCCAGCTTCAATTTATTTCAAATTAGATGTACTCCCAAATAACATTTAGAGGTAAGGTCAAATGATCAAATACGGTTGAGGAAAATGTTCAGTCTTTACTTTTGCCATACTAATCAAAGAAGGAAATAGCAGGTCATGGGGAATGACTGGGTGTTCAATATCATTATGCTATGGTTTCTGCATTGTTTGGCAGCAATCAAAGAGGATTTTCTAAATATAAGGAAAAATATAGTACATAGTACAAAAAGTCAGTGAGGATCTAAAGTTAAATATTGCATATAGAGAAAATTATAGTTATGAGGCTTCAGGTGGTTTTCATTCATTAAATAAGATAGAAACTTAAAAAATTCTCTCTTAAATAGAAACTTTTGAATGGGAACAGCTATATAATTTGGTGTTGTATCTCTTAGTATCATTAGTCTACAACATATTGCCTTTCCTATCCAATTTCTCTGAGCTTCTACAAGATTTGCTGAAAAGTCTAATTTTATTTTTGTCTTTTAATTAAGCTATAGTTCAGTTTTATGGTATTGAATTTAGGAAGGTCTTCATGATCTAATAATGTCACAATGAAGAGATGGGATTGTTTCATTTCTATTTTTGATTAGCTCTAGCTTGAAGTGTCAACCCAAATCAAATTACTTATGGCCAAACTTAGGTCAAATTTGTTTTACCAACTCAGCTTTATATCATAGTGCAAGAACTAGTTTATTACAAGATATAAACTGTTAACTACTGCTTAGGATTCAATGAGAATAATATTGCCAGCGTCCTAGGTATCAACCAAGTATCTTCTTAAAATAAATGATGTTCCGAGTAGCACAATTTTTTGCAGTTCCGCTGGTGTTATTGCTGGAAGCTGCAATTTCTTGATGTGTTTTGTAAAATTCAATAATAATAATAATAATAATAATAATAATAATAATAATAATAATAATATAAAAATAATTAATTATTTCCTCACAACCATGTCACAGAAAAAAAAAGTAGGGAAGTATTTATGAACTTCAGGTAACTGCAGTTCATGCTTGAAAATCAGGTCTATTTCAAACTTGACCAAATGTAGGACTGCCAATTAAGAATAATATATAATGATGTTTACCTTGAAGTGTCTCTGGGAATGCACTGCAGATGGAACTTGGTTATTAACTGCTATTTCATGTTTTTTTAAAACAGAGAGATAGCAAGAGAATAAGAAAGTGTGTGCTTCCTTTGTTTCACACAATATGAATTTCTAAGATTCACATGTTAATATATGTATTAATTTGCACCTTGAAATTATTTTGCATAATGTTGTTCATTAGATGAATCAATGGACTTTAACAATTATAACCCATTGTTGTTCACCGAGGATGAAAATATCTCTAGAATATGAAGGTAGGTAGATTCATCTTTTAAAATGAATGTGATTAGATGTAAATAAAGAACATTTAGTGACACTGCGTATAATTACTTGGAATATCTCTGAGTCATGTCTTCCATGCTGCTGATGAACAAGCTAAGTGGCAAAACAATTTACTGCAGGTCAGGTTCACATGTACGGCAAAACTACCATTTATTTTACTATCCCCGAAGCCTAAGGGGTGTATGAGTGGTCTCTCTCTCTCTCTCTATGTATCTCCAAGACACACATTTGTTCTAAAACATTAAATAGTATTCATTTGTCTTAGTTCTGTTATTTTTTTTAATGAAAAGAAGTTAATATTTTTTCTGCTAATATCTTTACATTTAAGAACTACTGAATTTGGTGTTAAAATGATAATTTCATTTCAAGATTATTGAAACTCTCTTTATTCCATCATCCCCAAATTTAAAAATTTGGTGCAAGAAAAGAAAGACAGCTTAATTAATAAAACTGGGAACATGAAGTTTGCTAACTTCACTTACATCAGCAGTATGCTTAAGGGATTAGATTAGAAACATAGAGTTGACATCTCTGACAGACAGTTTTCAACATACTTTGTATAAAATGCCTATTAGGTCATTCTGCACACACACACACACACGCGCGCACACACACACACACACACACACCAGGCTTGGAATTATACATGTGTGCAAATTAATGTATCTAAATTACACATGTGTGCAAATTAACATATCTGAATTCAGTATTAGTCCTATTACTGGGCTGGGAGTGAGGATGGCTATTTGGGACAATGTAATTTCCAATGAAACATTCAGGCAATTTATATTAAGCACTTAATTAGGCAAAGTAGCTTCAGAAAACACTCCATCTTTTCCAGCCACACTTGGTTGGGATTCCTTGGAATGAGTTCTTTTCAAAGAGCTTGGCAATCTTATCTCCAGATCCTGAGATTTCTGTAGCTCAGATGGGCACCTTAATGTCCATTTTAATTCAGATCATTCTCACATCTGTGGCCAGTAGTGGGAGTTATAACTAAAACTTATGGAGAGTAGTACATAGTTTACCCTGGTTCTTTCCATGACCATTTAGGCCAGGGCTGTCAAACTCCCAGCCCATGGGCCAGATGCGTCACATGCTAGTCACACATCTGACTAGCATTGCTAAACCAATGTCTGGTTTAGAGAAGGGGAAAAAATTCCCGATACCTCACGTGATGACACTGTGACGATGTGAGTTTCACACCCCTGATTCAGCCAAATCACAAAATTAAAAGCATGGGAACTAAGTGCTTAAGTTTGGAAAATAACATATAGTAATAATTATTTAAGGAGATTAGGTATAATTTTTCCTTTATTCAAGAATTATAAAGGGGGACATTATTCTTGATAAACTTGTCCCAGAGAATTAAGGTGTTGCAGGACAATCCTGTGCTGGAACACATTTCATAACATCATTTGAAGAGTTCTGATACAAACAAGAGTTTGGGGAAAATGTTTATTCATTTGGTTGGCACCCACAAATAAGAACCAGATAGGATTTTACTAGTAGGAAATATGCTACATAGAAAGAAAACAAAATAAACAATAAAATACAATTTTAATATTTATCCAGTAGAATAAGGGTTAGGGTTTTTCTCAGTTCTTAATTTTCTTAAATAAAGAACAATAATGTCCCAAAATAATTTGAGGGAAGGCTTGACGGAGATGTATTCTAAAGTGTTTACTCCATCACTAAATACTGAAAAGTAGTGAAGTTGTTTGGCATGTTACACAAAGGATATTTGTGCACAGGAAGAAGTATTACCTGTTTCCGTATTGCGCCTGTCAAAACTACCATCACTACCATGTGCAAAACTACCATGCTCTTTGGTATCTTTGCACCTCCTGTACCTAACTCATGGATGCTTGTGAAAATGCTTAAATCTGTAAGCACATACACATTTGAATTCAACATTTTCATCAACTATAGGTAGAACATAGGCATTGCTACTGATGACGCCTTTTGTTTTGTAATACTTCAGAAATGTATTTTGTTAGACATGAGTTACAGGAAATCTTATTATTAGGCCATGTTGGAGTCTGACTATTGCAACTGACTACAAAATAGGTAAATGGTGGAAATGAAGCAAAGTTTGATATGTGGAAAAGTACCTGTTTTTTAGCATTCTGCTTTTAATATGTGAGCAAATTAAAAAGCTCAACAGCCAGAGGGGAAGTCTTGGAGATGCTTAACCCTTTCCTAATGTTATAATTTACTCTATACCAGCAGGTGTCTCATGGTTTACCCCTTGCATTTCCCCCCCTCCACTTATAAAAATGGGATTACTGATTCACAGGGTGATGATCCAGATCAATGAAATGCAGAAAGCTTTTTAAGCACTCTCGAAAGTTCCAAAGGAAAAAATAAAGAACACATTTCCTATGAAAATGCAAACCAGTCTCAAGGCATATTTGTAAAGACAAGAACAGAATCACAATAATGGGATGCATCTTAAGATCATCCAAATCAGCTCCCTAGGAAGTTCTTTTTATACCAGTCTTCCATTCCATGGTACAAACCAAACCACAGCCTTTCCAAATCAGAAAACAGTATATCATTAGTTTACTCAATAGAGTAGCCATAAAACCTTGAATGGACTTACAATATTAACTACTGGAATCATTTCGAGAGACAGAGTTAAACACAAACATGCTTATGAAGTAAGACATCATTGTTCTTGCTAGTGATTTCCAATGCTCAGAAACAGAAACTGTACTATACTGTGACAGATAGCTGACAGATGATAGATAGATAGATAGATAGATAGATAGATAGATAGATAGATAGATAGATAGATAGATAGATAGATAGATGATAGACATAATAGTGGAGTGAATGGCTACAACACTCATTTGTTCATTTCTAATTCTGGAAGAATGAAATCTTGTGATGAAGAGGCTTTTTCTCCTAGTACATAACTCATATCCTTTTAAACTGTTTACAGAAAAAAAAGTATTTAATGTAGCCAAGAGGGTTATTCCTCCACCCAGAGAACTCTTTCAAGCTCCAGTGCAAAAGATCATTATAACTTACTGCAAGAGTTTTAAAAGCTGCCTGCATTGGTTCTGTGCTCCAAATCTTTCTAGCAGCTGCTATGCTGAAGCTGAAGAATACTGCAAGGGCATGCACTTAATGATTTGATGCTCATCGCCGGAGAAAGAAAAAACTCCTACTGACCTTTTTGCTGTTTAAATGATTGTATGGAACCGGAGTGATGAACCATCTTCATAAATGAGAGCTCAGATGGGCCAATTTACAAAGCTTGAGGGAATAAGGTGTTGCAAAACAGGAAGCAGAGCTGCTTGCTGCTCCATAGAATCCAGCACATTTGGAAGGACTGTGTAATCCAGCATTTGCTTCAGTGAGTGTTGGGCTTGGAAGACTCTACTCCCCGCCGTTGTCATAGAAACTAGAAAGGCTGGTCCAGCTTCATGCTCCCCTTAGTGGATGACTTAGGTATAATTCACTACACCCATCCGATGGGGAAATGCAGCACTGTGTTGCTTTTGAATCCTGTGAGTACTTTTCTTTTCTTTTTCTTTTTTAGGAGAAGGCAACTCAATAGGTTTCTAGAAAATAGTTCTTTTTTAAATTTACCTTTCATCAATGAAGCATTGCCAATCAACAATGGTGACTGCCTTAAACTATCGTTGAGGAGAAAAATGGTCTGATGACAAAGAATTTTGCAGATGATCAGTGCAACATTTGATTTCATGGTTTCTCATCACTTGCTTCCTACCTGATTGTTTTTTCATGGAAAGAGAATCAGTATATAAAAACATGGGGATTCAGACATTTGGCTTTATGGCAAATCACATTGATGTTGAAGCCAGCATATTAATGTGTCCTTTTGTAAATACAAAGATTCTACTTTTTCAACTACATAAACCAATTTTCTTTTTTAACTACTGTAATTTTTATTTGAAAAGGTTTTGCAAGGTAAAAAATGACAAAGTTAAAGAAAAAAGGAAGTAAGAAAAGTAAATAGAAAGAAATGAAAAGAAAGAAAAAACACAAAAAAGATATAAAGTAGTCAACCAACTTTCCAGGTCACAATAAATGGACATGTGGTTTCAATGAAATCCAATTAAGATATGCAACTTTTTAATGCATTAAGATGAGATGGATTCTGATACAATCTAATTTGCTCTCTTGGCTCAATATATTTGCACTAACTAAAAAAGGATTCAAATGATAATAATTTGTTTCAGGAAACTAAAAATTGATTCAAGGAAACATCATACTGATTGTGAATGTACAGAATGACAAGGTAAAAAAGGTTGTAGATTATCTGATGTAGACAATTGTTGACTTCTGCAATCCAATTTAATAACAGAGCATGTCAGAATATTGTAGCTTGAACCTGTAGAACATAGCACTTAGACTAATATACCCACTTCATAGTGCTTTACAGCCCTCTCTAAGAGGTTTGCAATGTCAGCATACTGCCCCCAACAATCTGGGTCCTCATTTACTGACCTCAGAAGGATGGAAGGTTGAGTCAACTTTGAGCTGGTCAGGATCAAACTGCTGGCAGTGAGCAGAGTTAGCCTACAATACTGCATCCTAGCCACTGGGCCACCACAGCTCCTATTCTGGGATCTTATAAAACAAGGGTCATTCCAAGGCTTGGTTTATCACCAGAGGAGGTAAGATTTAGCTATCTGTGAAATTAATGGTCCCAGTCTTTATTATTAATGGGGAATTCCAAGATACACAGGCTAAGAAACAATGGGAGCAAATCTCCCGGTCTTGTCCCTGGTAATCTCAGATTGCAACCTATCCATGCACCAAATGTTATTTTATTTGCTATGTTGTGATCTGACAATAAGGATCTTACTGTTATTCTTTGCCATGACCAAATCACTTTCTGAACAATATGTAGCTTGTCACTGCTGGTATGGGGGACCAATTAAGTTTATCCATCCAAGGTGCTTATGGATCTAGTTGCTTTCCAGTCTCTGGGATATTTTTCCGTCCAGTAATCTGGCAATCAGTTTCACCACACTTCCATCTAATTCTTGAATTTGGAGATAATTAAATTTGTGGATATTTCTGTTCTTGAATAGCTTCTCTCTGAAATGGACACTGATATGTTCCTTAGAAAATGACATTCCCTGCTTATGTAGAAGATAAAGTAATTGAATAATTATTAGATCTCTGGTGAAGGAAAATGAGAAATAAATATGATCAAACCTTGATGAGAATCCATGTTAAGGTTTACACTGTGGGAATAAGAATGGCAAATTGTTTATTTTTTTCTCCATCCTTATTTATTTATTTATTAAATTTATATATCAATCCTGATTGTATTGGCAGAATATAATTTGGAAATATTGCTTAGATGGGCAGAGTTTGCTTAGGAATATTGCTTAGATGGGCAGAGTTATTTACCCATAGGTTGCTGAAATGTTTGATAAAGATTTGCTGATACCATCACTTATATTTGATTGTCTGAACTCTGTATGGACAGACTCAAATAAGGTGGCTGAATTTAAAAATGCCTTGTGAGATTATCTGAAGCTAATTTTGATTGTGAATTTCTAGAATGTGGGTAGGATTTTCTAACAGAATGAGTTTGACAACCTGTGGATTGGATTCATACTTTGTCAAGTTCATTTGGTCAACTAATGAGAGATGGCTAGTTGGTTTCAAAAGTTTGGGAGCTGGAATTGTGTCAGCTGTCTTGAAGAAGAATGAAATGTCTATCTAATAATCAGATAGGGTCTGCTACAGAAGTGGGAAAAATATTATATAAATTCAATACAATTCAATACTAGTACATATATACTGTACATGCAGGTCAGCTGCAAAAGACCCTAAGGTCTAATCTCTTCTAATTCAGTTTCTAGTCTAGATATGGAACTAAAACTGCATTGGCCATTCTGATAGATGACCGAATATAGCACTGTTTGATATATTTAACTCCAGTATTCTGGACTGCCTGTAATCTTTGGTAATGGAAGATATTGTTTTGCACTGGTTCTGCTGCTTTCTGAATAGGAGTTCCATTTGGTAATGCAGTGGGAAGAAACTTTGAGCTGATATATGTCTGCCTTGGTTCCTAAAAGCTATGAAGGACAGTAAAGAGAAAACAGGCTGAAAATGTCTCCGTGAGCATCAATTTTTGATTCGAAACTTTCCATAAGGAAGCAGGCCTGTAACTTGAGGGACTCTTGAGTACTGGTGTAATAGCTGACACACCAATTGTAGCCCTTCTTAGAATGGGATCCTTGGTGATAGTAACACACACTCTTACCTCTTTGAAACTAGTTATTGCAATGCATTCATGGATGGGTGCCTTTAAAGACTCTGTAGAAATGCAATTGGCACATAGTGCACCAGTAATTTCAGTAGCATACAAAACCATAGTAAATAAAATTATAAAACTAAACCTTCCTTCTTGCATAAGAAGGATTTTCTGGGAAACCTGTCTAAGAAATCCAACTCCATGAAATAAAGTGAGGTCTCCATGAAATAAAGTGAGGTCCAGTTAAAATATTATGAAAGTGGTTCTTGCTAGATAAATCCTTTACAGCAAATGCATCCCATATAGGTTTCTAGAAGAAAGCCTGCATGTTATTTCAATGCTAGGTGAACTGGAAGAGAATCATGGGTGCGAAAGAATATTATTGCTCCCAGCAAGCTGAAAGTTACATTTTTGCCCAGTTATACATTTTGAATGAGCAGAGACTTCTGTGAATTGATAGCTGGCAATTTACATGTGCATCAATATTATAAATATTATATTATTCCTTGGATACTTCATTGTTTTTTAATCTTTAAAAACAGCTTTAGTTACCATGCAGGAAACTGATAGATGTGTCCTGGTGAACAGCATACAGTATCTAAAAGTCTGTTTAAAATACTGTGTACTGTATTTTTATTTAGTTTTATTTATTAGTTTGTCAAACATGTGCAAGATAGCATGTATAAATATGAACATGGATATGAACGAAGGAAATGAATACAGATAAATGGGGGACAATAGGACAGGAACAGTAGGCATGCGCTTATGTATGCCCCCTTTACAGTACCTCTTGGGAATGGATGAGGCCATGGTAAATAGTTTAAGGCTGAGGCTGTGAGGGTTTGAGGATGTAACAATGGAGTTGGGTACAGCATTACAGGCTTTGACCACTCTGTTGCTGAAGTCGTATTTTCTTCAATCGTGTTTGGAGCGGTTTACCTTGAATTTGTATCGATTGTTTGCCTAGGTATTATTGTGGTTGAAGCTGAAAAGGTTGTTGACAGGTAAGACATTGTAGCAGACAATTCTATGTATTATGCTTAGATCAGATCACAGGCGGCACAGTTCCAGATTGTCCAAGCCCAAAATTTCAAGCCTGGTGGCATAAGGCATATTTCTTAAAAGAAGCACCTGTGATGTTGCTAGATAGAGTCCATTGACCTTCAATTGTTAAAAAGAGAATGTTTATGAATGTATATGCAGACTCTCAGGACACTTTATGAGATCACCACATTCCCTCTTGAAATCACACAAGATAAGAGCTATTTTATATGCACCGCTACCCATAACACACTCATGCATCTATGCCTACTGTTAGTAACAATTGCTAATCCATAGGTAGGCTTTTCTGAATCCTCCTCTTTGGATTGAACAGCAAGATATATTTCTAGTGATCAGTTTCCTCTTTTTTCCCCCTCCTGTTGGAACCTACAATCAGCAAATCTAGTTTTGGAGTAAGATTTGTTGAACTTAACTGGGAATTATTTCTATGTCAACATATGCATGATTGCATTTATTAAAAGGATAGTTTATTATTTCTATATTCATTAGGAATGCATATAGTGTTAGAATAAATGTTTGACATGCCCTGACTTGAAATAACAAATACCTTGAAAGTTGGCAGTCATTTCAGTTTGACTAATGAAGGTAGTCTTTGGAAAATCACATCATATTATTTGGTAGGGACAACAAAGGAGAAATACAGTAAAAAATAATTACTATCCTATTATATAAAAACAGAATTTACACTTAACATTATTTTAAAAATTGGGAAGGTTATTTTTCTTTCTCATGCTAACATATTTCAAATGAAAACATTGTATGTGTATATATATGTATATTCCAAAATTGTCATAGACTATATTAATTCCGAATTGAACTTGAGGAATTCTGCTTATCTCTTTTTAAAAGTTTAACTCTTATTTGCTGGTTATTCATGTGCAATTATTATGATTATGCTTTTGGAAAGGAAGATCAACACATTTCAAAACAACTTCTCCCATGAGTGAACCAAACTGCTGATATTTTCCTCCCATCTCCACTTTAAACAAAAGCCCACAAGCAAACATGGAGGAGTTTGTGAGAAAAACAACAATACCTAATAGGGGAACAATACATAATAGAAACTTATTATGACAATCTATTTTCCTGCATAGTCACCTATTATTGAAATTTCATTTGGGCTCTTTTCCATTTCATACACAACTGCAATATTATCATTCATTTGTATGAAAATACCATGCATCACATTGATTTTTGAACATAGATCTTTTAACATTTATACTTTATTGTGTTTTACTAATGTAGGTGAAATGTTAATATATATATTGCTTGTCCATGTATGATATGCAATACACTAAATAAATTAAATAAACAAATCTCATATCACACCATAGTGGAGAAAACAGTCATTATTTAAGTTGCTACCCTATTATTTACTGTTAACTGGCAATTTTAAAGATTATCTCTGTTCTCCTTACTTGTAATCATTTCTCTTTAAACTAGATTTGAAATACACCACCATTTAAATAAAGGATTGTTTTCTACCATCTTCTGAAAATAATAAATATTCTGATTCATTCTCCCCACGTCTGGCTCAGTAAGTTTAGAAAAATACATAGAGGGTTTATGACTGTCTCAGTGGTGAAATTCAATTTTTTTTTTACTATCGGTTCTGTGGGTGTGGCTTGGTGGGCATGGTGGGGCTTGGTGGGCATGGCAGGGGAAGGATACTACAAAATCCCCATTCCCTCCCCACTCCTGGGGGAAGGATATTGCAAAATCTCCATTCCCATCTCATTCTGGGGCCAACCAGAGATGGTTCTCCAAACTACTCAAAATTTCCACTACCGGTTCTCTGAACTACTCAAAATTTCCGTGATCCCATTGTGAACTGGTAGTAAAGATAAGTAGTACCCACCCCTGGATGGATCTAATGGTATTTTCCTTTACTTCAAACAGGGGTTTTTTTTTGTCACATATCCAATGTGTATGCTCAGATATATAGGTTAAATGGGGTCAGAAAGAGTGATTGAATTTTTCTGTCATTCTTGCCAGACTTTATTCTCTATTCAGTAAATAGATACTACAGATTGAAATGCTGTGAAACAATGTCATTTCTTTTTTCCTCTTAAGAATCCAAAAAGGTATAAAAGAGAAAGAAAAGATGACTTGTAACCTGCATCTTTTTTTCTTTGCAGTGTTTGCCCTGATTTACATACTGATGTCAGGAGTAGCTGATCTTTATCTTAAAAGAGTCACAGGAGACAAGCAATATAACTCATTATATGATTGGGTCTATTATTGAAGGGGAAGCTTAAGGAAGACAAAAAATAAATTTTACCTTCCTATTTCAAAACAGTGCTATACAAAGAATAACAGAGGCTATCTTTCTTTGATCTGGAGCTTGGAATCTAGTTAAGTTAGTACATATGTCTTCCTCTCACATCTGGGAACTGTCTTTGACAGAGATTTTTTTAATATACACTTTTAATCTTCCGCCACAAATGGTTAATTTTTTCTGCTTCCAGCTTAAATCCATTTTATACACACAGGTGGATATTCCAATTCTCTTTTATTATAATGAAAAAGGAAAGCCTTTTTTATTTTGGTAAGAAAGTATAATTCTTTCTAGAATTATTTTTAAAAGCTGGACATGGAACACTTCCTTACTATATAGTATTATTTCATTTATTCTGCATAATATGTCCATATTACACAATCTCCTTGGGGAAGAATCAATATGAAATATTGCCTAGGAGGTTTGGTTCTGAGAATCTTGTTACATTCTTGTTTTTTTCCGTTTTTTTATTTGTTTAAATGTCACTAAATCTGCAAGATAGACAGTTTGGTGTAGTGGACAAGGCACCAGGTTGGAAACTAGGTGTCCTGCCTAAGTACAAGACTTTGGGCCATGTAACTTTCTGTCAAGCTTGGAAGGAGGCAATGACAAACCACTTCTGAAAAATCTTGCCGAGAAAACTGCAGGCATTTATCCTGGAAATCTCTAAAATCAAACAGGATTGAATGTAAGGGGAAAAATAATCTGCAATGGAGAATCCTAAAAAAATTCCAACTGAACACAATAATATACAAGGAAATCCTCCAAAGACTTCAGTTCACTACAGGATTACTATAAGAAATAGTATTACATAAAATGCAAGAAACCCTAAATCCTTAAATGTAGATAATGATGCCTTTGATTTTTGCAAATGGACAATAGTTTAGAGCATATAGGATTTTTGGCTTAGTAGTAAATAAAAACAGAATTATAGAGTATGTAGAAAGTTAGCAGCCACCCCCCTCCTAGAAGAATGAAATATTTTGAGAGATATCAAAAAGGGCAGGATAAAATATTTTCCCTAAAAGGGAAATAAAAATCTCAAGGGAGTCAGAAACTCAGAGTCCCAGCTCCCTACTCCCAGCAGGTATGTTGTACCCATTGAGAAAGATTGGGCCAACCTATCTACAAAACAAAAGACCTTCAGCTCCAGAATGATTGGATTAAGACATGACTCTTCAGGACATAATAGGATTAACCCACTACCATCTAGCAGCAGAGTTCATATATTGCACAATCTCCTAAGGACATTGCATCATCCAGCAAACTTCAACCAACTACTAGCTCAGACAAACATGATCCCTACATGGCCCCATGGGAGCCTGGTAACAGCCAATAGATTACATGTTCTTGCACAGAAACAGGAAGCTCAAGTTCAAAGCCCAAGAGAAGGTATACAAACCCCTCACTATCAACTCCATGTGGTCAGCTACCCAAAACCATATGTGCTTGGTTGTTCTGCTTCATCAATAAATGGACCCTCTTTCCAAACAGTCTCTAGCCTCCATTTTGTCTTCAATGCCTTTCTCCCGGCTTGGAACTGGACCTGGATATTTCTTTCAACAAGTATAAAAGTGTGAGCTGTCTCCTCCCTCCCCTTATTTGCATATACCAATAAAGAATTTTTGAATAATTTTGCTGTAGTTTTTTTGTGACTTTGCAAGTTTAGAATTTAAGTTATGCCCTGTTTATATGAGAAAATAAAGTTGACTTTCTCAATGTGTACCATGTTTGAGGAGATTTAAGTGGATCAATATGAAGTAATAGCTTTGATTATGCTTTGCCTAGGTCTTTAGTTATAGATATTGTGAAACAGGGCCCTTTGTTAAGATTTACCATAGATCAGTTAACAGATGAATGTGTTTTGGAAGTACAAAAGTGTAGGTATAATTAATAAGCAATCAATGTAATTCATTAGCTGAATTTTGAGATTAATGGTATAAGGTAATCAGATAAGAAACTTTTGATAATTCATGGCAATTATAGCACCAGAGTGATTCCAGAAATGCTGATAAAACTCTTTTGGCCTACTCAGCACTATGACTTTTCCTTTGTCCTATCTTATAAGACTCTTTCAAAAACACTTTATATAATTTGAGGTGAATTTCTCCATATCACCACAAATTACAATAAGTGTTGTTTTAGAATTTATTTTCCTTCATTTTTTTTACAGTGGTTTAATTTTGATTTGGTAGTACAGCCTGTGGTATTCCTACCTATTCCACAAATTGGTGCTAAGTAGAGAGATACCAAGTTAACTCATTCTGTAATCAGATAGATAGGTGGCTGCTGTAATATTACTAAGCAACTACACAAAGGCAAGAAGAGAAGCTGGGTATAATGCTCAAAAGAATCCCTTGAAGAACTGACTTGAGAGGCCCAGGCTTTGACCTATGAGCTCACTTTTGCTGCTTACAGGGAAGATGGCTTTTCTCTGTGAAATGCCAACTTGCCTAATGAATCATCACCTTTCTGTTCTAGCACACACCTACTAACTCTCCTAACATTACAGGTTTCTATTGTTTTCTTCTGTTTGCATTGAAAGCTTTGTCGTCTATTCAATAATAATGTTTTTTAAAACAAAAACCTTAAGTTTAAGATATTCAACTTACCCTGTGTCCCCAAAAATAAGACATCCCCTGATAATAAGACCAATTGGGCTTTTGAGTGCATGAGCCAAAATGAAAATACCCCCAAAATAAGCCCTCCCCAAAAATAGGCCCACCCCAAAAATATTTAAATGCATGTACAAGCCAGTCCTTGCCATTTCCTCTGGTTAGGGTTAGGGAGACAGAGCTGGAAATCAGATAAGACAGCAAAAAGAGCTCCTTCTTGCTCCACGCACCCCAAAATAATAAGGCCAAGTGCTTATTTCGGGGTTCAAAAAAAATATAAGATGGGGTCTTATTTTCAGGGGAAAATGGTACTTAGATGTCTAATTGCAATTCAAAAATCCAGTAAATTGGAAATGAAACACTTAATTATCGTATCACTGAACACGAACTATAAGACCTTTTTTGAGTTTTTTAAAGTTTGCCTCAAGTGATAGCAATTTAAATTTGGATCGAATTTCATTTATTTGTCACAAAATTGCACATTTCTGGAAGTGAGCGAAACCTTCATGTATACCAAGGTTCAGATAGGATAGCTCTCTGAATTATTACAGGGATGAGAGTTGATTTTAAATTTTGACTGTTTAGTTGCTTATGTAAGGAGGGGAAGAATGAAATAAAACGTTAATATCATTCTAAATAAAAGCTAGGGAATTGTGAGGAACAGTCAGTGAATGGAAGAACAGATGTAGGAAGAAAGAGCTAAAGGCAAGTAGGATATCATTAGCAAAACAGATGTCATATGGTATTCCACTGTCATGTTGGCTACTGTACACCTTCCTAGTCATCAGGCTTCACAATAGTAATGTTTCCATACCCATTTAACTATTGTAATATAATGCTTTTGTAGCATTTTAAAAGTTACCATTTAATTTTTTTAATAAGGACATTTGCAACATAACACCAAGGTACTGCACATCAAATGGTAGACTTTCAGCAAGTTGTTTAACCATGTTTCCATTACCATACAAGTAGTCTGCCATACCACATCATTCAAAATGTGCAACCTTGTATTGGCTGACCAGCATCTGGAAAAAGCAAGTGAAAATTGAGAATTCTGCCAATACAGTCCAAATTAATTCAGCTTCCTTCACAAACCAGATCTAGCTAATTATATTAGATTAGCACTTCTAAAATTGTTTGATCTTGCTCCAACAGCTTGGAATTGCTCTGAGCCTATAGGAAATGAAGTCAAAGTGAATAAAAAATGGGCATATGGAGCTTGGCATAGATCGCAGTCATTTTACACACAGTAGATGACTTTTTGAAAACCATTAGAGCATGATGCATTTAATCTATTTGCTAATGAATAATACAGTGCAATTTAAGAGTTTGGTAGCCACTGAAGAAAGAACAAAAATACTATGACCCCAAAAGCAGCTTTCAATTTGTTTTTGTTAAGAGGAGGGTTTATTCTTTCATTAGCTCATGCTTCAGTTTAAATTTTATTCGTATCTTCTTTAAACCGAGATATACTCCAAATAAATCTCATTTATAGAAAATAGAATATGGAAAATATTCCAGAAATAAGCAGTTCACCAGTTGTACCCTAGATGCATTTTCCAATATCTGTTGTCTCAAAAGTCACCGATGGTTGAAATGTTATTGGTATGATAGGCACTTAATATAATATTTATAGCAGGGTGTTTTTTCCCGTAAAGCTATGATGAGCTCCAATCTGAATAATCTAAGCAGAGGAAAAATAAAAAGTCCTGTAAGGTAAAATGACATGCTGCAAAGAATAAAAGAACTAGAAGTGTGGGAAAATTTTATTCACTCTTTCAAGTTAGAAAATAGGGAGGGAGAGAAGGAGAGAGAGAGAGAGAGAAGAGTATCAGAGGTGAACAATGACTACACTAAAGTTGCCAACAGGAACAATTTGGATTCATTAACAATGGGAAATATTTCTAAGACTCCTAAAAGAGGAGGGCTGCACTAAGATTGTGTTTGGAAGGTATCTTGTGCACCCAACTGAGAAAATTTCAAATTGAATCTTGTGTGGCAGAAAGAAGAAAGCATAAGTGTGATGTGTCCAAATGGAAGTGTCCAAGACAGGAAGAAGTTAGGTTAATCTCTGTGACCCATGATTCTAGGGTATCTATACAGTTATAGAGACTATAGAAACCAAACAGGAAGAACTAGAAGATGCAATGCAGGAAGGCCACAAATCTTATTGCATTCTTGAACAAAGTGACAAAACTAGTGGACCAGAAGAATGCTGTCAATATAATTTACTTGGACTTTCAGTAAGGCATTTGACAAAGTAGACCATAACCTACTACTTGATAAAATTAAAAAATGTGGGCTAGAGAGCATTACCACTAGATGGATTCGTAACTGGCTGATCAACCACACTCAACGTGTAGTCCTCAATGGGACTGCATCAACATGGAGGGAGGTATGCTGTGGGGTACCCCATAGCTCTATTTTAGGTCCAGTACTCTTCAACATATTCATTAATGATTTGGATGAGGGGGTATATGGGGAACTCATAAAATTTGCAGATGACACCAAACTAGCAGGACTAGCCAACACTCCAGAAGATAGGCTTAAGATAAGGATTTTGACAGATGTGAACATTGGGCACTATCTAACAAAATGAAATTCAATGGTGACAGAAGTAGGGTTCTACATTTAGGGAAGAAAAACAAAATGCACAGGTACAGAATATGTGGTTCCTTGTTCAATATTAATGACTATGAGAGGAATCTTGGAGTCCTAGTGGACAATCACTTAAATATGAATCAGCAGTGTGCTGTAGCTGTCAAAAATGCCAACACAGTTCTAGGCTGCATAAACAGAGGGATAGAATCAAGATCATGTGAAGTGTTAATACCACTTTATAATGCTTTGGTAAGGCCACACTTGGAATACTGCATCCATTTTTGGTTGCCACAATGTAAAAAAGTTGTTGAGACTCTAGAAAGAGTGCAGAGAAGAGTAAAAAGATAATTAGAGGACTTGACGGTAAAACATATGAAGAATGGTTACTGGAACTGGATATCTCTAGTCTTATGAAAAGAAGGACTAGGGGTGACATGATAGAAGTGTTCCAATATCTTAGGGGTTGCCACAAAGAAGAGGGAGTCAAGCTATTCTCCATAGCACCTGAGGATAGAACAAGAAACAATGGGTGGAAACTAATCAAGGAGAGAAGCAAGTTAGAACTAAGGAGAAATTTCCTGACAGTTAGAAGAATTAATCAGTGGAACAACTTGCCTCTAGAAGTTGTAAATGCTCCAACACTGGAAGTTTTTAAGAAGAGATTAGATAACCATTTGTCTGAAGTGGTGTAGGGTTTCCTGCCTAAGCAAGGGATTGGAGTAGAAGGTCCCTTCCAACTCTGTTATTCTATATTTTTTCTGCTCATGATGGCTGCCATTTGCCTGCTGGGAATGGGCATGCTTTTACTAACTCTATTCGCGAGGAGAACATGTTCCAGCCGCGGGCCAAGGGCAAGACTTGCAAGGGGACCGAGGAGATGACCAGGGGTGATCTGCTCTCCAATCCCAAGCCAGAAGGCAAATAATATGCTTCTCAGTAAGCATTATTGAACTTAGAAGGAATGAAATTCATTAATGGAATGCAAAGGATACAATTTGCATAAAAGCCCCTTCTCTATGGAGTATCATTGCCCTGGAGGTATGATTGGCTCTCATCTGAAAGGCCATGAAGACTTGGAGATGGAAATAAACAAGTGGTTGATCTGACTGCATTGCTGCTGCCATGGGGTGGGGGCATTGGTGAGGTATGATGTCCAATTTGTGGATTTGTAATGTTGTAAATCACCTGGAGTCACCTGTTTGTGAGTCTAGTGGCCATAGACATTAGGTTAATCAATTAAATACAAAAATAAAAAAAGGAAAAAAGAAAAGAAAAGAAAAAGAAATAGATCTGGCAGAAAAGAGGAAGAGTGGAATTAGGTGCAAAAGAAATGTACATGTGTTGGAATCAAGAAAACTGAGCATGAAGGTTCCGTTGGAAAGATTTGGATAAGAATACAAAGGAAAGGAAGTGGTAGATATTCTAATGGGGAGGAGCTGATTATGCCAAACTAGGTATAGTCTAGATTAACAGTAACAGAGTTGGAAGGGACCTTGGAGGCCATCTAGTCCAAACCCCTGCTTGATAATAACTATCTGGACCAAGGGTGAAATCTACTTACCTTCCCTACTGGTTTGGAAGAGTGTGTGCTGTGCGTGCGCGTTTGCTCCGCTTGCCTGCACGCCATCATCACATTGGATTTTTTGATCCTTTGCGCATGGACAGAAGGCTTTGCGCATGCACAAAGGATTAAAAACCAGGAAGTAACAACATCTGGGTAGGTAGGCGGAGCCTCATGCTGCCGCCGCTACTGGTTCACTGAACCCCCCGCCACCACCACTACCGGCTCATGTGAGTCGGACAGAATCGGCAGGATTTCACCACTGATCTGGACTATATTATATACAGTAGTTATGTATGTGTACACTTTTGAGAGCAAGCAACAAAATTTCATTTTTAATATGCATTAGTGTGCCCACAGTAAAAATGACAATAAAGGTTATCTATCTATCTATCTATCTATCTATCTATCTATCTATCTATCTATCTATCTATCTATCTATCTATCTATCTATCTATCTATCTATCTTTAAGGAGAACAGATGTAGTAATAAGAGGAGACTCTAAGCAGAGCTGGTATTCAGCTGTTCGGGCGAACTGGTGGTGGCAACATGCTGGTGGGCCCACCCCCTGCCCTGGCGCTATGCCATCCTATTTAGCCACATTTTCTAAGCTGCATGCCTGCATGCAAAGTGTATGAGTGGAAGGCCGCCCGCATGCTCAGATTTCCACTATGCAGCAAACCGGTGGTAAAATTATGTGAAACTCATCTCTGACTCTAAGTACCATGTTTCCATGTATTGGAAAAATAACACAGCTGAGACTTCAAAGCCCACAACATATTTCAGTTGCCTTTGGCTCTTTAATTTTTCAGAAGGCTGAAGAAGAGACAAGGGCTTGCCCCTCTGAGATCTGAGCCTAACCAGTAGGGAACACCCGGCTGAAGTGATAAGTTGGAGTTGGGGAAGAAGTGCCCATGTAATCTTGGAGTTCAAGCTAAGAAACCAATTGACATTCACTGTTTGTCTGTCTTTATGGCTCTGCTGATTGTATGAATCAATGTACAACTGTATGAAAATAATTAGGACAGTTGGGGAAATCTTGACAAAATAAATGAAAAGTCACAATCAAGGAAGGCTTGAAGGGCATACCAACCAAGGAGATAAGAACTTTATTCTCTGACACCAAAGAATAAAAAGATACTCATAAACATCTGATTCAACACATATATGTAAGTCTTTAATTACTATAATAAAGAACAAACTTCCTCCATGGCTTATGATTTGGCTCCACTAAAGATGAACATTCTTATGGCATTTTGATGTGACCTAATACTCAGATACTCGGTTTTGTAAATCATCCTGTTATATCTGCAAAATCCTAACACAAATTTATTACTTTGTCTATTGATTGGAGTTCTGAAATTATTGGTTATGCCTGATTTAAATGCCCCATTTTCCAATATATGCATGGTTTCTTTATTTGTAAATAAATGCTTTTTTTGGATCACATCAGGCAGTTCTGAAGCTCTTTGGTTAAAAGCACTCAAACTGGAAGGAAAAATAGGAGTTTCAAAATAAGGAGATTTTATAGTGGAGTGCATAAATACCTTTATTCATATGAGGTACAGACTTCAAGGAATGACTGACACTGTCCCACATTTCCCCCCAAAATGTGTTCCTTTTACTTATACCTTTTTAAAAATAAATAAAAAAAACTAATGTTTTTGCAAAGTCATACTTCATTCTGACTCATTCTAAGCCAATTTCAACTTCCTGAACAAGGTTAAATCTATGCTGCTTAAAATGAAAGCAATGTCTATTTATTTGCCCATAAGCAAAGTTTTGTTCTAGTACTCACAAAGTGCATTTTTCTACATACATACATACATACATACATACATACATACATACATACATACACGCACACACACACATACACACACACACGCACACACACGCACACATACATATATGTCAGTAGAAAATTTAATTTATATATATAAATTAAAATTGCTCTAGAGATCTGATACACAAAAATATGAGAAAGCTACTTCTTAAGCATGATTGGTGAATTAACACCAAAAAAATAAAATAATAATAATAATAAATAATTAAGTCCTGCAGGTTGAAAATGAGAAATGCATGGTAACTATCATTATGCAAGCCATCAATTTCTTCCAACCAAAAAAAAAAAAAAAAAAAATCATTCAGTTAATTTGCTCAGTCACCAGACACATTTGCTTCCTTCCTGGGCAATGTTGCTTCTGGCTCTGGGGAAGTTCAAAACTGCCGATTGCACAAAACTGCTTGGTGGCTATAGAGGGATGAATAAATTGGCCATTGGAGAACAATTTAAATCTAATTCTTTGTGACCCTCAGGCAAAATTAATTTTGAAGTCTCTTGGCCTCAAGAGACATAGAAGAATGAAGAATAAATTGGTCCCAAGGGGTATAGAAGAATGAAGATAAATCAGATACATGTAGAACTCCTTTCCCTAAAATTGTCTCCAACAGCACACCTCCCACCAGCTAGAAACAAGCATCATTTGATCTTTCCAAGAATGATTGATAAGAAGCTCCACGTGTTCCATGCAGCAGAATAAGCAAGAGGGGTAAGTTCCTTGTGAGGCGATGGCCTTCCCACTGGGTTGACTGCGACCAAGCATCTCTTATCCCATGTAAGAACTGCTTCATACCAACTCTTCAAGAACTGTTTCTACCTTTCCTATTGATCATGATCTCAAGTCATAACATTTAGATTTTGTCCTCTTCCTACTTCATCCTCACAGAGTGCAAGACGAAAGGTAAATAATGAAAGCAGGGCCATTTATTTGTTTAATCAATACATATAGTCACATATCACAACAAGAAGTCTGGGTGGAAAAATAATAAAAATAAAGCAATATGTATGCTAAAATTAAGTTATACAGCAGCTGAGAAAACCAACTTTGACAGGAAATGGTCCCTTCACATACTTGGAGCCCCAGTGCTGATTACATGGTCTCAAGAAGCAATCCTTGTATCCTTGTATGTGCTGTGATATTGCATGCAATATGAAGGGGCCAAAGCTTGTGTGTTTGGACATAGATATAGAGCTGTATGTAATGGAAGCTGTAACTCTACCTGGAGGTTAATGTTAACAGTATAAGAATTATCTATTATGTTTGATCACCTATGAAGTTGAACACTCAACCTTCCCCATACTGTATGTTTTATGTTCTTTATTTCACAGCAGTTATAAAATAGAAATAGGTTGAGCTGATTATATGGTTAACAGAGACTTTTTTTCACAATTTAGCATAATGAATTCAAGAACATTGGGTTAAATGATGTGGGATTATTGACATAAATGAACAAAGACTTGAGTATGCAGTTATAAGTAGCTGAAACACTAATTGCTTTTTAATTATTTTGCCTTGCAAAGTTCTTTATATAACTACCAAAGAAAGTTAGACTTATGAAAGATATAATAATCTACGTTTCTTGTTCAAAGAGTGACATACTAGTTAGTTTGAATAACTATACAAAAATAACATTCTAAAATTACTGGGTAGGAGGAAGAGATAGTTGGGATTCACTTCCAATTACATAATGATGACAGGTGACATTGAAAAGCATTAGGTCAACAATACATTTCTGCATGATGCTTAGCCTCTAATCTTCTACCAAATAATGGGTTGAAGGCATCAGAGGAGGATTAGAGGAACTGCTTCCTCTTGAATCAGAGGTCATAGCATTCGATAATAGTGAATAATTGTGATCTAGCAAATTGTTATCAGTTTACCCTTGACCAAGAAAGGATTCAGATTTTGGGCCCAATGGCAACCCAATGTTTGAAGATTCATTGAGAAGACATGGGGCAGCAGTGAGAAGAAGAGCAGGCAACTTTCATACTCAGGATGCTTAAGCACCTCCTTGGATGTCATCCTCTGGCAACATTGGCTGGATTGCCAACAAGAAGCAAATACTAGCTCTTAAGCAAAGCAGGATGCGAACAAAGTTATTGAAGTTGGGGATCAAGCAACAGGAAGCCAAAAGATGTCAAGCCTGATGCATGTTCTCACAATGAAGATTGCTTCAAATAAGAGCTATTCAACATAGTGGAGAATGTTGGATTCTGGTACCTCCTATTTACCTGTTCTATTCATGTGTCATATTTAGTAGGTAGGTAGTACCTTCTTTATATCACCAATGCAGCAAAGAAGTGTCAGTATTTCTGAAATCAGTAGGTCCCAACATTTATATATCCAACTCATACAGTTAGTTTGATTGATGTAGAGTGCACATTTTCCAACTCTGCCTAAGTAAGCATTAGTAGGAGTGGGGTAAAAATATGTCTACTGCTGTAGAATTTCATGGTGCTTGACCTAGACATAGGCGGGTGACTCTTCATGCCAAACTGCTGTGGCCCATGTGACAGTTCAAGTAAATATGAATATGAATCACATGTTGAAAGCTTTGGCCACCCAAATCTCAATTGTGATCATGGACAGGATATCCAACATGAATTGGATAATCCATTAGGCAGAGTTTATTAGCATCAGATGCATTAGTCCTAAGCTATGTCTGATTGTATGGAATCATTTTGGTCTGGAAGGGACAACATCAGGTTGATGACAATGCCAATTGCAGCTGGCATCAAGTTACCATCAGTGTTCTTAGAGAAAGTCTCATACAGTATTTGATATGGCAAGTTCCACTACAATAAGAAGGGACGCAAGTGTTAGATCAATGCACAGTCATAATTTACCCAATCCTACATCTGATCCTCGGATTTTACATATTTAATGGAATTACATCTACCTGTGGGATACCAGAAGAAACTCGGCTCTGAAAATGTTAGAGTCTTAATATTTCACAATGGAGTTGTGCAGCAGCAAACAAAATATTAATGCTTGCCAGATTATTTGACCCAAGGAAGAAGGGGACAATTACCTTAACTGATAAAAGAGCTCCTAGTTGTGGAAACAGCTTAGGTAGAGAACAGAAGACTCAGCCAAACCAAAGGGAAGAAGCCTGGATCATCCAGCACATCCTCCTCTATTTCAGCAGCAGAAGCCAAAGTCTAGTGTTAGAGTAGGATTTTTCTTGGCTGGCCCAAGAATTCTAACTTCATCATGAAGCAGCATCTTTGCATATGGTTGATGTTTGTTGACTTGGCCAACAAAGCAGAATCATTGATATTGTATTCTACAACCAAGCCAAGAAAGCTGAGAAGATGGAGCTGATCCATTTTAGAGCAACCAGTGGTAACATCTAACAAGCTTTGACAATAGCTGCTCTCAACAGCATGTTTTTTTCCTACCAACTAGCAACCCTAAAGAAAGTGTTCTCCAGGGCAGGGCAATGTGGTGATATATCAGTACACAAATCCATTGGACCATGACAATAACAACTTGCCTTCCTTAAGGTGAACCTCCCCTAGTCCCACTGGAGAGGACTAAGGGCTAGGCCTCTTGCTTCACTCTCAAGAGATTCCTTCTGTTTATTTCCTTCATACTGTTGATACGGTCTCTGGCAGCTTTTGCTGCAAAAGTATCTTTGAATTTTTGGTTTGAACTGTTTGCTGCAGTTTTTCTTTAGCATTTCAAATATAAAAAGAAGGACTGTTTTGCATAGTAAGGTTGTGTGCATGACTCATGCATAGTATTTTCTTTTGTAAGGTGAGTATTATAAATGTAAGGTAGTGCAACATCATGCAAATGTAATTTATAGGATGTAAATGTTGCCTCTAGGTCAGGGAGGGAATTTGTGTGTGTGATCATGTGTGTATGTGTGTGTTTCCCAGAGTGGGATTATCTCCTGGACCATCCCCCCCTCCCTTTTTATTCTATCAGTATAAACTGCAATTCTCCATGGGGAGGGGGCATCTATTTTTGAGAATAAGCAAGGGGAAAATTTCAATCTGCAAATTTTTAAAACTGGAGAAGAATGTCACTTGCAGATCTCAACAATACAGATACAGAAAAGAGATTTCAAAATATTAATGTAATATTTTCTGCCAGAATGTCTCCTGTTCTGGAGGAAATAATTCACTCATTATCTTATGTGATGGATCAAAAATCTCAGGAGGAGTCTCTTTCTCCTCATATTTCGATTATACACATATATCTTGAGGGCAAATGGTTACAGTATTCTGAAGTCAAGCAAGACATTTCTGTATCTCTTTGCTGCTGTATAGTGATTATTTAGATTCTTGCAGCTTGTTAGGAATCTATTCTATGTATGTTCAGAACACCCCAAAGAGCTTTAGACTTCTGTTTTGTTTCAAACAGTCAGCCTGGAATGGGGAGATAGAACTTCTAGAATGCAAAACTTATATTCCATTTGGTATACATCTCTATTCTATTTTATGGTCACTGATTTAACCCTTAAAGAATCAATATTTATGATCAAAGAGGTCAGAGGCAGATAAGAAGATGAGAGAAGGCTGGCTTCGTTAATATGGACATGTCCAGAGAGTAGCACCTTCCACAATTGCCGAGACAGCCTACCAACTAGAAGTCAGTGGCTAGTGACCTTGCTGGCATCCAAAACAGAGATAACTAGACACTATCAACAAAGACATTCAAACTGCGGGCCTGCGCCCTGGAGATGCAGCTGACTGCACAAAGTGGCATTCAATGATCCAAAAAGCAGACCCTATATTTGTGGGAATATGCTAGGAAGAAGAAGAAGAAAGGCAGATAAGGGCAATGGGAAACACGAAAGTTATGCACTAGATATATGTTGTCATTTTGGTGTCATTGTAGATCTTTTGGCGGTGCTGCTGTCTGTGGCAACTTCTCTGCTGCTTCCAAATCAAAATTTCTATACTAAATTTTTTTTAAAAAAATTTCTCCTTCAAAGCATGTTCTAATTGTGCTAACATTCTGAATTAACTCAGCATATGTCTTTTTCTAAACAAGGGTGTAAAGTTCTACTTCACATGGTGGCACAGTGGTTAGAGTGCAGTACTGCAGGCTACTTCTGCTGACTGCCGACTTCCTGCAATTTGGCAGTTCAGATCTCACCAGGCTAAATGTTGACTCAGTATTCCATCCTTCCAAGGTGGGTAAAATTAGAACCTAAATTGTTGGGGGCAATATGCTGACTCTAAACTGCTTAGAGAGGGCTGTAAAAGTACTGTAAAGTGGTATATAAGTCTAAGTGCTATTTTTACTGTGTTTCCCTGAAAATAAGACATCGCCTGATAATAAGCCCAATAGGGCATTTGAGCACATGTGCTAAAATAAGCCCTCCCCGAAAATAAGCCCTCCCTAAAAATATTTAACCACATGTACAGCCGGTCCCTGCCATTTCCTCTGGTTAGGGTTAGGGAGACAGAGCTGGAAATCAGGTAAGACGGCAAGAGGAGCCCCGTCTTGCTCCACACGCTCCAAAATAATAAGACCTCCTCGAAAATAAGGCCGAGCGCTTATTTCGGGGTTCAAAAAAATATAAGACAGGGTCTTATGTTTGGGGAAACACAGTAGTGCTATTGCTACTTAAGAGTCTTAGGATTCTTGTTGAGATCCCCAGTGAAATGAAAAGAGGAAGCCATAAAAAATACCAGATTATAATAAACTGTAATCCACACCCTGAATCTCACAATTCTACACCCTTTACTACACTTTTTTTTTCCTAATGCAAATCTTGGACTCCATGAGGTTCTTAAGAGATATTTTCACTAAGCAGCAAATTTCAGTTTCATATTGGGCCACACTGCTTTATTGTCTAATTATTCATAATTAGAATGATTAAGTTAAGTAATTTCAGAATTTAATCATCCATTGTTATTAATTTGCCTATCAAACACACATTTTGACTGGGAGAAACATTTTTAGCCTGATTTCTAACTATATTTTGATGCCAATAACAGAATTTAAATTAATATAATGCATTAAATAAATTATTCTATTATTTCAGCACTTATTGGCAAATGTTACCATCTTGAGTTAAAAAGTCAGAAATGGCAATGCTAAATGAGTCAATAATAGCCAATTATTTTTATACCTCAAGATGCAACATCTACATTACTTAGAAATGTGGTTTAGATAGGAAGTCTGATTCTATTGACAGAACTTCGGGAGAAGTAGTTTTTCATATACTGCAGGAAAGTAAGTTTTTAGATCAAGTTATTCATCCAGTTTGAAGATGATTGGATAAAAAAATTAGTTTGGCAACAGTGATTCTCCACTGTGAATGGGTGGCTATTAAGGGCCTTGTATGTGATTGTTCCACTGTGGTCTCTTTGTTTATTCATCCCTTCAAGTCTGTCTGAGGGTTTTTTATTATTTTATTTTTTAAATTATTATCAGACAGTAGACATGTGTTTCTCCCAAGTGTGTTTAAATTCAGTTACTGATTGACCCATTATCTCTACTGGAAGTTGGTTCCAAGCTTCTACTACTCTTTCCACAATGTAATACTAAAGTTTTAGATGTCTTCTAGTCCAACCCCCTGTCCAGTGGTGGGATTCAGCCAGTTCGGGCCGGTTTGGGTGAACTGGTAGTTAAATTGCTGCCCTGCCCCGCTCCTTCCTGTCCCCCCCCCCATTTTTTCTCCCAGGAGGCAAAAACTAGGCCCAAAATGGGGCATGGGAGGGCAGCACATTCCCCCCCCCCGTGGCCCGTTTTTGCTCCCAAGGGGGTGCAGGAGGCCAAGTGCTGTCTGTCACATCCCCTAGCCATGCCCACCAAGCCATGCCCACAGAACCGGTAGTAAAAAAATTTTAATCCCACCACTGCCCCTGTCTAAGGCTTTTGCCCAAGACAGGAATCCTTATACCATTCCAGACAAATGATTGGCCAATCTTTTCTTGAAAACCTCCAGCTAGGGAGCGAAACCTCTAGCAAGGGAGCGAAATCCAGAAGACAAGTTTTTTCACATTAATCATTCTTACTATTAGGAAATTCCTCCTTTGTTCCAGGTTGAATCTCTTCCTGATGAGCTTCCACCCCATGTGTCCTGCCCTCAGATGCTTTGGACAACAAATCAACCTCTTTTTCTCTGTGGCAGCCTTCAAGTATTGAAAGATGCCTACCATACCACTTCTAAGCCTTCTCTGATTGCATTGGTTTTTTGGCAGCTACAGCACACTGCTAGTTTACTTAAGTGATGGTCTACCAGGACACCTGGCTTTCTCTCACAGATGAGATAGGTACTGTATATTATGTACCTGTTGTCAGAGTTCCAAGGAACACCCCCAATGAAATAAAGCTCTGAGGCCTGAGGTCCTTGAAGTTCCAATTTATTAGGGATATCATGTTGGCACATCTGGGAAAACCTGAATCTGAAGGCTTCCAGATTTTCTCCATCCAGCTAACAGTTCACAGCCCTACCCCACACCCACAAGTTCATCACATTGTCCAATCAACTCTTCACACTCAACTGGATACAGTCTTCCGGCAGTCTCCATCAAACACAGGCAAAAGTCCTTGAATACAGAATGTTGTTATGACTAACTTTCTACCGGTCCAACAACAACCCCCTCCCAACTCTCCCAGCTAAAATATGTGGCAGTTAAGAAGCAAAAAATTGTTTTCCAAAACTGATACCTGTGCATTTGGTTTTTTTTTCTGCCTAAGGATTTTACTTTTCCCATCAATGAACTGCATCTTGTTGGATAGGGCCCAATGTTCCAGTCTGAAAAATACCCTTCTGAATCTTGAGTCTATCTTCCAAAGTGTAAGTAATTCCCCCCAGCTTTGTATCATCCACAAATTTGATGAATAACCCTTCTACCCTGCAAATCTGATGAATAACCTTGGCCCAGGTCATTTATGAAGAGGTTGAAGATAAACAGTAAAAGGTAAAAGGTAAAGATTCCCCTCACACATATGTGCTAATCGTTCCTGACTCTAGGGGGAGGTGCTCATCTCCGTTTCAAAGCCGAAGAGCCAGCACTGTCCGAAGACGTCTCCGTAGTCATGTGGCCGCATGATTAAATGTCAAAGGTGCATGGAACGCTGTCACCTTCCCACCAAAGGTGGTCCCTATTTTTCTACTTGCATTTTTTTTTTACGAGCTTTCAAACTGCTAGGTTGGCAGAAGCTGGGACAAGTAACAGGAGCTCATCCCTTTACGCACTAGGAATTCGAACTGCTGAACTGCCGACCTTTCGATCTACAAGCTCAGTGTCTTAGCCACTGAGCAACCCCGTCCCATAGGTTGAAGGTACAGGGAGGAATAAAACCAGCAGAATTATATTCACAACACCTGCTAAAATAACCCTCTTATTTTGCTATTATCTTTTCAATGTTAAAATCTACAGTTGTTATGTCTAAAATTAGCATTCAAACATGCTCCTGATTTAGTTTGTAAATATTTCAGCTCTTATGCCAGGCTCAGATAACAAAGTGATGTCAGCTCTAAAAATAACCTTCTGTTCTTCTTTGCTAGCAAACCCATCATCATTTTCACATAGGAAAACAGGGTAATTAATGATCTGCTTATCACTTGACCCCCTAAATGGAGAAGTCTATGGATCAAGAAAAATTACAATCCCCTCAATCTTAAAATTGCATCTTCCATTTGTTGTCTTACTCCATCCATAATTCTCTCAGCCTCATTCATCTTCCCATTCACAGTGTTAAAACAACACCTTCTTTGCAAACTTAAGCGCTACATTAACTGTGATGACTTTGCTTATTAAACAATGGCATCTTATTTCAGGGTCAGACTAAAACCTGAAAAAAGGTTGGCTGTACTAAAAGGACCAAAGCACTTCTTCCAAATCATTTTAATACAAAGTAGTGTGTGTGTATGTGTGAGTCAAAGTAGTGTGTGTGTATGTGTGTATTGGATTTGTGAAAACACTTCATTTGCCAAAGAGACAGTTTTGATGGCCAAAGATGAAAAGGGACATAGAAGCTGATGTGACCAGTTGCCCCATGTATGCCTCCATGAAGCGCCTACCTGGGAAATCTCCAGAATTGCTATAGTCAATAGCCAACTCTTGCTAACCAGTGGGAGGAGATATCCATGGACTTTAGCATGGAGCTGCCTGAGAGTGTTGGGAATACCGTAATCTGGACTGTCATTGATCTGTCTTCAAAGCAAATGCACTTTGTGGCATGCCCAAAGCTTCCTTCAATCCGGGTCCTAGCCTAGATGTTTCTGCAGCACATCTACAGACTACATGGGGTCTTGAAGCGCATTGTCTCGGACAGGGTGGGTGCAGTTGACAGCAAAGTTTTTGTGGCAATTTTTTCAACCCTTTGGAATGAACTGCCCCGATATACGAAACATCCCTAATCTCCGTGCTTTCCGCTGTGCCCTCAATGCCCTGATGTTCAATTAGGTGGGGCTAAACATATTAACTGGGAATGATTAAAATATTATCTAATTCTGGGTTTTATTTAATTTGGGCTAAACTATGTTATAATTTTAATTATCAATTTTATGATGTTTATGTATCTTTTATTTTTTCTTGACTGTACACTGCCTTGAGTCCTGCGGGAGAAAAGCAGTACAGAAATATAATAAAATAAATAAATGAAATGATAGGCTCCTCCCAGGGACTTAGCTCCACCTATCATCCTAGTATTGCTTGCTAAATGATTAACTTGCTAAATGATTCACCACTGGAGGTCTCAGTGGAAATCATTTTAAAAAACGCACTTCAATGCAAAATATGTTTGGAAATATGAAAATATATTTAAACAGATTTTCATTCTCACTTTTTAAAGGAGAGGTTGAGAAATAGGAGACAGTGGGTTAACACCAATTCATCCATTTCCATTTGGGACTGAACCCACATGTTTCTCATAAATTATAGGCACCACTATCTGTGAGAACGTAGGATAAATTTTAAGACTATTATAAATTATCCCCTCAACTGCAATTTTTCATGCATTTTTCTATGTATCAACCAAGAAGCAGATTCTAATTTAGCATCTATTAGCCTCACAGAAAAAACAAACAAACAAACCACACGTATCTTTCCAGGAATAAGCCTACACATCAAGAACAAAGTATTCAGAAGCCTAGAAGAGCCTTTCTCAGCTAGGGTTCCATGTAAACCTAAGGTTCTGCAAGAGATCATGATTAAATTTGTATTTTTTAAAACTGCATTTGCCACACAATGGTAGGATATGAAATTCTTCTCGCCATTTGCAGTGGCAAGAAAAAGCTCTGCGGCAAGATTTTTTGCTGAGTTCTGTAAATTTTCCCTAGTCCTTCATGGATAATTTACCTGTCCTGAATGGGCTTCTTGCCAGATCTTGCCAGCTCAATGAAATGTTGGCTGGACGGTGACAGGACTTCCTAAATTTCAGTCATGCTGGCATTCAAAAATCTGTTGGAGAGGGGGAAACCACATACAGTAAATATAGTCCTCTACAAAAGCTGCATTCTGCCATGAGCTGCATTCTGCCTTCAACTCTCTCTCTCTTTTTAGGCTGCTGGGTTGTCTGCTCTTTTGTTGAAATTATAGTTTGATTTATAGTTTGACAGCCTGAAACTTCAAAAAGGCTGCATTTTTTTAAAAGACCTTCCCCAGGGACTTTAAAAATATGTTTTTAGTTTAGCTTCTTGCATTCACAGCTGGTTGCTTCCACCAAGGAGTTGCTTCCACCAAGGAGTGACCTGCCAAACTCTGTCTGCATTAATGCATATTGTAACCATGAATATATTTAAACCCGCAATTCAATCTTCTACAAGTTGAACTCAACACATTATGTAGTTTTCTTGACAGCAAGAAGCGATGGAAGTGATGTACTGCTATCTTCTTTCAATATGTTTTCTCAGTCCCCTCAACTTTCTAGCTTAGTTTCTAGCCCTAAATTCTTTGCTTAGCTTCTGAGCCAAGACAAGATTGGCCAGATGCTGCCATCTGCTGGAACACATCAAACCTAGGTATGATTAAACCTGGCAGTTTGTGATTAGTTTATAACATATTTGTGCGGAAGTGAGTGGCAGCATACAAATAATTAATTTAACTAAATAGCTGACACAATTATACAACGAGAAACCCACTGAATGGCTTACATGATATATAATTGTTCAGTTCTAATTTTGGTCTTCTTAAAACCATAAGTAACTGATACAATGCCTTAAGAACACGGTCTGTCCACAAATAAGCTTATTTGACTGGCTCTGGTAAACTCATATAGTATTACTTTCTGCTTCCTTGGATCTATTCAGAATTACAGAAAGCTTAGGAATAATGACATGCGGAAGGTATCTCTCTGTCTCTCTTCTCTCTCTCACACACACACTCCTCTCTCTCTCTCTCCTCTCTCTCTCCTCTGTTTCTCCCTCTGTCTCTGTCTCTCTCATCTCTCTCTCTCATCTCCCTCTCTCTCACACACACACTCATCTCTCTAATCTCTCCCCCTCTCCTTCCTCTCTCTCTTTCTCTCTTTTTCTACTTGTCTCTCTCATCTCTCTCTCCTTCTCCCTTTCTGTCCCTCTTTTTCTCTCTTTGTCTCTCTCTCATCTCTGTCTCCTTTCCTCTCTCTCTCCTTCTTCCTTTCTCTCCCTTTGTTTTTCTCTTTGCTCTCTCTCTCTCTCATCTCTCTCTCTCTCTTATGTGTGTTCTCTCTTGAACCATTTCCAAAAACAGGTGAGGGTTGGTTTTTGTTTTTGTTTTTGCTGATGTTGTTCTTTCTTCTTTGGGTGCTTTTTACCATATAATTTAAATCACTAGTCATTTCAAGTTCCCCCCAAAATAAAGCTCTTTTGTCTTCCTGCTGTGGCTCCCTATTGGCTGAACCCACCACTGGCTGGCCCCATTCCTTGCCCTCCCTTCCCAGTCACTTCTCTCCTGGCCTGAGAAGCTTTCCACCCCGAGACACTGGCCTGGTCCAGCTGTGGCTCTGCATCGTAATGGGCTCCAGGAGGAGGAGGGGATGCCATCTACCCCATTGTGAACTGTGCTAAACTTAACTGTGCTGTGAAAGCAGTAGGCAGGCTATGGAGATGGTGAGAGCAGAGGTATCGGCCGCAGCTGGGCCGGGCCAGTGTCTCGGGGTGGAGAGCCAATCACACCCCAGAGACTCAGCAAGTACAGGGGTGCTTCGCTCCTGCTCTGAAATATGGAGCAACCCTCCATCCCCCGCCATCGCCTTTACTTTTTCAGGGCAGGCAAGGAGTGACTGGGAGGGGAGGGTGAGGAGTGGGGCCAGCCAGTGGTGGGTTCAGCAGAGGGACGAAACAGCTGCAAGCGGCTCTGGAGCCGTGGGTTGCCAACATCCAGGCTAGACTCAGCTTGCAGAAATCCAGTGAAACTGAGCAATCCAGTTAGAAGTCTTTTTCTATTATTCAGTTAAATCTGTTTTCCTGTATTGTTTCATGCTCTTCACTCTAAAATGATGGAGGCAGATCTTGGCTTTCTGTTTGACTTCATTTTCAGTATTTGAAGTTGTCCTTTCATAGCCCTGACCCTTGTTCCTAGTAGAAAAAATTAAAAGCAGTTGTTTCTCTTTTCATTTCCTCTTTTGGGCATGCCCCCCCCCCTCCAATGATGCAATCAGTGGGAGAGCAATTAATGGCATCATCCCAATGGTTGGCCTAAATGTCTTGTAGAACTAAAGTCTCCTTAGTTCTACAGTTCCTAGAAATTGCTCCCAATTCTACCCCCAAAGACATAAGTGTGGGAAGAAAATCTGATCCTTTCCCCTGAACCTGGCTCTCCCAATCCTCAAAAGTGAGAGCTCTGAGATCAAATTCTTATCCTCTAATTTAAAAATCTATATTCTACTCTTCAAAACTGAAAGGGCAGCTTATAGCCCATAAACATTTATCTTCTAAAGCTCATTGCCACAGCATTGCTAAAAAAGCAATGTGATTAAAAGTGATTAATTTAATTATATGGAGTTTTTTATTTTTCTGGAAATGCTGTATTGCTCGTTAGAGCTTACAAAACATATGTTGGGCCAATCCTAGAATACTGTTCAATTGTTTGGAATCCTTACCACATATCAGATGTAGGTAGTCCTCAACATACAACCACAACTGAGCCCAAAATTTATGTTGCAAAATGAAACATTTGTTAAGTAAATTTTGCCCCATTTTACAACCTTTCTTGCCAGAGTTGTTAATTTTGTGAATTAACAACTCTGGCAGTTGTGAATCATTGCAGTTGTTAAGTTATTAACATGGTTGTTAAGTCCCCATTGACTTTCCTGGTCAGAAGATTGCAAAAGGTGATCACATGACCCTGGGACACTGCAAGCGTCATAAGTATGAGTCAGTTGCCAAGCATCTGAATTTTGATCATGTGACTATGGGGTTGCTGCAATGGTCATAAGTATGAAAAACAGCCATAAGTCACTTTTTTCAGTGCTGGTGTAACCTCAAACAGTCACTAAGTGAACTGTTGTAAGTCAAGGACTACCTGTACAATTGAGCAAGTTCAGAAGTACTTTACAAGAAAAGTCTTGCACTCTTCTGTTCATAATAAGAGCCTTGGTGACACAGATTAAATTGCTGTTAAGTAACACCAGCTGCCTGCAATTACTGCAAGTTCGAATCTCACCAAGTTGACTCAGCCTTCCATCCTTCCGAGGTAGGTAAAATGAGGACCCGGATTGTGGGGGCAATAAGCTGACTTTATATAAAAAAGAACACCGCTTGTGGGGGGGGGCATGAAAGCCCCACAAAGCAGTATATAAAAAAAGTATGAAGGCTATTGCTTAACGCATTGTAAGCCACCCTGAGTCTCCGGAGAAGAGCGGCATATAAATCAAACCAATAAATAAATAAATAAATAAATAATAGAATACCTTATGCTACCAGTGTCAACGTTCTGAATGACGAACCCAACCAAAAGCAAGCACTGAGACGATCCAATCTCTTAATGCAAAACTTTAATGAGTATATCATATCAGCAAAGATGAGGGCAAAACCAGATCTAACTATTTCCTGCGCAATCCCATATAGTTAAAATTCAAGATCTCCCTCCCCCTTATTAGCCCAGGTCACATTGTCCAATGGAGACTTCTAGTGTTGTGAGAAAGTCTTCTTCAGTTCTGGTAAACACCTGCCAAAACACCTTTGGTTCCCATGGCTGGTATCTTGATATCTGGAGTTTCGTTCTATCTCTTCCTTCTCTCCCTCCCATAGTTTGTTGAGAAACGATAATAGTTGCAAGAGCAAAAGTGCCATTTGAAGTTCGATAATCTGGCTTGAATTTCTTGGTTTGGATAGTTTAGAACTGTGGTAAGATTTAGTTTTGTATCATACTCAGTATTGCATATAACGTTGCATATAATAAAATTTGCCTGTAAATGACATTTTTAGTTTTAATCAAATACAACACATGTAAACATCCACTTTGAACTTGAAGTAAACTGCTTTAAACTTGATTGTTAAAAAAGAAAGATTTTGGTAATAGAATTGTCAATATCTTACTTGATTCAATTGTCTCAGCTACTAACTTTCATAGTTTTAATTCTAACGTAACTTCTGTGGACCTCACCCCATATTTAAGAGGTTCCTAAGGTGGTGTGAATAAGTATACTAAGATCCCTATTATCCCTATGTCACTTTAAAAAAAAATTTGCTCATTTGAATTTGTAATTTTTGCTTGAGGAATGCATAAAATAAAAATAAAATATGCACATCATGCAGGCATATCATCTGCTGAATAAAAATACACTATATGAGCTGCAGTTAAAAGATTTTCCATTACAAAATTACACAGATCAAACCGCTGAGTGAATAGAGATAAATACGGCAAGGTGATTTTGTGACGTTTTATTAAGGATGTGATAAACTGAATCTTCTTTTGCATCTGCTTTATTGCTTTTTGTAACTATAAAATCTTCCATTTGGCCAACATTTCATCTGAATTTCCTTTAACTACATTTGACATTCTTTATTATTGACTGATATCATCCACCATCTCTCTTACTGGATGAAATCCCATTAGCAATACTAACATTTCATTGAATGTGGATGCTGATTGTTCCTCAAGATGTTATTCTTAGAACGAGAATCATTTTCCTTCTTTATTTCCTTTTTTCAGAAGACTGATGACAAACTTTTTGATCCATATTTGCTGCCATCTGCTTCGTCACATACTTAAAAGTATGGTTTTGGAGAATGTTTGGTACTTTTGAGTTCTTTCAAAATATCTCATCTGGTTTATAAAATCATTCAGATTACTGGAGTTGAAATTTGCTTTTCCTTCCTTAATCTTTGCCTTTTGAAAGTAGTTAATACTTAAAAAGGGAAAAGTTCCCCTTGCACATATGTACTAGTTGTTCCCGACTCTAGGGGACAGTGCTCATCTCCATTTCAAAGTTGAAGAGCCAGTGCTGTCTGAAGATGTCTCCATGGTCATATGGCCGGCATGACTAAATGCCAAAGGTGCACGGAACATTGTTACCTTCTCATCAGAGGTGGTCCCTATTTTTCTACTTGCATTTTTGTGCTTTCGTTAGGTTGGCAGAAGCTGGGACAAGTAACGGGAGCTCACCCCAATACCCGGCACTAGGGATTCAAACCACTGAACTGCCAACCTTTTTTTTTCTTTTTCTTTTTTTTTTCTTTTTATTTCAATTTATATACCACCCTTCTCCCCGGGAGGGGGACTCAGGGTGGTGAACAACCAGATTTAAAACACATATAATACAAACATTAAAAGAATGATAAAATTAAATTAAATTCATTGGCGTTCCAAATAAAATTCTAACCCCATTAAAATACCCAATTTAAAACCCCAGGAATGTTAAAACCCCATTAAAACAATCAAGCAAGGCCGGCTTGTTGAAATAAATAGGTCTTAAGGGCCTTTCGGAAAGTGCAGAGGTCCGGGATCAAACGAACTTCTGGAGGCAGCTCATTCCATAGGGTGGGTGCCCCCACAGAGAAGGCTCTCCCCCTGGGGGCCACCAGCCGACATTGCTTGGCTGATGGCACCCTGAGAAGGCCCTCTCTGTGTGAGCGTACTGGCCGGTGGGAGGTCATCGGTAGCAGCAGGCGGTCCCGCAGGTACCCCGGTCCCATGCCATGGAGCGCTTTAAAGGTCAAAACTAACACCTTGAAGCGCACCCGAAAGACCACCGGAAGCCAGTGCAGCTCGCGCAGGAGAGGTGTCACATGGGAGCGCCCTGTCGCTCCCATAATCACCCGCGCGGCCGCATTCTGGACCAGTTGGAGCCTCCGGGTGCACCCCAAGGGGAGCCCCATGTAGAGAGCATTACAGTAGTCCAGGCGAGACGTGACGAGTGCATGAGTGACTGTGCACATGGAGTCCCGATCCAGAAAGGGGCGCAACTGGCGCACCAGGCGAACCTGATAAAAGGCCCCCCTGGCCACGGCCGCCACATGCCCTTCCAAGGACAGCCGTGAATCCAGGAGGACACCCAAGTTGCGCGCCCCCTCCGTGGGGGCCAATAACTCAGCCCCAATAGCCAGCGATGGCACTAGCTGGCTATACCGGGACGCCGGCATCCACAGCCACTCGGTCTTGGAAGGGTTGAGACGAAGCCTGTTCCTCCCCATCCAGACCCGCACGGCCTCAAGGCACTGGGACATCACTTCGAGGGCATCATTGGGGTGGTCAGGGGTGGAGACGTACAGCTGAGTGTCATCAGCGTACAGTTGACAACTCACCCCAAAACCACGGATGATCTCACCCAGCGGCTTCACATAAATGTTGAACAGGAGCGGTGAGAGGACCGACCCTTGTGGCACCCCGCAAACGAGGCGCCTCGAGGTCGACCTCTGCCCCCCTGCCAACACAGACTGCGATCGGTTGGAGAGATAGGAGGAGAACCACTGTAGCACGGTGCCTCCCACCCCCAGACCCCCCAACCGACGCAGCATGATACCATGGTCGATGGTATCAAAAGCCGCTGAGAGATCTAATAGGACCAGGACAGAGGAGCATCCCCTGTCCCGAGCCCTCCAGAGATCATCCACCAACGCGACCAATGCCGTCTCCGTGCTGTACCCAGGTCTGAAACCGGACTGGCACGGATCTAGATAGACAGTTTCCTCCAGGTACTGTGGGAGCTGGCGCGCAACCACACTCTCAACAACCTTCGCAACAAAGCAAAGGTTGGAGACAGGACGAAAATTTGCCAAAACAGCCGGGTCCAGAGAAGGCTTCTTGAGGAGGGGCCTCACCACCGCCTCTTTCAAGGCGGCAGGCAAGAAACCCTCACTCAAAGAAGCATTTATAATCCCCCAGAGCCAGCCTCGTGTAACTTCCCGAGTGGCCAGTACCAGCCAGGAAGGACACGGGTCCAATAAACATGTGGTTGCGTTTAGACTCCTCAAAGTCCTGTCCACGTCCTCGGGAGTCACAGGATCGAACTCATCCCAGACAACGTTCTCAAGACCAGCCTCAGTCACCTCGCTGGAGTCTACCCAGTCAGAGTCCAAGCCTTCCCGAATCTGAGCGATTTTATCGTGCAGATACTGTGCAAAATCCTCAGCCCGCCCTTGCAAGAGGTCCTCCCGCACTCCCTGATGTAGGAGGGAGCGGGTCACTCTAAACAAGGCGGCTGGGCGGTTATCTGCCGATGCAATAAGAGCGGAAAAGTAATTACGCTTTGCCGCTTTTATCGCCACCAAATAGGTCCTAAGATGGGACCTAGCTAGTGTTCGGTCGGATTCAGATCGACTCACCCTCCAACCACTCTCTAGGCGTCTTTTGATTGACAAGCTCAGCATCTTAGCCACTGAGCCACCGCATCCCTAATTAAGACTTAGGTCACCTAAATAATGGCAACTCTTTCTCAGCTACATTCATCTTTAGAAAGTCTACATGCAAGAAATTCAAGGTATATATAGATGATTGTGTCAGCTATACCAGAAAGCATAGAATCAATTGGATAGAACAGAAAAGAAGAGAGGGTGAACCTATTTTCCAAAGCACGAGAAGGCAAGACAAGAAACAATGGATGGAAACTAATCAAGGAGAGAAGCATCCTTGATTAAGCAACTAAGGAGAAATTTCCTGACAGTTAGAATAACTAACGTGGCATGGTTTACCTTCAGAAGTTGTGGGTGCTCCATCAATAGAGGCTTTTAAGAAGCGACTGGACAGCCTCTTGCCTGGAATGATATAGAGTCTCCTGCTTGAGCAGGGGTTGGACTAGAAGTCCTCAAAGGTCCCTTCCAAATCTGTTACTCTGATACTGTTACCACTAAAATAATTACTTTAAAATTTGAACAGAAATAAGGCAGTCAGGTTGTACACTTTAAAGTCATTTTCTCTTAATTGTTTACAATCCAGCTTTCTGCTTGTTTATTCAGATCTAAGTTGCACAGCATTCACTGGTGGTTAAAGTGTGTAACTAATTATAATCATAGCCCTTAACTTTTATGCATTCATAAATTTCGTACACTTTTATTCATTACTCTATAGTGGCAGAGAAGGGAACCACAATAAACTGAGATCAACCAGGATCTAAGAACTACTTTGTACCTCAGATCACATCTGAGTCTTCAAAATTAGGAATTCAAAAGAAGGCAGGTGGGTGGACACACTGTGAACACCCTGTAATTTATGCCCTTGCACCCAATGACATGGCACAAGCGTATGAGGCTTGGATTTGTGTTGTGATTTCACAAAACACATTTCATCATCTGGTCCCAATGACTGACCCAGATTGGTTCCTGCAACATTTCATCATTTTTCATCATTGTGGTTCATATCAGATGCTTATGGCTCTAAGACTGTTGAGCAGATGGAACATATTATTCCATTTTTATTTTTATGTTTTGCTTTGTGAGCACTGGATTTCAGAACTTGTATTGGCTTAACCAACTTTTTGAAGAACATAAATCAAAACGTGGCAAGTTCAAGTTCTTTCCAATTAATTGCTGTCACAGTCATTGACACAGCTATTAATAATTTCTAATGTGAATGCTTGTTTACTTTTTTGATTAACTAGTTGTTTAAAATGATTTATTGAGGCTGCAATCCTATACGTAATTGCCCTACTGATTCCGAGGGACAGAATATACCTTTGAGAAAATATGTACACAACTGCAGGGATAGGATTTTAGAAACCACGAGAGGGCGCTCGGGGTTTGCACATTTTTGTGCTTCTTTTCCTAATATCCAAATATCAATCTATGGTGGAAGTTTTATTAAAGGAAAACACTGCTATTCTTTTATAAACAGCAGTGCATTTAATACTAACATGCAAAGCCATGGTCATGCTAGAACAGATACAGAAACTGTACATTCTTTAAATGTAAAGAAGATCAAACTAATGATAACAGATAGAACAACCAACCTTAAAGATGGCAATCTGGCTTTTATAGCAACAGTAAAGGAACAGGCAGTCAAGAAACATATCACAGACTAGCACTTGGTAAGACAGCCATGAAAACCTTATAAACATAGCCCTTAACATTTGTGCATTCATAAATTTCATATGCTTTTATTCATTACTCTATAGTGGCAGGGAACTAAACTAGGATTGAGAATGGAGTTCCCCTAGGATCTATTAATTGCTTCATGCATCAGATGACATCTAGTTTAATACTCTACTTCCGAAGTTAGGAATTCAAAGATGAGGTGGGAACAGGGGTAAAATCCAGCAGATTCTGACAGGTTCCAGAGAACTGATAGCGGAAATTTTGAGTAGTTTGGAAAACTGGTAGCGGAAATTTTGAATGGTTTGGAGAACTGACAAATTACCACCTCTGGTTGGCCCCAGAATGGGATGGGAATGGAGATTTTGCAATATCCTTCTCCTGCTGCACCCACCAAGCCATGCCCACAGAACCAGTAGTAAAAAAAATTTGGATTTCACCACTGGGTGGGAAGGTATTCAAATGCTATTCAAAAGATATTCAAATGCTATGATGTGTTGATACCTACAGAGATCAGAATTGTGCAAGCCATAATGTTTTCCATGACTCTCTGTAGAAGTTAAAGTTGGACGTTGTAACATAATTGATGCTTTTGAACTTTGGCATTGGCGAAGATTCTTGAGAATATCTTGGGGAGATGGGCTCTATTACAGTGGTAATGAGTGCACCATTAGAAGGCCTGAAAGATCTGGTTGAGAAAAGATGGTCATGGAAAAAATCACTAGGAGTCACTAGGAAAATCACTAGGAGTCACTGTGTGGTCACTAGGAGTCACAAACAATTTCACAGCACAAAATCAAACAATAAAAATCTATCAATTATATTCATCTAGGAAACCAATCTGAAATATACCAGCAATTAATGTCACTATATTTTCTATTTCTGTATCGAATCATTGGCTTCCTCAATTCATTGGCTTTGTGCATTCTGAGTGTTATAATAACAACTTAGCTTTTAAAAAAAAACACAGATGAATACTGAAGATAAATTCTTTCAAGAATTTCCTGATATCTCCTATGAGTCTCTGACAAACCAACCAAAGTAGAAATTCATGTTCCTTGAACAAATCAAACAGATTTTCACAAGCTTTATAGTTTTCAGTTCTGTGGATGGCTAACTCTGTAGGTTTTGTTTTCTAGAACATTTAGATTTTTTTTTCAAAACCAGATTTTTCTATCTCATGTCTACATAAATGTGCATATTTTTAAAAAGAAACAGAAACCATTAAAAGTTCTGTGTATTTCCACACAATTTTTAACACATCTCTGTGTTTATGATTTATATATAATTTCTCCTATTATATATACTGTTTGCAAGTATTTTCACTTAATATATGTGTTTTAATCTAATTTTCCCTATTGCAAACACTTTGTACTGATTTTTAAATTAGTATAAAAATAATATAAACATTTTAAAGAAATGTAAGATCCTCAGAATAATTGTTCCACTTAGCATGTTAATCTGGAAAATGTGACTGATTAACATTAAAAGATAAATCAAACTAATATTCATTCTATCCAGTCCCTAAGTTGTGAATATTATAGTTTATAGTCTAAGCACAGCAATTACATTATTATTATTCTCTGAATTTTCTCAGTAAGAATTAGCTGTTGCATCTAGAATGTTCCAGTCTCATAAACCCATTCATTCATTCATTCACACACACACACACAGACACACATATATATATTTGTTCAGCTTCCAAATTATGCACAACACATTAGTTATCAATTAAGTCACTTTGTTCACTGATCTTGCATGCACAAAGTTGATCAGAAATCTGTTACTTTCATGCAAACTTAATTCTGATATGCAAAAAGCAATTAGGCTTAATGGTTCAAATTTGGGTGATGTTTGAAGTATATAAAGAAAATTGTTAGTTGGTTGATTTATAAATAATCCACAGTACTGCTTATTAAAATGAAATACTCCAAATTGAATGTAAACAACAGATTTTATACCAGAATTACAAACTGGTAATTATTACCTAATTTTACTTTTTTTCCCAGTTGCAATCATACAAACATTACAAGCACATGAGTGAACCAGCTTGCAAAATTGTTCTGGAAAATGCCTATTTCAAATTGGGTTAATTAGATGTAAATCAATTATTGAAATTGGCCTTTTAAATCCATCCTCCTGAGACTACCATTTGCAACAGTAGTTGCACCTTTAAATTAGAGCAATTTAAACCAAGAGAGAATGGATGAAACCATTAAGAGAACATAATTCCCAAGAGCTCAGCATTTCCAAGCAATACATTTTCTGCTAAAATCAGCAAGTACTATTTGCAATTAATTTGATTCTTGTTAGTCTCAAAGAATATTGGTTTAAAAACTACAGATCAATACAGGGAATGGAACACAATTTTTGGGTCCTCCTACTCTTTACTGATGGCATTTTCAATAGCAAAACCTTTTTGAAGTATTCACCAAGAAAACAAATAAATGGATCATCAAACAAATCATTAACCCAAAGTTCTCACTTGAGGCATTAACCAGCCTAAAACATATTCTACATTGGATATATTATGTGAAGACCTAATTCTCTAGACAAGGCTGTAATGCTGGGAAAGGAAAGAAAAGAGGACAACGATCAGCAAGATGGATGGATTCAGTTACAATTGTGATTTGTGTACCATTGGAAAAGCCGAAACACCAGGTTAGGGAAAGGTTGTCATGGAGAAAAATCTAAGTGGTTGTAAAGAGTCAACACTAACTTGATGGCACCACAATGAATCATTCCATTTGAAGTAACATTTGGGCAATATCACAAATTTCAGTACTACTACTGCAAGAAAAGCACCCTTCCTTCCTTCCTTCCTTCCTTCCTTCCTTCCTTCCTTCCTTCCTTCCTTCCTTCCTTCCTTCCTTCCTTCCTTCCTTCCTTCCTTCCTTCCTTCCTTCATCATATCAGTAGAAGCTTCAAAAGCACTTTCATTTGCATGTACAGTACTATTCTTCAGAAATTCTAGCCATGAAACAGGTTTTGGTTACCACCTTTAAAGCGCTCCATGGCTTAGGACCTGGGTACTTGCAGGACCGCCTACTACCACCAATAGCCTCCCACCAGCCAGTACACTCTCATAGAGAGGGGCTCCTCCGGGTGCCGTCAGCAAAACAATGTCGGCTGGTGGCCCCCAGGGGGAGAGCTTTCTCTGTGGGGGCACCTACTATCTGGAACGAGCTCCCCCCGGAGATACGGAGGATCCCGGATCTGCGCACTTTCCGCCGCGCTCTTAAGACCTTTCTATTTCGCCAGGCGGGCCTAGCCTAACCTCTCTCCATTTTACCATTAAATTTTTAATCTGTTTTAAATTATTTGGGGTGTTTTAATTCTGTCTGGGCCAAATTTATTTAATCTGTTTTTAGTTGGGTTTTAAATTTTGTATTTATGTATTTTTAATGTTGGCTGTACACCGCCCCAAGTCCTTCGGGAGTAGGGCGGTATATAAATCCAATAAAATCTAAAAATCTAAAATCTAAAGCTAGGTTTCTACAATAAGAAATGGTAAAACTATAGAGGCAGAATGAAACAAAAGAGTATCTAAAACTGTCTTTATTAGCTAGATTTCTATGCCATTAAATTATTTGTCTTCAAATTGCATGAATCTTAAAATATCTTGGATTCTCACAGGATAACAGAATACCAGAGTTAGAAGGCATCTTGGAGGTCTTCTAGGCCAACCCCCTGTTCAGGCAGGGAAACCTATACCATTTCAGACAAATGGCTGTTCGATCTCTTCTTAAAAACTTGCAGTGTTGGACCATTCACAACCTGGAGGCAAGTTGTTCCACTGATTAATTGTTCTGTCAGGAAATTTCTCCTTAGTTCTAGGTTGCTTCTCTCCTTGATTAGTTTCAATCCATTGCTTCTTGGGTTGTGAGTTGAAAGTATAATGTTAATGTTTGTTTGGTTTTTCTAAGGTGCTTCTGTTTACCATATTTCATTGTTTTATTAGTTGGGATGCTTAGCATGTTTTTCAGAATGAAATCTGTTAAGACAAATATTTACTCATTCTTTAAAAATTGAATTAGAATTCTCTTCAGCTTTGAGTACAAATCATGTTCAAAGTTTGATTTTTTTTAAAAAAATTGTTTTGTAGTTTGCATTAATTATACCTTGAAAGAACTTAAAATCTTGCTTTTTATTGAGGTATTGGTGTGATATTTTTTGAAAAAGAAGTTAAATGTATTTCCAGAGTCAAATTTAGGCATACAGCAGAGAAAAGTTTCATCTGGTTTTTAAAGGAAGCCTCTACAAATATAAAAAGAGAAGATGGGGTAAGCCATAGGGCAAACTTAAATAACCAGGCCAATATAACTTCTCCCCAAGTACTTTTTCCCACAGAAAAGAATGGTTTGATTTCTTTTATATCTCATTAGAGACACTCAACAACCTTTTTGCTCAGTTTTTTCATATCTGATTATTGAAACAAAAACAAACACTAAGTCCCAACCCTGGAGTGGGCCATTATTGTAGAAATGCATTTTGGCACTGCTTATAATCACATAAACTATCACTTATTTCACTTGGGTTATTTTATATGGCAAATCCCACAAAACCAACATTCAGCTTTTTGTGATCTTTAACCTCAGGCAGAGATCAGAAGACCAAGGAGCAGAAGCCAAGCCTTCTCAATGGCTGTCACCATATTATGGAATACATTGTCTGCAGAGGTGCCTCACATTCTTTCTGACATTCAAGAGGATAGTAAAAACCTCCTCCTCCTCCTCCCCCCTCCCGCTCCTCCTCCATGCTATATGGATACCTTTATATTTTTATTGAATTGTAATATTTTAAGCGAGTTTTAAGTGAGGCAATTTTTGGATCCCTTTTCTCCCTCTTTCAACTCTCTTTTGTTACCTTTGTTATCTTTGAACAAACTATATACATCAGTTGACATATTCCTGTTCCATTTGTTAAATCTTATTTGCCTTCTGGAACCGAATTCATTCTCAGGCAAGAGCAGCTGCACTTGGAAATGAAGCAGGATCAAACTTGGGATGGCTGTTAAATCAGGGTCCTCAAATTACAGGAGACAAATCCCATCCAAGATATGAACCTAAATTTTGTATCTTATTGGATCATATCATTATATCAGCCAAGAAACTTGTAAGTTCTAAACTATTTGTACAACAGACCTAGGATATGGATGGGGGACAAAGGGAGGGAGCAAACTGAAAAGACTATTCAGCAGGTTAAAACAAAACTGACAGGCCCTTATAAAGAGATAAAATTATGCTATGGATCCTTTAAAGACTAGAATAGGAGGTCTCCAGATATATCAATTGTAACTCTTGCATAGGTTTTTTAAATAAAGCTATGTTCCTTCTCCGACATAGCGCCCACAGCAGTCAGGATTGGGAGTGGCAGGTCTGGTATCCAATTAGACCGAGCCTACTGAACTTTTCTGGCACCTCCCCTTCCTGCTAGTCCAGTTTTTCGGCTCGGTCTAATTCGAGACCAGACGTGTCTGTAGATCCCTCTCGCCTTTTTGGTTTTTCCTGACTTTCTACTGCAGCTTCATCTAACAAGTAAGATCCGGCGTGAAAGGCAGGAGCCTGTAGCCGCCGAAGGCCACCTAAGGCAGGAGCTGCCTTCAGGCAGCTCCCATTGGGGCGCACGAGCTAATAACCTTTAGCTCTGCCGCTTCCTTCCTCTCTCTCTCTTCCCCTGGGTTCCTTTCTTCGCTGGGAGCTGCGAGGAGTGTGTCCGCGCTCCCAGCGATTCCCTTCTTCAATCGGGCTGCCGCGGCTACTTCAAAGGCCCGCACATCAGCTGTGAGGTGCGGGCGCCATTTTGTTTCCCCCCCCACTCGCCGTTTGATTCTCCGGCACTCCGGCGGCTCTCCGGCCTTTTTTGGGGGGCCCAATCTCAGCAGGGGAAGCGCGAGGAGGGTGTCCGCCTTCCCCTGCACCTGCCTGGGGGCCCTTCCACCGTTTTCTGGCCCCTCGTTTAACGCGGCTGCCATTTTGTTTCTGGCGCGGGCGCCATTTTCTGGGCCCTAATTTCACGCCATTTTTCCATCTCTCTCCGGGGGCTTTTCTAGCGAAGGGGAAGTAGGAGTGTGTCCGCATTCCCCTTCTTCCTCCCAAGACCCCCCCCCCTCTCTCTCTCTAAAAAAAAAAAAAGAGCCTTTTTGCCCGAGGCCTCCAGTGTCAAGCCTCATAGCAACCTCGCTTAAGGACTTTCACAGAGAGAGAGAGAGAGAGAGAGAGAGAGAGAGAGAGAGAGAGAGAGAGGGATCAAAAAAAGGGGGCTTTTGTCCTTAGAGGTTTGACATTCCTCTTTCTCCTGGCACTTTTCTCTGTATAGAGAGCCAACCCTGAACATGGCAGATCTTCCTCCTCAGAAGCCAGGCCGTACCAGATCGAGCAAAAGGCCAAGGGTGGAAGACCCTGGAGAGGGCCCCTCCTCCCAAAGGAGCAAGAGCAATACTTCATCTGCCAAAGGCACTTCTTCATCCAAATCGACCATGTCCAGGGATGAAGGTCGCAGACATAAGGCCATGGAAAGGGCCGTTGACAGAGCTCAGGCCAAGAACCTGCCCCAACCAAGATCAACGACAGCAGCTCAAAGGAGCTCTCCCCGTTGCGCTACTGCCTCTTCTGTGGCCACCCGGGAGGCTTCTCCCCATCGCACTACCACCTCTCTGTCTCCTGATAGGTCTCTGGCAGGAGATTCTGTTCCTTCTCAGGTTGCTGCCTCAGTCTTTCCGGCTTGTCCGGGATCAGCTACTCAACCACTACAGTCTCCTCCTAACCCCTCGGTTAATCCAGGTTCTTCTGCTCCAACTTCTGCTGACCCGCAATCCATCCTCCAGAATCCTCTCCTGCCTCCAGATATGAGGCTTTCCTTAGCTGATTTGATTTCTGAAGCCATCCGGCAAGGCATTGCTCAGGGCCTTCAACAACATCACGTGTCTTCTTCCCCTAAGCAAGGGGATCAATCTCGCCCTCGCTCCCACGCTCATACAGAGGAAATCACGGAAGACCCCTACGATCGGGACTCAGACAGCCAAGCGTCTCTATCGGAGGGACAAATTCTTCCTGACCAGGACCTCTCCGAAGATGAAGGGCTGGAACTGGACCAACCTGCCTTTGTGGGATTGTTCAAACCTCACATGTTTTGGTCCCTTCTTCACAAGGCCCAGTTAGTCACCGGTCTGGGGACTCCTGCCACTCCTCCTGAGGCTTCCGCTGGGTCTGCAACCGCATCCTTGGCCCTTTTTCAAGAGCCCACTGTGCATTCCGACATTGTTCCGGCGCCTAAGCTCTTCTCTGATGTCATGAAAAGGCAGTGGTCCAATCCCAGCTGTGGACCGGTTCCAAATAATCTGGACAGAAAGTTTTATAATGTTTCCCAGGATTACTCTTCTCTGTTACAGGTCCCCTCAGTGGATCCTCCAGTCGTGGCCCTCTCTTCTTCCTCTCTCCTCACCGGTCCCTCCGAGGAATGCTTAAAGCCAGAGGATAAGAAGGTGGAGAGAACCCTCATTAAAAACCACCAGGCCTCTGCATGGGCTGTCCAGGCATCTTCGGCGGCCTCGTTTTTCAATAGGGCCACTATTCTATGGCTCAAGCAGCTGCAAGAGCGCATCCCTGCAGCGGACCACCGAACTCATCAGGACATCAATAAAATCCTAGCAGCCGTGGAGTTTTCCGCAGACGCCACTCTTAACGCTGCCCGGTTCTCCGCCAAAGCCATTGGAACCTCAGTCACTTCCAGACGTCTCCTCTGGCTACGAAACTGGCAAGCGGACGCCAGGAACAAATGGCGCCTCGCTTCTTCACCTTATTCCGGGGACAAACTCTTCGGAGAGCAACTAGACCCCCTCCTGATAGAGACCAGGGACCACCGCAAGATTCTCCCTGCTCTTTCTCGGCGTTCAGATCTTCGCCACCAAGGGTCCTTTCGCTCCTCATCCTTTCGACCATCGGAGTCTGCCTTCTCGTTCCAGCGTCAACAAAGGAGCTTCCCTTCGAGACAATGCCAACACGACAGTCAGCTGAGGCAAGGCCCCCGGTTCAATCCCAAACGGTCCTTTCGGGGTGGGAGATCCAGGCCCTTTCGGAGACCTCGTTAATTACAGCCCAGATCCCGTAATTGGCGGCCGCCTATCCCGGTTCGCAGATCAATGGGACTCAACTATCTCTGATCTCTGGGTCAGAAACACCATTAGATTTGGCCTGTCCCTGGAATTTTCTTCACCCCCTCCCAACCATTATTTACCTTGCCCTCTATCGGCTGACCCGGTTAAACGGGCTCAGCTCGATGAGGCCATCCAGCATTTACTAACCATCAAGGCTATCCAGCCGGTCCCCGCTAGCCACAGGGGTTTAGGGTTTTACTCCCGTTTATTTTTGGTACCAAAGTCTTCTGGAGGTTGGAGGGCTATCCTTGACCTAAAGTCCCTCAATAAATACATTGTTTATCATCGCTTCAAGATGCAGTCCTTAAATACCATCCTGCTCTGCATTCGCAACGGAGACCTTATGTCTTCCATAGATCTTACTGAAGCTTACCTCCACATCCCCATCCTTCCATCCCACCGTAAATTTTTGCGTTTTTCTTATAATGGCCGCCATTTCCAGTACGCGGCCCAACCCTTTGGACTTTCCTCTGCTCCTAGGGCGTTTACTAAAGTCATGGCCGCCCTCATGGCATATATTGCCTCTGTCCCTATTAGGGCCCTTTTTTATTTAGACGATATTCTTATACTTTCCCAATCTCATTCCAAGGCTATTCAGGATGTCTCCTCCACCATTACCATATTACAAAGTCACGGTTTTTCTATCAACTGGCGTAAGAGCCAGCTGTCCCCTTCTACTCGCATTCAACATCTAGGCGCTCTCATTGATTCATCAACCCTTCAGGTCTCCCTTTCCCTTGACCGCCAAGCTAGCCTTTCTGAATCGCCTTCTACCTTGCGCATATATGACTCCACCTGGCGTTCCTTCATCAAGTGGTGCTCTAAGAAAAGAATCGTTGCTATGGAGGCGTCCATTGCACAGCTTATAGACTTCCTCCGGGATGGTTTCCGCTCAGGCTTGGCTCCTAACACCCTCCGCCGGCAGGTGGCGGCTTTATCCTCCATACTTTCATGTGGTTCTCCTTCTACATTAGCCAACGATCCACTGGTTCATTCCTTCTTACGAGGCGCTACCAATCTCCGGCCTCCCGTGATCCACCGGTTCCCTACATGGGACCTCAACAAAGTTCTACAAGCCTTAACCGCTCCTCCCTTCAAGCCTCTCCGCACGGTCAGCCTGAAATATCTCTCCTTCAAAGTTTCCTTCCTGATCGCCATTACCTCCGCACGTAGAATTTCCGAGCTGGCAGCCTTGTCTGTTCGTGCTGACCTATGCATCTTCCATACAGACAGGGTAGTCCTTAGACTCGACCCGGCCTTCATCCCCAAGGTCAATGCCACTTTCCATCGTGCACAAGAGATCATCCTCCCGGATTTCTGTCCTTCTCCCAGATGTCATCAGGAGGCGGTTTGGCACAAGCTGGACGTCCGACAGGCTCTCCGTATTTACCTGTCTCGTACCTCTTCATTTCGTCGATCAGAAGCCCTGTTTCTGTCCTTCCAACCATCCTCGATGGGTGCGAGAGTCTCTTCAGTCACAATAGGCCGTTGGCTTAGGGCCACCATCGCATCCGCTTACGAGTCACAATCTCTTCCGGCTCCCCGCAACATCACCGCTCACTCCACCAGGAGTGCATCTACTTCCGCAGCTTGGGCCACACAAGCATCGGTGGAGGAAGTCTGCCAGCCAGCCATGTGGGCGTCTGTGACCCCCTTCGTCCGGCACTATCGCCTCGACTCCTATGCATCGGCGGATGCAGCATTCGGCAGGAGAGTTCTCCAAAGAGTCCAGCCTATCCCGCCCTAAGAGACACCAAGCTTTGGTATGTCCCAATCCTGACTGCTGTGGGCGCTATGTCGGAGAATGGGCGTTGGTCTTACCTGATACGCCCGTTCTCGATGAGGCGCCCACAGCAGTCAGCCCCGCCCTTGGCCGTACTAGGGTTCATGGGGGTGGGTGGATTTTCATTTTCTTTCTTATATATCTACAGACACCTCGGTCTACTGAACGAACTCGCCTCCAAACTGGACTAGCATGAAGGGGAGGTGCCAGAAAAGTTCAGTAGGCTCGGTCTAATTGGATACCAGACCTGCCACTCCCAATCCTGACTGCTGTGGGTGCCTCATCGAGAACGGGCATATCAGGTAAGACCAACGCCCATTCTAATTGTGTGCAGATGTATGTGTGCACTTACGATATTCATGTGCACAATAAAAAGTGGAATGCACACAAAATTATAAGGCAAAAATTATAGACAAAAATATGGATACACAACAAGATCACTGCCTCTGTTTAAGGGTAGCTTAGTCTTACTATAGCCTGGCCTGAACAGGAGCATCATATGCTGGAGTTCTCATTCAATCTGTGCTGCAGCAGTTCCAAGCAAGCAACTCTTACTCTTACCTTCAAGTAAGAGTCAATTTCCTCCATTCAATATGGTTTAATATTCCTCTTCCTTAAAAGTTTTAACTCATACCTGTTGAGTTTCAGGCTGCACAAGTTCCTATTTTCCTATTGAAGCTTTTAGGCCATCTGTACAAAACATATGTAATTTTTATATGCTATTTCATTCTAAAATAATTGCCATCAATTAATCTTAAAGTACTTGGTATGTTACTGGTGTACCCATATCATAGTTGTTTTCAAACAGTCATTTCAGTGGAATTTTTAAAGTTGTTAATTAAATTTTAGCAGCTGCAAATAATAACTGAACTCCATTGTTTTGTGTGGGGTTTTTTTTTTTTTTTGCCATTTCTGCTGTAATATCCTGGTATAATGTATATGTTGTGTACCTCAGAATCATGTACCCTCATAGAGTGTGTCCTATACATTCTCATTCTGAATTCAACTAGGGTCGCAGGAAGCGATAAAATGCAATGATGATATTTTATGGCACATTTTTTTCCATGCAAAATTCACTCTTTAAGCTGGTAGGATACATTTTTTCAAGCAGAATAAATAAGCAGAAGCTAAAACAAGGTTTAGCACAAAAGGAAGCAATAATACATAAACACAGAGAGCTAGACCAAGTGTACAGCCATACACACATATACACTGTAGCAAACCAAATGTGTACTAATCCAATTCAACAATTCTAAGAAAGCTTTTCCAAATAAACAAAAATACAACTGGACAAGAAAAACATGCCTTGTTCCTATTTTATCACCTAGATCCGTGATGGCAAACCTATGGCATGTATGCCACAGGTGGCAGGCAGAGCCATATCTGTGGGCACGCAGGCATTGCCCTAGCTCAGCTCCAGTGGGCATGTGCGCACTGGCTAGCTGGTTTTCAGGCCTTCCGGTCCCACCGGAAGTTGGGAAACAGGCCATTTCCAGTCTCCAGAGGGTGGGGAAAGCTGTTTTCACCTTCCCCAGGTTCCTAGAAAACCTCTGGAGCCTGGGGAGGGTGAAAAACAGGCCACTGTGTCATTTTTGTGCCAAAAGTAGGGGGAGCACAAGGGGTACCGCGTGCATGCGTGGGGGCAGGGCTGATTGAATTATGGGTGTGGGTGTACGTGTGCATGACCCCCCCTCCGCGCTCCCTCCAATTTTGGCATGCGGCAGCAAAAAGGTTAGCCATCACTGACCTAGATATTAAGTTGAACCATAGATTCTATTTTATGAGAGGTTTTTTAAATGTACAATGGTATAGGATACTTGATTATACAGGAATTATCTTTATTTTTTTACTAAACTGCAATTACAACTATTTCTCATGTTTAATTAGGATTGCTAGAGGTTTCTGTGCAGAATAATACCATTCTAAACTTAGATTGCGTTAAATCAAGGATTGGAAGAGGATCTGAAGAGTTGATTTGAAAAAAAAAAAATTCCTTTGCCTGCATTCGTGACAGTGATTCTGTCTTGCATGTTCCAATTGATTTTCTGTCAGGAAGATTTTATACTTTAAGTCCAAAGCACCATACTTCATTTAGGCACTCACTTGAAAACAGAATGAAGGGGAAGAGTCTTTTGCCCCCCTCCCTTATAGTGAATCTGACAGACTTAAAGAAGCATCAAACACATCTGTGAATTGTGGAGCTGAAAAGTTCAGCCCACAGATCCTAAATCAATAAGGCTTCTTTTTTTAAAAAAAAATGGGAAGTGTTTCAGAAAGAGAATATCAGATTTTCTTTTCTATTTTTAATACCAAACCAGAAACCTGTAAAATAACTTGCCCATTCTGGAATTGAAGATGATCTCAGCCATATCTCTCCTCATTCCTACTAATGCCTTCATTAAGATGAAATCAGTTTCTATCATGGAAGCTTAGCTGACTGTTGCCAGGTGTCCACTATTTGAGCGGACAGTCCACTTTTTTCACATTATGTTCCCTATTTTTTTTCACAAAATGGTGGACATTTTTTTAATTCAAAAGCTTTATGATGAAATGGTACGTAATCTAAAGCTGTACAGTCTAAGAGAATAAGGATAGGAGAATCACGTTTTGTCTTTTTTTTCATAAATTAGAATGAGACAAAGATCGAATATCCATTGAACACTAAATTGTTTCAATCTAATTGATCGCAATAATCCTCCAACTTTAGAAGAAATGATGAACATCTGGTTATTATCACCATGGTGAGAATAACTTCCACCCAACACTCTCTTCGATGAAATTTCTGCCTTAGAAGAAGTTTATGTTCATCTGCAGGGCGATTCATTCCCTTGATAAGTGGACTTACTTTTTCAAGAAAGAGCCAGCTCCGAGTTTACTGAAACTGTTCCAGTATTGTGCATCAATTCTGGTATCAAATGCAAACGTTGAACGAATTTTCAGCATCATGGGAAATTTGTGGACTGATGAATGTAACCGACTGCTTGTACCATCAGTTCGAAGTGAACTTTGTATATTTTTTAATATTTCTCAACGTTGTACTGAAATTAAAGAATTATTCCTTAAACACAAAGATCAAAGCTGCACAGTCAAATTAAAAATACACACAACAGCAAAGTAAAATGTAATTTAATATTTTACATATTATTATAATATATTTGATGCTTTGAATTTTAAGTAAAGTTTTGAAGTGATTATTTTAATATGTGTTAAAATGTTTGTAAGAAAATATATAATTTAATTGTATTTTTTTAAAAAAAATTACTACTTAACACCCCCCCCCCCTGCATGTCCGCTATCTTTTGGAAGCAGACCTGGCAACCCTAGCTGACTACTATATATATATATTGATTTTCACTCTCTTAAGTCCCAAAAGATTGATTTAAGTTTGGGAAGAAGCAGCAAAGGAAGAACCCAAGGTTCTTGTCTGCACTGTGGTCTTCAGTATGGCTAACAATATAATGCATTTCAAATTCATTTGAAATTGGTGGGATTCAGAATACAGAATAACAGAGTTGGAAAGGATCTTGAAGATCTTCTAATCCAACCATCTATTCAGACAGGAAACCCTATAACATTTCAGACAAATTGTTGTCTGATCTTTTCTTAAAAACCTCCAGAGTTGGAGCATTCACAACATCTGGAGGCAAGTTGTTTCACTGATTAATTAATTATTCTAACTATGTTAGGAAATTTCTCCTTAGTTCCAGGTTGCTTCTCTCCTTGATTAGTTTCCATCCATTGTTTCTTGTCTTGCTTTCTGGTGTTTTGAAAAATAGGTTGACCCCTTCTTCTTTGTGGCAGCCTTTCAAATACTGGAGTACTGCTATCATTTTACCCATAATCCTTCTTTCCTCTAGACTAGCCATACCTGGTTCCTGCAACTGTTCTTCATACGTTTTAGTCCTCAGGTCCTTAATCATCCCAGTTGCTCTTCTCTGCACTCTGCACTCTTTCCAAAGTCTCAACATCTTTTTTGTAATGTGGTGACCAAAACTGGATACAGTAAACTGCTTACACAATCAAGATGCACCACTTTACCCTGCCTGGATGAGATTGTTTATTTATTAATGAAACTGATAGGCTGCCCCCAAACTATTACAACGCTGAGTGATCAATGCATATTTCATTTGATTTAATTCATTTAATTTCCTACCAATAAAATATACACTATTCCAACAGGCTTGCAATAAATGTGACTGTCCAGCACTTCATAGCCTGGCTAGGTGGCCCAGTGGCTAAGACTCTGAGCTTGTTGATCAGAAAGGTCAGGAGTTTGGGGGTTCCAATCCTTAGTACAGGTCTCCTGTTGAGCAGGGGGTTGGACTAGATGGCCTCCAAGGTCCCTTCCAACTCTGTTACTGTTAAGTAACAGCGGGGAGTTAGCAAGATTTTTAAATTAGTATTCTAAAATTTCTCTACCGTCCAGTGCACATTTCCCATGAGCGTGAAATTGCCATTATGGAAAGGGCTGCTGCCAAAAATAATCTTTCTCTTTCCATTAGCAGCCCTGCGAGAACCTTCCCCATGAATGGATGCTGCTCTTGGATTTGTTGAATTCAATCCAGTGCTTTTGGCTTAAACGTGGTCTAAATTTAGCAGACCAGACATTTAGGCTGAACTGGATGGAAATGACACACACAGGTTGGTGTTCCTATGTGCTGCATCATGAAAACCCAAGTTCAAAACTGTGTCTGGTAGGTTGGGATTGAAGATCTGATAAATTAGAATGCTCTTTACATGTGTAATACGAAAAGATGAAAATATAGAATGTTAAACAGCTCTGCAATTGTTCCTTTTTGATAGAAACTCTCCTCCAACACCTCAACCTCAATCGATCACTGTTGTGTCATCTGCGAACTTCAGTAGTTTAACAGATGGATCATTTGAGATGCAGTCATTGGTATAGAGAGAGAAGAGAAATGGAGAGAGCACACAGCCTCTCCACTTTATACAGCCAAAAACAGATCGGTTTGGTTAGAAATCTAGATTTCAATACTCTTGGGTAAAGAAATACTATGGGTTTATTCTCCTTTGTTCACTTGGTGCTATGCAACTTGTTTTATTTCCTTGGATATCTTTTTAACTCTCAAGAAGAATGACAGGGTAGTAAAATTTGTAATAGTAAATGATTGGTAATAATTTTCATTACTGAGCTAGGTAACATTAGCAATTGTATTAATATTATGATTTCTAATGCCTTCATGTAAAAATGTATTTAAACTCAAACTGGCTTTTATTCATTTATTATTTACCATACTTCTACATTACACCAGAGATTGAACTAGAAAATCTCCTGGCAGATTATAATGTTATAATTGCATCTGATCACTGCATTTGAATATTATAATAAAGACTGCAATGCAGTTAAAGAACTAACATTGAAAGACTAGTTACTATATTGCTAAAGGACTCTTAAGGAAATAGTAAACAGTTTATAATGCAAATTAAAGAAATTTACAAACCACACAAATGAAGGAAATTTTCATCAATTTCCAATGCAAATAGAAGACATTCTACAGCTTGAAGGGAAGTGATGAAATCACAACACAGTTTAAACATCTCATTTATATCAGGCTCATATCAGCACAGTGTGAATTTATTTGCCAATAACTTTGTTTTAAAGTGGAAATTGGTAAAGTGCATAGTTTATTTTTTTAAAAAAATCATTATATTGTCACATTGTGATCAGTAGAAGATATTTTCACTGTTTTTTTGACAGATCATTATCACTCCTACCCCTCCCCCACAGCATTTCCATGGGTTACTGAAAAGTTAAAAACATCTGTATCTTTTCTGAGAAATGGCCAGAGCAAAATTACCATTTCTTTTTCTTATTGGCTCAGATCCATAATCTGTGGATGTACCTTCAATTAAAATAAAACAAAGGTCTATGTGTGTAATATACACTTAAGGGAGCATTTTGTCTAAATCAGAAGCCTTTCCCATGCAGGATTTGCTCTCTGAGGAAACAATTACATCAGATCATTTTGAGAAAAAATATTATTGTTGAAAAGGAACATTTCAAACCATTATTACTTTGTGAAACTTATGTTCCTAAGGTGAATCTATTTTTACACAAAGTACTGAATTTTGACTTCAATTATGTCTTTCTTGTAAATGAGCAACACATAATCTAGACAGTTTATTTTAAAGGCAAGTGTAGCATTTTGCCACATTAAATTCAGAATAAAATGACCCTATCATTTTTCAGTGAAGAAAATGGAAATGAAAGCAAAGATAAAAAATGAAGTGGGCATTAGAACTGTGTAGTTGTATCAACATTGAAACATCCTTTCTTTGGGTTCATGTTAGATGCCCAAATCATAAATATTTCAATAGATGATGAAGTTTGATAATGGGCCACAAAAGTTTTGTTCCAAATAAAATAACTAATTATGCTTCTATGTCTACAGTCATCTGTTTCAGCTAAATTATTATTCCCTATAAACTAAATGTTTTACTAATTTAAAATACAAACAAATGTCTATGCACAGAGGACATTGTGACTATAGAATACATGAATAGTAACCACATTTTAGTATACATTAAAGAATCTTACATCAATACACTAATATATACCACCTTTATATGTGTGTGTGTGTATAAAATACTCTAACCCACTCAAGACTAGCATTGATGATGCTACTTAGTTTGGGTAATGAAACATTTCCAAGAAAACAACCAAGCTCAGAGAGCACCACCATTAAAAATATATTCACCAGATGGCACCAATACTGAGGTTTCTACTGGGAAAAAGCTTCTGAGTGCCTCAACATTGCTTTGCCAAAGTTAATTTGACTTTTGCACAAATAAGTCTTCAATCCCAAATCTTAAGACTTAACAAAACTTACGTTTCCACCACTAAAACACTATATCGACCAGCTGGAGTTCTTACATTAAAGAATGCAAAAATATACAACTCCCTTTCTAAGGTACTTCTTCATAATATTAAATCTTTCAAAAAAATTTTGTGAAAGATTTAATTCAAAAGGACTTTTTTTCTTCCTAGTAAATGAATTTTTTTTTTCTTCCTAGTAAATGAAAGAAAAATTCAAATGTCCATTCATATACATTTTTATCCATCAATTTATGATTGTGCATGCATGCTTGTATATTGTAAGATGAACAAATAGACTTCCCAGCAGTTTTTGGTCATTGCTTCTTGTGGCTTCTTGTTATTATTATCATCCATATCATCAATTAACAGCAATGATATACCACTATAAACTTTTAAGAATACAGTGTTGCTCTTCCAGTTCTGGAGAAATAATGGTATTTATCAAAAGAATAAACAAAAGCCATTTTTAACACTTTGGAGAAGTGTTGTGTCATTCACTTCCTCTAAATTTAGAATTTTTTTTTAAAAAAAACCTGTTTATTATTAGCTTCCCTAGAAATTCCCTAGAAATTTATCCAGAGATTTTTCAGAAGTAAAATAGCAGCAATCCTACAGGAAGTATGTGCAGAGCAGATTTATCAGACAATATAAGGAAGCCCTCAAACACCAAGCCTTCAAGAAGATGTAGCACTCTGAGTTGGAAGGAATGCTTTGCTTGCTCTGTGAATGCTTCCTTCGGATGATTTTGCACAGCTTTACAGTTTGTTCATCTTTGGGGATACCTTCTTCCCCCACCCTCTCCTATCCCCCAAGACCAATAATTATACTTTTGCAAACAATAGCATAGTTTCCAATCAATTAAAAATGACTGGGATAGCATAATTGAACATTGTTGTGGTCATTGGCCAAGGGGACCACCACCAAGCTTAGGGACCTCCTTTTAATTACAATGGAGAAAAATGTGTAAATATGTGTCATGACATCTCAAACACTAGCATAGTATGTACATCTCAAGTATGACATCTCATACACTAGCATAGTATGTAGTATGACATCTCAAACACTAGCATAGTATGTACCAGTATGTGCTAAAATGAGACATAAGGGCACAAGCAGAGGAGGTATTCAGCAGGTTCTGACCAGTTCTGGAGAGCCAGTGGTGGAAATTTTGAGTAGTTCAGAGAACCAAAAAATACCACCTCTGACTGGCCCTGCCCCCATCTATTCTCTGCCTCCCGAGTCCTAGCTGATCGGGAGGAAATGGGGCACCAACAGCCAGTTAGCATCAGTAACAGCCAAAGGGGCCAAACCTGGGAGCCTGAAACATAGACTTGGCTTGATCAGGAAAATAATAATATATCCCAGTTGTGGGATGGAGTCAGAGGTGGGATTCAGTTACCTTCCCTACCAGTTCGCAAATGTGAGCGTGCGTGTGCGCGCACTCACTTCACTCATGCATGCCACCTTTGCACATGCACACGGCCTTCTGCGCATGTGCATTGCTCGAGCATTACATCCGGGTGGGTGAGCAGAGCCTCCTGCAGTCACCACTACCAGTTTTCCCGAACTGGATAGAACCGGCTGAATCCCATCACTGGATGGGGTTAGCTAAACCCTGATAACACCAAGCAACAAAAAGAGGGAAAAGAAAAAGTGTACAGTCATAGTAAACCCATAGAAACTTGTAAGAACCACAGAATAGGATGCACAGTGAAGCTCTATAAAAAAAATTACAAGAGTATATATACAATAAGATAGAAAATAAAATTTAGAAATGAGAGAGACGGAGGCAGAAAGACAGAGTTTGAAAAGAAAACATTTATATACAATAATTTTCTCCTGGGAAACAAAACTTGTCTGTAGTTTGTTTCATTTGCTCAAAAAGATACTCCTCACAATAACAGCAATAATGCTGTGGGGCTTTTTTATGCTTGGTAATTTTCAATTCTCTTTTATGCACGAGCAAATGACCTTCTCAACAGTAAAAAAAAAAAAAAATAGGGTGCATCTCAGTGCTGCACTCTTTCTTGAATGATCCCAATAGCTGAATTTTAATTTTAGTTACAACTCACTTTGTCTTTTAATCAATAAATCCCAACTCAGTTAGGAAAGATATACATTTGCACATTGGCAATCAATATTTTACTTTTTTCCCACATGGTGGAGGGAATTAAAAAGGAATCCATGCCCATTTTTCTAGATGTTTCGAAATCAATCACAACATATTCTCAAGTCAAATATTGAACAATGATTCAGCTCTGTAAAATGACAAAGGATTTAAGGATCTCGGGTCAGTCATTAATTTCAATAGGAGTCTTTTCATAATAATTTGATTTCCATATTTTAAACTAGATTTTAAAACAAAACCCATCCAATACATGTTAAGTTTAATCTGTTAGAGATTTAGAGATGAGCTTTGAGAATGGAAGCCTGTTTTGTCTCATCCTTCTTGGTGAAGGTAAGTACACTATTCACAGGACTGGAGATATCACATTCCAATTACTCCATTTCCCTTCCTGACATAAGGAGAACAGAGGAACTGAAAAGGCAGTACAAAATAGCATGATGGGCTCAGTGGTGGGATTCAGAAATGCTTACCACAGGTTTGCCGTGCGTGTGCACACTCACTTCACTTGCATGCATGCCTTCTGCACATGCGCTCAGCCTTCTGCACATGCACTTTGTTTGTGTGTGTACCTTCCGTGCATGAGCCCGGTTTTTGAGGCTAAATAGGACATCTTTACGCTGGGACAGGAGGGCGGGCCCTCCCACAATCACTGTTACCCATCCACAATCGTCTGAACTGGTTGAATACCACCTCTGGATAGACTCTTTGCAAACCAACCAGCCGCAACATTTCATTTCCTACCTTAAGCAAAAGATCGATGAAAACCAGAAAGAAGACAACAAAACACAAACATTTCCATTTTAGAAAAAGCACACACACAAGATTTAAAAAAAAAACAATGTGAAAATTAATAAAAAAAAAGTATGTCAAGTTTTGGAGTTCTTCAACATCCTTAGGCAAATGATATATCAAAAAGGGAGTAGGGAGAAGACATTTCTTTAAAGAATAAGATAAATGCTTAAATGCTAATGGCCAGATAAGCTAAATGTTTATTTCCCCCTTTTGTCTTAACTGGGCACCCAATATCTGCCACACAGTTAATATTGTAGCTAACCCTTACTAATCTGTCAACTTCCTTTGCTGAGGTCTAAACTAAGTAACAGGGTTGGGGACAGAGGAGGAAAAGAGAGGTTGAAGAGCTGCCCAAGAAAAGCAGGTGCCATGATATTCACCCTTATTACTATTTAAGCACAACATGGCAGGTCAAAGATCAACCACTCTGATATCTTAAGCATAGCGTGGCATGGCATGGCATGGCATGGCATGGCAGAGCATAGAACACTTTATTGGTCAAATGGGCTCAGATACACAAGGAATTTGACTCCAGTGCAAAAGCTCTCAGTGTACATGCAAAGCAACAGGGTAATAATAATCATAACAATGATGCCAATAAGAGATGGTAGTAAAGAAAATGGGAAGGCTAATCATAATGCTATAGCCATACAACATGGGTAAATATCCTTGGACATAAGATAGTACTGTGAGGTGAGACTTAGGTGTTCAGAAGAACGATGGCACAAGGGAAAAAACTGTCCTTGTGTCTAGTTGTTTTGGCATGCAATGTCCTATAACAGCATCCTAAGGGGAGACATTGAAACAGTTTATGTCCAGGATATGAAGGGTCTGTAGTCCTTTTTCTGGGCCGTGTTATGTACAGGTCTTCTATGGAAGGTAGGCTGATTGCAATTGTTTTTTTCTACAGTCCTAACTCTCCATTGGAATCTATATCTGTCCTGTCTGGTTGCTGTTCCAGACCAGAGAGTTTGTAGATTTTCATCATAAGGATGTCTTCTGTTTAGACCTTCATTGGTATCTGATCTGAAAACATTAAAACTGGCAATACCCTTTTGCAAATCAGCTATTTGCTATTCACACTATGCTAAATTGGTGTCTCACAAATTGGTGTCTCTGTTGCAACCTATCACCTTCAATTTCTGGCACTGCCAGTCTGCTTATTTCTGTCCTAATAGACTCTGAAGCTGCCTTTGGAAAGTCTTTGAATAAGGAGAATATACTATTTTAATACTAATAAAATAAGGGTGACTTAGGCCTGTCAGACATGGATGGGGTTGTAGATGACCTTAAGGCAACATCACATTGTTGGAAATAATTGTTGCTCCCTTACATTTGGGCAGTAAGTATGTGTAAATGAGTCACAACCTAATCCATTGTTTGTCTAATTCATGGTAAAAATAAAAACCTTGGAGGAAATTGGACAAATCTGAAAAATCAGAGAAAAAACATAAGACTCAATTTCTGCTGAAAATTGATGATTTTTTCAGGTCTTGTAGATCTCTGTGAGGAACTGCTGAGAAATAGATGTATTATGTGTTGGGGAGGATGAATTGATATGCACAGACTATTTTACTTTTCAATTTAAAGGACCAACCTACACTATGAAAATGATAACTAAACATTAGATCTTAAGCTACTGGCTAGGATTTATAAATTTACTGCCTCAAATCATCTGTTACTATACTGAATAGACTACAGTAGGTTCAGGATGTTGGCTCAGTGTCATGCAGTGAGATACATAATTGACTGGGAATCTTAATCTGGATCTCCTAGTCTTACATCATTGTTGCAGTCAACATAAAGATCTTTCTGGGATGCTTAAGGCATTCTACATAGATATCATGGCCAATTTGATTGTTTCATCTGAAATTAACAGAAGAGGAGAGGAGAGGAGAGGAGAGGAGAGGAGAGGAGAGAAGAGAAGAGAAGAGAAGAGAAGAGAAGAGAAGAGAAGAGAAGAGAAGAGAAGAGAAGAGAAGAGAAGAGAATTCTTTATTGGCCAAGTGTGATTGGACACACAAGAAACTTGTCTTGGTGCATACGCTCTCAGTGTACATAAAAGAAAAGATACATTTGTCAAGAATCATAAGATACATCACTTAATGGTAGTCATAGAGAACAAATAAGCAATAACTCACTGTGTGAACAAGGAGACATCTTACTATTACTCTTCTTGAATCAATGTTATTTGTTTGAAAGTGGACCATTTTAGGATGATCTTTTTCACAGTGTTAAACTGATGTCTGGATTTGTAGCAATACAATTTTCCAGATTTTCCTTCTTACATACTATATCACATTGTTCACGTAGCTTTATGTAAACTATGTTTTCTAATTTGATACCATGCAATCATTTCTTTAAAATTTCCTGGATGGTTTCAGTAGGGGATCAGAGAAAGATATATCTATGAAAAGCTAATACTCATAATAATTGGGAAAGCTCCAAATGTTCCAGGCCAGACGTCTCCCAAGGACTTCTGCTGACAGAAATCAAGAGAATGGCTGGAGATTGTACATACAGCCACTTTCTGGCCTTCCCAAAGCATTTCCAAAGGACCTTCTTATGTTGTTACAAATCAAACAAGTTATTGATCTTGGGCCCTTTAAACTACCTCATTTGGGAATCTTAGCCATAGCTTTTCTCTCCAGCTCTATTCTAACTATGTAAAGGGACAGAAAACAGAAAACAAAGTTATCTTCAAAATGCCCTGGCTTTCAAAACAGCTTAGTTCTGACTACTGATAGAAGATAAAATGACAGCTGGTGTATTGTTGATTTTCTATTCCCAGAGTGGCTCACCAATTGCCTTCATGTCAAGCAGAACAAAATGCTCTATTGCTAAGAGATTTAAATCAGGAAGCTCATTGCTGTGGCATTTCTGACAAAAATTCCTGGCAGGATAGAGACTTATGTATTCCATCACCTATTTATTCTTTTCAGTGAGCCAATTTTTCTCAGCATCATATTTTTTTGAAGTAGCAACAATATCAGCAGATTACATCCATATCTTGCATTCATAATACCTTATAATGTCAGCATTCATTTTATCAACTTAAGCAATATCAAATATAGTGTTTTAAAAAAATCAGGAAATCATATTTTCTGATATTTATAGAAAATTATTTCTATTCTATTATTATTTCTATTCCTATTATTTCAGTATATTTTAAAATTTAATTAACTGAACACAATTACTTTTATAGTGCAACATGATTAAATATAAGTCTGCAGAAAGGATATTTTATGAACAGTACTAAATTACATCTCAGGAAACAAAATATAAACTGGGATTTTTTTTTTCATATAGCAATGTTCCCAGAACTTCTATAATGTTTTCCACTTTAATTCCAGAGTTCCTTGCATGTCATAACTAGGAATACAAACTGAATAAATAATCAATTATCGCATTGATTATTATGGCATAAACCAGCTCTGGTGGTCTTAGTAGTGATCAATACATTGGGTGTCATAGCAAAAAAACTTGGATGACACTTAGAAAATTTAAGCATTGACAAAATTTCCATCCATCAATTACAAAAGACCACAGTGCTTGGATTGGCACATATATTATGCTGATACCAGTGGTGGGTTTGAAAATTTTTACTACCGGTTCTGTGGGAGTAGCTTGGTGGGTGTGGCAGGGCAAGGTTACTACAAATTCCCCATTTCCTCCTGATCAGCTGGGACTTGGGAGGCAGAGAATAGATGGGGTGGGGCCAGTCAGAATTTTTACTACTGGTTCTCCGAGCTACTCAAAATTTCCACTATCGATTCTCCAGAACTGGTCAGAACCTGCTGAAACCTACCTCTGGTTGATACATTGTGACATCTTAGGTTCTTAGGATGAATTTGATGTATATGAATATCAACACCAGCTCAAGAATTGGCAGCTATGGTTTAATATATTGTTATGTATATAATAATAGTAATGATGATAAAAGAAGCTGAAGAAGCAGTGGGCCACCTGGTTAGCAAGAAGATTGCACAGACTGACTAGAAACAATGCCATGACAATGTAGCAACAAGAATATCTGCAAGAAATACCATTTTGGATTAGAGAATAGAGAAGGTAATCAAAAACGAAGAAGCTAAAGTACTCTAGAATTTCAGAATACAAACAGGCAAGCATCTGCCACACAACACCAGAGACAACAATTGTTGATACAAAAGACAAAAAAGTCTGGATAGTGGATGTTGGATTACTTGGAGAAAGAAGAATATGGGAGAAGAGAAAGAACTGAAGAAAAATAAAGATCTGCAAATAGAAGTAGAACAACTGTGAAAAAAGAAAGCAGAGATAATAGCAACAGAAAGAATCAATCCCCAAAGAGTTGGAGCATTACTAGAACACTATCAGCATTGAGACAATCACCATAAATCAATTGAAAAAGGACAGCTTACTTGGAACAGCTTATATCTTGTGATGATACCTTTAATACCGTTGGAAGAAATGTCCATCTGGGTTCAGTTCCAAGTGGGAAGAAAGACATTGGAATCATGGAGGCTGATTGGAAAGATGGTTTAATGATGGTTTGAGGTCCTGAGCAATTAAGTGCATGGGGGAGGGAGGGAGGGAGGGAGGGAGGGAGGGAGGGAGAGAGAGAGAGAGAGAGAGAGAGAGAGAGAGAGAGAGAGAGAGAGAGAGAGAGAGATTTATACCCCCTCTTGGGCCCTGCCTTGGAGCTTTCTGTTCCTGTGTAAGAAATATATTCCGATTGGTCATCAAATTCCCATGGGGCCATGCAGGGGTAACTTTGTAGGTTGTCTTGAGTCCCAGGCTTGGTTGAATCTTGCTGGGTGAGGTAATGAAGGGGCTTTGGGCAATTCCTATTATGGCTTAATGGCTTTGTCCTGGTTTGGATCTTGAATGAGAGCTAATCCTATCATGTTCTGAGGATGAAGGTCTTTTGTTTTGTAGATAGACCAACCCAGTCTTTTGTCTTGTAGATAGGTTGGCACCAGTCTTTCTGGAGCTATTAACAATGGTGGGGGCTAAACACACAAATTTTAAGAGAAAGGGAATACATAGAAAAAAACTATGGGAGAATTGAAACTATTTTTTAAAGAAAATGAAAACCAAGAAACAACTCGAACAAACCTATGGGACACAATGAAGGCATATCTAAGAGGGTTAACAATAACCTATAATGCACATAAAAACAAAGAAAAAACGAAGGCACAAAAAGCCCTTCAGGAAGAAATTGGGGACATGGAAAAGAAATTACAACAAAACCCAGGAGATAAGGCGACAAAAGAGAATTTGACAAAGTTGAGACACAAGATGAATATACTAGACCAGGAGGAATTGGCAAATAAAATTAAACAATCCAATATTATTTCGAAAACACCAACAAGCCGGGTAGGTGGCTGGCCTACAAGTTAAAGAAAGAAAATGAAAAATGGATTATCCGACAATTGGAAGACATGAAGGGGAATTTACAAAACAAAGAAGAAGATAAGCTTGAGATTGCCCAGGAATATTATACCGAGCTCTATAAAGAGGAGGAGGTCCCAAGAGAAAAGATTGAGCAATATATGTCAGAAGAAGTTAACCCCCATTGGTAGGAGAGGAGGAGAGGGAGGTGCTGAACAAAGAAATTACGATAGAGGAATTAAAGGTAGCAATCTCAAAACGAAAAACCAATAAATCACCAGGCCTGGACAGTCTCCCAGGAGAAACATACAAAAAATTAGAGGAAATATTATTACCTAAATGATTGGAGATATGCAACAAGGCGCTACTAGGAGCTAAAATACCTGATTCGTGGAGGGAAGCATACATTACATTACTGCCAAAAGAAGGTACCAACCTAAAACAAATAAAAAAATTATAGATCAATTTCCCTTTTAAATTTGGACTATAAAATTTTTATAAGTATAATGGCTGAAAGAATGAAAAGAATATTAAATACTATGATACATACAGACCAGAATGGTTTCTTGCCCAGCAGACAAATCAGGAATAATATAAGAATTGTTGTGGATATTTTAGAATATTACGAACCCCACACAGAAAAGCAAATGTCCTTAGTCTTTTTGGATGCCCAAAAAGCTTTTGACAACTTTAATTGGAAATTTATGATCAAACAAATCAAAACAATGAAATTTGGAACAAACTTTGAGAGAATGATAAAAACAATCTATAATCAACAGAGGGCAAAAATAATAACAAATGGGGATATGACCAAAACATTTCAAATCAAGAAAGAGTAAGGCGAGGGTGCCCACTATCACCATTACTATTTATCTTGGTTTTGGAAATTTTGTTAAACAGGATCAGAAACAATAGTGAAATAAAAGGTCTAAAGATCAAGAGAGAGGAATACAAAATGCAGGCCTTTGCTGACGATGTAGTGCTGATTATGGAGGAACCATTAAAAATGGGCCAAAAAATTCTGGAGGAACTTGGAAGATACAGTGAGATGTCTGGGTTTAAATTAAATAAAGCCAAAATTAAAATGCTGGTCAAAAACCTGACAGAAAGGCAAAAGGAAGAACTAGAAAAGACACTGGATTTACAAATTGTTAAAAAAATTAAATATTTAGGAATTTGGATAATGTCAAGATGTTCGGCCCTGAAAGAGAATAATTATACACCTCTGATCAAAAAAATTAAACAGGATTTGGAAAGATGGGGGAATCTACAGCTATCACTTTTAGGCAGAATAGCATCAATAAAGATGAATATCCTGCCCAAGTTATTATATTTATTCCAAACCACACTGGTCACTCTAGATATTTTTTTTTTCCGCAGAACTGAATAAAATTACCAGGAAATTTATTTGGGGTGGGAAAAAACCTAGAATCTCACTTCAATCACTACAAGATAATAGAAGCAGAGGAGGCTTTGGACTCCCAGTCTGGGAAATTTATCACAAAGCGGCCCATTTAGTTTGGATAAGGGAATGGGTCACCCTAGAAAATAAAAGAACCTTAATTCTGGAAAGGCATGACCTACAAAGAGGATAGCATGCCTACTTATTGGACAAGGAAAAGAAGAAAAAAACATACTTCCACAGACACAAGATAAGGGATACGTTAATACAAACCTGGGAGGGAATTACACAAAAACAATGGAAGCCATGACATACCCTAACACGCTAGAAATTGACAAAATGTTTAGGTACAAAGAGCTTTTAGATAGCTATGGAAATCTTAAAACTAATGAATCATTAAGGGAACAGGGCATCCACATCAATTGGTGGCCACACTTGCAGATTAAATCGAGACATCAAAAAGAGAAGGAGGAATTTGGAATAGAGATGGGAACATATGGATTTGATAAAATATTGATAGGCCCGGAAAAAAAGAATACAAGCTAGATTACACAATTACCTATTAGAATTCGACAGGGCAGAAGAGGTGGTAAAAGAGCAAATGATCGCGTGGGCAAAAAACATAGGTCATAGTATAAATTTGGATGAGTGGGAAACAATTTGGAATATAAATTATAAATTGACAAAAGCAGCATCATTTAAAGAAAACCAATACAAAACACTATATAGATGGCACTTAGCCCCTGCAAGGCTAGCAAAAATTTACCCAAACGTAAGCCCTAAATGCTAGAAGTGTGACTACCATCAGGGTACCTTCTTTCACATGTAGTGGACATGCCCCAAAGCAATGGAAAAAGGTGTTGGAAAAAGATCCAAAATTGGATACAAGAAGTAATTGAAGAAAAAATAGGTCTGGCACCTGAAACCTTTCCCCTGGGAGTACTAAAAAGAAAATACGAGGAAAAAAAAGAGGTATTTAATTATACATATCATCACAGCAGCTAGATTAGTATATGCACAGCATTGGAAAGGAAAGGGGACAACACTGGAAGATTGGAAAGGAAAGGGGACAACACTGGAAGAACATATAATACAGAAAATTTTAGAATGTGCTGAGATGAGTGAACTAATATATGAGATAAATGAGAAAGAGGACTTGGAATACTGTATGGTGTAATTGGATGGAAGATCGCATAAAGAAGGAATAGTGTAAATATTAGAATAAATGGGTAAATTATGAGACACTATAATAAAAGAATATATCCAATTTGTATATATAAATTAAGACTGTCTAACTGATTTCACCTGTATTATACTAGAATATAATTCAATAAAAATGTATTAAATAAAATAAAATAAAATAAAACAACAACGGTGGGGCTTCTTTCCAACAGTATGTTTCTCCTTTTCTCATCCAGGGAGGTATCATATTCTGCCTTTTTAATATTTCCTAGAATATTTCATTCTTCTAGGAGAAGGGTGGATGCTAACTTTCTACAATACAATCAGACTAATCAAGGAGAGAACCAAACTAGACATACAGAGAAATTTCTTGACAGAATAATTGATCGGTGGAACAGTTTGCCTTTTGTGGGTTCCCCATCACTGGAGGTTTTTAAGAAGAGATTGGATAACCATTTGTCTGAAATGGAAGGAGGCAGGGGGTTGGATTAAAAAATCTCTCAAAGTAACAGTAAGAGTTGGAAGGGACCTTGGAGGTCATCTAGTCCAACCCTCTTGCTCATGCAGGAGACCTATACTAGGGATTCGAACTGCCGACCTTTCTGATCGTAAGCTCAGTGTCTTAGCCACTGAGCCACCTAGGGAACTGCCAAGGTCCCTTCCAAGTCTCTTATTCTGTTAAACAAGAACATCACCTTGTCTCAGGTGCTTGGGATACTACTCAATAAGTAGATAAAAACTGTCAAATCCATACATCTGGCTGATTGTATCACAATGATATTTCCAGTTGAATTGGCTAAATTAATAAAGAAAATTAATGTCGTCTCATAATGATCTGTACTCTGCGTTGCATTATTTACAATATGCCATTCAATTCACACTAGCTTTCCATTTGAATTCTGATTTTCATCTAAAAACTTGATTTGCTTTTCAGAACAGATGTTTGTCCCCTTGCTGACTCAGATGATCTCTGTCTAGACAGCTATTATTTTCATACAGTAACAATAACTTCTGAAACAAAACCACATGTTTTCACGGTTTCACCCTCTCATTTCTCAGTAAAGGATAAAACATCCATCAAGTTGCTGGATGTTTTGTAAATAAAACTGACAAATAAAATAATAACAGATAGTATAATCCAGAATCCTATTAATGTCTGTCATTACAATCAGCAGCAAAAATATGCAACAATCTTTCATTAACAGTCCCCTAACTTTGCATCATTTTTCTCCAGGTGGTTATAATTATCCAAGATCTTGCACATTTTTTAAATAGCTATGGATTTTTGACTTTTTAAGTAGAATGAGCAAGAACTGAAAATTTTCAGGATGTAGTTCATTCCAGCTATTTTTTAACCTCTGAGAATGGCCTATGTATCAAGCATTTGTCTTTCCTTTTGTCTGAGCATGCCAATTTTGCAAAAAATGGCTCACTATTTCAGCCCTATTTCAGCTGCCATTTATGTTCCTTAAAATGTAGTCTGACCAAGTAGGATAAGGAAGCTTTTCCTACAAGCATCCCAGCTTCTTACTGGAAGTGGATTCTCCCTTCAAATAACCAATGTTTCTGGAAGCAGATAGTATGAAAACATGGGGAAAGGTTAGCGTAAAAAACTCAATGTTACTTGGAACTCTGACACTCAATCCTATTTCCTATCATAACCAAAGGAATCAAAATACCTCACAGGGTATTTGATTCATATCTTGAATTTCATTCTTACTTTTTTTTTTCTTGTCTTCTCTGTATGATCTCTAAACTCGATTGTAGAAAATACAACTTCAGCAACAGAGTGGTCAATGCTGGAATGCTCTACCTGACTCTGTTGTTACATCCTCAAACCCCCATAGCTTCAACATTAAACTGTTTACCATGTACCTCACCCCATTCCTAAGAGGTGTGTAAGGGGGCGTGCATAAGCACACCAGTGTGCCTACTATCCCTGTCCCACTGTCCCATTTATTTGTACTCATTACCTGTCCATGTTTATACTTATACCTATTATCTCGTACATGTTTGACAAACTAGCTAAATAAATATTCATATCATACATAGGCTAAAAATACACGGACAGGAGTCATCCAAAGATCCACCAGTCATCCAAAAATCCACCAGATTATAAGGCATATAAAGGCCTCTTTATATGCCTTATTGTCTATCCTCTACAATCACTTTGAGTCATTCAGGCCTGACATATCATCTCTGCCATTTTCATGCAATTGAAGAATCTATCTAGTGAGTGAGATGTTGATTAGTTAAAGCCTATTTTCAAATATAGAAATATATTGTTTGATACTAGGCTAGTCATTCTCTTTCACCCCAACCTATCTGAAATGGTTGCTGTGGGAATAAATGAAGCTACCATGAGTTCATGGACAAATGTGGGACATAAATCTAATCTCATCTTCATCATTGTCACTTGTTCAAGTTGAGTTCCACTTGTGGTTGTCACATGAACATGTTCATTCAGGTTTTGTATTTATAGATAAGGGAGAATTTGCCATTGTGTTATTCTGGTGGTGTTGTTTTTTTCAGTATACCCTACAGAAATTCCAGATAATGTGAATACTAATTTGGCTTAATGCTTAATTTTCGGGTCCATTCAATGTCAGCCAAGTGATTTTATCTGCTGAGAAAATGATGAAAATGATAATAACACTAAGAAGTAAAGCTGAAATATAGCTGGAGGAATACACAATTCATAATGTGGGGGCACTCGCCCTCTGGAATGAACTGCCCCTGGGGATACGCATGATCCCCGACCTGTGTACCTTCCGCCGTGCCCTTAAGACTCTACTTTTTCAACAAGCTGGACTAGCTTGAGAAAATCCAGATTGGGTGTTTTAAATTCTTGGGTTTTTTAAAATTGGGGAGCCAAATTTTTTAATTTGTTTTAACTGTCTTTTAAATTTTGTATACTAGGTTATTTTAATGTGGCTGTGCACCACCCTGAGTCCTTCGGGAGAAGGGCGGTATAGAAATTCAATAAAATAAATAAATAAATAAATAAATAAATAAATAAATAAATAAATAAAATTATGCATTATGCTAATAGTGTACAATACCACATAATACATTAATATGCTAATACTATGCAATACTACACAATACACTAATATATACTAGACAATTCCATCACTTTGTGGTTCTCTTAGTTCTGTGGAGGGTAAATACTATGGTCAGTACTTTTCCTCAAAATACCAAAACTAACAGTATGATTAAAGAAAAGTGATTTTATTCTTGAAATGACACTTAAATTCACTTTAAAATGAGATTTCCAGATCTATATACTTATATAGGGAATTCTTACATATGAAGAAAAATAGCTTCATTTCCAGCCTGATAAAATGATAGCTATCAAGTCTGAAATTGAAAAGAAATGCATTTGATTTTATGTTGTGGAGAAATAGAGCCTAATCTCTTACAAGCATTTGTTCTACAATGGCAAATACTGATACATATTTTAGCTGTTGCCTATGACTTCGTTATAAACTCAGCACTGTATCCAACTACAACAGTGGAATCTGTTCTAATTTATTGGAAATGTATTTATAGTAGCCATTTTCATGTTGTGCATGGCATTTTTACAGTCCTTTTTAGAGAATGGTCTTTGCCTTGAAGAATTTAATCCTCATTAGATAAATATAGAATGGGAAGATTAAAAAAAGCAAACAGTGGCTAAACAAAAGAAAGATGGGCCAGAAGGGCTATTCTAAGTAGTGTAAACAAGCAATTTATTGAAGCTTGTTTACATATGGTAGACATTTATGGAAATTCTAAGAAAAATAAAAAGAAATATTTTATTTACTACCCATATTGTCTTTTGTTAATGACTAAGAGAAATAATAGCTTAAAATACGCATGATGCAAAAAAAAATAAAAAAAAATAAAAGTAAAAAATAAAAATAAAAATCAGGAAGACTAGAGAGAAAAAAACCAAAACAAGAGTCTTCAGATGGCCCAACCATAGAGGAATAAGTCTGTGAGAAATCAATGGTAGTTAACAATTTTCTCTCTCTGGATGCCAAGTCAATGTGTCATTAATCACTCAAAGTAATAGTTTGGGGGCAGCCTATCAGTTTCATTAATAAATGAATAATCTCATCCAGGCTAGTGGCAGGGTAAACTGGTGCATATTGATTGTGAAAACAATTTACTGCACCCAGTTTTGGTCACCACACTACAAAAATGATGTTGTGATTTTGGAAAGAGTGCAGAGAAGAGCAACTGGGATGATTAGAAGTCTGGAAATGAAAACATATGAAGAATGGTTGCAAGAACTAGTCTAGAGAAAAGAAGGATTAGGGGTAACATCATAAGGAGTACTCCAGTATTTGAGGGGCTGCCACAAAAAAAGAGTCACCTTATTTTTCAAAGCACCAGAAAGAAAGACAAGAAATATGGATGGAAACTAATCAATGAGAGAAACAGCCTGGAATTAAGGGAAACTTCCTAACAGTTGGAACAATTAACCAGTAGAATAGTTTGCCTTCAGAAGTTGTGGGTGCTTCATCACTAGAGGATTTTAAGAAGAGACTGGACAGACACTTGTCTCACGCTATATAACCTGAACAGGTGGTTGGACTAAGAAGACCTCCCTTCCAGCTCTATTCTGATTCAATTAAAATGGTAAAGGGGGTTGGACTAGATGACCTCCAAGGTCCATTCCAACCCTGTTATTCTGTATATAAACAGGTGGAAAAATATTAAAGTCAATGGGCCCCATAGATACAGCGGTGCACATAAATTTATTCATAATTCCAGAGAATATTGAAAAATATTTACTGGAAACCCAGTTGCTTATTCCTAAAATACAGTATCAGTTTCTACCTGATGGGGTAGAAAATGGGGAAAATATTTTGTCTGAAATCCAGACTTGTCAAGTTCTATACAGAACACTTTGATTCTGCCAGATTTCAGAGAAAATAAAATTTGCATGGATAAGTAGGACAAAGCTAACATGCTTTGTCCTACTAAAGCTAAACATTAGGAGAGGAGTTGCTGTATAATCTACCTTGACCTCCTAAAAGAAGAATCAAAATCAAAATCTAACTAACAAATAAATACGTTGGGGATGTTACCAAAGAAAATGAACAGCTAAATAAAAAGGAAATTGTCAAAAGCAAAAAAGAAGAATGTGAATTTGCTATGTGTTGGATATGCTGGCATATTATTTAGGAAACTATGGAAATAGGATAATATCTGACTTCCTTTGGCATTTCACTACTTCCTTTTTATGCAGTCTTTTGAACACTGTGTTCTTTTGATAGTAGCAAAAAGAAGAAGAGACTAAAATAAATCAGCTAGATAAATTTATCTGAAGGACAAGGACAACTTACTCCCAAACAAAGAAAAAAATGTAATAAGCAGAAATTTGCATTCAACATCCATTTAAAGAATATTTGAAGCCTACAAAGAAAGTGTATACATTCTTTGAAAATACTTCCTGTCATTATTTACAACTTGACATTTTGTCCCTGCATCTGTGCATGCCTGGATGAATGTTTCGTGAGCCCCAGGGAGAAAGAGGAAAAAAGAAAGGAAAATATCTTCCACTTTTGGAAACTCTCCTTTGAAATACAGACTACTACACTTACATTACTCTAAATTGTTCATTAATATACCATTTTATATCAAAATAAGTGTGCATTATGTTAGATGTTTTAAACAAAGACGCTTGTATGACCAATGCATAGATGTGTCTGAAAACAATAAAGAATAACTTCAGTCAAGGAAAGACTAATTGGTATGTTTAAAAATTCATAAAAATAGTTTTTTTTCAAACATTCCAGATGTAATGTGTGCATATGTGTGGTTTATTAATGAGAAATAGTCCTTGCCCATTTACATTGAGGTAAACTCTATGAATTTTCTATTAAGTGCGGTGTTAAAATGGGCTCTGTATAGAAATTACATTTTCTTTGGTGTGTGGACCTAAAAACATGAATCAGGAGAACTTTGGTATAAATAAATTAATATATAACTTGAAAGTTATGAACAAAGTCTAATTTTCAAATGTTAATGTTGACATGATAGAGAACTTTTAATTAGGGGTAAGCAATTTTTGGATTTGCTATCACACTGAACTATTTTTTAAAAAGGCTAGTTTATCCCAACTTTATGATTTGATTAAATAATTGATTTCTATTTAGTGACCCCCTTTCTCCAGAATAGCTGACAAAAACCCAATTCCTTGAAAACAGATAAAAAATCTACCTTAAAAGGGACATCATGCTATTTATTCCTTAAGCATCGAAGTTCTCTGCCTGTCAAAAAACAGGACGGGTGCCTTTTGTCATAGAAATTAGCATAGCTTGCTATGAAAACTTTGCCTGTGTTATATCAAGCGGGGTAGCCCTTAATATTGTTAGTTATCTTATGCTACCAAGGTATTTTTATGGTTTCTCAGAAATGTTATTAAGATCTCTAAGTGAAGAATTCCATAAATCAAGAGAGCAGATGTAGAAACTTCTCTCCAAACCTCTTGACAAAGAGTTTTAAACAGAGAAGGCCATAGAAGGATCAAACCTAAACATAAAGGGTTTTTCCTTAGCTGGGGAAAAACATAGATAAACCTGAGCTCCCTTGGTCTTTTCCTCTACTTCTACTCCATTATTGCAAACAAACAAAAAATCCTGTGTTTTGGAGGGTGGACTTTATGTCTTTGATCAAAATGTGATATGCAGGTATCATGACCAGCTACATTGGTTCCCATCTCTGTTGACCTTTCATGTGGTTGAGCATCTCTTCCTGGCTGCATGGATACTTAGTTAGATCAGATTATTCTTTGCTGCTATATGTTTTATTTTTATATTGTACATTTTATATATTTTATGTAATTTTTTTGTAAAATTCCCAGAGTCAACTAAATATGAGATGGAACCTACAGTATATAAATTGATGAATTGATTGAATGAATGAATCTTGTGCATGGCTAAAAAGGAGTGTCCATACTTATTTCTATGTATTGTAAGAAAGTGAATTGTGTAACTTGCTCACTCATGCATTCTTTGGACATACAGTATATGAAGGTTAGGAAAGAAATGGGATATGATAAAGACCTCAATAAAAATATTACATGAATGTGTGGTGGCACACAACTAGCAAATTCTACAAATCTGAGAAAGGTAGAAAAAGAATCTTACAAAGTGAGACTAATATACTTAGTGGTTTAGTTAACTGGGGTGAGATGCATAAGAAAGATAGCTAAGGGGATATTAGGTAATTTCAAAAGAAATACCTTAAATGTACAAGTACATTTGAAAATTGCTAGGGAACAGTTTTTGAAATGGACAAAACCTTTGAACCAAAAGATACTTCAGAATATATGTTTTTTTTTTCTTCCTAAAAAGCATGTTTGGCTTTTGTATATAAAAAAGACATTTATCTGTTTTTTGTTAGAGTACCCTTTATTCGGAGACCATGATAGAGACTGAATTTTTCAAATATACACCCTTTGAGTGTGGGGATGGTGGGGAAGAAAACATGAGGAAATTGTGTGATCTATTCTGGTCCATCTACGTGTTGTTCCCAATTGTGTTCTGGCATTTTTACAATGAGTGTGGCTTTCCCATTGGTGAGATCCAGGGAAGCCTTGAGTTGCTTACTGCTTTATGGCGTGAATCATATCTTTTCCTTTTAGAATGTTTCCAAGTCTAAGAACTTCCAAGTTCTAAGTGCCTAGCCTGGCCTAGCTTGGCAGTCCTTTTGTTTCTTGAAGCTATAAATACATCATTGTCATGCCATGTTCAAATACCTGTCAACTGGGACCTTGAGGAACTATTTTAAAAATGTGTCCTTGTTTGAGTTGAGGAAAGGAATTTTTCAACAGCTTTATCTAACCATAGATATAGGTGGTCCTCAACTTACAACCATTTACTTAATCAGCATTCAAAGTTACAACAGCACTGAAAAAAAGTGATTTACAATCATTTTTCAACTTATGGCTATTGTAGCAACCCCATGGTCACACAATCAAAATTTGGATGCTTGGTAACCAGCACATATGTATGATGGTTATAGTATCTTGGGGCCAAGAGATCACTTTTTGCAACCTTCTGACAAGCAAAGACAGATTCACAACAACTGTATTTACTAATTTAACAACTGCAATAATTCACTTAATAACTATGGCAAGAAAAATCATAAAATGAGGCAAAACTCAATAGCAATGGACATTTTTGGCATATAGGTTGAGGGCCACCTATATCTGTGGCTAGATATAGCTGTTAGAATTGTTCTACCTATGGCCATTGAGTTGTAGGAGAAGTTTGTCCCTTCGTGGAGAGAACTCATTGGCTTCTGTGGCTTGCAGAGCACATTAGCAAACATGAAGTGTTGTGTTCTCCTGACCATACTCTAACTTAGAAGTAATCATCATAAAAAGCAGGCTGGCACAATGAGATATAATGTCACAGAACCATGTAAGACGTAGAAAAAGAAGTGAACATGGAAAAAATAGCATTCCTTGCTAAACGAGCCTGAGTGGCGTAGGAGGCTAATGCCTCCTACTAAGGCAGCAATTAACATCCAGCTGCCTGCAATTAAATCAGTTCGAAACTTACCAGGCTCAAGGTTGACTCAGCCTTCCATCCTTTCTAAGGTAGGTAAATTGAGGACCCAGTTTGTGGGGGCAATAAGCTGACTTTGTATAAAATATACAAAAGTATGAAGGCTATTGCTTAACTCATTGTAAGCCACCCTGAGTCTCTGGAGAAGGGCGGCATATAAATCAAATCAAATCAAATCAAATCAAATCAAATCAAATCAAATCAAATCAAATCAATCAATCAATCAATAAATAAATACCCCATTCCTTGTTAACCCCATTCTTAAAGAAGTAAACAAATAGTGGAGTCAACTCCTATATTCTTCTGACTTCCAGTCACTCATTGTTGAGCGACTTTAATCCCCCAACACAAGGAAAGTTTTGATTCAAGAACTTAAGATGAAGTGACCAGCCTTGAGACAACAGTGGGAGAACTGAAAATAAGATTAAACTTCTACTTGTTGACAGGGTAGCACAAGAATGACACTCATTCCATTAACAAAAAAGAGAGAAAAGTGAGGGTTTGTGATTGGATGTAGAAATGAAGAGAAAGAGAAGGAGAAGCCTAAAGCAGGGGTGAAATGCTACTGGTTTGCCGAACCGGTAGTAAAAAAAGTAAAAAAAAAAACAGTTCCGATGATCATGCATTGCTCAGCTGATCTTCGGAACTTTTTTTAAAAAAACCTTGTAAAACATATTTTACTACTGGTTCTTCAGAAAATGCTGGAGTAAAAAGTACTGGAGAAAATGATCCAGTAAAAACTGCTTTTAAAAGGTTAAAAAAAGAGGTTCCCGACGATCACAGCTGTGGCGCGTGAGCTTGGGAACCTTTTTTTTTTTTTTTACTTTTTTAAAGCATTTTTTTACTACTTGTTCTCTGGAACTGGTAGTTTAAAATGCTTTTAAAAAGTTTTTTTAAAAAAGGTTCCGACGATCACATGCCACAGCTGTGATGGTCAGAACCTATTTTTTACCTTTTAAAAGCATTTTTTACTACCGGTTCCAGAGAAGGTTCCAAAAAGGTTCCCAAGCTTGCATGCCACAGCTGATTCCATCTCCTTGATGTCTACTTACCTTCCCAAGCCTCATTTTGGTGCGCAGTGTGCATGCACATATGCAACACGTGCTTGTCACACAGCATACATGCGCAGCCAGCGAACTGGTGGCAAACCAGTTCAGATTTCACCATTGGCCTAAAGCAGTGTAAGCCCGCCACTCCAGAATAAATCAAATATATAATAAAACTGAATGAGCTGCAGTGGTGAGGTGTGGTGATTAGAATGCAGTACTGCCGGCTACTTCTGCTGACTGCTGGCTGCCTGCAGTTTGGCAGTCCAATTTCCAACCGCTCAAGGTTGACTCAGCCTTCCATCCTTCCAAGGTTGGTAAAATGAGGACCCAGATTGTTGGGGGCAATAGGCTGACTCTGTAAACTGCTTAGAGAGGGCTGTAAAGTATTGTTAAGCAGTATATAAGTCTAAGTGCTATTGCTATTCTCATGTTGGTGTGAGGAATCCAATCTCAAGACTCAATTTCTGAATACATGGAAATTAAGTTTCATTACTTTAACCACTCATGGTGTCAGAAAAGCCACCAAGCTTGCAAGGCACATGGCCCACTTTGAATTACTTAATTCCCTGCTTCATCTTGGGAATCTTTTGGCTAAAGTATTGAGAAATCAGAGCAGCCTTCCATAGCATTGCATAGCCCAGTCGATTAGTGTCATCTGCAAACTTTGCTGTCATATTTATCCATGACTCTTGTTTGATCATCAAACTGTACAAATCTTAAAATAGATTCTTAAGAATCATTAGCACAAAGTTTCCTTAATTTTCAGAATGCTATTTTTATTCCTATATCTTTAATTTGTCTTCTTCTCCCGACCCAAGTTAATGTAGTAGAAAAAAAGCACACGAAGTGATTGCTTATGTATGACAATCTTTTTCAATCCACCTTGTTAAAGTCAATTCTGAGTTTGCTTAAATCACAAAATACAGAGATTGAGAAATGTGTTATCTGTAAATAAGGCATTTGACCTTATTATCTAACTCTTTCTTGTGGAGAGTTTGAGGAGGGTGCAGAAAAAAAGTAAACATGATAAATACAAGCCTAATTAACAACATTTGTGTAAATGTCTACTTTTAGGCTATATGATGTCAGACAGAATGGACTTTTAAGTAAAACAGCATTGTTCACACTTGCCAGTGGAGACGAACAGGCAGCCAAATTTTCTTTTTAAAAAAAATATTTAGACTTTTTAGACTCCTCTTTATTTATAACACTCTGCTTCCTACACTGATTTTTTGTAAGGCAAAAATAATTTGTTCCAAGCTATCTTCCCCAAAGGAACTAAAAATGTAAGTTATAAATAAAAAGAGATAAGTAATATTAAAAAAAGACTCAATTATGTGAATCCTTCAAAGTGTTTATTTATCTTACCGTTTTATCATTCATGCACTCCTTTTGGGGGCATCTTTACCTTTCTGCTCCTAGTGTACGAAGTCCCATTAAAAAAGACAAATGAACTTAATTGCAACCTTTCACAATTGTCAGGCACAAAGTGAAATGAAGCAATGAATTAATTCCAGAGATTAAAAGAAACAGGATTGGAATGGGAGTGAAGCCACCCTCATTTTCTGCAGAAGACAGCCACAAAGGAAGGCATCACCCAAATAAAAGCTCTGTCCCTGGTACTAGTCAGTCTAACTTCATTTATTAAAATGCCCAAGAGTAAAGCATTTCTAGGCACTCTGTATGGGTATAGGCAGTCTGTCAGTAGTCTAGTCCTACAACAAGCAAGTCATTCACTTCCAGAGACAACCAACAAAATGAAAATGTATTTCCCAACATACGTCTGGTGATCAGTCAGACTTCAGACCCCATGAGCAATCTCATCTGTTGAGCTTTCCCAAGGAAAACATGTTTGGAATGCAAACTCTCTTGTCCAGCATCTTTTTCCCTAATTTGCAAATGTTTCTTGCGGAAGAGAGAGAAAACTTTATACAGAGTAGGGAATTGTTTTGGGGTTTTTCTGAGTAGATTTTAATGCTTGGAAATTATTGAAACAGAAAGTGATCATCATTCAGAATTATGGCAAGGTACATAAATCCCTTTTTGCCAGAGTAATTCTCAAGATCAGTCAATTCTCATGTTAGAATCAGCACCGAACCATCTGTTTTGTAAAAATACTCTGTTGATTCATTTAAATACTGCTCATTAGTTCATCACAGTAGACATTTCTAATTACAGTGCAAGAAGATTCTTAGTATTTCATGGAATTAACTTCCAGAAATCCCACTACCAACATGGAATATCATTATGGGTAGTGAGAGGAGTGGAAATTGGCTTAATTTAAGACTTCTAGCATAGACCATTAAACATTCCCCTAAGACAAGAAAGAGCTTAAATAAAGTGAGAGGTAAGACAATTAAACAACCTAGACACAAAAGTAATCCTTGATGACAAAACAATAGAAGAGATAGTAGGCAAGGCAATGCGGAATCTGCTCTGAAACAACTCATTTACTGATTTTGTGTCACATGCAACATTTTTTGGTACAGTCCATTAATTTAATACAGTAGTTGTGTGGTGAAATTAGAGAGTTGTGTGCATCAGTCATCTTTTTCTCTGAGAAAATTTATCTTTATCTATTATACTGTGTAGGAAATAGGGCCGGCCTTAACCAAACTATGCCAACCTGTCCTGTACAGTCATAAATCACTGGACATTTGCTCTTTAAATAGACTAGGGTTTGTATAACAGTCTCCTAACTTAAAAGTAAATAGCTCATCAGAAAGAGGAAGAGCAGGCATGATATACTATACCCTTGGGAAATATTGAACTTCTATATCCAGATTAGTTTCCATCTAGTTTTTGCCATGTGAGTACATAAGCCAAGAACCTTCAGGGCAGAGGGCAGTGACTCAGCGTGTCAAATCTCTATGTGAGCTTTCAATTATTTCTGGCAAAGAGCCTACTTTATAGAGAGGGACTCTTATAGATAAAGTCAAGTCTAATAAATAATATAAAAATCTGCTAAGAGTACAGAAGAGTACAGAAAGAATACAGTATTAATTGAAACAGTAGCAATTGCAATGCTCAACCCTAAAAGTTCCAAATGTGGCAGGTTTCATAATCATAATAATCATAATCGTAAGTTTATTTGTCAAGCATATATAAGATAACAGGTAAAAGTATAAACATAATTTGAATACATGAAAAGAGTAAGAGTAAAAAGGAATATTAGGACAGGGACAGTAGGCATGCTGATGCACTTATGCACGTCCCTTACAGACCTCTTAGGAATGGGGTGAGATCAACAGTAGACAGTTCAAGGTTAAAGTTTGGGGAGTTTGGGGAAGAAACTACAGAGTCAGATAGTGCATTCAAGGCATTGACCACTCTGTTACTGAAGTCATATTTTCTGCAATCGAGTTTGGACTGGTTTACCTTGAGTTTGTATCTCTTATTTGCTCATGTATTGTTGTCATTGAAGCTGAAGTAGTCATTGACAGGAAGGACATTGTAGCAGATCATTTTATGTACTATGCTTAGATCAGACTGAAGTCGGCGTAGTTCTAAGTTGTCTAAGCCCAACATTTGGAGTCTGGTGGCATAAGGTATTTTATTGCGGTTAGAGGAATGGAGGACTCTTCTCATAAAATATCCCTGGACTCTTTCCTTCCTTCTGCAAATGGATACGGTGATTATTAATTCAGTAGTATCAAAATGCTATGAATTATTCTTTATAAAAGGTGTGTGGTTAACTATACTTAGAAAAGCTAAGCCCCAAATTGGAATCAAAATGGAGTATGTTACCAGATGAAATATGTTATATGTGAAATAAGTAACACTGCAAAAATCTTGCTGTGAAAGATGCTTCCTATTCATCACTCTACTGTAAATGGAACGTGGTCCAATAATTATGATTACCTAGAACAGTAGTCAATAACAGGATGCAGGGAGATACCCCAACATTTCTAAAGAGTAGATTTTTTTTCTATTATGTATATATACAGCGCTTTTAGAAGTTAACTTCATTTTGAAAGGTGTGAGATTGTCAGTCACAGTTTCTGCTCACACAAACAACACTTTACCAAGCTAAGTCATTTCACTTTTTAAATAGTAAATATATCATTGTATGTCAGGTTGGAGACAATTATGCCTAGTACGTTTGGGGGGGCACCTGATGTTCTGGAAAGCCTTATGAATGAATGACATACAAATGTGATATATAAATAATAAAGCATGTTCAAATAAAATTAAAATAAATCTTTATTACAGTCAAACATATGGTTTCTGAGGTATGGATAATTAAAAAGCATAAAAGGTACATCAGACCCTAAAATAATAAAAAGTTTAAAGGATTTTGAAAACTGTACATAAAAACAATTTTCTAAAAAGAATTAGAAAGAAGAGGTAGGAGCTTTAGATGGATGTACGGGACCATAAAGGTTAGTATGTGGCAAACTGTACATATCAAATTACAGAGCACTCTAGGAGAGCATGGTATCATACCAGGATAAAGTTCCTTCAATGCTTAGGCATTTTGAGATGAATTAAGTATGCTGTAGGGGAGGAAAAGTACCCGTGTCAGGGTTCCAAGTAACACCCCCAATGAAAGAAGACTCTGAGGCTTGAAGTTCTTAAAGTTCCATTTTATTAGAGAAGTCATATTGCCACATCTGGGAAAACCCAAACCTGAAAGTTTCCACGTTTTCCCCACCCAAAGGAAAGTCCAAGTCCCTGCCCAGCACCCACATGTTTATCACATGGTCCAGTCAAAGCACCATCCCAACTGGAGATGCTTCCCAGCCACACCCCCTCCAGTTGCAGGGCAAGATGCCCTTGACTCTTTGAGAAAGGAATGTTATTATGACTATATATCACCCCTGTTCTATACAATCCCCTTCCCAGTTTCCCACAGCAGTAAATGTGGCAGGCCTGAAGGCCCAAAGCAAAAGATGGCTTCCAGGCCTCACAACCTGTTAGATTCACTAGTAGTAAAGGTTAGGGACTAGATCCAATGGGCACTCTGTGTTTGCTACACATTGTTTAATGGGTGCTTTGATCATATCCCATGCTGAGCAGAAAAACTGGAGAGAAGCCCAGGGATGAGATTTAATAAAGCATGTTACAATATGCCATCTGAATGAGCTCTTGGGTGGAATGAGCCAGATTTTAGCAGCAATTCCACATTTGTTTCTTCTTCACTTTTCCAAGCTAGAGAAAGGTATATATCGAACATGTATAGTGGTTTGTACTACATCCATAAAATAATATAATAAAATAATATAATAATACAATAAAATGTCCATGATATAATCAAGAAATAAATGTGATGAAATAAACTTAATCAATGCCATATAGAATAGACAGATGCTATTATACTCATTGGTAAGAATGATAAAGTGGTTTCTTTGTTGTTTTATTGGTTTTTTTCTGAGCTGTCTAAAATTATTACATGTAAGCTAGGTAGCCAGATAAATTCAATCAATCAGTCAATCCATCCATCCATCCATCCATCCATCCATCCATCCATCCATCCATCAATGGTTTGTCTGCAATAGAACTGACCAAAAGGCCCTCTGGCCACAATTTACACTGAGCAATAGCTGCAGTCTCAGGAAGACCCTGAGGTTGCTGACATGTTTTTCAGGGGCAGTGCCACCCTGTCAAGAGACAATGCTACAGATTTTAGAAACTCTCAATGAACCGAAGCACTATAAACACTTCTAATCCTTCACCTTTCCTTCCACAACTGGTCCCAAATGGCCAGATGTTGTGAAGAAGCAAGACGTGATAAACTTGAGCAAGTTGATGAGCAAAATTCTGTGCTACAGAAGAGAGGCAGAAGATATACTGTACTTGCGACCAACCAAAGTGGGAGTTGGCCACTCTTAATAAGCCCACTGGCTGAAATCTCACTGTCATTGAATAGCAAGAGAAAGATATATAATTGTCTGTTCAAGATTAAACTCTTTCTTGTGATCCATTGACTGCCTTGAAAGCCAAGATTTTAAAATTAGGGCTTTGGGCACTGAGAAATGATCAGCAATTACATGTATCAAAAATAGCAATCTATTAAAAACTTAAGTATGTGCATGTAAGTGTAATAATGTGATGGTGTTTAGAATTAAAAGTAGCAGCATCCATATGACAAAGTTAGAAGGGGAAACAGGAAGTAAGGAGACAGACAGAATGAATTACAACAGTTAAGAGTTCTCCTAATGTTGCAATGCCAGATTGGTTAGGTCTACATATTCATTACCAAGTCACATGAACTATAGTATATATATAGTAATCATTTTACTGTTAGGGTGAAATGATTCCTTACAATGGTCCTTAAAAAAAATGAGTTATGACTGTTTTCACATGACATCCTCACGGTCAATGTATCAAAATTTGGATGTTTGCAGTGTGCCAGAGTTAAGTGATCATCTTTTGCGACTTTCTGACCAGCAAAGTCAATGGGAAGCCAGCTCACCTAACAACTGTGTTACTAACTTAATAATTGCATTGATTCACTTAAGAGCCTTGGTGGTGCAGCAGACTAAAGTGCTGTTAAGTAGCACTTAGCTGCCAGCTGCCTGCAATTACTGCGAGTTCAAATCTCACCAGGCTCAAGGTTGGCTCAGCCTTCCATCTTTTCGATGTAGGTAAAATGAGGACTCAGATTGTGGGGGCAATAAGCTGACTTTGTATAAAAAAGAACATTGCTTAGGGCCCTAATAAGCAGGTATATACAAAAGTATGAAGGCTATTGCTTAATGCATTGTAAGCCACCCTGAGTCTTCGGAGAAGGACGGCATATAAATTGAACCAATAAATAAATAAATAAATAAATGCTTGCAAAATGGGGCAAATTTTACTTAACTTCCTTGCTTAGCAATAGAAAAGTTGTGCTTAATTGTGGCTATAAGGCAAGGACAACCAGTATTTAAAGAGAAAAGAGAAAACAAAGAAGTGAGAAGAGGACCTAACAACAGTACTTGGACAAGTCACAGGATAACTGGAGAAACTCACAGCCTTTCTACTGTTTGCTATTTTCATAAGCAGGTGCTAATTATGCTTTAGAATTGTTTCTTATTCCTATGAGATTGTTCATTTTCCCACTAGATGTAAATAAGACACGTTGCTTACGTTCAGGTGTCATATGTTTAATTTGCTTGTAATTGCTCAGATAACAAGTGATTATACATCAAATGAAAACCTAAGTCAGATATGTCCTATGAATCATGTGAGATGATGTACGTCATGAAATAGACTTCCTATTACAGCAGAGAAAATCTCAATACAATACTGAACCAGGCATGAACCATTCTTTTTTTCTCAGTCACGGAGCCTCGAAAATACTGAATAGAATTTGAAGAACTGTTTACATGTGAGCAAGGGATATGGTGACTCAGTGGCTAAGATGCTGAGCTTGTCGATCGAAAGGTCGGCAGTTCGAATCCCTAATGCATAATGGGGTGAGCTTCCGTTACTTGTCCCAGCTTCTGCCAACCTAGCAGTTCGAAAGCATGTAAAAAATGCAAGTAGAAAAATAGGGACCACCTTTGGTGGGAAGGAAACAGCATTCCATGCACCTTTGCCTTTTAGTCATGTCGGCCACATGACCACGAAGACGTCCTCGGATAGTGCTGGCTCTTTGGCTTTGAAATGGAGATGAGCACTGCTCCTAGAGTCGGGAATGACTAGCATATATGTGCGAGGGGAACCTTTACCTTTACCTTACACATATGAGCACAAACAAAATGTATGATATTTTACGAAGTCCTCCTTGTAAACTGGAATTACCCTTTGTACCCTTGCTTTTATTTTTAAACATTGTATTTAATAGGGTTTTGGATTTATTCTTGCTTTGCAAAACAGCTAACAAACCATACATAATAAGATGATCCAAGAAGTTTTGCAAGTAAAAAAAATGCTTCAGGGTATTAACTTCAATGAATCTTCAGAAAGAATTTCTTTCAACTCATATTTTCAAGACAGTCCTTAAAATTGGTCTTAGATGACAATTTTGATATCAGTGTTGGGCATGACAATTATAAGCAGGGCAGAACTGAGAGTAGAATATTTACAATTCTCCATTTCCTTTTGAAAAGTATCCTTCCTCTATTCCTTCTTATTTGCAACATGATGGAAATTGTGAGAATAATTCATCAAGGTATGAGTGAGTGAAGTAGTTTATGAACAGCAAATTCAATTACTAATATGCGAAGACAATACAATGCAATACTCTGGCAAGATATATAGTATGGCAAGTCATGTAGATTCCCCCTACCCCACATGTATATAAATTTAATTCATTTGCTAAAGAAAAAGTGTCCACTTCAGTCTTCTCAATTGACAATTCCGTGCACTTTATTTTAAATTCTCAGATGAAATTAAGAAGAAACAAGTATGTATAATAGATCTGTGTAACAATTTAGTCCAAAGTTGCCATCACCATAGGTAAAATACTCTTTGCTGCAACAACTACCTACCAGACCTAGTTGCAGTTGCCAAAACAACCACTTGATGATACACAACTCACCCCCCCCCCTCTCTCTCTCTCTCTCTCTCTCTCTCTCTCTCTCTCTCTCTCTCTCTCTCTCTCTCTATCTATCTATCTATCTATCTATGTCTATCTATCTATCTGTGTGTGTGTGTGTTTGTGTGTATTTTTGCTATTAAAATTAAAATCAAGCCACCTGTGTCAAAACAAAGTGCTGTGTGGTATCATCAAGATTAAGACATTTATTATTCAATAGGTTAGTCAAGACATGAATTTAAATTATAAATATTGATGGAACATTATAATTAGCAAGACCTATAGTATCCCTTCCTTGGTTTGCAAAACCTTAGTGTTAATTTTATACATTCAACCATATGATCTATTGAACTCATGGAGAATTACTTCTGAGCATGCATGCATAAGATTATACCGTTACATGCGAAGACCAGATTTACAATCACAGAAAACAAAGAATATCTCTTATGCCATAAACACATAGATGCAATGACATCTCATTCGAAAATATACAAAGCAGCAATGTGAACAACCTTATTTTGTATATGATTAGGTCATGCTCCCTTCTTTCCTCTTAGAAGTGCCAAAGAAGTACCTTCGGTAGATAGAGGCCAGCTACTTACTACCAAAGAAGCACATTATTTTTTGATTGGCAGAGTTAACACTAGGATGAATCACTGTCCACCAATTAAAAGAGCATGCATATTGCATAATGGAAAAGGCTCTAAGTAAGTACAGGTCGGCTGCATTCATTGACTGCAAGATTTCTATAGTCCCTATAAATATATTTAAAATGTGACCATTTATATAAATTCTGCAGTTATTTAACCATGATCTTACATCCAGTTTATATCTATTTTGGCAGCTATTGGTGTTGATGGTCAAAAGCCTACTATATATTCAATTCAATTCTATATATTGCTCCATTGTTAGTTATAAGATGGCACCCCAAAATAAAATATAAAGTGAGGCGCTTACCACTAGGTAAAGAGACTGAAGAATAAAGTTCATACTTGTACCAATCCACATGTGGGCTGCTGAGTTCTTTCTCATTAAGCTCTGGCTGTGAAGCACATCTGCCATCTGCTTCTTCTGGAGATAAAATGCCCAGTTCAATTTTCTCAAGTGACATTTCAGTCCAGTGTACTTAAAAATTTCAGGTATCTGCTGGTTAAGATGAAGTGACACCAGCTAATCCAGTTTTGCCTGTAGACTAAAAACTTGGAAACAAAATGTCCTTTGATTAATTCAGGAAAACTCTCATTTGCTTATAAAATGCCAAAATCACCAATTCCAGTAAAGTGAACGCAGGCTATGGATTTCCTAGTTTTTCCAGGTTTTAAGGGTGGGGGGAAAAGTCCCTTACTTCTTTAAAAAGTTCTTCTGCACTTCTGTAAAAGAACTGCGATGGTCCGTCGATGCAGCTGCAATAGCAATAAACAGGATAAGTGGAGACATCTGTATGCCTGCTAGGAACTGCTCTTAATAACTTTGTTTTAGTTCTAATTCATATTTCAATTCACATTTGTTGAGTTGGGAGGGACTTAGCCATACCAATGAAAACAAGTGGATTCTACACTGAAGAAAGAACTTGAAAAGTAGAAGTTAATTATTCCAAATTTTTCTTTCCTCCTGGGACATTTGCATTAAGAGACTTCAAACCAAGAATGAACCCCTGCTTAAGTCAGCTGTAAAGCTAGGATAGTAAATTAGTACCAGTGCCTTTTAATAGATATGAGGAAAAAAAGATGTCAAATGCTGATTGATGCCAAATAAGTGTAAACACTTTAATATATATGATTTTCCTGACCTCTGATGCATTTTGTCTTACATTAAAATAGATGCAGCTCCAAAAAAGAGTGTTTAATGATTAAGTTATAGTTAATTAGTATAAGTGTTCATTGTTTTATATACCCTGTTTAAAAATCAAACAAATAATAGCCAATACTAAGTGATTGTCTGAAAACTGGCCTGCCCCAACAGTATATTTGATAACTGAAATAATATATATAAAAGTAATTGTCATATATTTAATACTCTCTTTCTTCTCCTATATTCTGCATGTGTAAAGATGCATAATAGAAGAAAAACGTTATTTTTTTTTTTCTCTATTTGGATTCTGTCTCCCGCTTTTAAAATGTGAAATCATAGTGCTAAGGGAGCCACCTGCTGGCCACAACGAAACATTGTGCAAGACAATGTTCTTAATTTTATTTATTTGGGGGGATTTTCATCCTTGGTGTATATAAATTCCACACTGATTTCTAATTTTTACTAGAGTCCATGTTCTCTAGAAAGGAAACAAATCCCTCCATTTCTGGGGTGGTTCAGCAATAAAGAAGTGGCAGTGATTTTTTTTTTTAAATAAATACTCATTACACAATTACTGCAGTAACAGAAAATTCCATTTCAGAATTGAGGAGGAAAATGCCAATAATCATAAAGCTGTGAGTCCCCTGTGTACTTTTATAAAGGTTTGAGCTTTGGAGACCTACTTATCTTTTTTGCTGCCTCCCTGTGAATATTGAAAAAAAAATTGCATTACACAAAATAAATAAATTATGCCAGTGCATCAAGGAGCCTCTGGGTTGGGAAAGGATACCTTATACAGATTCTATTTTACTAGATGCATTTCACTTTCCAGGATGTGGTAGAGTGGGAAGCAAAAGAAAGCAAAAGGCAAAACAAATAGGTTAGAGCTCTTGTCCTGCACAAATCGCTCTTCTTAAATTAAAACATAAAAAGCAAAGAGTGAGAAAAGAAATTCTGGAAAGTTAACTTTTTTGTCTTTTTGAAATGCTAACCAGAAATGCTAAATGGCTCGGATGTGATTCATTAAGGCAAGGAATTCCTGAAATGGAGGGAGGCTGTGCTCCTTTGAAATATTCTGATTGTAAGTATAAAGTCATCTCCAGTGGTGAGATTCAAATTTTTTTTTACTACCGGTTCTGTGGGCGTGGCAGGGGAAGGATACTGTAAAATCTCCATTTCCTCTCCACTCCAGGGGAAGGTTACTGTGAAATCTCCATTCCCTCCCGAACATCTGGGACTCGGGAGGCAGAGAATAGATGCGGGCGCGGCCAGTCAGATGTGGTGTTTACCGGTTCTCCAAACTACTCAAAATTTCTGCTACTGGTTCTCCAGAACTGATCAGAACCTGCTGAAACCCAGCTCTGGTCATCCCTGTTCCCAGGTCACGTCTCTCAAAAAGGAAGCCTTTTTTTTTCTACAGATCTGAAATAGCTACCATGTCTGCAGGCAAAAGTGGGCTGTATTTTGATGTTATATTTTAATTTAAGCAAGTGTCTTGTAAAAATTAAACAGCAACTTAGATTGGCTTAAATTTATTATGTGGAGAAATATCACCTCTGTTTTCTTTTCTTTTTTTTAAATATATGTTTTATTTGCAGTTTTTCTTTAACAACCAACATTTTTTGGGGACAGTGTAATGACTGGGTTAACATAATAGTGCAATTACATATACAGGATTTATACCTTCCAACTTCAATATATTCTTCTATGTATCCATCTATATTATACTATTTTCCCAATTTATACTTATTTCTTTATTTTTCCCATTTGTTGGGGTTCTTACCTCATTATCTTTAAACAATACTATTGTCTCTTTATGATTTTTTATCCCTTTCTCCAAAAGTATATGTTAGTTTAGTTTAGTTTATTTGAATTTATATATATGTAAATTTATATATATGTAAACATCAATGACATTTCTTTATACAATTTACTTATTAACCCCTAATATTTTAATATTATAAATATCACTCAGTATTTCACCACATTTTCAATATCTCAATTTTCTATAAAGACCAATAAAACCAGTTATCAATAAGATTTAATCAGTCCCAAGATTATATCTCTAAATCCCCTGAATTTATAGTACTTGAAAATTATACTTTTCCAATATATTTTTACATTCTGTTAATAATAATAATACCTTTAGATATACCTAGCCCTAGTCTTCCAGCTCCTAATCTTAACACATTTATGTTTATAATAAATTCTATTATATATCTATATCTATATCTATATATATATGATACTATTTTCCCAATTTTAACTTTCCACTTATTTCTATTGGTTTTCAATATTGTTATATATTGCAAAATATTATATCTCTATCCATCATCTCTCAGCCTTTTTAGAATTTCATCATTTATTGATTTTTTGGTAATTCTTTTATATTTCTCTCTTGGAATCCTATATGCCATTCTAGCATTTTTACACAGACTGATTGTTCCCTCTGCCTTACCCTTTATCTCCTTCTGCTCCATCTTTTGAATATCCATCCATAAGCCTTTCATTATTTTTGAAAGATCTTCCTTCCCCCCCCCCTTTATTCTATTATAAGCTCTTAAGGGATTGTCTATTTGATTTTTAATATTTATTATTGCTGTCTTTTCAGCAGATTTTTATCTGCTTTTAACTTGTTTTTATATTTTTGTAATTTATTTTGCTTTGTCCTCTCTACCACTCCTAATTTTTCAACTGTTTTCTGTGTATTATATTCATCTTTCCCCACCATTTGTTGAGAACTGTCCACTTTCACGTCTTTATCTTTAAATATTCCCATCAACATCTTATAATTCTTTGACACTATTTCTAACATTTCTTCATAAAAATCCCAGTCTCCTGCTGGGTCATTTTGTAACAAGTTAGGGTAAAGGTAAAGGTTCCACCACACATGCATGTTAGTTGTTTCCAGCTCTAGGGGCAGTGCTCATCTCTGTTTCTATATTGGGGTGTTTTAATTCTGTCTGGGCCAAATTCATTTAATCTGTTTTTAGTTGGTTTTTAAATTTTGTACGTATGTATTTTTATTGTTGGCTGTACACCGCCCTGAGTCCTTCGGGAGTAGGGCGGTATATAAATCCAATAAATCCAAATCCAAATCCAATCCTTGTGCAAGTCAGATCTCCCAGTTTGAAGAGAAAAAAATGCTGAAGAGAAAAACACTGATAAAGTAATGATAATGCTTAAAGAAGATGAATGAGACATGGCTTGTAAAATACATTGTCTATGTCAAGTGCTACATAAATATATATTAACATCAATAGTACATAGGTGACTGGTGATGGCTTGTGACATGTTTGAACAAATGCCCTAGCTGGAATGTCTACAGATCCTAAGATAGTGATTATTTCACTGTTGAAAATGATTCTTCAGCTATGTGTATTACATATTTTAGACAAGTGCAAAGTGACTTAGTTTTGCTTTTATAAAAAGATTGGTGCCATAGAGACAACATAACTCTTTTCATCAAAGCAACCTGATTCTTCTCAAGGAAGCAATTTATGTCACCTCAAATCACTTCTGCCAAAACTGCAGGAGAAACCTGCTTTCAGTCTTCTCCTCTGGTGCTTGGCATCTTTACAATAGCAATAGCACTTAGACTTATATACAGCTTCATAGTGTTTTACCGCCCTCTCTAAGTGGTTTACAGAGTCAGCATATGCCCCCAATACTGACTTCGGAAAGATGGAAGGGTGAGTCAACCTTGAGCTGGTGAGACTCGAACTGCTGGCAGCCGGCAATCAGCAAAATTAGCCTGCAATACTGCATTCTAATCACTGTGCCACCATGGCTCAGTAATGTAATTGAATTTTATATGTGGCTTGTAAGGAATTTTCTTTTAGTTTCTTCTTATATATTTTTATTTTATTTTTCCTCCCCCCCCCCCCCAGTCTTGTGCTGCTGATTTTATCAGAAGAATGGTGAGGAGAAACAAGATAGAGGTATGTACTCTTTTCTTAGCTGCATAGACTATTTACACATAATGGCAAAGTATTCCATAAAGAGTTACACACAGGCATTTATTTTAGTTATTGAACAATTATATTTGGGTTACACTTTATTCTGACTTGTCCTCGATGTGGCACCTGTGTAGAGTAGGATGATCTTTCTCATCTTCAATCCAATTAACCTTGATAACAGATACTTCTTAACTTTGAGACGGTCACATCACCACCTGGTATAAACAAAGACTCTTTAGCCTTGTTTTTCTCATTCTTGGCAGAAGAGCAAAATATGACAAGATAAGATAGGCTTGTCCTCCTTGCCCTTGTTAACATCCTGTGTGATGAATCCACTGAAAAGCAGATGTGCTTAATTACGGTTCAGATCCTATATACATCTACTCAAAATTGCCCATGGGATGGAACATTAATGCTAATCTAATCAAGAGACTGCTGCATGTTTGCTGTCTTTGAAGGGGATCTGCTTAAGCTTCCCTTACTGGAAATAGAGGCATAGGATCTTTCTTTCTTTGTCTTATTATATTCTTGAATATTATTTGCTTGCTGTCTAATGATATTTTCTAGTACAGTCTTGGAGGAAAGGCTTAGGGACTTATACTGTATGATCATTGCTTCCAAATTCAAATAAATCTGGGACAGAGCAATACATTAGGAGTTTTCTTTTTTGGGGGGAAGGTTATGGTTGCCATCTTGTTGAAGATTAGTGGGATTGCCATATGGAGCTCATCCACATAGCTGCTTTAATATGCCACCTTGTATTGGGAGAAAAGTATGACAACAATGCAGTTCAGCAACAAAGTTGGCCAATATTGCTGTCCTCTTATTGCAGGACAATAAGAGTCTTAGTACTAGAGTACTTAGTACTCTAGATACTCCAACAGATCTCTTGGATTCCTGCTATTTCTCCTGCCACTCACTCTTTTACATTGGTTAAAAAAAAATCAAACTCCAGATGTGCTCCTGAATGAGTGATATATCTCTGGCCCTCCAACCAGTGTCCTACTTAGGGTCTGCCAGCCAGTATTTTTTTTTCGAAATTGTTGACTTGGAATAGGGTTATTTTATCCCTATCCCAAGGAAATGAGTATAGTGTTTGTTTGTTTCTTTATTGCTACAGAAATATTGACTTTTCAATTTCTTATAGATACAGGAGTTAGTAAGATCAAGATTCCCATGAACAAATGGTCTATATTTTTCAAAGAGGTTGCATTGTAGGCCCCAAAAGCTTTGCTTTTCCTCTTGATACTGCTTTAGTGCAAAGCTATCTTTCTGAGCAGCTACTAACTCTTTGTTGCTATGATTTATCTCCCTTCTTCCTTCAGCAGTTCAAGTCCTTACCACCACATGATGAAAGGAGCTTGCCTCAGCTCCTGCCAACCTAGCAGAATCATCTTTGGACAGCGCTGGCTCAATGGTTTACAAAAACAGAGAGGAGCACTGCCCCCTAAAGTTGGCTAGTGGAGTAAAACACACAGGGAGAGATCCTTCAGTTGCCACCTTCTACCTTGCTCCATGCAGGCTTCTGCCCAATGATCCCAAAACATCCATCCTGCTGAAATTGAGCAACTCTGCACTGACTCTTGGCAACAGAATTAGCAGAGAAGCTTAGCCCAGAATCCAACTGGCATTCTAGACCAACCTTACTGGCATTGAGATTCATCTCGCTTTATCACCAGCCAGCATGATAAAGGATTGGTAATTGAGGCCCTCATCTTTCAAGGCTTTTCAGTTTTTGCGAGTTGTGAGGTTCTGTTCTCCGGAGCTTGTGTGTTTAGTTCTCATCACAGAAATGATAATAGTGCCATGGTACCAAGAAACCAAATGTAGAAGGGGACATGATTGTAACAAATGGTTATAAATCCAGTAGGATCTGGGTAGTTCCTTATCCCTAATTATATCACTCACGTAATCATCGTTCATTAATACCCTAGTTTCATGTCAAAACAAGAGGGACAATACTGCTTTTATAAAAAAACATTTAAACTTGACTTCAGGCTGTTCTAAAGAGGGAAGATAGTAAAATAGAATAATCTTGTATGGGCCCATCATCAGAACTCGTTAGTAAGGCATCTTTTCATTGTGGCAATGAGGACATATGAATGAAAACCATCGCCTTTTTTTTTTTGTCTGTTTTAATAGCTTGTACAAATTTCTAAAATTATGGAGTGGAGAGAAACCTGTGACTTTTCTAATCCAATCGCTTATTTCAATAGTGTAATGTTTTCTTTCATGAAGAGGAAATCAAGGAGACTGAATTTTACATTTCACTGTCCCATTCATCTTTACTCAAAAAATAAATTCCACTGAATGCAATTTGATTTACTGGTTTGTATAAATCACAGCCTTGGACAATGTAGCCTTTCAAGCAAGAACAAATGAATGCCTATCTATTTTTTCCCTTTCCAGCATGGAATTATCTTCAGTTATTATGGCAGATGAGCCTTCTTTAAGCCTGTGCCTATTGCATTTTCATGCTTATCATGCAACACGAGCAATGGATAAGCAGCAGGGAATAATAATTATAGTTCAAACCTCTTTGGGAGATTCTGGTTTGGAGCAGGCTGTAGAAGAACCAAAATGGCAATAAGCCTAGAAAGGTCTTCTCCCATAATCTCTTACCTCTAGAAAAGTTTTCCCAATACATCAAAATGACTCAATGCTCATTTCTCTTTTATTCTCACTTCTACACATGCACATCATAGTTTTATTAATGTCTGTCACTTTGGGTGAATTCCTCTTTCTATTCCATGGATTTTCTCTTTTGTATGCCAATTGTTAGGAACAGAATGCATCTTGTTAAATAGGCTAAGAACTCCATGTCATCATTTGTATTTCATTTGCTGTGTGCCAAGTAGCTAATAGTTGTTCTTCATGGCTGCTTAAACTATTCTTCTGCCATGTGAAGACTATAATTTCCCTAATAAACTGCTCAAATGTACCAGTTATATTAAGATCAAAGATGGAATTTATGGTTTTATTTACAGAATAATAAAATTATCAATAAGCTTCTTAATACATTTTGTCTACTTTGTGTACATTCATTTCTTTTCTAGTGCTTTCCCCCCCCCCCATTTTTCAACTGAATGAAATACTGTTGAAATGGTATGTCAACAGTATTTCATTCAGTTAAAATGTTTCAGCATTTGAAGTTGCCACAAAGAAGACTGGGGTCAACTTATTTTCTGAAGCACAAGAAGGCAAGACAAAAACAATGGATGGAAGCTAATCAGGCAACCTGGAATTAAAGAGAAACTTCCTAACAGTGAGAACAATTAACCAGTGGAACAGCTTGTCTTCAGAAGCTGTAGGTGCTTCATCACCAGAGGTTTTCAAGAAGAAACTGGACAGCCATTTGTCTGAAATGACATTGGGTTTCCTACTCAGGGAGTTGGACTAGAAGACCTCCAAGATTCTTTCCAGCTCTATTTTGATTGACGGATTGATGGATTGCTTTCCAACTTCTGGGAAGATATTGGAAGACCCTTGCCATCTTATACTATTATTATTTTTTTTTCTGCTTCTATTGATACAAAGCGACTTCTTACTCAATTAAGATCACAAAGGGCTATTTCCTTTGCTATGGGAAAATTCAGGTCAGTTTTACAGAGCTTCATTTCCTATGGGATTCTGGAGACAGGTGCTGTTTTTGTAAAACCTGTTATATATACAGATGTTAGAAAAAGGCTGGCAGGAGGTGTCAAGTGGAGATTTAGTTTAGAGTCTTTATATAGTTACAAGTGAGTGAAATCCAACCCCACCCCCCTTAATGCCATTGAACCTTATCTAGTATTTCCACATGCAAACAATTAGTCTAATAAGACACTCCTCTCTCTGTCTCTCTCTCTCTGTATATATACATCTATCTATCTATCTATCTATCTATCTATCTATCTATCTATCTATCTATCTATCTATCTATCATCTACCTATGAGATAGATATGATCTAAATTGGGCAATCTACATTTAGACTGAAAAGGGAGAAGAGACACCTAATTGTTATGTTCATGCTTTAAAGTTCAAGGCATATCTCATTATTCAGAAACACGTAAATTACCACAGAGTCTTGAATTTAGTCCTCAAGCAGTCACAGATGAGTATTATTAAATAGATAGAAAGCAATCATGCTGACTCTATTCAAATTAAAATAAATGAACCTTTGATTATTCCCTGCCCATTTTTGTCTTTTGAGTCAGTGCAGATCCTAGCATGTGATGGAAAGGTCAAGTATAGTCTTCAGTCTTCCCACCCACCCACCCAAAAAAGCTGTGCAGTCCTGCTTAAAATATGAACTCAGCATTAGACAGGTATCTTTAAGCCTGTCTATAACTCATTATAAGAAATTGGCTACTATCATTTATATGGTGATAACCTCTAGATTAGGCTTTTAAAATTCTGTTGCACAGAGCAGAATTATAATAGTTATATTCAAATCACAGACATCTGTTACCCACCATAGAATATCAAAATGTTATGATATCATTATGTAAATGATACTGTTAATATAGCATCTCAGCATTTTCCCATTTACCCCTCACAGATGCCCAGGATTCAAATGTTCTGCTTTAGGGTACAATGTGTATGCATGAAGAAAGACAAAGATGAACATATTAGCATGGGATCCCTGAAATATTGTATTGTGATCTCTACCTTTCATAGATTGGGTATGAAATGCTTAATGGGAAATTTTTCTCTGCATTTCATAATCACTGGAAACATCATTGTTGTTGTTTTTTAATGGGGCCTACATAGAAACAAATGTTTTTGTTTTGTTTTTTTTACTGCAGAAACTTATCCTCAAGGTATAGAGGGCAATGAAGCCAACAATGGGGTGTTGATAGTGGAACTAAATAAATTCATCCTGACACCTCATTCTGTATCATGTTTACACTATGTTAAAGCACAATATTTGTATAATTCAAGATGACATTGGTTTTTGAATCAAACTGTAGAATAGATCATTATTTAGTCCATGAACGCTCAAAGCAGAAATAGGGATAAGATTATACAGAACTGCTCAATGTCCTATTTTGTTTTTCAAATCCATCCTTCCTATATTCTTACTCCTGATCCATACCAAGCTATGAAGCTCAAGTTATCTTGGATAAAAAATATAGTTGGGTTTACAATCCCATGCAACATGGAAATTTTGTTGTGAGACATTTTTTTTCCTGACACAGATAAGGTGGCAACTGACAAATTTATGAGATTCACAAAAACACCAAGCTCTAGTGGTGGGATTCGGGTAATTTAACAACCGGTTCTCTGCCCTAATGATTTCTTCCAACAACCAGTGTGCCAAACTGCTCAGAAAGTTAACAACTGGTTCTCCCGAAGTGGTGCAAACTGGCTGAATCTCACTACTGCCAAACTCCCATCCCCATTTCTAGCCTTAGTAGAAAACAAAAGAAGATATTTCCACCAAAAATAAGTTTAATTTGAAAAGAAAGCCCTTCTGAAATTCTTGTGCTACAACCTTAACTTTTCTTGCTAATACTATATATATTACTGATCAAGATCTTAGATTTTGCTTTCTACTGGAATTGGAGGGCTAGTTATTTTAGGCAATTATTTCTCAGTTGTGGCAATTTTAAGACTTGTGAACCTCAACTCCCAGAATTCTGGGCATTTAGGTTTACATGTCTTAAATTTACCAAGGTTGAGAAACTCTGGTTAAGGGAATGAGCAGCTGAATTCCTTTGATTGGATTCTCATAAAAAGAGACTTTTGAAACAAAAGAAATCTAATTTTGGAGAGACTCTTCATCCAAAGCATACATCTTCCAATCCTTTTAAGGTAATTTCCTGGATCTTTGCACAGCACTGTTAAAAATTCCAATTCAGTATTCAGTATGCAGAATTATTCACTTGTGGAATATTCAGCTGTGGAGTAATGATTCCATGCTCAATGAACAGAGAAAGCTAACCAATAAAAAGGAGAACACATTAGCTATGAGGAGCTGCCTCACATGAGAGATGACAAAGCTAAAAGATTTACAGTATTCACAGAGTCAAAATGATGCAAAACACAGTGCACTTCTTTTACTGCTCACATGTAATTTGCTACCTTTTATGGCAAAGTGTTATATTGCTACATATGATGATGTTATCCAATCAGTTGTGCCAATTCCATGGATCAGGTCTTTCCATATCTCCTGATCTTGCACTACTTCTTTGTTGCTATATGTATGTATTCTCTAAACAGTTATTTAAAAATCTGACTTATCATTGTAAAAAGCTGAACTGTCATTGCTCTTGGCATTTTATTGAATTGGTAGTAGTTGTTTCCTTGTTCATGATTTCTTCATCTGCAGGTAAATATAGATGGGATGGGCTTCAAAAATTTTAGCAAGGGGTTCTCTGCCCGGTTGCTGGGTGGGCATGGCCATGGTGGGCATGGCCTAGTTGGCCTCCTGCACCATGCCGGGGGGGGGGGGGGAGGGCCCCGGGCTCCAGAGGCTTTCTTCGAGTCTCTGGGAGGGCAAAAATGGTGTTCCCAGGCTCCGGAGGCCCTATGGAGGCTGGAAACAGGTCTGTTTCTGGCCTTCCCAAACTTCTAGTAGGCCCATTTTTTGCCCATCTCGAGCCGCTGCGTGCACCCTGCATTTACCTGCATCCAAAATGGGCTGCATGGGGACTCCTGGAGGGGAGAGGTGGGTGGGAGTCAGCTAGGAGTGGGATTTGGGAGTTCTCTGAACTGCACAGAATCTTAGCTAGAGGGTCTCCTGCGACCCCCCCCCCAGCCCACCTCTGAATACAGAAGAGCCCTTACTTTATCATAATTTACATCCCTAACTCTTTTATTTCCTCATAAGTATAACAGAAAATGTTGGTATACATACTGTACATACATACTGTAGTGTCATCTTCTTGGCCTGTTTGAATATGAGATAGCAGTGATGACCATTGACATATTTGTTGTTGATACTAATTTCATGAGTACCGTTAATGTGGTTCTAACTTGGCAGATATAATTAAAACAAAAATTTAACAAAGTAAATAAGTCCTAAAACAAAATGTTGGAACAAGTAAAATAAAATTCCCTTGAATTCAGCAAGACAGCAGTTGCTTGCATAGCACCAAGGCAGGATGGGAAAAACAGGTCCAACTGGATCCAGCTTGTAACAAGCAACTGGAGAAGAAGGCAACAACCATGTGGCTGAACAAAGACATTAGAAAGAAAATAAATTTAAGTGTAAACTCCTGTCCTACTGCTGGTGTGGAGTCATTCCATATAGATTTTGTATATACATTATATTGGCTAAGAATGATGGTGGGTCAATCTTTTTCAGGCTGGATTCAATTAATTCTTAAATCCATCTCATTCTATTTGCACATTGATTGGCCATTTTATTATATATATATGTACGTGTATATTTTCAATTCATTCTTAAATCCATCTTATACTATTTGCATATTGATTGGCCATTTTATATTGTGTGTGTGTGTGTATGTGTATATATATACTGCTGACCTATCTGGAAACACCCTGAGATTGGTTCTTCCCTTGACCTTTGATGTTCCAAATGGAATTATAAAAATTGACAACATTCAGGTCTTTAAGAAATACTTGGACATCAAAGAATGTGAATACATTTATATTGTGGTAGAATTCTTTCTATGCTTTATAAACTTTTTTGAGATCTTTATTATCTCGCAGCTAATACATTTTAAAATCATTGAAAAATATTTCTTTATTGATATGAAAATATGCATTTTAAACGCACATTTATAAGGTCAAATCAGGTTGGCTTGATTAAAATTTACAGTTAATGAACCTTTGACTCTTGCCTGTAAGTTCAAGTATCTAATGATATATCTGCATTTTACCTTTCCCTAAAAGAAGGAGAGATTTTACCCTCTGACAATCTGTGTCTTGACAATGGTAACCCATTATTCCTGAAGAAGACTTGAAAACAAACAAATAAGGGCAAATAAAATGGTGGCATTCTCCAAAATCTTATTCCAGAATTTATGTGACGTGCAATTCTATAAAAATGTTCTAAGTAGTAACCAGTAATAAACTCTGTTGAGTTAAGTGGAACTGATTCATAAGTAGGGAAGCATAGGGGTGCAGTCTACAACTAAACATTATTGCTTCATATCCCCTTGTTTTAAGGAAGAGTGATAAATTTAACTTTTGGAGTAGCAAAATGCCAGATATTATGCAAAATAAAGACAACTGGCATTTCTGAAGAAAATGGACACAATAATGTATTTCAAGATAGATATATATAGATATAGAAATGCCATCTGTTCTTATTGGGAACATAAATTGAAGGTATAAGTACATATACATTTTTTTTCTATTTGAAGCATTTTAATGTGTTTAGGCAATACACCAGTTCCCAATAGCATGTACCAAAGAAAATCCAAAAATGTCTAAAGAAAACACATTCTAAATTATGCCAGTCTTGAATATCAAATATGTGGGAAAAGAGAATCCTTACACATCATGTAAGGGGAAAGCATCCAGGCTTCTGAATTTATATTCATATTCTACAATAAAAATGCAAAGTAAGGAATTCAGCAAAGTGAAAGGAAAGATCATGCTGTTTCTTAAATTGTTCAGACTTTCCTATTTGCATTAAAAAGAAGGATATTTCAGAAATGCAAAGTTATATGGCTTTAGAAGGAAGGAATCTCATAGACTAAGCTGGTGTAGTTCTTGGGTGGCTTCACATTAATTTACTGGAAATTGCCTTGAGGAACATTGTGCTTAGCAGAATTAGACACATTTTTTTAAGCAGTGACAACTGGAAAACTTTAAAATAACATGCAAGTCAAATTACTTTGACAAAATCTATATCCGAATAAAAACCAGAAGGGTAAACAAACACACTCTTTTATGTGCAACTGACTTATTAATTGTTTTGTTAAAGGGGAAAGATTTTTTAAAAATTTAACTATATAGTTTCCATAAGCATTTTATAGCTATATAAAATCCAGGCATGAGCTGAAATTCCAAGTAAGCTTGTGAGATAAATAATTTTAAATCCAATGTAATGTGTGCTACTGAAATGATTTATCCTTTAGCATTTGTAATACTCTTCCCAGCTGAAACATATGCATAATCGTAGATAAAAATGTGTTACTGAAAAGGTTACTCTTAAAAGTATATTAGGCAAAAGGGGTAAAAATGAAGATATGAAAAAATATGCATGTAATGACGTTTTTTCAGAAATGGAGTTGAACAATGAAAAATATAGAAAATCAATTTAATTAAAATAGCTTTGAAGTAGTTTTCTGGAAATCATGAAATATTACACCAGGTAAAAAATGGGATGAAATGGGCAAGAAAGAATCAAATCATCCTTTCAGAAGATGCCATTTTTGATGAATTAGCAGCTAAGTAAAATGAGACTTCTTGATCTTCACTATTAGGATCCCATTTCCACCTCATTTTTTGTCTAAAATGCAGCTGACCATGAAACATTGCCCATTGATAGAATTTCAGAATTTCATAAAATAAAATGTTCTCATCAGGGGTGGGTTCTACTTACCTTTACTACCGGTTTGCAATGGGAGTGTGTGTACTTGCTTCGCTCAAGTGTGTGTGCTTCTGTGTATGCATAGATCACCCTTGATGACATTGGGGTGGGTGGGCGGAGCCTCCTGCCGGTTTTACTACTGACTTACTACCCACCACTGGTTCTCATTGGAAATAAGTAAACAAACTCCAGTAAAATATGACACCATATTTTTATCAGAAAAGATGAGATTTTTACTTTAGCATAATTCCTGAAATCTGAGTTTCATTTCAAAGCAGCAACTTTAATTCACTAATAAGGTGATGGAGGAAAAGGGGTAAAGTTGCCTTGCTCTAAGTCAGTATCTTAAAATGGTGTAGGCTGGAAAATGTTGAAGGCAGGGGTGAGATCCACTGACCTTCACTATCAGTTTGCAAATGGGAGAGCATGCACAGAGTGTCAAAAATGGATGTGATGACATCTAGCCAGGTGGGTGGAGCCTCCCACCACTAGCTGGATAGAACTGGCTGCATTTCACCACTGGTCGAAGGACTGTGAATTACTTTTGGCATGCTTAAGATGCTGGACTTGTTGACCAGAGGGTTGAGAGTTTGAGACTCAAGCACCACATGGTGTGGTGAGCTCCCATTACCTTCCCCAGGTCCTACTAACCTAGCAGTCCAAATGCATGCAAATGCAAGTAGATAAATAGGCAGTGGGAGAGTAATCCCTGTACCTTGTCCACATGACCACAGAAGCATCTTCAGAAGCATCTTCAGACAATGCAGGCTTTCACAGCTAGGAAATGGGCATAAGCACTTCCACTAGAGTTGGATATGACTGGACAGGGGAAACCTTTACCTTTTTTTAAAACCTCTGGTACAGCTGCCCAGATTTCTCTTTCCTATTCAGTCTGATGCTTGTAAATTCCTTCTGCCACTCTTTCAATTTCCTTCTTGCTGCAGTCTCCCACTTTCCTCTTTGTCATCATTTCCTTTGCATGCTGGGCTTAGATCAAAGAGTCACTACTTTGCATAGAAGCCTCAGGCTCTCTAAATATAATTACTTCTCCTTTGAAAACAAACAGAATGCATTAAAAAGAATGACTCTCCGACTTCACACAGGGGTCTGGAATTATCATGCCAACTTGCAATCAATTTTTTTTTTAAAAAATCAAACTGGTAAGTTTGTTCAGATAAGAGCATGAGGAAGATATTGTCTGGTGGCCCAGTAGGAGCTGTGATAACTCATTGGTTAGACTGCAATATTGCAGGCTAACTCTGCCCATAGCCAGGAGTTTGGTCCTGACCAGCTCATGGTTGATCTATCCCTTCCATTCTTCTGAGATCAGTAAAATGAGGACCCAGGTTGTTGGAGGAAATACTTTGACAATGTAAACCACCCAGAGGGTGCTATAAAGCACTATGGAGAGCTCAGTCATTCAGTCCTTACTCACCTCATGTAATGCACTCTACATGGACTACCCTTGAAGAGTATTTGAAAGCAACAGCTGATGCAGAATGCAGCAGCGTGGGCAGTAGTGAGCTCCAAATTTTTTAACAACCAGTTCTCTTCCCTAATGACTGGCTGGGTGGGTATGGCTGTGTGGGTCATGAGACTGAGTGGGCATGGCCAATTCTATGTCACTTGTGTGGGTGGTACCTGTATGGGACAGGCAAAGTTGGGGAGGAAATCCAGGGGTCTCTGGTTGGGGGTGGGGGAGGAAAGAAAGATCCAACCTGTTTGTGTATGTGTGTGAGAGAGACACACGCACACGGAGAGAGACTGCGTCAAGCTAGACTGGGAAATCTGGGTGGAAGAGAAGCTAGGTAAGCTGGACCCAGATGCTTCCCGGGTGCCCTCATCCCAGAAGCAGCAACCTCACACTCTCCCCTATCTGTTAGCCCCCTTCTTCACACAGGATCACCCAGCAGCAGAGATGGAGAGGGACGAGGGAGGAGGAAGCAGCGGCTGCTAGCATTGAGGTGAGAGTGCCACACAGAAATAGGAGCACACCATCTCCATTGCTGGGCGATCCTATGAGAAGAAGGGGGCTAGCAAAGTGGGAAAGAGTTCGAGATCGCTGCTTCTGTGATGAAGGGACCCAGGACATGTCTGGGTCTGCCTCACCCAACTTCTCTTTCTCTAACAGCCAGCTTTTTGGGGCTGTTTTCAGGCTTTTTTGGGGGGCATTTTCAGGCTGATTTTTGGGCTGATTTTGGCTGGAAAAATGGCCTGAAAATGGCCTGAAAAATTGCCTGGTTTTTTGGATGTTTTGAGCCATTTTCAGGCATCTTTCGGGCCACTTTTGGCCAGAAAAACACCCTGAAAATGGCCTTCAAAATGGTCTGAAAATGGTCCCCAAATTGGCCTGAAAATGGCCTGAGAAATGGGCAAGGCAGGGCCAGCCAGTGTTCCAACTTGCTGGTTCTCTGAACTGTCCAGATTTGGAACAACCAGTTTGGGCGAACTGGTCAAACCAGCAGCAGCCCACCTCTGAGCAAGAGCCCCCCAAGAATGGCCACTGTATCACCACTGCTCCACAAGCTGCATTGGTTACCAGTCTACTTCCAGGTGCAATTCAAGGTATTGCTGAACACCTTTAAAGCCCTTCATGGCATGGGTCCAGGTTATTTAAGGGTCCATCTCACCCCACTGGGATTGCCTTATGCCAGCAGAGAAGGCATGCTGCAGGTTCCGTCAGCCCAATTATTTTGGCTGGTGTGGTCCAGGAGGAAGGACTTCTCTGCTGTTGCTCCTGCCCTCTGGAACATCTTGCCTCCCTCGATGTGAGGTTGGCCCAACCCCCCTTATCTTTTCTTAAAGGCCTAAAGACATGGCTTTGTCAATCAGATTGGGGGCCCAGTGGGGGAACAGCACAATTGAGGTGGTTGATTGAGTAATAACAAATCCACCTCCCCCCTACCCCACCCCCGCTCTCTCCATGTGTCCTTGGTTTTAATGTTTTTTTTAACTGTTTATGTTTAGTTTGTATGTTGTTTTTTATTTATATTTAACTGCCCTGACTTATCCTATGTTAGGGGGGGTGGCAATAAATTTTATAAATGAATCAATAAAAATAAATATAAGTCTAACTGTTATTGCTTTTGCTACCAGCCATTGTGGGGGAAAATAAGCATACAGCTTGGTTACTTGACTAGTGCTTGTGTTTACCAATTTATGGAATACTCCAAACAGAACAATCATCTTTTTAGGATCATTTAACATTCAATTAACTGAGGTGAAAATCTATCAAGTAATTATTTTTAAACCACAGGCTAGAATGCCAGTTATGTTAGAACACAAAAACCAGTTTTTATTTAGACAATTAACACAATATCAAAATATAAAAGTTATCAAAAATCGAACAAGTCTCCAGATCTGCATTTTGAAATATCAAAAATTCTCGTTCTTGCTATTTCCCTAATATATAGGCTTTCTTGACATTTGAAAATAGAGCTTAAAATGATCCCTTAATTATTCACTTTAAATTAGACTTTATCCCTGAATTGCTGCAAGCTATTTCTAACTGCTTGTCATCTTTAGCAATAATTTGTTTCAAAGCTGAGCTTCTTACTAAAAAAAAAAAAAAAAAAAAAGCATTTCTCATTAAAAGGCCGTTTGTAATTTTTATGTTCTTAGATTACTTTGAATTTTTGTCTAGAATCTGAGAGAAAATCTGGGCTAATTTCTCTCAATCGCTTGTCTTCTGTCTTGATTAAAATCAAATGTCTTTTTCTCACCAAAAATTGCCTACCATTTTCAAAATAAAAATTTAAGGAAAATGATAATTAAAATGAGAACCATTGTGTGGTGCCTAGGTTTTAGAATTATCATTGAAAGATTGCCTCCTGGTTTAAATTTTGAGGTGGGTCTATGAAGATGAAGATATTTGGGGTAATGGCAGTGGTGAAATCCAATTTTTTTTTACTACTGGTTCTGTGGGCGTGGCTTGGTGGGCATAGTGTGGCTTGGTGGGCATGGCAGGGGAAGGATACTGCAAAATCTCCATTCCTGCCCCACTCCAGGGGAAAGGATATTGCAAAAATCTCCATTCCCACCCCACTCTGGGACCCACCAGAGGTGGTTTGTGCCAGTTCTTCGAACTACTCAAAATTTCCACTACTGGTTCTCTGAACTACTCAAAATTTCCATTACCGGTTCTCCAGAACCTGTCAGAACTGCTGGATTTCACCCCTGGGTAATGGGAAGAGGAAGTAAAGAAACTAGCAGAACAACGAGTCTTGCAGAAGGGCTACTCATGAGCAAGAGGTGAAGGAGAGAAAGCTTTAGGTTTGTGGCAACTGAGTTATTTATAATAAATGAATGAATGAATGAATGAATGAATGATGGATGGATGGATGGATGGATGGATGGATGGATGGATGGATGAAATAACCTTGCAATAAAAACAATGTTAGTACTCATGGTTTGTGCTTTTTGTCTTGATTACCTTGAAGGTCTTGCAAGAAGAGAAAAGCAAATCTGGTCTATGGAGTCCACAGAAAGCAACCAGTTACAACAACCAAACATTGGAAAGACAGTCGAAGTGAAAATGTCAATAGTGAAAAAGTGAAAATCAAAATATTGCTTAAAGATCTTCTTTGACTGTTGGGATTTAATACTGATACTGAAGAACTAACTAAATAAATAAAACACACCTACTGCAGGATGCATAACTAAATAAAATGCACCTACATCACAGCCTGTTTTGGTCCTCATTACTGCATTAACTAGACTGAGAATAGTTCAAAGGTTGCCAACAGCATTTATTGGGTTATATTTTTCTAAAGCCAGTTGTGGCATTTTCTGAATAAACAAGAATTCCTTAAAGTTGCTTTCCAATACTTAATCTTATACATTCTACAGGTTTATTTCAATCCCATGTTGCAGTGAGAGTTAAGATTCAATAAATTCTCCTTAGTGACAAAAGAACTATATAATAAATACGTTTACTTCTGTTCCAGAGAGATATTTTATTACTCAAACACATATTTTGCATACATACAATATGCCAGCCTAATTTACACATAGGTTGCCCCAGTAGTATTCTTGGGTTCATTAACTGAAAATCTAAAACTATAGGAACTTATTTTTCCAACTCTCTTGGCTATTGTCACTCCCCGCAGGTTTCCTTCCATCAGTTTAAGAACATTTGGGAATTCTCTGTCACTAATTGGAGACAGAATAAGAAGAATGTGGAATTTGAATGACCTCTTCCCTTGTTCCTATCCTGAGAATTGTGCACTACTGCTTTATCACAAATTGGAAGAGAAATTAAGTATCCAGCCTGATTTTGTTATTTTAAGTTTAAGTTTATTCAGATTTATATACCGCCCTACTCCCCGAAGGGACTCAGGGCGGTGAACAGCCAATTAAAAATACAATATAATACAAAAGTTAAAAAATTAAAATAAATTATACAATTAGGCTGAAATAATTAAAATCCAATTTTAAAAACATTTAAAACCCAATAAAAAACCCATTTATAAAGGGAGATTTAAGCCAGACCAGCCTGATAAAATAGGAACGTTTTCAGGGCCAGGCGGAAGGTATGTAGGTCCTGTATCCTCCTTATCTCAGGGGAGAGCTCATTCCAGATGGCCGGTGCCCCCACAGAGAAGGCTCTCCCCTTGGGGGCCGCCAGTCGACACTGTTTGACTGATGGCACCCTGAGGAGCCCCTCTCTGTGGGAACGGACTGGTCGGTGAGAGGCTATTGGTGGCAGAAGGCGGTCCCGAAGATACCCTGGTCCCAAGCCATGGAGCGCTTTGAAGATAGTAACCAGAACTCCCTCCATACCCCCAGGGTATGCTCCGCGCCGAGAGGGTCCTCCGCTAATTACCTAATTAGCGGAGCCAGACGCTGGGAGCAACACCACAATTGAAATGATAATTGGAGCAAGCTGGAAAAGAGAGAAGATAAATTAAAGCAAGTATGGATTTTTCTCTACTGATTTTCTGGAGGAGGAAGGAGGGGAAGGGGGAAGGAGAGGAAGAAAAGTGAAAGTCTTTTAAGATGGCGACTGGCTCTGCTTGAAAGAAAAGTGAGAGCGGAAATGGAATCTAGAGTGCAGTCCTGAAAGACTTTGAAAGAAATATTTTGTCACAGAAAAAGAATTTAAAGGAACAAAGGCTGATTTAAATAGATTTCTTCTGTTTTTTTTTCATTTTTTTCTCTCTATTGAAGTAAGAAGGAATTTATTTGGTCCTTTTTAAAAGTAAAGATGCCTAAACTTAAAGGAAGGGGGGGCTCCCCCTTGAGCCAGATGAATAAAGTTGAAATGTCTCATTTGCAGAGACTTACAGAACTGGATTTAAAAGAGTTAATTACAAGGTCCTTAGAGAGTGTGGTAGATAAGATAAAAGGATCACAGAAGGATCTTGAGGAACTGGTTTCTGGGAAATATGACCAACTAAGTCAAATTATTGCTCAAGTAGCTTCAGATCTTTCAACTGCGGTGGCTGCAATGGGGAAGAAAGTGACTGAGATTAGTAGTAAATTTGAATCTCAGATACAAGAATTACGAGGGAAACTTCTGGAAGCAGAGGCCAAAAACCACAACATTCAGAATGATGTTATTATGCTTCAAATTAAGGCCATGGAATCTGCAATTAGACTAAGAGGTATAAAAGAAGATAACAGAGAAAACTTAAGAATAACCTGTGCAAAGGCCTTTGCAGAATTATTAAAGCTACAAGATGAACTAATTTTGGGTTCTATAGAGAAAGTTTACAGAGTTAACTCACGTTTGGCTAAACAAAGGAATCTGCCTAGAGATGTCGTTGTTTATTTCACTGATAAGAGACTGAGAGATGATATTTTACAAAAGTCTTATTCTGATAGAGTGCAGGTAGCAGGTACACAAATCAGGATTTTTAAAGAGCTACCATCGAAGGTTTTAAAGGACAGGAAAGATTTTGATTTTTTGGTCAAGGAACTGAAGAGAAGTAATATCTCATTTAGATGGGATTTTCCAGTTGGTATAATTTTTAGATATCATAGTGTGAGACATTGTCTGAATACTATTGAAAAAGCAGAATATTTTTACCAAAATATTTTTAAGGGAGCACCGGAATATCTCAAGAATAAAAAATCCAAAACAGAGTCTACAAAATGTGAACAGAAAGAAGAAAATCAAAGTGTGTTAAAAGTAAAAGGAGAATTTGGTGGTTGTCCAGAGGATTTTACTATGGATTTTTCTGATGAGAAGATTGAACACCTCAGTGACTGTGGAGGGGGATCACAGGACCTTGAACTGCTGGAGGAAGATTCAAAAAACAAAGTTTTACTTCGAAATGACCAGCAGCAGAGGTCCAGTACTCTTCAAGAAATGGGGGGTGATGCTAATCGACAGGAACTAGAAGTTAATGAGGAAATCCGACTGGAAACCACAGATGATAAATTTAAGGAGCATTGTGAATCGTTTAATACTGAATCAGAAAGCATTGAAAGATTTGGAAAAAATGGATTATAAAAAATCTTTTAAGATGTATAACAACTTGTTAAAAGTTTATTCTGAGTTGGATTAACACTAAATTTATATATTAAAATGGATTACAAAAATTTTTACTATGAAGTTTATCCTGGATTGGACATGATATCCTGAGTGTTGATAGATTGCTGCAAAATTAGCAGCGATCACTGGTTACCCAATTATATATTCTTTGTGGAACTCATCTTCTAGGAGAAGACTATATAATTGAAAATACTTCATAACCCGAAGGATTGAATTGCAAAGGGTGGCAGGATTTGAAAGAATTTTAAGGGAACATCTGCGAATGCAGCTCCTAGTTGGTTTTTTCTTTTCTTTTTTTTTCTTCAAGGTTTGGTTAAGGCTGCGAAAGCCTATTTTTAGGTACAGCATAAGTTAGTTTGAATGAATCTTCCTAGAGGTGTGAATACCTTCGTGGTTGGATATTATTTATATAAAGTCACTCGGGGGGTTGTGTGGAGAAATGTTTTACTTTGCTGATGGGGGCAGCGGCAAGATGAAGATTATTGAAGCAGGATTAATGTGAGGAAATATGTTTGACCTCAATCAAGTTGAAGAGAAGATTGAAATTTGGATTATAGAGACTGAGAAATAAATTAAACAAAAGATAATTTTCTTAATGACATGATTGTATGATTATAATTATATATGCATATATATTTCTCATGTTTTAGGTTTTTGGGGGTTTTTTCTTTAGTTAAGGGGTGTAGTTAGGATAGAATTATAATGGTTATTAATGGGTTTTTTTTACTATAATATTGTTTATTTTAGAAATATATTAATGTCTGTTTTTTTTTACCTTTTTTCTTCCTTTCCTTCTTTCTCTTCCTCTTTCGAAATTTGTTTATTTTAGAATTTGAATATTTAATAATCTTTTTCTTTTTCCCTTGTTCTAAACTTTGTTGTTTTTTTTAAACCTGTAGCGGAAGTCGGGGGGATGGGGAGGGAAGGGGTTGGGGTTGGGGTTGAGGGAGGGTGGGAGGGGTTGGGGAGGGGGGGTGAAAATGAAAAAATTTCTGTATTGTAAAACTTTTTCAATAAAAAAAAAAAAAAGATAGTAACCAGAACCTTGAAGCACATCCGGAAGACCATTGGGAGCCAGTGCAGCTCGCGCAGGAGTGGAGTCACATGGGAGCGCCATGTCGCTCCCATCAACACCCGCGCGGCCGCATTCTGAACCAGTTGGAGCCTCCGGGTGTTCCTCAAGGGGAGCCCCATGTAGAGAGCATTACAGTAGTCCAGGCGTGAGGTGACGAGGGCATGAGTGACCATGCGTAACGAATGATTTTCTTTGATTTTCTGTTTAGAATGAATGTATTAAACTTAGGAACTAATTTTAGAGATAGTATCTTATTTCTCCTCCTTTCAGTAGCTCACTAGTGGTATTTTTATTCCTTGATCCTGAATGCACATTTTTGCAGATAAAAGAATGGGACGGTCAGAACTATGATCTGAACTAGATTTTATATAAAACTAAGTCCCTCCAATCCAGCATGTGCCTTCTACTGATCAACAAGGTGTTGTATTTGTTGGATTTGGAGCCTCACTATAAAGATGAGATGTGAAAATAATTGTTAGATCCAGTGGTGTGATTCAATTTTTTTAACAACTGGTTCTGTGGGCGTGGCTTAGTTGGGGGTGTGGCTAGCTGGTCATGTGACCAGTGGCCATGGCAGCTGGTCATGTGACCGAGTGGGCGTGGCTATGTGCATAGGGACTACTGAGAGGGCTGAAAAAAGTCACTTCTGACTGGTCCTCACACTTTTGACCAGTCCTCATGCTTATGACCATCCTCACATTTATGCCCATTGCAGCATTCTTAACAACCGTGTCACTCATTTTACAACTACTTCTCTTCACCACGGTGACAAGATAGGGCACAAAATGTAAAATGTGAGGACAGTCGTAAGTGCGAGGACCGGACAAAAGTGTGAGGTCCAGTCAAAAATAATTTTTTCAGCCCTCTGAGTAGTCCATATGCACATAGGGACTACCCAGAGGGCTGAAAAAAGTGATTTCTGACAGGTCCTCACACTTTTGACCAGTCATCATTTATGCCCATTGCAGCATTCTTAATTAAATTAATTAAATAAAAATAATCTGCTGGAGCGGTCGGACGCAGTCCAAGGTGGGCTTTTGGGCCAGCTGCAGGGCAAGGTGATACAACTGGGGTAGGTAGGCTGTGGGAGGCGGACGCAGGCCTACAGGGCTAGCTGCAGGGTGAAGCAATCAGATAGGGTAGGTCAGGGAGTCTGCAACCTTAAACACTCAATCTTAAACACATGTAAATACTTAAACACAACCTTAAACCTGGGTGGGCATTGCCAACTCCATATCACTTACTCCCACCCAATCACATGACCAGCCCTAGCCAGTTTTCGTGGCTCCCGGAATTTCTTTTAAACAGGTAGCTCTGTGTGTCTCTTTCATCTCTTTCATCTCTTTCTTTCTCCCCCCCTCTCTTTCTTTCCTTCATCTCTCTTTCTCCCCTCCCCTCTTTCTGTCCCTCATTTCCGCACTCACTGTCTTTCTTTCTCTCTCGCCCAGGTGGCAGCGGTGGCAGCAGCGTACCTACTGTACCATCAGGTCACCCCTCTGCCTGGAGGCGGCACCTTAGATCCTAATCCTGGAAAAAGGAGTACACTAAGTACCCAGTCATTTCTTAATTACCTGGGAATAAGCACATTCCCATATAGTCAATGGGACTTCCTTTGAATAAGTATCTATTGTGAATAGTTCTGTTGTTGTAGAACTGACACATGTGAGATTGCATATCATACTGGACTGATAGTGGAGTCTTCCTTTAGACTAGTCCTGATATAACATTTTAAATTTAGGAGATGGATTTAAGAGCTACAGAGTCAGCTGTGCATTGTCCATGTAGCCTGTTGGGTACTTCCCTAAGAATCTAAAATGGCTACTCCACCAGGGGTGGGTTCTAATTTTTTTTACTACTGGTTCTGTGGTCATGGCTTATTTTGTGGGCATGGCTTGATGGTCATATGACAATTATTTAGGATTTAGCAGAGGTACTGGTCTACCAGGCTTTTAACTGCTTGCAGAGCTGTACCGATCTACTCATTTGTTTTTGCAGGCACTGATCTACTCCTGTACTTTTGCAGGCACTGGTCCACCCATTTATTTTTGCAGGCACCGGTCTACTCATTTCTTTTTTTTTTTTAACACTGATCTGCTGTAGGGCGGCCCATGGTAAGAGTTTAAACAGGTTTTTTTCCCTCTTGCCATCAGCTGGGACTCAGGAGGCAGCAATAGATTGGGGGTGGGGCCAAATAAAAGGTAAGAATAACATGGGGGGGATAAGTGGGGGCCAGAATTGGTTTGGTGACATCATATCATCACCGCTACCGGCTCGGCGGAACTGGGCAGAACCGAGAGGAACCCACGATTGTACTCCACCTAATGTTTGTTAGTACTGTTACTATATACATTTACTTGGTTGAGGTCCTGTGCTCATTTTAAGCCCACATTGAGCCCACAAGGGGGAAAAACTGGAATGTACATGATTTCAGAAAATAAACATTTCTTGTTTGTTGTATAATTAGTGTAAAGGAAATAAAAGTTTTTACCATAGCTCACAATATGTACTGTTTATTCGATTCAGAGGTACAAATGCATTGTGAAAGTACAAGACTTTTTTTTTTTTTTTTTTTGTACAGTATTATGACCAGTTCTAGTCCAAGGGGTGAGGGACCATTGGCTTAAAAAAAAGGTTGCTAAAAGATCATTTCAAGTATTTCAGCCAGGATAGTCAGTGGTGAAAATGCTGGGTACTACAGTTCATCAAGATCCAGAGCAGGGGACCCCAAACTTTTAAGAGCTGGTGGAGACAGACAGGAATATCTTCAAAATGCAGGTCAAAGATCCTGGCAAGTGTCAATGGGCTCAAGGCTTAAAACAAGCCACACTTAGAATGCTATTCCCACAGCTTTCCCACAAGCAAAGCCCCACCATCCCATTCATTGCAAACCCGACCTTCCCTCAGAGAAGAGCATGCACAGCTTAAGAGCGCGCAAGAAGTTACAACAGCGTTGCTACTGCCCCTTCCGCCATGCCGTGTCTCTGCTTCTGCCAATGACCCTTCCTTTCCCGAGAGAGGCACCCGGGAGTTTGGTGCTTGACACTGGCACCACCTGTGACAGGCGGCAACCCCCCCCCCCCATGACCATAGCCAGGCATGTACCTGCACAACTTCACTCTTTGACCTGCACACGGAGCCTGGTCTCAATGTCACGTGCTGCCGGCCATCCAATCCGGACCAGAATTTGCTGAGAAGACCTGGGAGAAGTACTTGATCAGCCATAGTGGGGATGGTGGCAGCATACCTACCGCAAGGTGCTTGGATGGGATAGCCAGAGGCCCGTGGCCGCTGGCCACCCCATCCAAGCTCCTTACTAGGCACGCAGCTGCCAGCCACTAGTGAGGTCCGTGGATGGGGGTAGGCCGTGGCCAGCAGCTGGGCGGGTGCAGATCAACCACCTTTCCCAGCCCCGCTTCCCCGAGGGCAGCACTTGGCTGTACTTGCCTTTTCTGCTGCTGGAACCGTTGGGGGCAGTCCGAGGTGGGCACTTGAGAACAGAGTGGGAGGCCACCGTGGGCAAAGGTAGGAAAGCAGACTGGGTCATGTTGTTGAGGAGGCAAAGAATAACTGCAGCTATGCCTCGGTGTGTCACTAAGGCAAGCTTTGCAACACAGTGAGCGAGGCCAATAAATAGTGGTGGAGTGGGGTGGGGTGAGGGGCAGGCGAGCCAGCAATTTAATAAGCAGTTCGGTGTGCTGTGAGGCCAATAAATTACAAAAAACCACTGAACTGTTCGTTAAATTGCTGGCTTGCTCACTCTGCCCCACCACTATTCATTGGCAATAAATAGGTGTGCAGAGGGTCAAGGGGTGGGGCGACCCAGCAATTTAACAAATAGTTCGGCCGAACCACCTAAAACTGGCAGAATCCCACCCACTGGTTAAATCTCCAAAGCGAAGTCCTTAATAATTGTGTTTCACTTACTTTCTTTGTTTTAAATTTTATGGCCATTTATATTATTATTTTATGAAATTTTAACTTTTATATGTTTGTTCTTAATTGGCTGTACACCGCCCTGAGTCCGTAAGGAGAAGGGCGGTATATAAATTCAAATAAACTAAACTAAACTAAACTTTCTTTATTGAAGGAGTAGGTGGGTGTCCAACTGGGAAATGGAATATAGAAAAGATTTTGCATCTGAAATGTATTTAGTTAGATATTGATATGTCATATTTCTATAGCCTTATATATAGTTAGCTGCCTGTATCATGGAGGAATTTTTGTGCCCCACTTGATGAGTTGGATTTGGGGACAGTGGAAATCCTGATATCAACATTTACTGTCGATTATGATCATTATCATGGATTCTGGAAGATGAAAACTAAAACATTTTGACACTATCAAAGGAAAAGTTCCAGAATTTCCAACAATGTCTCATTCTTTGCAGAGCAAAAATCAGTAATTGTGCCAAATTCTATAAATATATGTTTATATAATATAGCAATAGTGCTCAGCAATAGCACTTAGACTTATATACCACTTCATTGTGCTTTACAGCCTCCTTTAAGTGATTTACAGAGTCAGCATATTTCCCCCCAAAATCTGGATCCTCATTTTACCAACCTCAGAAGAATGGAAGGTTGAGTCAACCTTGAGCTGGTCAGAATCCGAACTGGTGGTAGTCAGGAGAATTAGTCTGCAGTATTGCATTCTAACCACTGCACTACCACAGTTAATATTGAATTTTCAGCTTTCAGTAACTTGGCTACCAATTAAAGTTTCCAAAATAAAATCTCATCAATTTGGAATAAATAATAGTATCCAGTAAGTGCATATTTGTTACTTCTAATAACAATATCTAATTTGTTTTCTAATATCTAAAGCTGCTCCTAAACCTCTAATTAAAAGCCAAAGTTCAAAGCTGTCATATTTGATATATCAGCAAAATATTTATTTATTTTATTACTTATTAAATTTATGTGCTGCTCAATCTGTTGCAAGGTGACTGAGGGCGGTGGCTTACAACATGAAGATAAAACTATATATTATCAATCAATCATCATCATCACCACCTTTGTCTATCCACTGCAGGATGAATGCCTCTTCTGCATGTTTGCAACCAATACAGCATTGAGTTTTCTTTTGCCAATTGGTCTCGCAATACTTGCTGATGTAGTCGATCCATCTTGTTTTAGGTCTCTTTAATATATATAAATTTCTGCTGGTCAGAAATGATCCCTGGACATAATGTCATTTCTGGAACATCTCATACTTATCATTTAAATTTGAACTGGGATGTTCAACTGTCAATATAAATGTTGTAGTTCTGGGTTATACTATAATTCGGTCAATTACTCAGAATCTATGAACACCAAAGGTTTGAAGGAGTCAATAAGAATTGATAGAGCAGATTCTGCTGTGTTTTCATTACAGAAGAGGAAAGCTGATTGTTTAGGTTCTTATCTCTATAGGAAAAACTACATGTGGTCACCATATGATATCTGTGTGATATTGCCAGTATTTGTAGTATTTTGCCAGTTCTTTCACTTATTGCCCCTCTGCAAACTAGGAGCAATAGGAATCAATTTCTAGCTGAATTGTGGTTAATTCTTTCTACTTAATACTTTCCTGCCTGCTAGCCATTGCTGCCCTGAATTCACATCTATATTTAGGTCTCTTTGCATTAGTAAGATAGTATTACAGTCCTTTGGATGTTGAATAATTTTTAATAACTTTTAAAATAGAGTGTAAAGTCTTATAGACAAAACTGGTTGATGTGGGATAAACATTACAAAATAATAATAATAATAATAATAATAATAATAATAATAATAATAATAATAATGCATGTTACCACCAACAGCAAATGCCGCCTCTGTAATGAGAAAGATGAGACAGTCGACCACCTGATCAGTGGATGCAGCAAAATTTCACAAACCGACTACCTACAATGCCATGACCGCTTTGCTAAGATCATTCACTGGAAATTGTGCCAGAAGTTTGGATTTGAGTACAGCAAAAACCACTGGGAACATCAGGTTGAGAAAGTTTTAGAGAATGAGAAACTCAAGATCTTGTGGGACTTTAGGATTCAGACTGACAGGCACTTGGTCCACAACATACCTGACATAACAGTAGTTGAAAAGAAAAAAGTATGGTTCATTAACATTGCAATACCTGGTGATGGACGGATTGAAGATAAGCAGCAAGAAAAAATCACAAAGTACCGGGACTTGCAAATTGAAGTTGAGCTGTGGAAAAAGAAATTGTGTGTTGTCCTGATTGCAATTGGAGCCCTTGGAGCAATACCCTTAGGGCTACCCTGCTATTTAGAAATTCTAAATTTACCAGACTTGAACATTTTGACTCTAAAAAACCACCTTACTTGGAACAGCTTACATCCTCCGACAATACCTTTACAGTTCCTAGGTCCTAGGTTAGGAGTCAAGCTGCTGAGCTATTAACCAGCCTCAAAGGCTGTGAATCTGTCTACAGATTAACCAATAATAATAATATTAGCATTTATTAAGTTGTTTTTATTTTTCTCATATGTAAGGGTTTATTTTATTTCCCTCGCATGAAAAACCCTTATATGTAACTTTTTCCAACGTATGTATGCCTTTAATGTAACTTTCCATGATTCTTAGGTTCTTAGATGTAACTATATCAAAATATGCTTTCAAGGCACAAATTAAGCCAATAAGTGCTTTTATATATGAAACTTTCAGAAACGTATGTGAATTTTTTAATTTGTTTTAAACATTTTACATTTGCCTGTCCAGATTTTTGCCTTTAAAATGGATATTGGGTGTTGGCAGTAGTTTAGTCTGTTGGATAATGTTGTCAATTCTGTAGCAACTGACAACAGTGTACAGTTCTTTCAGATTTGTTGTCAAGTGAACTCTGATTAATTTTCTTTATATCCCTGATTATTTCAATGCATTTAGAAGCTCAGCATCGAAAAGAAGAGCAAAGAAGTGGAAGCTCTCATTTTGTACATACATCTTGTTTCTTGATTAGGTTGCCCTACTACCATTTGTTCAACAGAGGTAAATTTAGGCTGCTTTGTGTTTTGGGGCATTGTGAGGTTATTTTGGCAGTTTGTCAGAAAGACATCTGTAAGAAAATTAACAAGCATCCCTGAAGGAGAGTTTACTCCATATCATTCTTCCCCTATGCTGTACACAAGCTGAAGAATGAGGATTTTAAGGCATCAATGAAGCTTTCCAGGTTGGATCTCCACATTTTAAAAATTGTATTCCATCAATTTCTTCGAGATATGGTAATAAGCATCTGAATTATTTTTTACCACTAGTCTGAGCTTGAGCTGTGGTGGCACACTGGTAGAATGTAGTATTGCATGCTAATTCTGCCCATTTGCCAGGAGTTCCATCCTGACCAGCTCAAGGTTGACTCAGCCTTCCATCCTTCCGAAGTTGGTAAAATGAAGACCCAGACTGTTGGAGGAAATATGCTGATTCTGTAAACCACTTAGAGAGGGTGGTAATGCACTGTGAAGTGGTGCTATTGCTATAGCTATTACTGTTTATATTATGTACCATTATTTCTCTACGTTGAATGCAAGCTCAATGACATTGATGTAGAGATTCAGGAGAAAATGAACAAACATCTTCAGTGGGCTGAGATTTGAATTGTTTTTGCAGCTTCTACTACAATAAATTAGGCTATACATACATTAAATAAATGAAACTGTCATTCCTATTAACCAAACATCACCAGAATGGTTTTGGTCAGGACAGCGTGCTAGTACACATAGATTGAAACAGACCTTTTAACAATTCAGTGGCTATTAATTACAAATGCAGTCAAGCTCTACCATGAGTCTTCTTAGAAGTTCAACACAGGAACTAAGATGAAAAACACAGTTAGATACAATCAGCATCTTCCTAGAGAGAACTGTCATTTCAGGCTTACACTACATGATTTTTAGTCTTCTCCTTGATAAAACCTGTACTATAATGTGAAAATAGTTCACATTAATTAGAAAGCCCTCTGCACCTCTAAAATTACGAAGGAAGCATTGGGCTCATTAAAAACATAACGCAGCACCAAAGAGAAGGATTTCAAATGGAAGAAAATAAACTAAGTTTCCAGTGCTTTTTCATTATGATGAAGTCATAAAGTTAAAAAAAAAAACCTTGTAAAACAGTAAATAAAGTTCTCTACCAAGGGCAGATTTACAAAACAACAGCAAGAAACAACCCACCACAAAGACATCAGCTGCTGAAAAACAATGAAAATATTAAGTCTGAAACAATTTGTGCAAACGGTAACCTTTTTGTAGCATTTTTTTAAATAAGAACAACAAAATGAGATTTGGGATATTCTGAAAACTCGGGATTTGAGGAACATTTACCATGAATATGTGAGGTATTATCTTCATCCCTATATATTTTATTGTTTAGTATTTCCTTTTAATTGTCGTAAAGTACAAGAGGAAAGTGGTTACAGATAGTTCTTTACTTATAATTGGGACCACAATTTCAACTGCTAAGCAAGTTAGTGATTAAGTGAACCAGGCCTGATTTTGCAAACTTTTTGCCACATTAAATCATTTTTTTTCAATACCCTTGTAACTTCTAATGGCCACTAAACAAATAGTTGTAAGTGGAGAACTATGTCTGTCTATCTGTCTATCATCATCGTCGTCGTCGTCATCATCATCATCATCATCATTCTCATCATTGTATATATGTAGTCCTCTCTTTTGTGAAGAATCTTGTCTGCCTGCTTGCTTATGAATGCATCTCTTATAGCTGATCTATTTACAAATCTTAATAACAAGAGTAAGATGGATAAGAATGTCATTTATTCAGCGGTGAAGCTATCCCATTTCCTCCAAAAACATCAAATATAAAAATTGCCTTTTAGATGAATTTAAACTATCAAATCCAAGTTATTTTCTTCCTAGTATCCAAACCAGCCAGATGCCCCTTAGGCAGAGTAGAACTATTGAAGTACCATTCAATGTCTAAAATAGATTTCAGATCTGATATTATCATATTGAAAAGATACAAATTCACACTCTATGAGCTTGACAATGAATTAATAGTAAACATTGGTAGAAAAAAAAAAACATTATGCAAACCACAGACATTTTCAAAGTGGCAGTCATTTCTCAGAATGACAAAGCCAGCATAGTGCTATCAAAACACAAGTTCTGTCCCTTCTCGTTGCTATACATAATATTACAACATATGTACAAAAGAGCTGGTGCTTCCTTTCAGTAGCATCACACTGCTTTCATCATTTGCTCTTCTCATCATAGAGAGGTGTGCTGACAGAATTCAAGTTAATAAAATAATTTATAGCACAGATGGAATGTAAGGTTGAGATTGCTATATGCTGCCGAGTTTCTACCTGTCAAAAGCAGGTACTGCTTTGTCTATTCAAATGGTCAACATAAGTAACATAGCATTCAGCATAACACAAAATATCACAATACAACACAATATGCTCTTGGGCAAATGGTAAACCATTTCTGACATATACACTGTTGCAATTCTATTAAAGGCAGCATTAGTCCTTGAACTCAATCAATACCAACCTGTAAGAAAAAAACTATGCAAGGAAGACAAATGTCAGATCTATGAATACAAGGGGAGTCACCCTCCTCGCCTCCCAAGAAATGCAAGGGTTATTCAAATAGGCAGGCTGGAGATATGTACATACATTTTCACATGCCATTTGTTGTTTCAGAATAACAACAACAACAACAATACAGTATTTAATCAACAACAAAAATGACAAAAAAGCAAAACTACAGAGGTAGTTTGCTAAAGCCTGCTAAAGCCTGACACATTTAATTCCCAATTAGCACAGTGTGTTCACAATGCTTCAAGACATTTTTATTCAGGGTAAAGGCTTCCTTGAACCTGGGAAATGAACCCCTGAGTTTTCCTAGTGAAGTTTGCAGTATTATTCTAAAACTGAGATGTCAAAATACTTCTGAAGGGAAGGCCAGAAGAGTTCATATCTTCAGCCTCAGGTGAGCTCCAGTAAGATCCTTTTTAATGTCCCTTCGTGAATCCTAAAACTCTTTTGCCTTCATTTCTACTTTCAATTGTAGAGTGTTAGACATACACTTTCATGGCAAAGAGATCGTCCTCAGGGTTCATGATAGATCTTATTTCTCCACATTCCACCTTCGTTCAAAAATCAAGCAAAATTCAAAAATGGTGCACTCTCTTTACTTTCATCCAATCAGGCTGCTCCAATTACAAAGGATTTGTGTTCATCTTATAGAAGACACAGGAATTGTCGAACTGTGGGAGGAGTGATGAACCAAGTACCTTCCTTCCCCTCACCCCCAAGGAGGGATGACTGTGCAAGTATAATCTCTCCGTTGTCACTTTTCCCCTTCCCCAAGGATTTCACAAATTATAAAAAGAAAATGGGTTCTTGTTCCTTTTTTTTTTTGGTTGCCTGCCAGTGAGTTTCATATACTAGTAAATTGCATTCATTTATTTTTGCTTTCTCCCCTGCCAAATAGGTTAGGATTATTGATTGATTTTTCGCAGTTATGTCTGTGAATTTATGTACATGCAACAAGGTTATCAAAACAACTGATTTTAAGCAAAAAAATCTTTGGGGCATTAAATTTTCATACTAGTGGAATAAGGAACAATGTTCTCACATTGCTCAGAATGCAGACAAGCAATATTTATACTTGCTTTCCACGACTTTCTTCTAGTTGCTCATTACAGCACTTGTCCTTTGCCATTGGAAATTCCACTCCTTAGGAAGACTGCTATCATCAGGATAATAACAATAATAGCGAACAGTTCCTCCCACTCCCTTCCTTCCTGAAATTGCCTTCTTATGACTCTAGTTTCAAGTTTCAATGTAACCTGAACTTTAAACTTGCATAAAACTTACTTTTACCAAGGATTGGAGGAGACTCACTTGGTGTAGTGAAATCTGTCTTTCTAAAGGTTCTTAATATCCAGAAAGCCATTTACAAGCAATTTCCAGAAATGATTAAGGAAGTATGCAAACCTAGTAAAGAGTCCAAATTGCAGTTTAGGCAAAGCTGACTTCCCCAGTGTCCGGGGCTTGGAAACCCACTGGAAACCACTTTTTAATGATGTCCTTAAAGGGATCACTTGTGAATGATCCCAGGTCCTCTCCTTTGTCCAGAGAGAATTCCAAGATGCTGATCGATTTGCTGGCTTCTCATTCCATTGTGGTCATTGGCTTTGCTCTTCCCAGAGCTGTCTTCTGTCTGTCATTACTTCTCTGGAAGTCTTCATTATGTCTAGTGCTACCAAGAGGAATTGACAATAGACTAGGCGTCTTGGGACAATAAAGCAGAATGTAAAACAACACTGCCATCAAGGGCCCAATTTCAGACATATATTCTTAGCACAATAATTCTTCATCCCCAAAGAGGCCTAAGAATAGGTCATATTGTTATACAGGAAGGCAAACAATGTGAAATACATTGTAAGTAAATTCAGAGTAGGTAGATTCCATTTCATTTTTCATTTATTTCCTCAAGCATGAATTAGACAACAGATAATTATGAATACATGAAATGGATACATATAAAGGGGAACATTAGGACAGGGATAGTAGGCACACTGGCGCGCTTATGCGCAACCCTTACAGACCTCTTAAGAATGGGGTGAGGTCAACAGTAGACAGTCTAAGGTTAAAGTTTTGGGGGTTTGGGGAAAAAACCCCAGAATCAGGTAGTGCATTCCAGGCATTAATGACTCTGTTACTGAAGTCATATTTTCTGCAATCAAGTTTGGTGCGGTTTACCATAAGTTTGTATCTATTGTGCACTTGTGTATTGTTGTGGTTGAAGCTAAAGTAGTCATTGACAGGTAGGACATTAGAGCAGATAATTTTATGTGCTACTCTTAGGTCAGTGGATATACAGTGGATATACAGAGATACCAGTTCTTTGATTAACATTGTGGACAACAGAACAATGTTTTCTTAGTGAGCAGGCCATTACATCTGCTTGACAACTGTACATCTTTCTTATTGCTCATTTGAAGGTAACTGCCTTTAATGTTCCCATTTATGGTGGTAATACCATTTAACAATAATACTCAACTTAAAATCTGTTTTGATTCTCCTGGTGTTTCATGGACTATCAGCTTGGCATTCAGCACTCATCTCAGGCTGCTTCCTGATGTCAAGTAAGTTTACTTGCTCAACCTATGTTTTTCTCAGCACACATTGGTGAGGTGCTCTGGGGTACTCTCATGATGTTTTTTGTACTTGATGAATAACTACACAGGCCTCCTCCTCCCCTTCCTTATGGGAGCAGGTTACCCTGCCCGGTATAGGATCTTAATGTAATGGGATGTGAGAATGATTTTGGGAAAAGAAGAGAAGAGATGCTACCTGGTAAACAATTGATCAAGAAAAGAAGGAACTCCCAGTTGCTTAACAGGCAGAAAAAGAAACTTAGGAAGAACTGCCCTGATTGCTCAAGCAGTTAAAAGTGGTGGCAGGAAGTTTGTACCTTCAGATTTGCAAGATCTTGTTATTGTAGCATTACAATAAAGTAGAATTAGTTCATTTATGCCTATTTCCCATCTGGTCTACCTGGGATCATAAGATCATAAGAACAGTCAAATAACTCATTATTGCTAAAAACTAAAATTAATTTTTTTTAAAAAAAAATTCACTCTACCTGCCCCTATAACATTTTACATTTTGAGACTGAAAACAATACAAACTCAAAATGGAGAAGGTAAAGTATTCACAGTCTGAACTCTGCAGAAGGTTAATTTGACAGTGTTGTCTTTAGTTTAGGTGCTATTCCCTGAATCATTAAATAGACAACTAATCTATCCATTTCCAATACAAGGCACAAAAATACACTTTCACAGCCTAAGTATGAGCCAATGAATTTTCTTCCTTTACATGTTTAGCATGTAATTTAATACTTTATGGCAGCCTGACTCTACAGCATTTCTGGGTAGCTTGCAATTAAAAGAGAATTAAGAAACAAAATATATCAAAGCAAGAAAATAGAATTGACCAGAAAATTGATTCATAACATGAACAGAATAAAAGTACCTCCAAACTAAGAGGTCTCAACCAACATCCGAACCCAAGAGTCTCCAAACCTGATGACTTTAAGACTTGTGGACTTCAACTCCCAAAATTCCTTAGCCAGCATAAGATCCATGTATATCTCAAAGCCTGGGAACCATCCAAGTTTCCCAGGCCTTGATGGGAGCACTACGGATCTCCACGGGAATATCATTCAAGAGGGCAGGGGCCATCAACAAGACATTCCTCCACAAGGTGACATGTCCACAAGTTTTACTATGAACAAGGTGATATAGTGTGATATCACCTAGTCAATACTCTAGTCAACCCAGAGTATTTTCACTCTATCTGACTTTTCCAGGCAAGTGAAAACATATAGAGACAGGTGACCTCTCAAGTAGCCGACCTGAGAAGAAGAAAAGATAATAAACTGGGCTTTGGCTTACATTGGGGTATGGGAGTCTGAAAAGAATAAAATGGCAAGCTGTACATTACATAAAGAATATGATTGTAGCTTGGCCTTCACTGAACAGGTATGTCTTTTGCTGTAAAACAAATTTTACTGTAAAACAAATTCCAGATTTAATCTGTGGAATTTCAAAATATTAGCAGTTATACTTTTGAAAACTACTACTTGTCAGTGAAAGCAATAAAACTTTATAAGTAAAAATTTGAATTATGTTGAAGCATTCATCATAATTCTAACTAGAATGAAATTGAGTGTAGCTTTACTCTGAGCATATTCTCTTTTGCTTTGGGTTTTTTTTTTATTTCAATACATCAACTTCTATTACAATTTATTTCTTCAACCAGTAAGGCATTGTATCAATTCTATTTCTGAAGCATTCTTTTGTATTTACTCAGCAAGATCCAGTGGAAATCTTTTGAGCCCAGGATGTGTTCATTTGCCCTTTGTTATATTCTGTTGAAGCCAAATAAAAGAAATTTATAAAAGAAGAAAGATTAAGGTCATGTTTCATTTACTCGAGAGATTTATTGCTTAATTCTCAATTCTGATTATAAGTGAATTCAAGACACAAAAACTGAATGTCATCTAATCTCAAAATCTGGGGGAGGGGGCGGCGGGTTGTGTCTGTGATTTTATCAAGTAGAGGTGGTGAAAAACTTTTAATTCTTACTATAGGAAATTCTGACATTCAAACTACTAGTAATACACTGAAAAAGTCAAAGAAGAAGCGCCAAGGAAATCAAATGACTCTCTATTATACTATCCAGTTACAGCATTGGAATAGTAGTCATCCTTATGACAGGTGACAGATCACATTTGTGTCTAACATATATCACGTCAGAAGATGGCAGTAGTTGAACAACAGCAGAGACATATGCATAAGGCTGAATGGCTGCTCAGCCTTGTTTCAAAGTAATTACAAAGATACGCTTTCAAAGTAATCAAGGCTGGCCCATGCAATGAGAAGATGGGTCATTTGTCCCAGATACAATTCCTAGGGAAAATATCACTGCAATATTAAGAGTGGGAAAATTAGAGGGAAGTGCTGGAAAAGAAATGACTAGGTTGGGAGATACTGTGTTAAAAGTCAGTGCTATTATACAGGAAAACTGAACCATACACTACTATTTTGAATATGTTGCTGCAAGACCATGCACAGTAGGAAGGAAATGGTAGGGCTTTATAGGTAGCAACATGAATTTTTAACCTAATTCAACAGCAGTTGATAACTAGTTCAGCTCATGAAGAAGAAGTGTTATACCAATATAGTGAAGCATGCCCATCACTGCCCAGGCTGTTGCATTCTGGACCATCTAAAGCTTCCAGGTAGTTTTGAAGGGCAACCACATGTAGAGCTAATTGTAGTAATCAAGCTACGAGGTGATCAGGAAGTGAGTGACTGTCCCCACCCCTGTATCTAGAAAAGTGTGCAATTGGTGCACCAGATGAAACTGGACAAAAAACTCCAGATTAAATCTGTACACGATGCTGCACTTACGGCTCTCAGTCTTGCTAAAATTTGATTGACTTGACAACTGTAAAATTCTTGTAAGATGTTACTGTCTTTTTAAATCACAATGATTGTGGCTAAGGTGTGAAATACTCATTTATATGATATGTATATAATAAATTCACCAGGGAAAAGTAAGTCTCCCCTCCAAGCTTTGTCTTACACTTAACTAATGGTATAAAATGGTCTCTTCAAGTTTTTTTCCTTAGAGATATTTATTCCTTTTTAAGATCTTTAAATCTTAATGCAGCAACTGAAAAAGTGAACATGTCTTCCCAAGTGCAATTAGGACATTTTATTTATTATATATTTATACTTCATCTGTTTCTGTCAAAGTCTGGGACAGACTATTTAGTTTCACAGCTAGTGTGAGCATGCACAAAATGGCTTCTCTTTTGTTTCATATTCAGAATAAAATTGAGAACACCTGGAGTTTTCTCTGTTCTGATTAGGCCAAAAGGTATGCATTTTTTCTAATGATTTGCCAGGGGGAATTATGGGAAATCAATTCTTTCAGTTTTTGTTCCAGGGCCACAGAAGAAGTATGGTCTTAAATCCATATTGATTATAAATCCTGAAATTTACCCAAATTAGTTAAATAGTGTTTTTTTTTAAAAAAACACATTTTAAAAGTTCATGTTAGAAACATGGAAGCAACACTTTAAGGAAAATGTTTCACCTGCCTACACAAATATCCATTGAACCAGGGGTGAAATGCTCCTGGTTTGGAACGGCTCGGGCGAGTAGGTAGCGATGACGGCAGGCAGTTTGGAGAACCGGTAGCAAAAATCTCTTCCCCCTACAGCCTCTAGCTTGCTTACCTTTGCTCTTCAGACCGAATCCTGAGCTGCTGGTTGCAACGCCTGCCTTGCTTCTCTTGCTGTAATCCCTGCAATCCATTGCATCAGCAAGCAACTTAATCTCCCTGCCTGCAATCAAGCTCATCGGTGAGCAGTTCTATCTGTCTATCCTTCCTCCCCACTTGGGAACTTAAAAAAAAAAAAGTTAATTGTGTTTTTTTAGTTGTTCTTTTTTTAGACCTAGCCATAAAGCTAAAGTTTAGGAAGTTTTAAATTTAGTTGCTTTTATATAAAAATAAAATAAAAATAAAATAAAATTTGTGCAGCTTTCTGAGATTTTGTGTGTTTCTGTAGTGTTTCACTCTAACTACACAAACACACAAAATCTCACAAAGCTGTATGTGGAATTTTGTGTGTGTAAAGTGTGAAAGTTGGTTTTTCAGACTTTTTGTGCATGTGTGAGGTTCCTGCCTGTTGCAGGGGCCATTTTGGGTCTAGCACAGCTGCTTTTACATTGTGGGCGAGCCAGTTGTGTTGTGTTTTGTTTTGTAGGTTAAAAAAGGGCAAAGAAGTGAAGTCGACTTGGCCACGCCCACCTGACCACCAACCCGCGCCCACTAATTAAATCACAACCACAGAACCGGTAGCAAAAATTTTTTGGTTTCACCTCTGCATTGAATCCCAGCAATATACAGTATGATTTACCACACAGACTTTAAACAACAACAACAAAATAAACTTCTCTGATTTGCAGCTTTAAACTTTTCCTTCTTTCTCATGTATAAATATAGAGCACACGTCTTCACTGGCATCCTGACAGCAATGTTCAATAAACAAGCTACAGGAGTATAGTTTTCACATTCCCCGTGCAGCTTGAAAGCTCACTGTCAACAAGACCACCCACAGGGTACACATGCTAAAGCAAAATAAAATAATAAATAAAATAAAATAAAATAAAATAAAATAAAATAAAATAAAATAAAATAAAATAAAATAAAATAAAATAAAATAAAATAAAATAAAATAAAATAAAATAAAATAAAATAAAATAAAATAAAATAAAATAAAAAAATAAATCACACACACACACAGAAAACCAACCAAGTATTTACATTGTCCAGTTCATAACCTGAAAATCCTTATCAACAGTACAACCTAATGCAGAGGCCGTTGTTTCAATACTCAGACCAAGCTAATCAGCAGAAGGCAACCTCAGCTCTCAAAAAATAACCTTTGAGAATAATTCTGTCTTAAATGCTTTTCAAAATAGAGCCAGATGAACCATTAACTATTGCCCACTGTTGATGGGAGATCTTCCAGAGCATGAGCACTACCACAGAAAAACATGTTCCACTGACCTCATGTGATCAGTGTATAGAGTAGTCCCTCTACTTACAGTCATAATTAAGCCCCAGATTTCCATTGCTTAAGCGAGACAATTGTGAAGTGAGTTTTGCCACATTTTATGACTTTTCTTGCCACAGTTGTTAAGTGAATCACTGCAGTTGTTAAAATGGTAACGTGATTGTTAAGTGAATCTGGCTTCCCCATTGACTTTACTTGTCAGAAAGCTGAAAAAGGTGATCATAGGATCCTGGACAACAGCAACTGTCATAAATGAGTCAATTGCCAAATGTCCAAATTTTGATCACATGACCATGGGGATGCTGTAATGATGGTAAATGTGAAAAATGGTCTAAGTGCCAGAGCTCACTGTAACAGCATTACCAAAAAGGCATTAAGAGTTGTTAACCTAATCTTGCAAAGCTTCTTCTCCAGTAATATTGTATTGCAAACTAGAGCATATAAAACCTTTGCTAGACCAATTCTTGAATACAGCTCATCTGCCTGGAACCTCCACTGCATATCAGACATTAATACAATTGATTGAGTCCAGAAATATTTCATAAGAAGAGTTCTCCACTACACTGCCCACAACAGAATACCTTATACCACCAGGCTTGAAATTTTGGGCTTAGACAACTTAGAATTATGCCGCCTTCAGTCTGACCTAAGTGTAGTACCCAAAATTATCTGCTACAATATCCTACCAGTCAATGACTACTTCAGCTTCAACCTCAATAATACGTGAGCACACAATAGATACAAACTTAAGGTAAACCGCTCCAAACTTGACCGCAGAAAATATGACTTCAGTAACAGTCATTAATGCCTGGAATGCACTACCTGACTCTGTGATTTCTTCCCCAAACCCCCAAAACTTTAACCTTAGACTGTCTATTGTTGACCTCATCCCATTCCTAAGAGGTTTGTAAGTGGCATGCATAAGCATACCAACGTGTCTACTGTCCCTGTCCTAATGTCCTCATTTATTTGTATCCATTTCCTGTATTCATAATTATGTTTATACTTATATCTGTTATCTTATACATGCTTGACAAATAAATAAAAAAATAAGTCATTTTTAAAATGTTGTAACTTCAAATGGTCATTAAGGAACCTGTTCTAAGCTGAGGACTTGTTATCCCACAAATCTACAAGATGTGGCAGGTGTAATATTATTTGGGAATGATTTTGAGAGAAAGGAGGGAGAGCCAGTGATTGGACAACCGGCATGTAAATATGTCTCAGCCCACAGAAGGGGGAGGGGGTGGCCTGGGAAATGTTTCACAAAGGACCCTTCTTAGTTTTATGCATAGTAAAAGGAAAGGTAGAGAGAAATACTTTCAGTCTTTCAAGATTCTGTTAACATAACCAATCTTTATTGTTATAGTACAAGCTCTAAATTTAGAATCGGTACTCTTGGTTGTGCTTGTCTGGAGTACCTCACAGGACTAATAATAGAAGACAGAAAAAGAACAGAACTTATGAGGGGATTGTAGTGAGCAGACAAAATGGAGGACTAAGAGTACAATGCTTCAAATTATTATATAATAAAGAGTCTTAAGTTACCTGCTCTACAGTTATGCTAAGAACTCTTTAAATGTGATTTCACAACATTATGTATTCATAGCATTCCAGTCTACCATAAACATATTGAACATTGTTATTTGGGGAAGGTGGTCCTGCAGGAACTTAGGAGCCAAGTCATTAAGGTCTTTAAGAATGAAAATAATAACCCAAAAGCCCAGCACTTCAAAATTTAGCCAGAAAACTACTAGCAGCCAGTAGAATTCCATGTAGATTGCATTGCTGATGGTTAAAAGCAGGGGTGAAATGCTCCCGGTTCGGATCAGATCGCCAGGGGCAGATGGCGGTGGGTGGTTCGGAGAACCGGTAGCAAAAATCCCTGTGCCCCCCCCATGCCCAGCTGAGCCGTGCGATCATCAGAGGCTTTTTTTTTACTTTTAAAAGCATTATTTCTACAACCTCTTCAGCTGGAAAAATGCTTTTAAAAGTAAAAAAAAAAAGCCTCTGATGATTGCGCGGCTCAGAGGGATCATCAGAGGCTTTTAAAAGCATTTTTTCTACAACCCCTTCGGCCGAAGAGGTTGTAGGAAAAGAAAAAGCCTTTAAAAGCCTCTGGCGATTCCAGCTGATCATCAGAGGTTTCTAAAAGCTTTTTTTTCTAAAAGCAACCTTTTCAGCCGAAGAGGTTGTAGAAAAATGCTTTTAAAGGTTAAAAAAAAAAGTTGCCCTTGCCCACCAAGTCACATTACCCCCCCCAAGCCACTCCCACAGAACCGGTAGTAACAAATTTTAGATTTCACCCCGATTAAAAGATAATATTGTATGAATAGATAGTATTGCCAGATATGTGATAAAATTGCCAGGATCTCTCATTTTAGATAAAAGACCACAGGCTCCATCTGGTCATCCAGAAATGTCCAGAGGAAATCCAGCAGTTTCTAACTGCTGTTCAGACAAAATACTACTCCAGCTCATTAAAGTCACTAATCAGAGGAAGAGGGGAGGGGAAACAGGCGATCTCTGGAGAAACAGCAACTACATTTTGTTTGGATCCTATCAGTTTCAAGGTATTTGATCTCAACTAGACTTTATTGCCTCCAGTAACTGAGTTGAGACCTAGACAGCATCTCCAACTTGGTGTGGATTGGCAATGAATATTTTTGATTAGCATATTGGTGATATCTCACCCCAGACTGATGAATAACCTCATCCAGCAGCTTCATATAGAAGTTAAAGACAAGCTAAATATTATCTTTGCTACCTCACAAGATAGTCCTCAAGGATGCTGTATGTTTTTCCCTGTCCCACCTGGCTGGAATTATCTATTCAGAAAAGAGTAGACACCTCATAGGTACATCAGACAGACTCTATGATTGATGGTACTAAAGGCCACTGGAAGATAAAATAGGACACATCCATCCCACAATCCAAATCCCAACAAGAACATCCATCATAGCAATGAACGTCATACCAATGTCATGTCTGGGCCTGAATATGGATTGAACAGGACAGTTACTGCTAGTGAGAATGTACCATCTTCTCAACAACTTCAGGAAAGATTGGAGACTGGAATTTTTTTCCCCCAATGTAGCTGAGTTTAGGGAAACCTACTTTAGAAAACTTGAAATTGGAGACTATATTCTACTGTCAAAGCTGGGTGACCCTGAACCAATCTCAGGCCTAGAAAGAAGAAGGCCATAGCAAACTGCTTCTGAAATCTTTCTAAGAAAAGTGCATGGACTTCCCCAAGCAGTTGCCAGAACTCTAGACTGACTTGAAGGCACATCCACATCTCCACAACCACATGGGTTTGTAATTTAGTAGAAATAAAGGAAGGGTACTTTTGGTAGCTATGGAAGTTCTTATTTGTAAACTCTTGCCTCAGAGCAGCACCAGATAGAATAGAATATGATGAAAGAAAGCAGAAAAGCTGCAAATCCTGATTGAAAAGAATCTTTCCAGTAAATTCCTCACTTTTTAAAGATGGATAACTTTTCACAGTAGGGCAATGACTTATTTTCTGTTTGAAAGAATTTGAAATGCTATTAACTTCTATAGCACAAAGAAAACAATAATGGTGCTATTTGCTTCATGGAAATTTCTTTGAATCAAATAGTTGGTTTATTTTCTAATTTAAATAGTCTAGGTAAGGGGTATCAAACTTGTGGCATCACATTGCTGTCACATGATGTTTCATGATTTTTTTTCCCTTTGTGGAGTTGGGATGGGCATGGCCTACATGTGATGCATCTGGCCCATGAGCCATCAGTTTGACACGCCTGGCCTAGGTGTCTGAGACTGCTGCTTGTAAATTTGCACTACTTCACAAGAAAAACCTGCTTCCTGATCCTGCATATGCAGAAATCACAGACTGATTTAAAAATATTCGTAATTCTATTGTCTGGAGACAATATTTCCCAACATTTTTGGTGGTGTAAGATATGGGAGAGGAGAAAAATGTTGTAAGAGTTGCTCATGTAAAGCAAACACAGTAAAAACCTAATGATTTTAACATTGTTGTGATTGACTTGCAACATCTTCAATTCACAGAAAAAACATATTAAGTCAGAATTTTTTTATATGGGAAAATAAGATCAATTAAGTTTTAAATTATTTGTATTGCCTTCAGTGATAATTCAGTTGCATTTTCTTCCAGCGATATTTCAAACATCACTCTACTATTCACATAGCAGTGAATAAAACAGAAAAAGAATGGCATAATAACTGTCCTGCAGGTAGTCCTTGATTTACAATCACGATTGGGACTGGAACTATCACTATTGTAGACAATGTGATCATTAAATGAGTTCTGCCTGAATGTACTCTTTTCCCACAATTGTTAAGTTACAATCAGTTACAATTCAGTTACAATCAGTTCCAACCTGACTTTCCGTGAATCAAGCACTATTATTAAATTGTATGTTTCTGAAATTTTCCCAGTCAAGACCATTTTTAAATGGATAAATTGTATAAAGCTTCTCTAATTTTAAGTGAACAATAGGCTCTTTAAAAAGCAAAAGAAAGGTATTGGAAAAGGTGATTTGAACTATGTAAGGGAACTTGCAATTTTGTGGTATCAATTTATTTCAAATTATTCTGCCAAATCATCGATTTACTATACAAATAATTAAAAAAGATTATTATCATTTTTTGAGGCATTTGTAATCAGATTGACACATATTATCACCTTCAGTAGAAATCAGAAACATTACACAACTTTTGGCAAATAATTCTAATACAACAGAATTAGAATATAAGAAGGAAGAGAGTACTATAGTTTAATAGTTAATTTATTTTTGAGAAATTCCTACTGGATTTATCATAGCAAAAACATTGGAAACTAATGCACAATGATTTTTAAATAAATATTTAAAACTCTGGGGAGTAGCATCATCTTTAAAAGTAACAAACCAGTAAAAATATTGAATCCTTTGTCTATGCAGTATTGTACTGACATTATTTAGTTTCTTAATTATAATAATGAAATAAATCCTTATAGATTACCTAGTTTACCCCTCCTACAGATGTGTATTTTTTGCACAGAACTATTAAATATGGATGTTTAAAATTATGCCATTCTATTTCAGGCTAGAAATATGTATATGTGTAAAACCAGTGTGGCTTTTAATGTTTCTTCCATATGATGTTCTATATTTTTTTTCTTTTCTTTTATACACTTTTTGTCTGTTTAATGGGATGGGATGGTGGCCTTTTGCTTCTTCCACTCTTTTCTTTTCAACTCTTTCTCTCTTTATATATAGCCCAACACACATTTAGAATACAGTCATTTAAGATTTGTTCACTTTAGCTCCCTCTTTGAAGTGAGAGTATGTAGGAAAGGCTGAATATGAATGGCTGTCATGCCCCACAATTTGAACATGATGACAAGGACATTACTAAAGGAAGACCTGTTCTGAAGTGATGAAAGGGAAATAGCAGAGAGGAGTTTGTAGAAGACCTAAAATAGCCTTTTTTGATCTGGGTGTCTGTCAGGTCAATGTCAATGCTCAGTACTGGTATATCCAAGGTCATAAATCCAAAAATGTGCCAAGTCACTATATCATTTCCCCACATGAAGGAAAAAAACCCTTGTAGTTTTTTTTCTTTCCTGTTTGAAGAAGCTAAATTCTAAGGCCAGAGCTTGCTAAACTGTGATTTTCAAAATAAATAAATGAATGAATGAATGACTCAGTCACCAGTTACACTTCTGTAACACCTGATGATGAGAGAAAATAGAAAGTGACAATCCTGAGCTTGTGAAGGAAATTGGAATTTATGTGTAATTATATGAGAAATCCAGTTGGTGACAGCAACAGAAGCCTTCGTCATCAGTCATTCAGTCATGTCTGACCCTATGGATCGGCATTCTCCATGCCATTCTGTTTCTCACTGTGTCCTTGTCATCCCAATGCCATCTTTTTGCTCTTTCTCTCTCCCCCCTCCCCCCCCTGCATCTATATTTTGGAATGGTTCAGCCTTGTCCCTAAACTGAAGCTGAAAAAGTTGTCTTTAGAGCAGGGATGTCAATCTGGTGGCACGTGGGCCAGATGCATCATGTGCAGGCCACGCCCACCCCAGCTCCATGAATGGGGAAAATGTCACAAAATGTCACGTGATGGCAACCTAACGCTGCACGTTTGACACCTGTGGTTTAGAGTAAAAGAGATGCCTTTTGTGAGAAGGCACAATTAAGATTTATGTAGATAGGGATAATTATTTCTAATTTCCTCCCCCCCCCCCCTGCAATAAATAAGCATTTTGCTGGTAAATCAACATGGATGACATTATCATTTTAACTAGAATGGAAAATATTTTTGCTCCCTCTCCTCAATTAATATCATGGGTCTAGCAAGGCCTTCTATCTGCGGTTATAGGACACCTTCATGGTGCTTAATTGCTAATGGTACATGTCTATGGAGATTCTCAGTCATTCAGGTCATGGTTGTCCCAAAGGTGCTTTTTCAAGAGGCAACTAGACTTTCTTGTTTTTCTTTGAAGATGTTTCACTTCTCATCCAAAAAGCTTCTTCAGCTCTGACAGGATACTGGGGAATGGAATTATTTATATTCCTTAAACCCTTCCATTCCCTACCATCCAGTCAGAGCTGAAGAAACTTTCAGCTCCAGTTGCCTCCAGTTTGTTAGTCAATGTAGCATGAGTTAAAAGATAACACAAAGCAAAGTATAATGGCCCTTTCCCCTGGAGCTTAAAATGTGCAAAATCTGTTCTTTTTTGGGAAGTTGTTTTTTGGGTGTTTTTCTTCCTTTGTTTTTCAACCCGAATATCCTAGCCACTGAAGCATGTCAAGACATTTTTTTTCTGAATAAATTACTTGCTGAATCAGATTATTTTAAAACAAACAAAGGAGGTGAAATCCAATAAGTCAGCCTGCCCTTTTCATAGACTAGTGCAAAAATGATGTGATCCATATTCATCTGCATAATTGTATGCATACTCAAAAATGTAGGACAAAGTCATTTTTATAAGATAGGCACTTCCTCTGCTAAGGGAGGAATAAAGACGGGAGAGCTAATAAACTAAATGCCAGGAGAAGGAACTTTAATTCTTACCAACCAGAAAATATATTATTCTCTGCCTTGGCTAGAACTGATGGAAGATAGGTAGTGCAATTGTTACTCAACTGTGTACAGATATCAACTGAGGTAGTACTGAGGCCTGGAAATTGCAGCTTTCCTAGTAGTCAGTGTTTTCTCTCTAAGTTCTATACAGACAGCAAAAGCAGGACATTGTACTGCAGAAAGGTACTGAAATGGCACATGATGTAGCACACATCGTCATTTCAGCCTAAAGGAGAATTCTATTTTTTAAAAATATTTTCCAGAAGCAAAAAAATCAGCATATCAGGATATGGACTCCCTGATGAAGGTCCTCCCCAGACACAAAGGGATATAATCCAAAATGGCAGCATTCTACCCTGTGGTCTGAGGCAAAATAATTCATTTTACCACCTCAGGTTTTGTCTTCTTATTGTAGAGTGTATGTAGACCTGTCTTTTGTACAAACAGGTGTTTGGGGCAAAAGGATTAGTTAATGAACATTTCTACTAAAATAGGTAAAAACTGCTTGGGATATAATTGCACAAATATCACATGAGCATATTATTTAGCATTTTGGAAGGCAGTCATGAATAACAAAACTATGCAACTTTCCCCTTTGAATAGTTTTACGTGCTTTTATAAAAGGATTTTCATGTGGTGATTTTTTAAAAAAAAAAGTAACATAAAATCAGAGGTCCTGCGCAATCAGGCTCAAAATGAAATGAGAGCTAGTTTGATAGCAATAGCACTTAGATTTATATATAGCTACACAGTGTTTTACCACGCTCTCTAAATGGTTTACAGAGTCAGCATATTGCCCCGAACAATCTGGGTCCTCATTTTACTGGCCTTGGAAGGCTGAGTCAACCTTGAACCAGTGAGACTTGAACTGCAAAACTCCTGACCGTTGGCAGTCAGCAGAATTAACCTGCAGTATTGCATTTTAACCACTGCACTGCCATAGCTCTTTATGTAGTGACTCATTTATTTAGCACATGGCATTGATGAAGTGACTAAGGTCCTGGACTGGAAGCCATGAGACTGTGAATTCTAGTCACCCCCCACCCCCCACATTCCCCACTTAAGCATGAAAATTAGCTGCATGACTCTGAGCCAGTCATTCTCTCAGCCCATTCTAACTCTTGCATTGTTAATGTATGGAAAAGAGGGCTTGAGTTGTACCAAATATAGGTGGGATATAAATCCAATGGCCATATTTGGCTTCTTCTTTAAATCTATCCATTGACCAGAATTATGGGAAACTGTATAATGCATAGTATCTTATCTTTCCTTTAAATACAGACCTGCCCTTTCATAGTTATTTGTTTTGTACTATTTGCTATATTTCTCTCAAAACTGCATGTTGTTTATAAGCTATTGCATATAATGTTCCAAATCAGAGGAACAGGTAGATTTTCCTCTTGAGATAAATTTGTATTTGTATCTAAGAGCCACAATGGTGCAGCGGTTAGAGTGCAGTACTGCAGGTTACTTCTGCTGATCACTGCCTGTCAGCAGTTTGGTAGATCAAATCTCATCAGGCTCAAGGGTGATTCAGCCTTCCATCCTTCCGAGGTCAGTATAATGAGGACCCAGATTGTTGGGGGCAATGTGCTTTCTCTGTAAACCGCTTAGAGAGGGCTGTAAAGCACTATGAAGCAGTATATAAATCTAAGTGCTGGTGCTAGTGCTATTCTTTATAGATGAATGCATGCCTAAGTCTCCAACATGATGTCCATATGTGACAGTAGAATTTGAAAAAATTATAAACTGAAACATTTATTACTTTTAAATCTGCTAAGTTTGCTTTTAAATTCTTCAATTTCATGCTATAGATGCAATGGAAGAAAAGATGGTTCTTGTGAGAGTCTACCTATGCATGACTTGAGTCTTAATTAAAACTTACAATATATTCTAAAGCAGATTTCTGTGGCTGCACTCTGTAATTACAAGTAGAATATGTCAGATATGTAAACTCAAATTATTGGATTTGAGCTACTCCACAATTTTATTCAGCTTCAGTCTGAGGATTCTAGATGAGCATTAGCTTTTCTAAAAATTATTTATGATGATTTTTGTGTCTTTGTCCATAATGTTAACTGAGCTAATCACTTTCTCTCAGCCTAGCCAACCTTATACGATTGGGATTGCAGGGACAAAAATAGAGGTGATTCCCATGTAAACCCTAGTGAAAAAGTAACATTTAAATCTGGCAAATAAATAAATGTGATTATTCTGTATACCATTTTGTAATTCCACATATTTCAGCTGAAACCAAAGCAAATGATAATGTCAGCATGACTTAGCAAGAGAAACATATTATGACAAGTTAATACAAATAGAAGTGGAAAAGCTAATTATGAATTAATTTTATTCTTTACAGTGATAAACTGATCATATTGGTAAAACTGAAGAGTTTTCTGAGAAAACTCGGGTAACCCCACTTGTATTCTGCCACGTTGATTTCACATAAGACAGTTAACATGGGAGCTTCCATATGACTTCATCAAATGGCAATTGTCATTCTGTATTTTACTCTTTCCATTTTTCTCAGAAGGCAGAAAGTATAGTAGTTTAAGAAATACAGTATCAGCTTCAGAGGCATTCTTTAGTCTCTTTTAAAAGCTAGAATTTTAACACACTAGAAAAGTGAAATTGCTGTAGTCAGTATGTATGCATTATCATCCATACAGTAGAAACCATTTTATAAAACATTTTTTATTAAAAAAATGTATCTTTATTAGTACTAAAATGACACTTTTTGCTGATTTTTGTTAATGGAATAGCTAGTGCTGCAACAACTGGTAAAATTAGGTCTCACAGCATGCAGTTAGGAGTTTGCAACAACGGGGAAGGAAAGTTAATACAAGGAACATAGGAATTGATTTCTCATCTACTTATAATATTAATTGATTATGTGCCATCGTTGTTGTAGCCATACATTTTTATCCTTTACTCAAGTTGATACAAACTTGGAAATATAGACTACTTTCAGCAATAAATAAGTTAATTAAATAAATTCCCCAATTTTCTCCTACATAGTAACTCTCCATTTACTGGGCTAAACTTAGTAGTCCATGCATTCCCCTGCTAAAATAATATCTCAAAAACAGCCTACAAATTCTATGCTTATAAGTAGTTAAATTTTAACAATTACACTATATTAATATAATCACAATTTATTAAATTTATATGCTACACAATTGTCTGGCAGGCCGTGTTTATTGGCAAATCATTTCTGAAATCTTGCCAAGAAAACCACAAGGCTTGTCCTGGCAATTGCCAGCACTGAGTTGAAGGCACAAAATAAAGTCAATTGCCTGCTTACCAACAATTCTCAAATTGCTCACTAGTGTGGTAGCTGTTGCGGTCCAACAGCATCTAGTTGAGAATAAGCTATTTCCACCTGAGCAGGAAGGAAAGGAAACTGCCCAAACAGCAGAGAAACAAAAGATCAGTTCCTAATTGACAAGATGATTTTGGAAAACTGAAAGGGAAGGAAGACCAACAATGAATGTAGCTTGGAGTAAATAGAATTTTACTCCCTGGATAATCAAGTATCTAGAAATATAGGAGTCAGTGAAAACATCAGAAGCTATGTGCAAAGTTCAATGGGACAACAAGAGGCACAGTGTTGGTCAATGGTGATTGACTGAAAGAACTTAATACTAAAAGAGGAATCTTTCAAAGAGACTTACTATCTCCACTACTGTATATTACTGCACTGTTTCCAACAATGTTGAACAAGTCAGGCCATAGCTATCAAACATTAACAACATCTTGTCAGGCTATCTCGGTTCCTATACATGGATGATCAGAAGCTGTATGGAAAAACATCACCTGAAATAGAATCACTTTTCCATACTGTCTGTATGTACAACTAAGATATTGCAATGGAGTTTGAACTAGACAATAATAACAGTAACAGAGTTGGAAGGGATCTTGGAGGTCATCTAGTCCAACCCTCTGCTCACACAGGAGATCTATACTAGGGATTTGAACTGCCAAACTGCCAACCTTTCTGATCAAGCTCAGCATCTTAGCCACTGAGCCACCTAGCCAGGCACCCTCACATCAACTGGACAAAGTGGCGAAAAGTGAAAGAATCAAGATTCCCTTTGGAAATAATAATACTCTGGATGGCCATGATCACTGCAAGTTACGCACACAAGCTATCAGGCAAATCAGATAACAACAATGACTGCCACGCCCACCAAGCCACATCCACCAAGCCATACCCACCAAGCCATGCCATGCCCACCAAGCCACACCTACAGAACCAGTAGTAAAAAATTTTGAATCCCACCACCGGTAGGTACATTGATATCATAGTATATGCATGATATAATCCCTGAGTAATAGACTTCAGGATATTTCTGTCTGACTTACTTCAAAATCTTCTGATGATAAACATTAAGAATACAAAATTTTATCTATACTACAGTTCCTTGAGATCCTAGAAGATCATCAGACTATGCTTAATTAAGGTCATACATAAACAGAGTTAAAATTGCATTTTTTGCAATTAGCATACTTGTATTGTTCTATAGGGTATTAAAACATCATTATCACAACACCTAGTCGGAAAAAAATAAACTAAAGGCATTATTTACTTTTTATAAATAAAGGGTTCCATCACAAAATTATCAGGAATAGTTGCTGATCTTCCTATTTACCCAAATTATGCCGTGTTCTCTGATGTGGATAGAACAAAGGGAAACTGGTACATTAAAAACGCACAATGCTTCTTCTAATGTGAAAAGCTTATAATTAGCTTGAAGCAGAAGAGGAAAGCTGTGTGGGGCTAGAACAACCTATATGAAAAGAATAATAAATCACTGTGTTTAAATAGAGTAAATCTTATTTTCAGGCACTTGTATAGCTTGCCTTTTCCCTGCTTGCCTATGATAAACCAGTTTTTCTTGACAAAGATAAAAGCCCAGATATCATCCTTTCATCTCTTTGTTTTCAGTGTCAGCATTTACCTGTATTTCTCCTTTCTAGAGCGGTTGTCTGAATGGCATATTATTAATAACTCTAGGTAGGATAATATCCTGCAAAACTAAACAGTTATATGTATGCATTCTTGCTTTTCTCACACTTAACATCCCCATTCCCTTCACAAGGCCTTTAAAGAGCCACTATCTTTAACAACAAATGGAACAAACCATGAAAACAGCAGCCATCACACCAAATTTGTTTTTGCACCTGAGACAAGTGTCTCACAATCTACTCTTACAGTGTTCTAGCAATCAGGCCAAGCAGTGTTGATGCCCGCACATAACTTAATTCAGGGTAATTTAAGCGAGGGAATTCCTTGCTGTTCTTTCCCTATTCTCCCAGGGTCAATTATAAAAAAATAACAGTCAATTTAAATTTCTGATTTTTATCTGGCATAATCTGAATGACCTCTAGATGAAAGATATGATATGGTTTCATAAGGCCATTTATCTCCTGAGGAGAGAAATAAAAGATCAGGATATTTATGCCAACTTCTCTTCCCCTTCAAAGTCTCCCCGACTGATCAGAAGAACAGATTTGAAATACAAAGCAGAGAAACCTAAACCAGAGACCTTCAAAGTATTACTGTGGCTCTAGATCTTTATTTATTTTTTCACCCTTAGAGTCAAAATCCACTACAAATCTTTTTGTCTCACAAAGTATCTTTTCTCTCTGACACCCCTCATTCAACATTTATTTTTATGAGGGTCGTTGCGCTTTCCCTATTTTAGAATTTTTCCAGCATATACTTTCACATATATATATGCAAACCAAAATAGCATTATTTTCAGCTGACAAATATATTAATGTCTTGGGAGTTTGATAATCCAGTTAAAAGAGAAAACGTTGGGGTATCTGAGTCTCTAGAACCCAAAACCGAAATGTTCTTGAAAATAGTGCATCCAATAACCAGATAATGAGGGTGTTTATCTCAATGAACACTTTGAATCAATTGCAGCTAAGTAGATTGCTATCCCTGACCACTAGGAAAGAACATAGAATAACAGAGTTGGAAGGGAACTTGTAGGTCATCTAGTCCAACTCCCTGCTTGAGCAGGAGGGTCTATATCATTTCAGACAAATGGCTGTCCAATCTTTTCTTGAAATCCTGGAGTGATGGGGCACACACAACTTCTGAAGGCAAACCATTCCACTGGTTGATTGATCTCACTGCTAAGAAATTTCTCCTTAATTCTAGGATGCTTCTCTCCTTGATTAGTTTCAATCCATTGGTTTTTGTCTTACCTGCTGGTGCTTTGGAAAATAGCCCCCACTCTTTGTGAAAGCCTGGAATACTGCTATCATATCTCTCCTAGACCTTCTTTTCACTAGACTAGACATATACCCAATTCCTGCTTATGTTCTTCATATGTTTGAGCCTCTAGCCCCCTACTCCTCTTTGTTGGTCTTTTCCATACTCATTCCAGAGTCTCAATATCTTCTTTATATTGTGGTGACCAAAACTGGATGCAGTATACCAAGTGTGGTCATACTAAGGCTTTGTAAAGTGGTACTAACACTTCACATCAGGGATGGGTTCTAAAATTTTTTACTACTGGTTCTGTGGGCATGGCTTATTTTGTGGGCATGGCTTATGGTCATGTGTCAATTATTTAGGATTTAGCAGAGGTACTGATCTACCAGGCTTTTAACTGCTTGCAGAGCTGTACCGATTTACCCATTTATTTTTTTCAGGCACTGATCTACTCATGTATTTTTGCAGGCACTGGTCTACTCATGTATTTTTGCAGGCACCGGTCTACTCATTTGTTTTCTTTTAACACTGATCAGCTGTAGGAAGCCCTGCGGCAAGAGTTTAAACATTTTTTTCCCCTCTAGCCATCAGCTGGGACTCAGGAGGCAGCAATAGATTGGGGATGGGGCCAAATAAAAGGTAAGAATAATGCGGGAGGATGGGGGGGATGTGGGGTGGGGTGGGGGGCAGAACCGGTTTGGTACCACTTCACAGTACTTTACAGCCCTGTCTAAGTAGTTTAGAGTTAGCATATTGCTCCATAAAATCTGGATCTTCATTTTACTGACCTCGGAAGGATGGAAGGCTGAATGAATCTTGAGCTTGGTGAGATTTGAACTGCAAAATTGCAGGCAGCCAGCAGTCAACAGAAGTAGCGTGCAGTACTGTATTGTAACCACTGTGCCACCATGGCTCTTATTTAAGTGGTTGTCCACTTAGACTACAAGATCCTTCTCACAGTTACTGACACTGAGCCAAGTTTGACCTACTCAGGACCAGCGCAGTGGGTTTTTTTCTTGCTTAAGTATAGAACCTTACTATTATCTACATTAAATTTCATTTTGTTAGATAGAGCCCAGGATTCCAGGATGCCTTACAACAAGGGTGTAACAAGGGTGAAACCTGCATCATCATGGCAGCATCATATGATGTATCAGGACTTTTTTCCCCTTCGCAAAACCATATGGGAGCGGGGGCAGCATGTGACATCTGGCCCTTTGGCCACGAGTTTAATACCCCTTTCCTTGGAATGTCCATTTCAGATGTATAGCAGGAAAAGAAGAAAATATATGTTCTAAACTGGAACAATCAAAGATGCCTCTAAGGTTGTTCCAGCAGCAGATTGGAGATATAAAGGATTTTAGGCTTTAATCCATCTGGGTGTCTGAATAAACCATTATGACTAAATGAGACAGACACATTTTTAGAGTAAATAAACAACTTATTGAGTTAGATAGAGAAACTCATTGAAACTTTTGGGATTTTGAAGCCAATATAAAAGCTATCAGGTTTTAAAATAACTCCTATGGATGTGAAAGATTGTTAAGGATTGTATCTAAGCAAATATATCCAAAATCTAAATATATTTTGCTGATTAATTTGCACTTCTATTACTGGTAATTGCCCAGAGTCTCCACAAACCACAAGATGGGCAGCAACTAAATTTCATAATCAAAATCTAAAAATGGCTGATGTGTATTGGTCCAGTTACTCTTTGATCTATGGTTTACTGATGATCAGTACAGCAGAGGAAAGGGAAAACAGTTTGTTGCTATGACTTCATACTGAACATATTATGTGTTGGAGTCACTCCTGATGGATGACATGGTGCTCATGTCATGAGGACATGTCCCTCAAAATTGGATAATAAGTACAGATGTTTTGTGCCATGACAAATAGGGAGTGGCTAGGCTTGCTATTACCTTTAAAACCTGAACAAGCATTTATGGTAAAGTTGTACCAGTTATATGAGGAAAGGTAAATGGATGAGATGAACAATGAACAAAAAACAATGAAAGCTGATGGTTGATCTGCAATAATGTTTGCTTAGTTATTTTGAACACAGTGTACTTTTTACCTCATGGTCTGATAATTTGTCTCAAATTTAGCAGATAAAGATAGCCATATGGATTTAGTAAACCTGCTCATTGGCCAATGATTCTTACTTCATTGTTAAACAAAAACTTGTTACTTTCTTCACATTGATCTAAAAAGATTGCTAAAGAAGTGTTGACTTCCGTGAGAAAAAAAGGCAAATTGAATACCACTTGACAATGTGAATTATTTCTTATTCCAAATGTATGCTTTTTTCCTCCTCTTTTGAAATAACTTACAGTGACATTCTGCAATCATCTGATACTTTTTATAGCAATGAAAATGTTTTATGCCTCTACAAAGAGTGATCTTAAAGGGAAAAGAAAGAATTGTCATGCTCTACTCATTACGCAGAACATTCTGGAGAATCAGTGATATATGATAAAGGAGATGAGTCATTTATCACTTTTTGCACCAAATTAGCTCTATTGTCAGATACTGAGAAGTTAGTAGGAAAATAAATGAGCTATGATGCATACTTAGCCAGTATCTGCTGGCATGGCAGTCTGTTGCAAAAGAACCTACACTATTTAGGTCCTTATTTTACCCAAGTCTCTAGTACATAGGAATTTCAATTGTGAAATATACAATTAGAGCAATGAAGAAAGGGTTATTTTGGATTTGCAATTCAAGATCTAAGGGCAAATCAGTTCAACCTGAGCCACTTTGAGTCTTGAAATTGGTTTTGCAAAATAATTCATCCAAAGGATATCATGAGGAAGCATTAAAATAGCTGCAGCAGCTGATGATGATGATGATGATGATGATGATGATTGACAAAATGAGATGGAAATACCAATAATATTAGTGGATATAATGTCATTTAGTAGACATTAATCTGCCAGGTTTCATACAGATATCTTCAACTATTTCATTACTCTTTTTCAAAACTATTTTCCCATACTACCTTTAAGACAGGAACAAATGACAAAATAACAGTATGATAGCATCCCAATTAATCAGGAAACAAATCTAATTTAGGCAGATGATTCAATGCAGAAAGTACCCCCCAAAATCTGATTTTTTTTCACTGCCTATTCTGGATGCCAAGCTTGACATGACACTGATTTTTACCTAGTGCTTTGCTTCAAGGGGTGGCATGGTTTTGCTGTGTTGCCATATGGTTCTCTGAGGATTGGCAGAGATGGCTGGCAAGATTGGTCTCTTCTAAAAAAACATTCCTATATCATTGGCAAGACTTGTTTCTTTCAGACTGAGGTTTCTTGGAAACAATTAGTAGAGCAGCTGAAGAAGGCTAGCCTTGGGAGATAACGATACCACAAATTTAAGCAGGCATTTGTAGCCATTTTGAGAATCTGCCACAATCATGCAGTCTATAAAAGACTGTATACTGTTTTGGCCCTAGAATATTGACTGGATTAATCAGTCTTGAGCCCAAGTTCAAGGGGCTAAGAGCAGCGCTGAACTCTAAGTTCTGCTGGGCAAAATCATTGCATGAGTGTAATATTTCATCAGCAAATGAGAAAGCAAAATCAAGGTTTATGGCAAGCCATATTAAAGAAATTGAGAGCTGATAAAGTGAATCCTAGCCACCACTAAAGAACAAAGAATTTATGAGATGATAAAATTCCTTGGCTAGCTACTCATGTCAGTGCTAGAGAGCCATTCTCTTCCACTGAATCTGTGTAAAGTATTGAAAGGCTTCAAAAAGGTTCAAAGCCATCTGCTCAGATCTGTAGCTTCCATGCACATCTCCCTTGCTATCCATGAATCTACCTTTTCGGGGTGATTGTGAATTTGAAACAGCCCTTTAAACTCTGCAAAGCCCCATTAAGCACACCTTAGTTACTGCACCCTTGGTAAATATATTCTAATTAGGACATTTACAAATCAGGAATATAGATGATGTGAATGTCCTAAGAAGGATGTGCTAAGCTTGGCTTAGGGAGCCTTTGAGATAAGGGAGATTCCTTAGGAATCCCTTAGATTCCTTACAAGGAATTTACACAAATTCAGCCATTAGAAGTGTTGGCACAGATTATAAAATATTGTTAATACCTAATACTAATGGCTCTTTGATGTTGTCTCAAATTGATTCTAATAATTTATAGATGAGGAAGTCCTGGCATTATCACACCTTCCCTTTTCCCCAGCCAAACTAATAGATTTGTTAGTATCTGACTGTATACAGGCAATATCACACCATAATGTAATGATTTTGCACTGAGGTTGGCCTTTATTATTATTAATAATAATTAATTATTAAAAAAGGAAACCCAATGAGAACATTGCATTTGATTTCATCTGTACAGGTAGTTTTTGCCTTACAACAGTTCATTTAGTGATTGTTCAAAGTTACAATGGCACCAAAAAATGTGACTTATGACCATTTTTCACAATTACGAACTTGGAAGCATCCCGGTGATCACAGTACAGATGCTTGCAACTGCTTCATATTTATGACCATTACTGTGTCCCAAGGTCATGTGATCCCCTTTTGCAACCTTTTGGCAAGCAAAGTCAACGGGGAAGACAGATTCACTTAACAACCAGGTTACTAACTGCAGTGATTCACTTAACAACTGTGGCAAGAAAGTTTGTAAAGTAGGGCAAAACTCATTTAAAAATGTCTCATTTAGCAACTGAATTTGGGCACAATTGTGGTCATAAGTCGAGGACTAAGTATTGACTGTCTTCATCTAAGGCTCTGTTGTTGGCATGTGTTAGTCGTAAAACCAAATGAATTTATGTTGGTCTTTCCTACCCATTATTAGTTTGTCTTTTTAATTGTCTTTTCAATTTAAATGACATTTTATAATAGTTTTAGATTGATAAATTAGGGGCATGAATAGGCTTGACAATATAAATAAATGTGGTTTGATCTTTTTAGTCCTTTCAGAGTTTCTTTTTCCCTAAAATCTTTTCAGGTTTTATTTGTGAGGAAGCCAAATACTTAGCAAGGCTGGATGGGCTCAGATTTAAATTACAAAATAAGCACACTGTGCTAATAAAAATTGTGTTTGACTTTCGATGTGTATATATGTAGAGTATCAGCCAAAGCAATCTGTTCATATTTTAGTTACAGCCAACCTTCTAAATGTACACATGCTTTCCATTTCTATCTATCAGCCAGATTTATGTATTATACATCCATTCTGGAGCACAATATCACTGTACAATCAGAGTGTGACTCTGATCAGACAGGGGCACTGCAATATAGCCAATCAACAACTCAGGATTCTAACACTAATTATTTCCTATCATCCTTCCATAACTACTACTACCTCCTTCACCAGCTGGGAGAGGGAGGTTTTTCCAGGAAGACTAGCCGAATGAACAGTGCTAAATATTTTAAGATGGAAATTGAGTTCGGCAACATAGCTTGGGCTGAAGAAGTGGAAAGTACAGTGGATACAAAAAGTTTACATGCCCTGTTAAAATGCCAGGTTTTTGAGATGTAAAAAAAAATCAGACCAAGATAAATCACCACATAATTTTTTCTACATACATACATGTATATATAGAAGTGAAAACCACTCACACATTAATCACGAAATCTCCAGAACCATAAAGCCTACAAACTTGAAATTTGCCACGTACATTCCTCTTGGATTCTAGGTGCTCACTAAGAAAGGATTTTTCAATATGACCATTAGAGCATTAGTATTTCTTATATTATTAATAACATGCTCTGATGCTAAGGACTTCTACTCCCCACCCCACCTGAAAAGAAATCTGTTCCAAATACAAAACACAAGCAGAGGAGACGGTTTCACTTTCAGTTTTACTTTCACAGCTTTAATACCGAACACTTGAGCTAAGCAATGGCCAGGCTCCTTCCTGTTTCCTTCTTGCTCACACAGCAAATACTGTTTCACTTTCCAAACACCCCTCAACTCTCTGACAGGACACTAGCCAGATGAATACTAATGGATGCTGGTAGGCAGAGGCAGCATTTTTTCCCCTTATTTTCCTCCTTAGTTCAGACAAATCTGTTCCTTCTACTGTAACACCAGTTAAAGGGAAAAGGGGCAAAAAACTCAGAAAAAGATTTACAGATGCGATTAAGAAAACACAAGTAAGGGAAGCTGCACACAAGTATCATCAAACTCATCCCCAAGTCAGTAGATAGGCTATAAAAAAGTATACATCTAATAATCCCAAACAGCCATGGTTGCTGCTGGGATTAAAGGATTTAAATCCATCTACTTTATTGTTGTTACACTTACAATAATGTCTTCATCTGTAACAGAAACTTAGTTTACCATCTCTAACGAAATAATACAGTCACTTTTTAAGCTATTCATTGATTTTCAAGCTTTAAGTGTTAATTTATCAAGCCCCGTCACATAGTTTCATTGCAGAGCATGGGGGTCCAGCTAGTATAACATATAATTCATGCAATTCATTTGAAAAACAAACTGACATCTTTTAGGGGGAAAAAATAACAGTTAAAAAAAAAAAACTAGAATAATGTGGCTGCATAAAGACCAGAGATGGATTTCGCAGGTTCTGACCAGTTCTGCAGAACCGGTAGTGGAAATTTTGAGTAGTTCAGAGAACTGGTAGTAAAAATTCTGACTGGCCCCGCCCCCATCTATTCTCTGCCTTCCAAGTACCAGCTGATCGGGAGGGAATGGGGATTTTCTAAGCTTTTTGCAGACCATGGCTCTTGCTGTAAGAGGCCACTGAGTAAATGTCAGAAAAATCTTACCAAAACTGATTATTTGGGCTTGATAATAATCACTTTAATTATTGGCAGGCATGTCCTGACTACTATTTACCATCATTTTGAATATGACTGATTAATTCTGAACACAGTCACATCTCTAGATATAAAAGGGTGTGAACAGTTTTGCAATCCTGGTATCGTACATTTTTTATTTTTATTTTTTATCCATTTTATATTCACTATAGATAGGGAAGTATCTGATATTGTTATGAAGATAGCTGAGCAGTGAAATAACTCCTCTCATATTATTCCATTTACGGTTAATCTTTTGGGATCATAACTGGTAATCATAACAAGTAATACTGTCCAACAGCTCACTGATGGAGGCCCTTTTGTTCATTGTTGAGTACAATTATTGCTCTGGGAAAAAAACTATTCAGAAGATGTGTGGTCCGAGTTTTAATTGTTCTGTATCTTCTGCCAAAAGGCAACAGTCCAAAAAGATTGTAAGCAGGATGGGAAGAGTCTCTGAGAATGTTATGCAACTTCCTCAAACAGTGATAAATAATGCTATTTATCTCATAAGATTACAGTTGGGGGGGGGGATGGAGAAGAAAACATGTACAATATGACATTTTGAACTCTTGGAGAAAAACTGGGTATAAACCAAATAAAGACCGCAAGGCAGATAAGAGTGCATTTATTACTATTCTTTATTGAAATCTTTGGATTTAGCAATTTCAAAATAAAATGACTTCCATAATAAAATGATTATTTATAAAGGCTCACTCAATCAGAATAGCCATCCTATTACACAATCAGCTACCCTTTAACACAGAATTTGCACATCATGAACAATGCTCATATCCTGCACAATTTACTGTAGCTACTGCTGCAGCTGCACATTCTTTTTTCTTATCATCTTTGCAGCGAGTGCAAATCACCCAACTTGGTGTGTTTCAAAGGGACCAAAATCTGCCAGCAGGAAGCAAATAATTTGCTCCATGAAGTCCAAGTAAGCCTCCGTAGAAGTGAATAGATAAATCTGATTCTAGGGACAGCAGTAAAGCACATAGTGAATTAAATTTTCCATTGGAGGTTCTCCACAAATAAATAAGCTCTGTGCTGCAGAGCCGTGCTGTGCCCTCTCTACTTCCTTTCATTGTATGCTGAAGGCAGAGTCTGGAAATGCTCTTCTGTAAAAGCTCACTCCAGAGAGGAGCTTATCAAAGAATACAGATGCAGAAACATGCCATTATACAATTTTACCACATAAAACCAAACAGAAACTCTACACCGAAGGCCAGTTCAATAAAGAGTCTGCAGAAGCTAACCAACCCCCTACATTATTGCTTTTGCTCTGGTTGAGACAAATTTTCCACAGCTATGAAATATCTTTGAAAAATGGGTGATATACTCAGTTCAGCTATCTTTTATGTATGGTTCCTTCAGTATTATTTGATCAGTTGGGCATCTGCCAATGTTTTGGTCTTTAGCATGAATCAAGTAATGTTGTGGATATCCTAAACCCGTAATGGCGAACCTATGGCACGGGTGCCACAGGTGGCACATGGAGCCATATCTGTGGGCACGTGAGCGTTGCCCTAGCTCAGCTCCAGCGCGTAAGTGCGTGCCAGCCAGCTGATTTTTGGGCCTTCCAGGCCCACTGGAAGTCAAGAAATGGGCCATTTCCAGCCTCTAGAGGGCCTCTCAGGGGGTGGGGAAGGCTGTTTTCACCTTCCCCAGGCTCCAAGAAAGCCTCTGGGGCCTGGGGAGGGCAAAAAATGGGCCTACCGGGCCCACTGTTAACCTTTTTGCCGTCATGTGCCAAAAGCGGGGGTAGCGCGGTGAGGTCGCGTGCACATGCATGGGCTTGTGGGGGGCATTGAATCATGGGTGTGGGTTAAATTGTTAAATTGTTAAATTAGTAACACGGATGTTAAGTGAATCTGGCTTCCGCATTGACTTTGCTGGTCGGAAGGTCACAAAAGGTGATCCCATGACCTTGGGACACAGCAATGGTCATAAATATGAACCGTTGCCAAGCATTGGAATTTTTGATCACGTGACCATGGAGATGCCGCAATGGTCATAAGTGTGGAAAAACAATCATAAGTCACTTTTTTCAGTGAGATTTTTTAGTGACTTCGAACAGTCACTAAACGAACTGTTGCAAGTTGAGGACGCTGTGTAGTTAATTCTAAACGGTTTGAATTGCAGAATTTGCACAGTGGATAATGTCAAACTAGGTTTGATAGTTAAGAGGAATGTCATGTCATCTGTTTATGTCATCTGTAAAGAAAGGATTTTACATTTGCCTGTAGACAGTGGAAACAACTGGGGGAGAGGGGATAAAAACTCTGTACATATATCATGAATATTAAAACAAAACAACTGGTGCCAAGTTACATCTCTACCTCGTTCTGCTATATTTTGTGTATGTTAAGCTCAATCTGCATATATTAGCATAGATATGTCTTTATAAAGTGTATATAACAGAGCAATCCACCTTCTGTCCATGTCTGAGGTTTGCAGTTTTCCCCACAGTCTATCTGTGCCCAGATAATCAAAAGCTGAGGATAGAATGACAAATATCGCATAAAGGCCCCTAGGTGGCCTTTCAAGTAGCTTCCAAATCAAATAAAGCATTGATCCAATGTACTGAAACCTTTCTTAAATCCAGCCTGAACTGGTGGAAAATTGGATTTAACTCTTCCTGATCCAGAAGTTTTTGCAAAGAACAATTTGCATGCAATCTGCAATTGCTATCCATGAAAGTGATGGCTTGGTAATTAGTAACAGTAACAGAGCTGGAAGGGACCTTGGAGGTCATCTAGTCCAACCCCTGCTCATGCAGGAGACCTATACTAGGGATTCGAACTGCTGAACTGCTGACCTTTCTGATCGACAAGCTCAGCATCTTAGTCACTGAACCACCTAGCCAGGCTAGATTTGCTGGGTTTGTTTTGTCCTCTTCTTTGTATACAAGCATCACCAAAGAGAGTAACTATTCTGGAAAGTCCCACGCCATGTAACTGATATAGGTAAACAATTTTAGTCAGAAGGTGCACTACTTATGGTGGTGGTGTTGTAGCCTATCTAAATATTAGTTTTAATTGGTATAAAGGCACAAATATACCAGTGTTTTTGAACATTGACAACATTAAGGTGTATTGACTTCACCTCTCAGAATTCCCCAGTCATCATGAGAAACACTGATCCATGCAAACATTGGATCATGATTGCTTCCACTTTCTCAGGAGCCACTGAAGACCATTCATGTTAATTGGTCATCATTTCCTCTTGTCTGTCCTGACTGACTGACCTACAAAGATATGGTAGACATGGTTTACCCAATTTGCAGATGCAATGTGCATTTCAGCATCTGTGAAAGACCTGTGTTTATCTCCAAAGTTTATCTCCTATAAATGGAATGTAGAGTTATGTTTTTTTCCCTTTCTTATCAAGTTTTTATACTTATCAAGTTATTATAACATTAGAATAGATCAGTGTTTCTGCAGTTTGTTTCTTGTTCTTATAGCTGGCCTGCTGTGATGACTCCTCCAGATGCTTCTCCAAATGCCTCTCCATATATCAGCTGGAAGGAAGATGAACCAGTTCCAAGCACATCAGGAGGGGAGTTGGTCAATTGTTCCAAGCAGCCATCTGAGAGTGATTTGACTGAAACACAGCTGCAGCAGGACAGCCCTGAGGTCTCAGGTGGGAAAGCATGCAGCTGCAGCTAGTCAGCAATGAGGAAGAGGAACTGCCAAGAACACCTAAACCAGAGAAAAGGCAGGAACAACTAAAGTTGTTGCGAGGAGCAACCTTGTCTCTCGTGATGGACTGTACTAGAAGTTAACTGTACTAGAAGTTAACTATTTAGTACAGAAGACAGATGGAGATGATGCAGAATACAGAATAACAGAGTTGGAAGGGACCTTGGAGGTTTTCTAGTCCAATCCCCCGCCTAGGCAGGAAACCCTACATGCTGCGGACAATGTGTTCATTTTCTTGCTGTGTGTTCTTGCCTTGAACTTCAGCTGTTGCTTTTGCCTTGCTTTGCTTTACCTTTGCCTGTGGATTTGACTTTGTCTTGGAACTTGCCTTTGTCTTGGAAACTTGCTTTGACCTAGTGGACTGGACTTGCCTTTGCCTGAACTAGTGTTGACTTCATTTGAATAGCCTGTAGAACTTATTGGGGTTGAGCCAGGGATGAAATCCAGCAAGTTCTGACAAGTTCTGGAGAACCGGTAGTGGAAATTTCGAGAACCGACAACACCACCTCTGGCTGGCCCAGAGTGGGGTGCGAATGGAGATTTTGCAGTATCCTTTCCCTGCCATGCCCAACAAGCCACACCATGCCCACCAAGCCATGCCCACAGAACCGGTAGTAAAAAAAAATTTGGATTTCACCACTGGGCTGAACTGGTGCTGGCACAGGGAATTGCTGGGGAATACCAATTCAGGCTTAAAGAGCCTTAATAAAGACTCCTTACACGCACAGTATATCCGTATGTGCATAAGTGGGACAGCACACGTACCTACCATCTTTTATTTACTTAGTCCTCAATTTTCCTAAATGGCTTAATAAGAATTTATTCGTGCTCATCTTGTTGGAGTTATGATGACTGTAGCATATTAGCAAATTATCTCCATATATCTAGTACTATCACTAACAAAAAATATGTCTGACATATTCTGATTTTATGAAATATGTCCTCCAGACCCCTACCTTGCTTTAGCATTGATTTGACATGCTAACCATTTGTTGAGGATATGTCCTTATAACACAGGCCTGTCAAACTGGCAGCCTGCGGGCCAGATATGTCACATGCAGGCAACACCTATCCCAGCTCTGCAAAGGCAAAAAATGTTGTGATACATCACGATACAGCCAGTGATGTGATTGAGTTTGACATCCATGTTATAACAGATCTTTCATCTCAGAAGCAGCTCAGAAGGGTGGCTGAAATCATATCAAAGTGATTGACAGGACAATAATATTTTCTATTTAAAAAATACCATATGCCTCCTGTGCAAACTTTCTGATTTGAGCAAAGGAGGATCTGGAGGGATGTTGATAGCCTGCAAGTCTGCAACTGGCCCAACCAAAGGACCACACCTTCTTCCACCATGGGCATCGGTGCCTCTATGACCATTTCAGTTTTAACTGCTGGAGAGAACAGAACCTCCCTGGCCACCAAAGTTTTATTCTTTCCTCCTCCTCCTCCTCCTCCTCCTCCTCCTCCTCCTCCTCCTCCTCCTCCTCCTCCTCCTCCTCCTCCTCCTCCTCCTCCTCCTCCTCCTCCTTTTTTTTTAATGCTTAGTTAGGAATAACAACTGTAAGGATTGCTTTCCTTACCAGTAAATTTGCAGCTGCCTCTCACCAGGTAGTCTTCATCTCTATATTTTTCTCCTCTCCAGCAAGTACTTCACTCTCCTTGTTCCTCTCTCTTTTCTTCACCTGTGATCTATGTGATTCCACACAGAAGCTTTGGCAGCCCAAGTAGTCCTCCTCACCCTCCTATGAGGGAAGCAACTTAATTCATCTTGTTTTGGAGGCACAGCAAGAAGAGCATTGTGGGAGCACAATTTTTAAAGCAGCATGTATTTCTACCATCTTGAGGATGGGAGGAAAGCATATTGCTGGAAGTGTGGGGAAAAATCCTGTAGACGTTGAGTCTATTGTTTAAACTTCATTTCTGATCAATTTCCTCCAAGTGAAGGTGAGACCTATTGGTTTCTCTATCTTCTCTGTATTAATGTTATCACTTAGATCATTTACTTAAAAATCTTGTCTATATGCTGACTTCCTGTTCTGAAGGAAATGTCGCCACCAAATCCTCAGTCAGGATTGTATTCATTTTAGAAAACCTGGCTTAAACAAATATACACAAAGCTTTGAATGATTGTCTCATCAGATTGAGCAGTTAGGAAGTAAATAGGCCAATAGTTTAGTTAGACAACAGGGTTGTCAAACTCATGTTGTCATGGTAGCATCACATGATGTATCAGGACTTTTCCCCCCTTTGCTAAACCAGGCAGGGGCATGGCCAGCATGTGACACATCGAGCCAGTGGGCCAGGAGTTTGTCAGCCCTGGTTTAATATATCCATTGAGGAGACCGTGTTTTAATCTTGATCCACTCCCAGTGCAAACTACCAATTAAATTAAGGACAACTTCTATGCTTCTTCAAAATTTGCTGATAAGTTAGTTTAGTTCTAATGTAGATCTAAAAATCAGTTTGCCATCTGATCGCTTGGATGTACTACATCCCTAGAAAATATCTCACCAGATATCCAGGTCAGACAAACTGACCTTCTTCTGCTGATTTCTTATATGCTTTGTCACACAGATTTGATTCAATCATAAGTTCCTGTTCATTGATTGTGGCTGTACTTTCCTCACTTTTATTTATGGATTTACAAGGGAATAAACCACTAAATTGTTGTCCAGATGCAAGAAACAATTTTATCTTTTCTCTGCTGCTATGTTTCATGAACCTGCAAACCACCAATTTTACCTGCCTTTATTGTAGCTAATCTCTTTGACTTTGGAGAAAGAACTTAACCCAGACAGAATGTTGCATGATGAATTGGTTACTGTATTTGAAATAACATATGCAGAGGTGGGTTTCACATAATTTTATCACCGGTTCACCGCACACCGAAAATGTGTGTGCCTGCACAAGCTCGCTTTGCTCTCGTGCACACCTTTCATGCATGCGCCTGGCCTTTTGTGCATGTACTTTGCTCACACACATGGCTTACATGCATGCATGCAGCTTAGAAAACGTGGCTAAACAGGACGGCATAGTGCCGGGGGAAGTAGCCACCCACAGGTCGCCAGTTCACCTGAACCAGTCCGAAACAGCTGAATGCCACCACAGAACATATAGTACATTACTCATTCATATATTAAATTACTTCATTCTTTGGAAGGTAAATATCCTATACAAGGAGGCCTTGCTTTTAGCCTCTATTTATTTCTTGAGTATCAATAAGAAGACCTCCCTTCCAGTGATGAAATCCAAATTTTTTTACTACCGGTTCTGTGGGTGTGGCTTGGTGGGCGTGGCAAGGGAAGGATACCGCAAAATCCTCATTCCCACCCCACTCCTGGGGAAGGATACTGCAAAATCTCGATTCCCACCCCACTCTGGGGCTAGCCAGAGGGGGCATTTACCGGTTGTCCGAACAACTCAAAATTTCCACTACCAGTTCTCCAGAACCTGTCAGAACCTGCTAGATTTCACCCCTGCTCTCTTCCCATTTTACTTTTAGAATTTGAAAAATATTCTTTGAGATCTCTATAATCACGAAAATAACTTTGTTTTGCCTGGAGAAATAGCTGACAAAAGAGCCAAACTTAATTGCTATGGAAGAATTTAAAGAGCTTATTAAAACACATCTGCCTCTGTTGCCATTATAACTCTCCTCCTGGATAACTGCGCTGAAAGATAAATATAAAGTAATTTTGGCTTAGAAGTCTTTGAGTGTCTGTGAAACCTGTCATCTATGTGTCCCGACATGGGAAATAGAAAAGAGTCTTATCTCTGTCCCTGTTGTTCTTGCCTGGCAAGTATCTGAAAAGTGTAAAATTACATTAATCTCCCAAATTTGTTTATCTTTCCATCTGTAAGATGCAGTTAATGTGGCATGGTTGATAGAGTCCCAAACCCAATTTGTCTAATGTATGGTTGCACAGCAAAAGTGTATAAGGGTGAGTGTTGTGCCTCCCTGTACATTCTGATAGGCTTTCCACAAATAATAATATATGTAAATAAGTCTGATCCCATGAGAAACAACTTTGTGCAATCCAATTTTTTTCTTGTTGTAGGAACTCTCTAGATTTGTATCAACAGAAGTAAAATCTTCTATTTAAACCTGCTTCTAGTGATACCAATTTGCAGACTTCCCTTTTTTGTCTAGGTAGGTTTGGGGCTGTAGTTACATAGGAGTTTATGTTCCTTTAGTTAGTTAATTGGTTATTTTGTTTAAAATTGCAAGTGTGTTTTTACATTAAAAAAAAAATTAGTCCCCAAGCCATTCTAAAGAACCCATTTGGATTAAATTTTTGGAACAGAAATTATTACATGAATAAATACACACTTAGATTATGAATTCTGATAGAAGACGGGAAAAGTTATCTATGTGGATCACACACATTTGGGTGCCACAACAGAGAGGTAATATCCAGTGGTGAGATCCACATTTTTTTACTACTGGTCCTGTGGCAGTGGCTTGGTGGGCATGGCAGGGGAAGGATACTACAAAATCTCTATTCCTACCCCACTCCAGGGGAAGGATATTGCAAAATCTCCATTCCCACCCCACTCCAGGGGAAGTATACTGCAAAATCCCCATTCCCTCCCCTCCTGTGGGAGAAGGGTGGTATAAAAATATGATTAAATAAATAAACTCCTGGGGGAAAGATACTGCAAAATCTCCATTCCCACCCCACTCTGGGGCCAGCCAGAGGTGGTATTTGCCAGTTCTCCGAACTCAAAATTTCCACTGGTTTTCCGAACTGCTCAAAATTTCCACTACCAGTTCTCCAGAATCTGTCAGAACCTGCTGGATTTCACTCCTAACAATATCCCAACATATTTTTACCTCAACTAGTACATTAATCCACTTTGGTTATAGCTGTATTACATACTAGCATCTAGCCAACTTTGATTGATCTAGAAAAGTTAAGTAGGGTTGGATTGAATGGAAAACTACCATTCAACCAAAACCAAATACAGAAAACTAGGGTTGAAATTAAAACAAAAAACAAAAAACCCTGGAAGAAGTCAATAGTCAATAGATCAAGCACAACTTTAAGCTGTATACAAAATAAGGTGTATATGAAACCTCACTAATAAACTTTTATATAATGTGATGGAATGTGGATTTGGAGAAGGCAGAGCCATTACAAAAAGATATGAAAAATAAGAACCATTACAAAAAGATGTAAGAAAAATGAGAAAATGTGTGAGAGAAACTTAAAACAACTCTGTCGTGATTCTTATATGTATAAATTGAAGTAGAGAGGGAGCCTGATTCTACTGCAATACCTTAACCACATTAAAAACTGTTTAAGACTCTTAGCAATTCCTGTTTCCTGACCTTATCTGACTTAAAGGGCTGACAAACATTATCATTACTTTAATCATTTGAGCAATTTGCCAGGCAACAATTGAGATAACAATAGATTAGAATACAGCTCCAGTTCTTCCATTTAACAATGTTGTCCTCGTTGTATTGACATCCAAGAATAACTTCTGAAACTCTACTATGCAATATCTTAAGTCCAATGTCAGGGGTTAAAAAGCTCAGTTTGTGTGCAGTGACAAGCTTTTTTTCCTTCTGGTTATGAATAATGTTTTCATGATCAGGTGCCTACACTGAAATTCAGTTTATAAGAAGGAACCATGCTCTCTGCTTTTTCCTGAACTGAAAATAATCTATTTTTAGATTACTTTGGGAATGTTTGATCTGTGCAGAGACCAGCTCTTCACCTTTTGAAATGTACACAAATGTAGGCTTTCCAAACAGCTAACAAAATGCTTGACTGCCATACAGTGAAACAAACGAACAAACAAAAAAGCCTTTGGACAAAGTTTTCACTATCCTAAATGTGACAAAAGAGCCAATTATAAATCAATCACTTCTTTCCTTATCCATCCATTTCCAATGGCCTCTTTAATATTTCATCTTTTTATATTATTTACTGGCATTCACAAAAGCCATATTTGAATTAGAAAAAAAAAGTAATCTAGGATCATCTCTCCTGGTGGCATTTTGAAACGTTTTGTTTTTATTTAAAAAGTTATCAGATTTCAGACTGAGGCAAATAATTTACTCTCTTGTGCTTAGCACATTAACGATGTGCATGGCTCATGGTACAGCAATATACTGTATTAGTAATTTCAACCAATATATTTGTAAGAAATGCTACAATGTTTGTGACTTTGGCGGTAAGACCATGAACGATAGAGACTTCTTCCCAAGTGTTATTTGCTAATCCTTGAGCTAGCAATAAAGTGTAACAGCATAAAATTTGTTGCTCCTCACTGGCGATCCTATCCTGCTGTAAGCACTTTGCCAAAAGGGTACTCACCTGATTTCCAATGAGTATACAGCCATTAAAACAGGAATTACTGTATTACCTAAGTGTTGTTTTGTTTCCTTCCCATCAAATGTTACCAGCTTCTTAGAATACATCACTCTTAACCTGGGACAGGGGTGGGGAGATGAATTTTCATAGATGATAATTGGTTTTGGAGAAAGGTCTTGCAGGGAAGTGTTGAGAAGGAGCCCAACTCTTAGTTGAACATCAGATTCATGCTATTCTGGAATAGTGCTAAATCTGAGTTCCAAAGGATTTTGAACTGTTATTCAGCTATTAGCTATAAAGGAAGCTGTGCTGTGAAGAGCAGACTATCCATTTCACCCTAGTCATCACTGTTCAGATGTTGATGATGCTTATGTTGGTTTCTAAATTGGGATTGTTGGATATAAGGGGAGAGCCTGGTTTGGAAAAAAGCAAAGGTCCTCCATGCCCAAAGCACAATGACTCTGGAAGACAGTGCCCATGGGGGGAAATAACACCCATGTCACTTGATTGGCATGCTCTTTGAATGGTGGTTAAAGTTTCTCTATTCCGCTACCAAAACTATCATAGAGTATTTTTATCATAAAGAGGAGAATATTATTTTAACACCAGAATAGCCAAGAGTGATTTTAAGCTGTCTCAGATATCGGCTAGAGAATGACCTGAGGCCATGTCATGAACAAGATTTTACTAGGACACATGCATGCCCAAACTATGGGCAAATGGAGAACAGCCTTTAAAGTTGACTATGCTCAAGTCCAGGGCTCTCAAACTCACAGCCCACAGGCTGGATGCGTCATGCACTGGCCATGCTCACACCCAGTTTATGTCATGTGAATCCACCATGATGATGTGAGTTTGTCATCCCTGCTCTAGTCCTTTATTATGATTTGCATGTGTTCATAAGGATAAAATTTTAAATTTTGTCCAATGCATATTATACAGAACTGTAATTGTATAACGGAGGAACCAAATTTGAATAATGTTTGGAACCAAGTTCCATTCTGCATATTTCATCTGAGGAGATTAATTGCATGATGCTAATCTTGTGCTCTCCATCCTTTGTTGATTTCCATTTATAAACATGTCTAGCTTCTTATCACTGGCATATTTTTGCATACATGTGGCTAAAAAAGTTATTAAAATTTGTTCTTCATTTTACACACCACATAACATAGAATTTCAATACTTTGGATTTTCTTTTTAACAGCAAAATCTATGGCTTTACCGTATACTACAGAGTTATTGTGGACTCAACTGAAGCTTTCTAAGCAGCTTTTGATAAGCCTAACCTTAAACCTGGCTCCGGCACTATAATGATGATTACTATCTACTGCTAATCATGAATTGTTGAATTGTACTTATAAATATAGATTTGGCACCATAGAAATAGAAGTAGATAGCATGAAAATGGAATCAAGCAAACAAGTTTGTTTAAATATTGGAAGTGAGAGGAACTTGTGGCTTTGTTTTTGCTTTTTAGATATAACATCTCTGTATGAGTGATTTTTGTCTCAGCTGGAAGGGAGAAATTAAAAATAGGCATCACATAAGAAAAGATACACATGAACGTGCACTCCAAATTTTAAGAGGGTAGATGTAAAATCAAGCATATGAGATTTTTCTTTCTTTCTTATTATAGGTGACCTAATTCTATAAATTAATCAATTTGAAATAAGCCATCGTGTTATACCCAGAAATTTGTCATATGAGTACAACTAAAAATGAAAATAATTAAAAAATAGTGTGTCTGTTTTGCCTGCACAATAAGCATGGGTGGGCTTGCTAAACAGCAGCATTAACTATGTCTAATCCATCAGTCCCTTATCTCTGAAGATATCCTAGAGTCTATCTTGATGAGAATTGTATTACCTTTGTTCTATTTTTATACCTGTAGAAACCTTTCAAAATCTATAAAGTTGAACATAGACAATGGAGAAACCTGAGAATTAACAAAAAATAAAATTTAAATTAAAAAAAAATGGATTTTTCCATCTGGGGAAGGTTAGTGTGGTCCCCACTATAAAGGGAATACTAAATTTAATGATGTATTTACAATTTGTGTCAAATTACCCAGAGTTTATTATAGTATGTAAACAAAGCCCTTTTCAGTATTCGTTAATGTATCTGTATTCTTGTACCCCTATTTATGTAACACAACCCACTAAAGTTGGTTAAGCTGAGAAGCAAGCATATACATGTAGTTGTAAATATTGCAATATTGATTGCATACATGACACTTCTAAAAATACATCTGCATAAGATTAAGAAAAAAAAGCACCAGTGCTCATGAGCCAACACATGTATTTTATTTTGTGATACACAAAGACTATTTCAGGAAATTAATAGGATGTAGGAGCATAGATGAAAAATGTTAGAACTCCTCAAATTAAATTGCAGGGAACATTGTAAGGCAGCATCCCAACATTTATGGTTATGTATTTTCAAAAGATTTCAATGTTTTTAAATCTCTGGGGATTATTCACACAAAGGGAATCATAATACATCAAATACATTGTTCATGACTTAATCAGATCTATAATGTCTTAATAGATCTTACCCTACAATGCTATAGGGACTAGATGTTTGTGTGTGGGGTGGGGAACAATTCTGGAAACGATATCACATAGTATCAGTGATCATTTGAAGTTACAAAAGTGATGCAAAAGGAACTTTATGACCGATCCTCTCATGTATGACCTTTGTAGGTCTGTAAAGCAAAAGAATACTGAACTAAAGGGAGCTTAGGTTTCACTTATGTTGTTTTGTTTAACATCCAGGTTACTGGTTCCAATTGTGGTAACTAAATGTGGACTTTCATATTGCAATTCTAGATGCAGAAATATTGACATTAAATATTAGAATAAAAATAACAAAGTAAAATATATAATAATCGCACCATTTAAATGTTGGCTTAGAGCAGTTTTGTAGTGGAATTCTCTATCTACTTCACAAGTCCAGCATAGCTCTTGACCCATGCAAACTTCTGCTGTTTTCTCATTTTCCCCTAGAATTTTGCAATGCTACTATAACTACTGTATTTCTAACTGCCTGAAAGTTGCAAAAGTAGAGATTTGTTCTGCTTTTTTAGTTCATCTATTCTTCAGAGATGGTATTCAGCAGGTTCTGACCAGCTCTGGAGAACTGGTAGTGGAAATTTTGAGTAGTTCTGAGAACTGGTAAATACCACCTCTGATTGGCCCCACCCCCATCTATTCTCTGCCTCCCAAGTCCCAGCTGATCGGGAGGAAATGGGGATTTTGCAGTCACCTTTCCCTGGAGTGGGGAGGGAATGGAGATTTTACAGTATCCTTCCCAGTGGTGGGATTCAGCCAGTTCGCACCACTTCGGGAGAACCAGTTGTTAAAACTTTCTGAGCAGTTTGGCAAACGGGTTGTTGGAAGAAATCATTAGGGCAGAGAACTGGGGCCTGGTGGCTCAGCAGACTAAAGCATTGTGATTAACACCAGCTGTCTGCAATTACTGTAAGTTTGAATCACACCAGGCTCAAGGTTGACTCAGCCTTCCATCCTTTCTAAGGTAGGTAAAATGAGGACCCAGTTTGTGGGGGCAATAAGCTGACTTTGTATAAATATACAAAAGTATGAAGGCTATTGCTTAATGCATTGTAAGCCGCCCTGAGTCTTCAGAGAAGGGTGGCATATAAATCAATTTAAAAAAAAAAAACCTGGTTGTTAAATTACTTGAATCCCACCACTGATCTTTTCCCTGCCATGCCCACCAAATCATGCCACACCCACCAATCCACACCCACAGAACTGGTAGTAAAAATTTTTGAATCCCACCACTGCTATTCTTCCTATACAGTATGAAAAACGAAACACCTTTTCACTACCTGTATTATCAAACAATGATAATAGAGTTTGCAAAGCTATTCAATTTTTAAAAGTAGTCATGGAGTAATGAAATTTTTTGACACATCACATATTATACAGAGATATATCAGTTAGTTTTATTTCTTACCTTTGAAGAATATTAATAAAGAACAACAGCTATCAAGATTTGAAGAAAAAAAAAGAATATTTTTTACTTCGAGCCAAGCTTTCTAAAGATGGTAAACGTGGAAACTATATTTTAAATCCAGAGTAAATACTGGATTTCAGAAATGAACACATTTAATAGTAGTATCAAACAGCATGAACATGTTCATAATATTATGAGTTTATTTCAAACTCTGCTTAAACAGAATTTAACCAATCTTATTTAATAGCTATAAAACTAAGCGTATTAGGCTTTTTAAGGACACTGTATTTGATTTTATTATTTGCAAACTATGGTCAGTAGTTTGGTTATATGGCAGGGGTAGAATTATCTAGAGAGTCTTTCTTGGATTTAAGGAAATGGGGGTGGGGATGTCTCTCTCACACACATATACATGTGTGTGTGTGTGTGTGTTTTCTGAGGTTTTCGCAGGTGTTTGTGTTTAGGTCTTTGGTTATTCAGGTTTTCTCCCACGTAAAATTGGAAGTGTCTTCAGGCTAGTGTTTTCGGCTTCGTGCTTCTAGGAGAAAACCCGAATAACCAAAGACCTACATGTGTGTGTGTGTGTGTGTGTGTGTGTGTGTGTGTGTATGTAAAAAGTTTAAATCTCAGGTGTTTTCCCGCATCATTTAAAAGTCTGTTAGTTAAAATGCTTAAAATCTTGGCTAAGATCTCTAAGACTATTATTTTGGAAAGTTTGAGTCAGTATGGAGTCCTAACAACTATACTGACAAATCCCTGCAGTTTTTGTGGCCAGACTGTTGCCTCCTTCTTTCTAAGACTGAGAGACAGAGAGAGTGCCTGGTCTAAAGTCACCCAGCTGGCTTTGTGTCTAAGACAGGACTAGTACTCCCAGTCTCTTGATTTCTTAGTAGCCTTGTATCTTAATCACTGCACCAATTTGGCTCTCCAATCCATTATGCCAAACACACTGGAGTATTTAGATGAATAGGGAAGGGGAAGAAATCTTTTTGGATAATGAACTGCTCATTCAGTAGCTTAGAATGGTTTAAAGTTCTTATTATAGAAGTGTACATGCTGTTTGTGTGTGTGTGTATTGTTTCCCCTCATATAAATAAAAGCTATAAAATGTTCACAATTAGAGGTGGATTATTATTTTCTTATGGGATGTGCCAAGAGAGAGGAAATCCTCTAGGAGTTCCCTCTGTTCGTGCAGATTAGCAGGTTAGCAGGCTTGAGAGGAATAAATTCTATAGGAACTGGAAGAGCTGGCAAATCTCAGGGATTCAATTTTTAGACTCAGGAACGGCTTCAGCATTAGAGCTGGGATTACATTTGCTACAGGGAAGAGGATTTAGTGAGCGTCTAGCATAATTATGTGGAAGACTGCATTATATGTTTAGTTGAAATAACATTAGGGTGTTTTGTTTGTTTGTTGTGCTTTCAGCTTATTCTTGATTCCTAGCAACTATAGTAAAATATTGCTTAGATACAGCCTCAGATTGGAAAAGTCCGTATTTTAGCGCAGTGGTGAAATGTACTACTGGTTTGTTACTACCAGTTCTTTGGGCGTGGTTTGATGGTGGTGGGGTAATATGACTGATTGGGTGTGGCCAACTTTTTTTTTTACTTTTAAAACCACTTTTCTACAACCTCTTCAGCTGAAGAGGTTGTTAAAAAAATGCTTTTCAAGCCTCTGACGATCGCAGCTGACTTGCCTGATCAGGAGAAGCTTTGTTTTTACTTTTAAAAGTATTTTTTCTATAACCTCTTTGGCCGAAGAAGTTGTAGAAAAAATGCTTTTAAATTTTTTTTTAAAAAGCCTCTGATGATTGCACGGCTCAGCTGGGCAATGGGGGGGGGCAGGGATTTTTGCAACCATTTCTCCGAACCACCCGCCTCCATCGCTACCGGATCGGGCAATCCAGTCCAAACCGGAAGCATTTCACCCCAGCCATTACAGAAGAGCCTCTCTGTCAGATTTGCTTTGGTGGATGCCACTCTGCCATGAACTATGGGGGTGGTGGGGAGGGAACTGGTGGAAAGGGGAAGACTGAAGCTAAGCACTGTGCTGCCCTGAGATGTCGGTCCACCACTCCAGGACTACAGGCTGGGAAAGGGAATGTAATGGCTAGTGATCCATCCCGCCTTTGCAGGGACAGTTATCAAAACACCTTCTTCAAATCTAATTGGACAATTATTAGTTAAGAGCGGGGAGGAACGAAAAGGGGAAAGTTAACTAGGAGACTTTCACAGGCAAAGCCTCAATTCTGGCTTGGCTGTATTGTAATCACCTGGCTTTTTAGTAAAAGAATTCTTTTTGCTACACATGGAATCGAGCATATTTCTTTCCTAGGAGACCAGACTGGGGCAGGCCTGACACTTTCTAAAGAGCTTGTATGGCTGAGAAATAGCTGAAAAATGGAAAAAGTTTGTCTTTGGAGATAACGTACTCCTTGACTTACATCCATTCATTTAGTGATGTTCAAAGTTACAATGGCACTGAAAAAAGTGACAAAACTGGTTTTCACACTTATGACTGTTGCAGCATCCCCCTGGTCATGTGAGCAAAATTCAGATACTCGGCAACTGGTATGTATTTGTGGCAGTTGCAGTGTCTCGGGATCATTGCCTTTTGTGATCTTCTGGCAAGCAAAGTCAATGGGGAAACCATCAACCTAACAATTGTGTTACTAATTTAACAGCTGTAGTGATTCAGGTAACAAAAGGTCATAAAATGGGCAAAACTCACTTAACTGTCTTGCTTAGCAGTGGAAAGTTTGGGCTCAGTTGTGGTCATAAATTGAGGACTATCTGTAGTGATGGAACTGTAAGAATAAAGCAGTGAGACAAATGTGAGTCTCATGGCTGATGGTTGAGTCATGAGATGAGAAAACAGAAGAGCAAGTGAACTAGCAATAACACTTTTCATCCCTCTCTAAGTGCTTTATAGAGTCAGCATCTCCTCCCACTTATGACTGTATGACTGTAACCTTGTTGCTGGTATCCTTAAGATTTATATTGACTGTTTCCTTATGACTATCTTGATTCTTGATTAACATATCTTTTTTTTTTTATGTACCCCGAGAGCATATGCACCAAGACAAATTCATTGTGTGTCCAATCACACTTGGCCAATAATAATTCTGTTCTGTTCTGTTCTGTTCTGTTTTCATATTGCCCCCAACAATCTGGATCCTTATTCTACTGACCTCAGAAAGATGGAAGGCTGACTCAACTGTGACCCCATTAGAATTGAACTGCTAAATGCAGTCATTCAGCTGGCAGTTAGCAGAAGTAATCTGCACTACTGCATTCTAACCACTGTGCCACCACTGAGAGTTTAAAAGAGAAAAATAGAAAAATAGACCCAGATTAAAGGGCAAATATGAAGGTATTCTGGGAGAGAAACATTACAAGAGTAGACCAGGTATACTGGATCCAAGTATGGAGATTATCTTTGCCATTCCTGCAAGTGTTCTGACATCTGGCCCCTTTCATATCTCCCTCTGCCCATCAGCATTGTAATATGCTTGCCTGCCCTCTCTCCTCGACCTCCAGGTATTCCAGCGTCATTTATTTTCTCCCCTCAAGGCTAATGGGCTTATTATCACCCAAGCACCCAACTACATAGTGAGGTAGCTGGTGCCAGCTTCAGGGATGCTTCTGCCTTGAATTCAACAACTCTTTAGTCTAGATTACCTGCTAACCTTTCTCCCACTTTCCCCAACAGTACACCAATTCATGCTGCTCCATTCCCACATACCTTTCATTCACTAGGCAGTGGAGTATGTGTGTGTCAGAAGCTAAACACTCCAAAACAGTAGGGTTTATTCAGGGTGCAATCCTGAAGTCCTCACTCTCATCCAATGGAAAACAGTTATCACCCACTTACTAATAACACCCCATCCCAAGTGGTATAATATAAAAATCAAAACACCATAGTCGTTAACTGTTCAGATAACAAGGACAAAACGACCTTGGACATAGGAAGAATATAAAAATCAGTACAGGTGCTGATATATCAGAAGCTATCATTTTTATAAGTCTGATTGAATTTTTATTTATGTTTAAATAAAAAAAGAAAAAAACCCAGAAGGTCTGTGTGTGTTAGAGCTGCTAATCAATTTGTAGAAAGTAGTATAATTGTGACCTTATAATCTGATTGTTCCAGCATTGGATAGTCATTAAAGAATTTTTTTTTCTTCAAATGTAACTTTTTAAACTTATCTGAATAATCATGCAACTTGTATTTACTTCCTGGATGTAGCTGGATTAAAATGAATGGTTGTTTAATACTTTGTGTTAATCTATCTAAACATCCTAGAATTCTTTTTAATTAATGGGGAATATATTTAAATCAGATGTGCTCAATTTGTCAGAATCAGTATTAAGGAATAAGAACTCTGTGTACTTGTATAAAAGCAAACAGGTTTATGTATTAAAATTAATATTGTTTATAAAAGGGAAAACCATTTAAGATCCATGGTGATTATACTAAGAGATAATACCCCCCCCCCCAAAAAAAAATCAGAATTCAGATAGCTAATGTACAAGGAAGGAATATTTCTGTAAAATTATTGTTATTATTAACACTATCATGTGCAAGCTAAAATTTTTGCATTATGTTCAATTTCATTCCTTCTTCAGGGACCGACCTTAAAGTCTAACATTGGAGCATTTAGATCAGGGGTGTCAAACTTGATTTCATTGAAGGCCGCATCAGGGTTGTGTTTGACCTCAGGGTGCAGGGATGGGCATGATCAGGGTGGGCATGGCCAGCTTGAGGTCACTTGTGTCAGAGGCACCTGTTGTGGCCCAAGCACTCTGTCAGTGAAAATGGGCTGCTGAGCTCCGTTTTCAGCTATGATGGCCTCCTGCAACCCTGTGCCAGCGAAAACAGAGCTGGGGGGAGGGCATGTGCCCTCCCCCCAAGCTCCATTTTTGCTGGCAGAGGGCTGCAGGAGGTCATTGTTGGATGAAAATGGAGTCTGGCAGGGCCACGCGTGGCCCTCTGAACTCCATTTTTGCTGGCAGAGGCACCGTGGGCTGTTCCTTTGCTGTTTCCAGGGAGGACCTGTGGGCCAGATTTAAGCACTTGAGTTTTATACCCCTGGCCTAGATTGAGATTGTGAATAACATTTCTATTTATTTATTTGTTATTTATTAGTTTGATTTATATGCCGCCCTTCTCCGAAGACTCAGGGAGGCTTACAATGCATTAAGCAATAGCCTTCATACTTTTGTATATACCTGCTTAGTAGGGCTTTCACTCCCCCCACCCCAAGTGGTGTCCTTTTTATACAAAGTCATCTTATTGCCCCCACAGTCTGGGTCCTCATTTTACCAACCTCAAAAGGGTGGAAGGCTGAGTCAACCTTAAGCCTGGTGAGATTTGAACTCGCAGTAATTGCAGGCAGCTGTCAATTAAGTGCTATTTTAACAGCACTTAATCCACTGCACCACCAGGCTCACTAAATATTAGTGATCATCTATTATATATTCCTGAATGCCTACATTCTTCCTCTTCTTGTAAGTCAGCCATTGTGTTCTGGAAAAGCTTTAGTACAACATGAAATCTGACTATTATGCTAAAAGACATGGAAAATAATTTTTACTGTCTATTAATGAACCTATTCCATATCAAATGTACTGTACAGTATAATGAAGTGATTTATAAATATGAACTAATTAATCAGAGATGAACTAACTCTTAAAGGATCAAAATATGGGTCAGAGACAGAATAGAACAATATTTGGAATTCACTGGTAAATTCCCCTACTGAAGTACTTTACAAACATTAACTAATTGAAACTGTAACCCTGTAAGAATTTTAAACGCACAGAGCTCCTATTAAAAGTTATAAAACATAGTCTAATTCTTTTAATGCTAATTAGCAACAATAAAAAATAACCTGTTGGTATATCAAAAATGTTTGAGGTTGAAATATGAACTGAAAATTGCCCAAATGGATTTTATTTATTGATTATCATGATGTTTCTGATATTTGATATATTCATGTATCTGGTTCACAATAAACCTCACTGAATACTTAGTATAAAATAGATGTTAACAGGAATCCTTTCAGGTGACCCCAAGTAGCATCAATATTCCTAATGTAATGTGATGCATAGGTGACCTTGAGGAAAGTGGAGAAGAGATGCTGCCTAGGAAATAATCAGAGAAATAATCAGAGAATTGAGAGCCTGCAGTTGCTTAATATGGAGAAAGAAACTTAGAAATAACACGTCCTGATCAGTGGTGAGTTTCAAAATTTTTTACTACCGGTTCTGTGGGTGTGGCTTGGTGAGTGTGGCATGGCTTGGTGGGCGTGACTTGGTGAGCATGGCAGGGGAAGATTACTGCAAAATCCCCATTTCCTCCCCATCAGCTGGGATTTGAGAGGCAGAGAATAGATGGGGGCAGAGCCAGTCAGGATTTTTACTACTGGTTCCCCGAACTACTCAAAATTTCCACTACCGGTTCTCCAGAACTGGTCAGAACCTACTGAAACGGACCTTTGGTCCTAATGCATCAAGTAATACTGGCAGCAGTAGGTTTATATTTCAGGCTTGAATTAATATAGCAATAAAGTAGATTTAGTTCATCTATACATGTTTCCTGTCCAGTTTACTGGGAAGACTGACAGTCAAACGTTTAATATGGGGAAATGCTTAGGGTTGCAATAATTTTATATCTTACAGTCAGTTTTGACTCCTGGCAACTGTCTGGATGTGTCCCAAGAGTTTTCTTGGCAACATTTTCAGAAGTGATTTGCCACTGCTGTTTTTAGGGCTGAGAGAGAGAGAGATTGGCTCAAGGTCACCCAACTAGTGCCTAAGGTGGGACTAGAACTCAAAGTCTGGTCTCTAGCCAGGTGCTTTTAATCACTACACCAGGGTGTCAAACTCAGGGCCTGTGGGCTGGATGCTGGCCACATCCACCCCCAGTTTAGCAAAGGGGGAAAAGTTGCAATATGTCACATGACAACAACGTATCATCATGAATTTGACGCCCCTGAACTACATCAAACTGGCTCTTTTTGAACTGATAATTGCAACATTTTTTTACACAACTGTTCAGTCTAAAGGATGTCTGTCTTCTGATTTCTATAGAAAATGGGAAGTGTAAATCAAACCAATTAACTTCAAAACACAAATCAAGCCACTTTCTCTGAAATTTCCAACCCAGAATACAATGATATACATCATCTGAATCCAGCTCAAGTTTCTTTAAGAATAATATCATTTTTTGTATTAAAGAATGGGGTTCTAGAGGTGGCATTGTATTTTCTCTATTTTGAAAGACTTTGAGGATCACTACAGTTTGAACTATTGGCCCATTCACACTTTGTTGTTGTTGTTAATTGCGAAGTTGTGTCCGACCCATCGCGACCCCATGGACAATGTTCCTCCAGGCCTTCCCATCCTCTTGAGTCCATTTAAGCTCATGCCTACTGCTTCAATTACTCCAACCATCCACCTCGTTCTCTGTCGTCCTCTTCTTCTTTTTGCCCTGAATCTTTCCCAGCTTTAGGCTCTTCTCCAGTGGATCCTTCCTTCTCATTAGGTGGCCAAAGTATTTGAGTTTCATCTTCAGGATCTGGCCTTCTAAAGAGCAGTCAGAGTTGATCTCCTCTAGGACTGACTGATTTGATCACCTTGCAGTCCAAGAGACTCACAGGAGACTTCTCTAGCACGATAATTCAAAGGCCTAAATTCTTTGGCTCAGCTTTCCTTATGCTCCAACTTTCACAGCCATATATTGCAACTGGGAAAATCATAGCCTTGACTATACACACTTTTGTTGGCAGGGTGATGACTCTGCTTTTCAGTATGCTATCTAGATTTGCCATAGCTTTCCTCTCCAGGAATAAATGTCTTTTAATTTCTTGGCTGCAATCCCCATCTGTGGTGATCTTGGAGCCCAGGAAAATAAAATCTGTCACTACCTCCATTTCTTCCCCATCTATTTTCCAGGAATTGAGAGGGCCAGATGCCATGATCTTAGTTTTCTTAATGTTGAGTTTCAAGCCAACTTTTGCACTTTCCTACTTCACCTGCATCAAGAGGTTCTTTAGTTCCTCTTCACTTTCTGCCATTAGAATGGTATCATCTGCATATCTGAGGTTGTTGATATTTCTCCCGGCAATCTTAATTCCAACTTTTGATTCATCTAGCCCCACCTTTCTCATGATGTGATCTGTATATAAGTTAAATAGGCAGGGCAACAGTATACAGCCTTGCTGGACTCCTTTCCAATTTTGAACCAATCAGTGGTTCCGTATCCAGTTCTCACTGTTGCTTCTTGACCCGCATATAGGTTTCTCAAGAGGCAAATAAGATGGTCTGGTACTCCCATCTCTTTAAGAACTTGCCACAATTTGTTGTGATCCACACAATCAAAGGCTTTAGCATAGTCAATGAAGCAGAAGTAAATGTTTTTCTTGTAGCCTCCATTAAAAACTGCAAAAATATATTTACCTAGTTTTATAAAGTAGGAATGTGTGCATACATACAAATAATATTATATCTATAGTAGACTTTTGGAATGGTCCTGGGAACATTAATAAAAAGAAGAAACAGAGAAATATATATGTGCCGATGTAGATACTAAATTCTCTATTGAATTAAATCTGAACAATTCAGTGGCCCAATTTGATGTTTTTGATTTTTCAGCTAAGAAAAATAGAAATTGCTTTTATTGGGCAAACAATAAAAAATCAAGGCACAAATTGATTTTTTGGGGTAATGAAATTAGTTAGCATACAGGAGAGGGGTACAAAAGCAATTCAATTCTATGGATTGTGGTAGCGGCTTGGTTATACATCAGTAAAGTTCTTTCCTACAGATTCTGTATTTTACATGAACCCAAAACTCATTTGTAATTCAGTTCATACAGGTCGCAGTGATCAATATTACAATGTGCATGCAGAGAATTGTACAATGCTTTGGTTGGCAAATGAAATATAACTCAAACAGAACTTGAAATTTTACTAAGGATAATTTTTGATCCTACAATTTGAGGCATAGTTCAGTTCAGATAGCTGTGAAGGAATTAAATTTTGAAGACATACTTTCAAAATAATTACTCATAAGTAATGTTCACTCTAACTCACACACACAAACAGAATCTCTCTCTCTCTCTCTCTCTCTCTCTCTCTCACACACACACACACACACCCTCTCATAAATTAGTTACAGGTTCACATGTCCAACTGTGACAAGCCAAATTTCTTTCTAAAAAGTCTACATTGCTCATAGTTTTTATAGTTATGGAACTGGCTTTTATGAATTAAGCAAAATGAATTTAATTATATGCGACCACCTCAGAAATTGTCTCTTTGGTATAATTATATAATAATTCCGCAATTATTAATGGAGAGGAGAATACACTTGTAGAATGTATCTTTTTAACACCTACTGAGATTTGAAAGGTTGGAAAAAGAAAAGGTATGTTAGAGGAATTTATCCGCTAATTAGTCCTCTTATTTTGTATTCTGGAAAAAAGAAATAAAGCAGGAAAATGGATTTTTGCTGTAAGAATCTCAAGTATATAGCAGGTATATATATAGCAGCGGCCTATAATAATTCTGAAGTGTATTTTCATTTCTGTGTTTTATGTCTAAGATATAAATCCATATTATAGTCCAGCTCAACATTAGCTTGTACATTACTCTATTAATTTATCTTTTACATCTATCGATGATCCAGAGTTTCTGTAGTATACCCAGAATGCCACAAACCCTCAATTCTAATAAATACTTATATAATAATAAAAAGCTCTTTAATCAAAAGTAAATATTATGGCAACATTTATTCTTCAATATTAGCTCATTTCCTGACCTTATGTATGAAACCGCCCTTCCAAAATGTGTATTTATGATAAATTCAGGGTGAATTTGAACTCAAGCAAGAACAGAACTGCTGTTTCTGCATAAGTAATCTCTATTAGCTCCAGTAATAAATTCTTGTTGGGGTGACAGTCTGCACTGGAAGAGTAAGTTTATTGTTATGGGCTCTTCCTGAGAGTGAACCAGAGCCATAATTGCGGTGTTTTTGCCTGCCGAGTTGGGTTGATGCACCAGTTGCAGCCCTCTCTGAAGACTAGGGGCCTGGCTAGAGTAAATCATATTTTATTTTCACTCACTTAGATTACAAGGAGCCTGTAGATTGCTTTGAGGTCAATTTGGACCACAATTAGTAAATATGGCTACCTGTATATCATTAAATCAGTCACTATAATTGTATAGCATTTGTTTTATGATATGTCTGTTATTTCGTACAATTCAAGTTATGGTTTTGGCCTATAAAATCCTACATGATTTGGCACAAAAGTATTTATCAAACTTTTTCCTCTGTGCAAAAATGGCTTAAAAATGGTTCCTCCAATGTGAGCTTATTATCAAGATCTATTAAGGTCACCAAGTAGATGAAGTGAAGGAAGCCAGGATTTGCAGATGATGTTTTTCTGTTGCAATCATCATATGCCAACCCTTTGAAGTAGGCCAGGTCAAGAAACAGCCATTGCAAGGATTCCAAGCATGCCACATTACTGTTATTATTAGCAGATTCTCTCTCTCCCAAATCCAAGAAATTAAGGCCAACTTATTTTGAGATTGTTTCTCAAATTTTATCCTTTGTCAGAAGTAAGTTGCTGTTTCTCCTCCTTATCCATCCCTTTACTAAGTCTATATTTACATTCCTTTACAGCCTACACCTGCAGTTTAAGGTAGTGTCTCTGTTGGTGGCCTTCCTAAAATATAAAGAGATTGTAAAAGGTTTTTGAAGAGTGAATTGTCACCACTACCGTTAATTTATTAGGAAGATCTCGCTCCCTCTCTCCCTTCCTCTTTCTCTCAAATTTTACTACATTTTTATGATGTAACCTTCTAGGATTTTTTTTAAAAAAACTGATATAAATAAAATAAAACCCAGGCTCTCATGCAGATCACATACATACACCACCATTCAAAGGTGGTGTCTATTGGTGGCATTCCTAAAATACAAAGAGATTGAAAAAGGTTTTTGAAGAGTGAATTGTCACCACTACCGTTAATTTATTAGGAAGATACATATATCTCTTTCTCCCTCTCTCCCTCCCTCTCTCTCTCAAATTTTACTACATTTTTATGATGTAACTTTCTAGGATTTTTTTTAAAAAAAACTGATATAAATAAAATAAAACCCAGGCTCTCATGCAGATCACATACATACACCACCATTCAAAGGTGGTGTCTATTGGTGGTATTCCTAAAATACAAAGAGATTGAAAAAGGTTTTTGAAGAGTGAATTGTCACCACTACCGTTAATTTATTAGGAAGATACATATATCTCTTTCTCCCTCTCTCCCTCCCTCTCTCTCTCAAATTTTACTACATTTTTATGATGTAACTTTCTAGGATTTTTTTTTAAAAAAACTGATATAAATAAAATAAAACCCAGTCTGTCATGAAGATCACGTACTGTGAATTTATCACTCAAGATATTACTGTTGTGTCACAAATACTTTGTCCAGTACAAAATTTGAAGTGAACATACTATATCTAAAAAGTTTTGAGGAAAACTTGAAAAATGCTACAAGGTTTTCACATCTCATTTGCTACTGAATTTGTAGGCTCTTTTGGAAGCTTCTGCTTCAGGAAGTGTTGATATGATTTTTCAAGTGTTAAAAAAAATGAATTAGATTAGTGAGATCTAATCTCAGGTGGATCCATGCATCACTAAAATGTATCCATACTTGGCAGGCAGTCAAATGCAAAGTAGTATCTTTCTAGCCCACAAACATTCATTTATGAGCTGCATTATTTAGGCTGATTTCTATCATATTTAAAGCAGAATGCATTATTGTAATAAATACATATGGAAATGCATATTTGATTAGCAGTTTTCAAGAAGCAACTATACAATATGTTCAGGTGTACAATGCAGCTAAATATTATTTTTTTGTCTAAAATAATTGCACAATGAAGGGAAAAAATTATTTGTTTTTCTCAATGAGGATGTTCGGAAAGGGTGCTGATGTGTGTAATATCTGTGCTGATAGATTTGTGAGCGTTTGTCTCTCTCTGTGTTTTATGCACACTTTCCTATTAGCATGTATGGCTTTTTTGAATGAGGAAGCTGGAATAAGAGATTAGGGTTTTTTCTTTTTCATATTCTGTGATCCAAATGTGGAGTGGGCCAGTATGAGTTTACTCTAGAGAAAAGGAAAAGTGAGTTGATCAATACATATAAAAAGTGAGGATATACACTATGAATGCAAATCATGGTTTCTACCCTTGTCATATCCTCCATCTTCCCTTCAAATCAGGGGTTAAATCCAGCAGGTTCTGACAGGTTCTGGAGAACCAGTGGTGGAAATTTTGAGTAGTTCAGAGAACCAGCAAATACCACCTCTGGCTGGCCCCAGAGTGGGGTGGGAATGGAGATTTTGCAATACCCTTCCCCCAAGAGTGAGGAGGGAATGGAAATTTTGCAGTATCCTTTCTCTGGAGAGGTGTGGGAATGGAGATTTTGCAGTATTCTTCCCCTGCCATATGCATCAAGCCATGCCCACCAAGCCACACAATGCCCATCAAGCCATGCCCACAGAACTGGTAGTAAAAAATTTTGGATTTCACCACCATTTCTAATGATCTGTTTCAAGTAGATCCTGACTGAAATAAACATCCTTGTCCTGTTCCTGTTGTTAGACTTTTTGTAATGTTAACATACATGCAAATGAGGAAATGAATGATTAAAAAGATCAAATGAAAGGAGAAATAATGAAGTTTCAGAATTTCAGAAATATCTCCTTCTAAAGAACTCTTTTTTCAAGGAAGAAAAGAATAAAACTGCTTAGAATGTTTCAAGTTGATTGATTATGTGTCGCCACATTTGTGTCAATTCTTAGTGACTATATAGATTTTCTCCAAGACAATCTGATTGTAATCTGGTCTTTCAGCTGTTCCAATGGGGTTCCCATTGACACTGCAACTGAATTTATCCATCTTACTACTCTTCTTCCTCTTCTTTTCCCTTCTACTCTTTCCAGCATTAGAACCTTCTTCAGAGAGGTAGATCTTTGTATAATGTGTGCAAGATATAATAATTTGAACCTGGTCATTTGTACCATGTGAGAACTTTGGACTGGTTTTCTTCAATGATTCATTTGTTTGTTTTCTTGACTGTCCATAATATTTTCAGGAATCTTCTCCAATGCAAAAGTTCAAAAGCATCAATACTCTAATCTACTTCTTCAAAGTCCAACTTTTGCTTCTATACAGTGTTTAGTGAAAACTATTGCTTACGCTTTTCTAATCTTTGTATATATAGATACAACCTAGCAGATAATTATCTTTTTTCAAGACTTTCACGTTACCCTTGCAACATATTTCTTGATTGTCTGTTTCTTTACTATTGATGGTTGCTCCTAAAAGAAAAAAGCTATCCACCACTTTTATATCTTGTCAGTTCTAAGGTTGGTTTCTGTATCTGTTGCAATTACTTAGGTCTTCTTTATATTTATATTTAAGTCCCCATTTTTAACTGTGTGGGGTTTTTTTACACAGACTTTGGGCATTTTTGATACTCTGGATAGCATCAACATAGCACAGTTAGTACTATGTTAGCTTAGTTAGAACTTACTTAGAACTTTTACTGATTCTTCGATAGTTCTGTCAGTATTCTATGAGTTCCTTCTGATTTGGAAATAACAAAAGTGCTGATCTGACCTCATCTTCTTGAGCTTCTTGTAACAGAAAATAAAATACCTTTTTCTAAAGAACTGTCTTTGTTCAAGAAAGAAAGAAGAAAGAAACATTGCTATTCAAAAAGTTCCGTGTTTTAGAAAAAAAAGCAGAAAAAAAAGCATAGGCAACAGATAATGAACTGGGTGGGAGCAAGAGAACTGTAATCTTGTCTAGGGCATATAAAGCAGGAAGATAAAAACTGGAAGAGCTGATATTGCAGATTGATTGCATCTTAAGATTGAAGAATCTTAATGGTATTTTCAACCATCGCAGATTTATATATGGTAGTTCTTTACAAAACAGGGAAATTTATTGGATGATTTTGGACCAATTAATCCCTTTCATATAATTCTACCTCAAAGCATTGTTGATGTGGGAATAATATGAAGGAAATAGCCCTTTAAACATCTTGAGCTCCTGGAGTGAAAGAAAGATATAAATCTACTCAGTAAATAAACAGAGTGACTCCTTAAAAGTTCAATTTTCAAAATAAATGTGGATAATGAGAAGATGTTTTTCCCCCTACTTCTGGGGATTTTAGATTTAGGAGATAGATCCAAAGTGAATAGAGGAAGTAAAGGATAATTTCTAATTCACTTTGCACTCTAAAGATATAGCACCACCAGCCTTGACAAGCTAAAGCTGGTGATGTGGAAAATAGTAGTTCCCAGGCTAGAGAGAATCATTATCTAATTATATTTTGGCTATCTAAAGTCATCAAGGAAGCCATCAAAATACCTGTTAACCTGGAAAAGCACAAAGAAATGGGAATTTAAATTCTGGAGCTGTAATATTCACAGACAGATAGGATTTAGGATATGGTTTCATAAGCAGCCATCTGCATATTCCTCTGTTATGAATGAAATGAACCTTTTTTTCACCAGTTTTCAAACTGCGGGAAGGAGTTACGATAGACTCCACGTAACATATTGGGGAATAAATTTCTTCTAAATTGGAAATAGTTCAGCTGTTTAAATTCTTGTAACTTTATCCCTTTCATCTCAATTAATCTTGTTAAAGAAGGCTCATAAGAACCTACTTTCAATTAGAAGCAGGTATTGAAATGTTGACAGAAGCATAAATATATGAAGGCTTTAAATCCTTTACTGAACATTTAGGCAATTAAGGCTTTGTACAGATTTCTGCCATGTCAAGACAAGGAATAAGAAAGGGCAAGTATTTGGAGAGATATAATTTACTGATGAGCCCTGATATGGTGCTTGATATAGCCCTTCTATTGTTAACATAACTTCTGTATTAAAGTTATCTGATGTGGATTGCAAAAATATGGATAGCAACTAAAGGCAGAAAAAAAGTTTGGGGCTTTGTGTATATCTTGGCTAGCATTTAGTGGGCCATAGAAAACTTGCAGCCCTACTTAATAGCAGTTTTGCATCACTGGGTGCCTGCATTGGTGATTTCCATTCCTTCTTGTTGCCAGTCAGAATTTCATTCAACTGGCCAAAGAGAAAAGTATGAACAATGGCAGCCAACCAGTACTCTATCCCCAGACTCATTCTTTTTGCAGCAAGGGGGGAAAAAGCTACAGAAGGGAAACAAAACTTCCTGCAATGCAGCTGTGGTTGATGGGTTATGGCAACAAGAAAGAATAGCATTTTACATTTCTTAGGACAGGGGTGTCAAACTGGTGGCCCAGGCCGAATGCATCACACGCAGGTCATACCGAACCCAGCTCCATGAATGGGAAAATTGTTGTGAAAGATCACGTGGCGGCAACGTGACATGACAAGTTTGACACCTGTGTCTTATGAAGTTGAAGGAAGGACAAAAGAACACTTTACCACCAGTAGAAACTGCCTGTTCTGCAGCCTCATTGGAAACACGGCAAGAGACTATTTCCTGTAGAGTGGGAGGTGATTGTTGACTAGGCTTCTCAACTGCTCAGAGGTTTTACAATATCGTGGAGATATGAGGGTGACACCAATTTCAGATTTTAGAAACTGTATATATGGAGGGAGCCAAACCAGTTACCATATAGGACACAGATTTGTGGGAATCTATTTTGATGGTCTCCACATGTGGTCTGTAACACTCAACTCAATCCTGATGGGAGCCATTATAAAGAGTTAAAGAGAAGCAGTCATAGTATTTTTGTTTGCGGATATGTTGCTCTCTAAATTAACTTGAAGAGAAATAAATCAGCAGGAAGGAAATTCAATAATGACAATGTTAGCTATCAAAAATGAAAGAGATATTGAGAACAGATGGAAGTGACAAAAGCAGATATATAGGGTAACTTGAAGATACTGAATTTCTTTAGTCCAGAAAAAAATGTTGAGTGGAACCCAATAATTCATGCCATAAATGTTTAGATTATAGAAGGAGATTTATTTAATTTTAAAGATTTACATATTAGATTTAAGAAAATAACTAATTTCAACCTAGATACCAATGCTTGATAAATTTATAGTACTATACACAATCAATCAATTCATACCATACTTGGAGTCTCAATCCAAAAATCTCCAAATTAAATCTTTTTCATGAAGAAAACTTTGAGATCTCACAACTTTTGTGAAGTTTTCTATGGTCTTTGGAATTCACACATATTTAAAATTAAATAGAATTATATATTATTCCGGAAGTTATATTAACAAGTCCTATGCTCATCTTTGTCATAAAACCCAGTAAAATGTAAAATAACATTACATTGCTGGTTCTGTTTATGTCCAGAGATTTTATGCAGTTGTCCTTATTTCTGCAGAATCTCTGGTAACCTGAGGATTTTCATATACCCTTGCTTTTTAAATTACAAACAGAAATTTGATGTGACAACAGCTTTCTGTGATTTCATTAAAATATGGCTCACTGGTATGTTCCCTTATTAGAAAACCTGTATGAGAAAACAAAGTATCTCCTTTACTGAAGCTAAACTTTAATCGAACTCTGAAATTAATGACAATAATTTTAGATGGAGATACTACAATCTGACTCATCCAGCAGCAGAGTTTTATGCATGACTTATCAAAAATAATTTGTGTTAAATTCAATGGGATTGATTCCTGAGTGAGTGGATGAAGAGTTGCAATGTAAGTTGACAGTCAGAGCTGCAATGTAAGTTGAGCTGCTAGTGCTGTGATGGCAAACCTATGGCACGGGTGCCACAGGTGGCAGATGTAGCAATATCAGTGAGCATGCCAGCTCAGCTCTTACATGCATGTGCATGCCGGCCAACTAATTTTCAGGCCTTCTGGGCCTACCAAAAGTAGGGAAACAGGGTGTTTCCTGCCTCCGGAGGGCTTGGAGTGGGGAGGCCCATTTTCTTTCTCACCTGGCTCCAGATCCTTTCTATGCATCTGGGAAGGGCGAAAACACCCATTCCCACTCCCTCAGAGGCCCTCCTGAGGTTTGAAACAGCCCATTTCCCAACTCCTGGTAAAACAGGAAGTGCCTTTTTTGCTGTCCCCAGCCTCCAGAGACTCCTAGAGAGGCAATAGATATATTTACACAAAAGCAACTTTTCTTATAGTTTAACTGTAGATTTGTTTTTAAATTGTGGCAGCAATCACACACACAACTACTTACAAGTACACCCAATTTAATTTGATTTTCTTATTTCTGGGTAGAGAAACAATATAGTTTAATAGCTGTATTGAGCAGTTTTCATTATTACAAAAATAAGATAAAGTTAGTAGGTTTTGTGGCAAATATTCAAATATTAACAAACAAACACTGAACAGGGTATTTAAGATGATGCATGTTTAAAACAGTGCTGTTTGTCATTTAGCATTAGCTGACATATTTTATATATTGCTACAGTAATGAAATGATTTGCTTATTTTGTAAGGCCTAGTTTTCATTTTAAACTCTTCAAGAAAGCTGCTGTGGTCCAAAGTAATTATTTTAAATTGAGTTGGCACACATCCAGTTCTTAAGTGGGAGAATTAAGTCTTTTTTTTACTGTTTTCAACAGAGGTAATTGTTCTTAAAATAGTTCTTTAATTCAAAATCCTTACGGTCAATACCTCAGACACAACTTAACAAAATTATATTATTGTGGTGTGATTCCATTTCCATTTAATTATATGGTGAGAACAGAAATGAATATAGATAGACCTCATTTAGTGACCACAGTTGGGACCCACAACTTGGTTGTTAAATGAAATCATTAAGTCAAATCACAACTTTGCTTATGAATTTACTTTAGCTTTCCTTTGCATTAGAGACCTGTGAAGTTCATAAATGGAAGGCTTTGTTGCTGAATTACTTTTTCATTACCTTCACAAATGGGAACAGTCACTAAATGAGGAAATTGCTAAATGAGGAAATTGCTAAACACAAACTACCTGTACTCTGGATTACAACGATATTCAAACTGTTTTATATAATTTGTATTAATATTCAAGAGTCAGCCTCTCATTCTGAAGAGATTACAGATCTATGTTCTTCAAATCCCAGTAGATAAGCATTTTAGGTTGCAGTCCTTATCAGGAGCAAAAGCAAGATGCAGGGCAACCAGATTTGATTCTGTGCTCTGGAATTGGTGTGATTCTTTTCACTGAAGCAAAATAGCACAATACAAGGCCTCCTATCTCTTTTTTTGCAAAAGTCAGAAGCAGCTTTTGTGCAGAGGAAGCAGGTCACAAGAGACCACTGCTTTGAAGCTTTCTGCTCTGCTCTCCAAGTTCTCCAGAAATACTTGTCAAAGCCAGAAGTGTGAAGGAACTGCAAAACAGAACGAAAGCAAAACAATGTGATTATTTTATTAACTTTCAGAAGGGGCAATATTGTTCCACAAAGCAGCTTCAAACTTTCATTAAAGTGAAATATTCCTTTGAACTTTTGCAGTCTTGCTGCTGTTTCTATCTTTCTTATAATGAAACTTGAAATGATATAATTTGGCTTCTAGCCTGATTAGAGTTAATAACTTCATACTTATTAATAAATTCAATGTGTGCCATTTCCTAAGCTCAGTAATTCCTAGGTGTAGAACTGACAGCGTATAACATTTATTATTAATCCTTGTTCAGGCTGGATGATGTTTTAGATTTAGGGTTAAGTAGTTCTTTGGAGCATACTGGACCACAGGATTGTGTTTTGTAGTTGATTCCAAAGAAAGATATGCTTGATTTAAAGCAGGGGTGTCAAACTCAGGATGACATGTCACGTCATTCTGAGTTTGTGACACGTGAGACACGTGAGACACGTGAAGTATCGTGACTTTTTCCCCTTCATTAAAATAGGGGTGGGCGTGGCCAGTACATGATACATCCAGCCCGTGAGCCATGAGTTTGACACCTCTGATTTAAAGAGTTGTAGGCAACATCTATAGAGATTCAAAAGTAATCTGGGTCAGAACTGCCAAACTCGCAGCCCGTGGGCCAGATGCGTCACATGCTGGCCATGCCCCATGCCCAGTTTAGCAAAGGGGGGGGGGAGTCCTGATACATCACGTGATGCCATCACGATGACACAAGTTTGGCACCCCTGATCTAGGGCATGATTGTTCCAAAGATGCAACTGGGCTTTGTTTTTCCTTGAAGATGTTTCACTTCTCATCCAAGAAGCTTCCTCAGTTCTTGGATGAGAAGCAAAACTTCTTCAAGAAAAACAAAGAAAGTCCAATTGCCTTTAAAAAAAACCACACACCTTTAGGAGTTGCAGACAAATGTTTCTTTGTCAGTGCCCTTGCAAGATGTTACCAAAACACCTCTTTGTTTTCAGATCCAAATCATTGCACAGCCTTCATTGCTATTTACATTAGAGAACTAGTTTTGTACAGTGGTTAAGGCATCAGACTCAGAAAGCAGGAGACCATGAGTTCCAGTCCTGCTTTAGGCAGAAAGCCAACTGGTGATCTTGGGTGAGTCACTTTCTCTCAGGCAATGACAAATCACTTCTGAAAAACCTTGTCAAGAAAACTGCACAGACTTGTCCAGGCAGTCTTCAAAAATCAGAAACAGTTGAATGAAGGAAGATAATGAAGAAGAAAAACTACTACCTGATCTACTACTTAGCCAGTTTACCAATATTTTTACCCTGTTTAAAAACCTTATATCAATGATGCATCCTTCATGTAAAGTTATCATGAAATACTATATACCCAAAATAAAATTTGTATCTATTTGAATTTGTGTTCAGTAAAGATTCAAATAAGAATTACACTGAATCGTAACCAGTATTTCTAGTTAGTGAAAATCATAGGCCCTTTATATTCGATGTCATTAACTTACTGCTTCATTTTATTTATCTTCCAGGAAATATTAAATATTTCTCCAAAGGGCAGTCATTGAGCCATACTTGATGAGGTAATTGTTGGCAACTCATTAATCATTATATAAAAATGTAGAGTTACCACATGTCCTTGAGGAATGCTATCAATTGTCTAAAGTGGGAGCACTTTTTCAGCCTAATTATTGCTGAACAGACAGTTGTGTTTCTTTTGCCCCCAATGATTGGCTTCTTTTTGTCAATTACATTTAGTGAGAAAAATCCCTACTTGTTCAAATATTCAAATCAGTTTTGCACAGGAGACAGACTGAAGTAGGAGGATCTGGTGCTCGTGTTGGCACTTCTTCTGTTCTGTTTTAGAAGGAGAGAGGAAAACAGATTCTCAGCTTGATAGATGTAGGAAAAAACAGCAATAGTAGAAAGACAAAGTGAGTTAACACATGGCAATACAGAATTTCATGACAAACAATTGCACTACTACTCAAAGTTGCTTCAGGGCTGTGCTGCAATATTGGTGTTTTGTTTTGCTTTCTTTTTGCTACCAACAATTCATTTTATATTCAAACTAGGAAATATAATTAAAATATGGGCAGCAGCAATATAAAATCTTGGGAGAGAGGTATATCACAATGGATTTAAATCAGTTAGCCCTTTAGTAGAATCGGGTTTTTTTCTGGCTATGTTGCAATCATCATCATCATCATCATCATCATCATCATCATCATCATCATCATGGTTTTGTTAGCATTAATCTTTCCAGGACTTTTTATATAGCATATCAAGATCACAGCAACTTTCACAGCAAAACTATAAAAGGCTAATGCATTTTGAATTAAGTTTAATGATAGGCTGTTTAACATTTTGTCTTCAATCAAATCAGCTTTTGTAGGACAAATAAGTAGTTGGTTTTTTCCCCCCACAAAGAAAGGACACCTAGAGTAGATATATAATTTAAAATTTCTATCAGATGTTTTTCAGATTGCTATATTTTGCACCAACTGATTTTGGAGGAAAATCCTAATCTAACATGCAATAGTTCAGGCAGTGCTCACTTAATAATGCGATTTAGGATTGGAAACTCATGTCATTAAGTGATGGATTTGTAATCCAAAAAACTATGTGCCTGTGCACCTAGTGACAACAGTTTCACAGTCCCACTTACCATCATTAAGCAAGGACTGTGCAAGTCGTTATATGACTGTAACTTCCTTGACTTTGTCACCTGTCTATGGAATTGTACGATGTAATCAGAAGCTGAGCATGAAGCATCCAGATTATGGTCATATGACCATGGGAACACCGTGACAGCCATAAGTATGAGGATTCATCATAATTGCCACATGTTAAGTGCCGTCATAAATTTTAAAACTCACCAAATGATTGATCATTTAAATGAAGACCACCAGTATAATCTAAACTTATTATCAAGCCATAGACATTAAAAATCTGTCCAAGTAATTTTGCAGCTAGTGAAATGAAATCCATGCATATAGCATTCTTAACCTATAAAGACAAAGATGAATTTGCCAATACAAACAAGTAGGATCCAACCTCCCCACATTTTTCAGATTTTACACAATTCAATCAGGCTTTTGTCTTTTTTTCTCTTGATTTAGAATCAGTCCACTGTTTGGCCAAGCATTCACTGACCTCCTCTACTTTCTCACCTGCAACCAATGATGGGATTCAAGTAATTTAACAACCGGTTCTCTACCCTAATGATTTCTTCTAACAAGCAGTTTGCCAAACTGGTCAGAAAGTTAACAACCAGTTCTCCCGAAGTGGTGCGAACTGGCTGAATCCCACCACTGCCTGCAACTGATAAAAGAGAGATAGCCACATGATATTAATATATTGACGGCACTGAAACCTACAAATGACTCCACTTAGCACTTCCAAGTAGAGGTTGAACACCGGGAATATGAGATGGAGAAATATCATGGGGTGAAATAATATTCTCCAACATTATTGATTGGAATCAATTGTCCAACTACTTGTGGAACTGTGATAGCAACACTATCTAAACCAGTGTTTCTCAAACTTGGCTATTATAAGACATTTATTTAGAGTAGAATAACAGAGTTGGAAGGGACCTTGGAGGTCTTCTAGTCCAACCCTCTGCCCAGGCAGGAAACCCTACACCACATGTGGACTTTAGCTTGCAGAATTTCCCAGCCAGCAAGGGAGTTGAAATCCACATACCTTAGAGTTACCAAGGTTGAGAAACTGATCGAAACTGACAACTTTCCAGAATAATTTTCATTTCTTAACAATATGCATTAGTTTATAATATCAGGGAAAAGTTTAGTGTACATTAATTCATTGATAGGTGAACTGAGGCCTTGCCAACGGTGATATATAATTACGAACAAGGTCTGTCGTAAATATCAAATATTGTGTTTACAATTCTGTAAGGATGAAGACTTCTTTTGAATGTAATATTAATCATATTTTCCTACCTCTATACATCTGTTCTTGTTTGTTAAAATAAGATTTTTACTGAATAAAAATAAACCTGCTATTTATTTTTATTCATTTCTGCCACGCCAGTATTGAGCTGAACACAGTTAAAAGAGCTGCATTCTAATGGAAGAGAGCCCTGCACAATTTAAGATTCAAAATTTTAAAAAGATAGTTAAAGAGAATGGCTCAAGAACACATTGATGGCCTGCACTGCAACTAAAAATAATTATCCAAAAACGTTTCTTTTGATTGATAATTTGACTTCATGCTCTTATTTCCCATTATTATCACTATGATTATTCATCAAGGTGATCTTTAGAGAGAATCTCTCTTTTTGTTTGTGCCCTTCAAAATATTGCTTGTGCTAAACTTCAAAAGAGAATCATTTATCATTTTGACTTTAATTTGACCTTATTACCCATTAAGAAGGAAATTATCATTATCCTTTGAACATTTAGTATTTTCATTTCTATTCCCATAGTGATAAGGAGAAATCTGATTTTTAATTTTAAAAAGAAAGAGAAAAGCTATTTAAAATAGTTCATTTATCCTTGCACCTATTTTCTTATTTCTAAAAGATTAATATTCTTTCTTTTAGAATAAGCAATAACTGAAGGTTAAAGAAAATGCAGTCCCCAACTTTTTATATTTTAAAAATAGCAACTAGGAACTTAATTGGGAATAACCATCATCCAGCTATTATACTGTGATTGACATTTTTTTTTACATATAAAAACTTTCCGTCTTTTCTTAAATACAGATTTGAATGAAACTTGTGTATCTAGAAATTATTGCAATTGCTTGTGTTAAGGAAGCCCAGATGGACAAAAACTCTGTCTCTGCAAGCCATTAGTCATGTACAGAAGAAACTGCTCTGTACACACTCATTCATATTTAAGATATAACATTATATCTTTATGATAGAGTTCAGTTCTGTAATCTCCTTTGCAAAAGGGACGTTTCAAAGGGATATCTTTTTCTTTCTCATGAGTACTGGACTACATGAATCTTTCCAAGTTCACTTGGTCTTTCAAAAAAAAAAAGTCTTAATATGAAGCAGAAAAGAATCTCTAATTCATTCCCAGTGCGTTTGTCACTAACCAATCTCACATGAATACAATAAACCTTTGAACTTTCTCTCCTCATTTCTTGAAGTTTTCCGCTATCACTCTTGGCCAAATATTAGAAATACTGGGCAAGTTAAAACATTTGTATGCAATACAAATGGATAGAATCTCAACTCATCAGTTACAAAAACTGCTTCAAACAACAAAAGAACCAGACCCACTCAGAACTACCTGGTAGAAGATATGTGAATTATATTAACATATAGACCAATCACCTAAATATATTTATGGCGGGGGGAAGGACAGGGAGAATGATATTGATAATATTATGGCAATAATATTACATGAAATGCAATATATAAAATGTACATAAACTCCACTTTCTAGTGGTAAGTCACTGGAGATTGAAGTTTATGTACATTTTATACATTGCATTCAGTGGTGGGATTCAGCCAGTTCGCACCAATTCGGGACAACTGGTTGTTAACTTTCTGAGCAATTTGGCAAACTGGTTGCTGGAAGAAATCATTAGGGCAGAGAACCTGTTGTTAAATTACTTGAATCCTATCACTGATTGCATTTCATGTAATATTATTGCCATATTATTATCAATATCATTCTCCCTGTTCTCCCGCATATGTAAATCTCCTTCTTATGTAAACCTTCCCCATATGTAAATCTATTATCAATCATTGTTAAAACTTTGCTATTAATATTTATAGAAGAGACAGCAATAAAAGTTTGAAATCACTTATATTAATTGAGGCAGCTACTATATCTTGGCCACAAAAGAATATGTGCGCATACTAAAGATATGCTTTGGACTCAGTTGAAGCCCATACCTAGTCATACCAAGTTCAACAATGCATAGCAAGCAGAAACTAGTTTTCTTTCCTTTTTAATTTAAATCTTCTATGTAAAATGCAAAAAACAAAATGCTTTTTAAACAGAGTCCTTTGTTTTTTTCCAAAAACCCATAAAACTTTATTTAGACAACAAGTGTACTATTCTTTCAAAGGATCACTAAATCTGTAAAGAATCCTTTCAAGATAAGATAAGCACTTCAGAACTCATGTCAGGCATTATGTAAGTAGATGCTGGATGGAAACCAGTAGTTTACTGCACCCATAAAAAATCAGCCATTCTAAGCAATGTGAGATTTGTTCATAACAACTAAAACAGTCAAAAATTACAGGACAGTTCCCCTCCTTAATTGAGTCAGCAAATCCATCATCAATGAAACATTCCAAACTATGTTCACAGAAAAACAGTCTGCTTTAAATTGCTTTAAAAATCAAACAGCCAATACTTAAATTAAGCTGCCTCTTTATGGGTTAGACCTGAGACAAATGTTTTGAGGACATGGCACAGAAAAAAATGGTTACCAGAATATGTTCATTGTGCACTGTCAGGCAAGTTAAAGTATATTTACTGTAAAGTGTTAGAAACTCAGTACATTGGCACTTAAAAGGAAAACATCTGTCAGCTGAACTTTTTAATATGTGCAATTGTACACAAAATGTTCTACCCCGGTGTTCAATACATATTCAAATCATGCTCAGCTTTTAACAATATAAGTTGAAAAATGAATTGAAGTTCAAATACAGAGCCAGCTCTTGATCAAAGCATACCCATATCTTCCTCCTCACAAAAGCATTTATTATATGCATCTTCGACGACTTCAGAGTTTGTATGCATATTTCCAGAACAAAAGATATAATTATATTATATAGGGATATCTTTCTAACAAAATTTGTGTTAGAAATTTATGTCAAAAATATTCAATCTCACATTCTTTTTTGAAAAGCTCTGTAGTGTTTTGCGGTAGGCACTTTTTGTAATTTTATACATCCTTTATTCCAAATAAAGGTTTGTGGATCTAGAATATCTCTTGTTCTAAATTTAGATATAATATCCTGAATCATTAATATGGTCCAATGCCCATTACAGTTTCTTAGTCTGTTTTTTATAATTCAAAGAGTTATACAAAAAAAAGTGTTGAAGAAAATGAATGTTTTAGAATATAAGTAGTCATAAATTCCTGAAGAAACTAGACTAAATAGCATTAAGATGTTATATAAAAAAGACCTAGCTTGAATATGATAGATTTACTCATCCTTAACAATTTATTCTTTAAAAATATATTTCCTTGTCTGTAGTGATTAATGGCCATTTCTTAGACAGTTTCTTGTAAATGATTTCTTGTCATGAGCATTCAGTACCCAGCAATGCAACAGTTTATTTCCCAGTCTTAAATCATTATAAGCTTGTTTCCTATACATGCAACTATGCTGTTTAGCATAAATTTAAAGGCTGTACAACCCTGAGCCCAGAGGGATCCCAAAAAATGGACAGGAGCTTGATCACTCAAAGCAATCTTAAGGTTAGAATACAAACTCAACTACCCATAGATTCAGATGTCTTTAGAACTGATTGTTGACAATTTATCCCAAACAAAAGAGGCAATACATATAAGCTTTGTAGCTGAGAGACTACACTGTTTTTCTTCTTGAGGAAACACAACTTCTCTTGATAAGAAACCTCCTTTCACTTTGCAGCCTTGATTTTTATTCAAGTCTGTTAGAAGCTGCTGCAGCTCCTGGAAGCATTTCTGCTTCAGTTGGGTTAATTTAACTAAATCACCATTGACCTTATTCACTGCATCAAAGGTTTGCTTAACCCTATGATTTACTCTACTAGTCATTTATCATGGCATCTGATTTGCAAGAAATGCATATACGTGACCATCTGTGAAATAAATGGAGCAGATTCTGAGGTCCACATGCATCCCTCAGATGTTCTATAATAATAATAAACACTCCTATATAATTTGAACAATACAGCCAAAAGACATACAGAGCTAGATGCAAGCATTTCGTACTGACTTACCAGTACCTACATTACAATAACACTGTTAAAATCAGCCTCAAATATAAGATCTAGCAAGAGCATTAGTTAAGCCTCATGATGGCCAAAAAAGGCAGTTTAAGACCATGATTTGCTGTTGTTGGATTTCTCAAGGCTCTTTGGACCCATTTCAGAAGATGCTCCTTACTATCTAAGGGTGTCACCAGGTGGATCAAAACTCTGCATTCAAAGTTCTATTGTGCCATAGGAACTCTCATTTCCTGCAGTTTGCTGAGGCAGTTGCCATTAACCGTTTGAAGTCTCCCTTATGCATGCAGAAATGGCTTTATATCAATCTGTTGTGGCCCACCAGCAGCCTGCGTGGATTGTGGCTGATCCTGACGATGAGGAGGTGGTGTCGCACCAGCAGCTTATGCAGCCGGTGCTCGAGTTGGACAGCGAGGAGGCTGAAGAGGATGTGGTGCCAGAGGCAGAGACTCAGCCAGGGCCTTCAGAACCTCCAGAGGCTCCTTCAAGTGAAGAGAGTGAAGTGGAGGAGCCTCTTCTCAATATTCGAGCACGCAGGGCTGCCAAAAGGCAGGAATGGCTACTCAGGAGGAGGTCTTCTTGAGAGTAAGGCTTGGGGCTAATTGACCACTCCCTTGGCCTATTTAAGTTTGCACACAGCTGGCAAATGTTGCTGGAAACAACGTTTGGTCCTACACAGAGCATTTTGAAAGTGAGTTTTTGTTACAACTTGGTTTCTCGGCTGATTGCCAACCCTTGTCGGGCTTTGTTTAATCTCTGTAATTCATAGCAGCTGATAAGGACATTTGTAGTTAAAGCCTGCATTTTGAAAGCGGTCTGTTTGTATTAAACAGAGTTTTTGGAGCTCTGTGTGTGTGCTACACTTCTTGGGACCCGTAGCTGGGGCAGAATACAATCTACATGTCCCATGGGTGTAAGGCTTGCCATTGGTTGTTTTCTTGCATATTTTATAGGCTTAATTAATGTTCTTGCTAGATCTTATATTTGAGACTGATTTTAACTGTGCTACTGTAAAGTAGGTATTGATGAGTCAATACGAAATACTTGCATCTACCTGTGTTCGTCTTTTGGCTGCACTGTTTAAATTATTAAAAGGGACTAATTGTTTTAAACTCCTGTATAAAGTAAAGGGGAAGACAGCACCTACTGGATCAAAAGATTTGGAACTAAATAATAGATATTGTATGGTAAAAAAGACAGATAAGAAAACTTGTTAAATTTTTATCTGTCCTTTGAAAACCGATTAGTTTTCTTTTCCCTCTCAGATTACTTTGTTTTCCACAGATAGTATTACTGGATAAGATCATTCTTTAATCCATCATTAGGGTAAAGGTAGCTTGAAACACACATATATTGTGTGCTTCTAAGAAACACAGTATATATTAGAGCTGTACAAATCTTCTATAGAGGTGCTTCAGAATGAGAGGGACCATGTATGAAGTATCTACTGTTGGATCATTTAAGAAGCCACCTCTTTTTTCCAATTTTATCTTGCTAGTTCGGAAGTCATGGTGTAGTAATTTTTGTCCAGTACTTCTGGAATATTCCTAGGCATGAATAATTAATTGAATCAACTTAAGAAAAAGAGCATCAGAATGAAATTTGCACACTCCGACTCAAAGTCCACTAACAATTTTGTCCTTTGATAAATAATTTCTGCTTATAATGATCATAGCCTGTCTCTAATAACATTATACAGTCAGCATATGCATTCATTTTGAAGCTCGGCTCTTTTTCATTCAAGCTATTTTGAATTTTCCAGGGTATTTTCTGTGTAAGTGCCATGAGAGAGAAAAAAAATGGGGTTTTCCCCCCCAGACAAATATCCCCCCCCCCAAATAGTCCACTCCAAATCCCTAACCAATTTTTTACAGTTCTCTTGCATATTTCTGGTTCTTTATTGCTGTATTGCTTTTTTTTTTTTAAGGAGCTTGATTTTTATGTCACAGAAAAGCGAACACCGTTCCTGTTACCCCTATTTGTTGGGCCCAAGTATTAAATGTGTTTAATTATAATGAAACACAAAATAACAGAAAATCAATAAAAGCTCTACTATGAAGATATACCTGTGGTTCCCTCCTTTCACTCACCCACTCTTTCTCTCTCACCCACAGCTTAATGGACCATTCAAAATGTATCTAATAGGAGCAGCATAATACTTAACTTGCTTTAATAGTATTTAGTATTATTCTAATGGCAAGCATATACAGGTAGTCCTTGATTTACAACAGTACGTTTAGTGACTTTTAAAGTTACAACAGCACTAGAAAAAGTGACTTATGACCATTTTTCACACTTACGACTATTGCAGCATCCCCTTGGTCATATGATCAAAATTCAGATGCTTGGCAACTGGTTCATATTTGGGTTAGTTACAGTGTCCTGGGGTCATAAGACTAGTTTTTGCAAAGTCAACAGGAAACAAGCAAAGTCAGCCAGATTCACTTTACAACCCTGCAATGATTCACTTAACAACTGCAATGATTCACTTAACAACAGTGGCAAGAAAGATCGTAAAATGGGGCAAAATTCATTTAACAAGTGCCTCACTTAGCAACAGAAATTTTGAGCTTCATTTTGGTTGTAAGTCGAGGACTACATGTATCAACAGTCTGGATTGTATGGTTCTATTTGACTGTGATGGATCCTTGCGGAATCATATGCTGAAATTCTCCAACCCATTAGGAGAATCGCATAGTAAGTTGTGTGACATGTCTTTCCTACAATAAAGATAGTGATGAATACAGTTCTGCTACAGGAATGAAGGTTGCTATTAACATATCTGAGAAGGATAGAGGACAGAATAACACATGAGAATGCATGAAACTGTACCGTATATGGAGTAGGTCTCTGCACAGTGGTCTAGCCTCCCGTTTCCCTTATATATGCTCATCCATTGAGATTTCCAATGCTCTTGAACAAGAAAGGAATCTGCTGTATGATTCTATAGCAATGTTCAGGTATTGATACAGTCTAAATTTGCATTTCTCTTTGGGGCTTTCTTACTTTTAACTGAACAAATGATGGGAATTATATGGTTGTTTAAGCAAGATATTCAAGCATGTTCAAGAGAAAGAAAATAGTTTTAACAAGACTTTTTTCTTCTCTCAAATTTCTGGATTTTGAGGGATTGCCTCAGTAGTGGGTTTCAATTTCGGCTGCTACCAGTTTGCTTGTGCAACACTTCTGCACATGCGCAGAGACATCCGGGCAGGTGGGTAGAGCCTCCTGCAGCCGCCGCTATCATTTCGCCTGAACTGGAGAGAACTGGTAGCAACCCACCACTGAATTGGCTTGGAGTTTTTTATGGATGGTTCAAACCTTGCCTTGGTCAGTAACTTTGTTTACATGATATTTGGAAGAATAACATAGAGTAAGAGAGAACCTGGAGAGAACATAGAGTAATACCTGCTGTCTTAGCATCTAACATTTTTGCTCTAGAATAGTCAGTGATACATATAATTCTTCCATACATAGAATTTGTGCATGTTTTAACTGAATATAATGGAAGTTGGAAGTAGAACTTTGAATGGAATCCCATTCTCCATCTTTCACACTGTTATAACTAGAGGACAGGGAAATTTATGCATGTCAATGGAAAAGCAGAAAGGGTCTAAAATGGAGACAAAAGTAGCCAATTAAGATGTTCATTTTCAGAGTTCAAAATGGAGAGAAACTGACTCTTTTTTTTTTTCAAAGTTGCAAAGAGAAGGGGGAGATGCAGGAAATTAAGCCAAGTTATTAAATCCAATTTTTAAATTATTTGGTTTTCAACAGATGAAATACTCTCTGACAGTTGAATTCTTAATTGGAATAGAAGAGTCAGACAAAATATTTCATTAAATTTCACCCATACGCCAAAAAATTATAGGTTTGCTGCCATGCAGTGTTTTTTATAAAGTTTCTTTTTTATGTATTTATGGCATACAGTCTATAAATATAGAAGTAATCACTTCCTTTGAGAGAGCCACCAAGGTGATAAATGTTGTTTTAGCTGTTTTCCTGCTTTTTTACTAGCTGGACTAGAGCATGAATAAATTTGAAAGCATATCTATTTCATTGCCATTTTCCCAACAACGCTAATTCATGCTTTCCTTTACCCCAAGTATCAGTCCATAGAATGTTTATGAACTAGTTAAGGATAACAGAGAACATCTGAGGCTCATAAGGTATTCCTTGTTTAACAACTATTTATTTCAGGATCCAATATGGGTCGGTCATCAGGACCATCTTTCAAGCTTTTGGATTTATGCTGGAGCCCATCTTCAGGGAACTCCTCTCTAGCAGAGCGTGGTGCTGTTCTCTGTGTGTTACTTATAAGGCACCTGTAATATTTATTCAGTGTTATTTAGCATTACTCAAAATAACTCTTTTTTCACAATCAGAATTTCAGCTCTTGGCAGTACTCCTGAATTTATGATTGTAGAGTGCACTTCATCTCACCCCACTTGCCTATCTCCCTCCATCTCTGTCCTTTTGGGCACTCTGCATCCTACTACCTACCGTTTTCCCCCCCTCAGCCCTCAGCTGATCTTCATCATCTTCTTCCTCCAGCTGCTAACAAGTCATACTGAGCCAAGGCTCCTGACGGTCCTTAACCAGGTTCACTTTATCAATAACATGGGAGAAGATGGTGAAGGTTGCCAGGGTCGATATGTGCGTATTCTGGGGGTGTAGGGTAGTAGCAGTAGAGTGCAAGGCATCCAAAAGGACAAGTGATAGGGGTAACATAGGAGGAGGAGGAAGAGTTGAAATAGAGACAAGCACAGCAGGGCAGGAGAAGGATGTGGTAGTTGCCTAAGATAGGCAGTGTCTTTGTCTAACAATTTGTGATAACTCCCTAGATGCTTCCCCAGACACTTCTCCAGATGTAGTTCAGAGGAGCTGGCAACCAAGGGATACAAGCCAGAAGTGGGAGCAGGGGAGCAACTGGTTGAGCAGCCGGCTGAGCTAGAGACAGGAGAGGCACACCTGCAGCTGGGAAGCTCAGAGTCTTCAGGTGGAGAAGGCACACAGCTGCAGGTAGTCAATGGAGATGAAGAAGAACTGCTTCCTCCTTCAGATCTGAGAGCTTGTAGGCGTGAGAGGAGTTGGGCACAAAAAAGGACAACCAGACTACTTGCAAGGAGGCAACCTTGCTCCTCTTGATGAGCTGCACCAGGAAGCAGTTATTTAACTGAGCAAAAGGAGTGAAGTGATGCTGGGAACAAGGTGTCTGTTTCCTTGCTGTGAAAAAAAAAATTACAAAAAAGTTTTGTGTTCTTGCCTTGAATCTCGGATTGTGTGTCTTCAACTGTTCCCTTGCCCTTGGGATTTGTCTTTGCCCTGGGGAATTGCTTTGTCTAGTGGATTTGCCTTTGCTTCTGGGCTTGCCTTTGTCTAGTGGATTGGACTTGTTCCTGCCTTGAGGACTGGTGTTGACTTCTTTTGAGCAGCCTTTAGGACACATTAGGATTTAGCTGGTGCTGACACAGGGTATTGCTGGGGAATTCTAATTTAGGCTTGGAAGCCTTAACAAGATTCCTGGTGTGTGTGAGTGTGAGTGGAAAAGCACACAACTACAACCTGAACTACCAGAACTGCTGTTGCTAAGTAATGTAGTCACATGATGTTTCATTCAATGACCGCTTCACTTAACAACAGAAATACTGGTTCCATTTAGAGTCATTAAGCAATGACTACCTATATAATTTGTGGCAACTTGCAGTTATGTTACACCTACGTGGCAATAGAAGCATCAATTAAGAAATCATCTTTCCTTGGTTTTACAAAATAATATAGTTTCATTATTCTGTGATGCCTTCTAAACTATGAAATAATATGGTTATTATAATTATTATAAATGTGCATACTTTTTCAGTCTAGAGTGTAAAATGTAAAAAAAAAACCCTTAAAATATTAGCAGCAGTAATAAAAATATCTATTATTCAATATTAAACCTATATAGATAAAAGGTACAAAATACCTTTTGTAGATAGAAAATTGTGTTTCAAATATTAGAAATGTGTAAAATTACTAAAAAAGTGAATGGTCTCAGATGTAAAATAAAAGAAATTACTAGAACTTTGCATTACTAATATTAAAACTTTAGGAGTTAAAATTAATACTAAGACTAAGACTATAACAGGTGTCATAGAGTAAGGATTATCAGCAATGAATATTAAAGCTTAGATGATTTAGACAGTATCTTGCAGAGGGTATAGCCTTTTGGTTAATGATGCTGCAAAAAGGTTGTAAAATTGAGTGCGATCATGTGTTGGCCTGCCCAACAACTTACTTATGTCTGTAATTGTGGATTCAATTATAGTTGCAAGTTGAGGACTACCTATACTATAATTTTCCATTCTGTAGCTTCTACTTTCATTACACTGTAGTCTAGATATAGGCCAGTATTTGTGATATAACGAGACATCTCCAATGCAATCTTTAAAAAATGTAGACTTTGTTTTTGCTTTAAATAATTTGGAAACAACAGGTACTGTGTTTCCCCAAAAATAAGACCCTGCCTTATATTTTTTTGAACCCCGAAATAAATGCTTGGTCTTATTTTCAAGGAGGTCTTATTATTTTGGGGACTGTGGAGCAAGAAGGGGTTCCTCTTGCCGTCTTACCTGACTTCCAGCTCTGTCTCCCTAACCCTAACCAGAGGAAATGGCGGGGACCGGCTGCACATGCAGTTAAATATTTTCAGGAGCTTATTTTCAGGGGAGAGTACATTTTGGGGGGAGGCTTATTATCCAGTGAGGTCTTATTTTTGGGAAAACACAGTATATAACCACCTCTTTTGTTGTCAAACAGTTAAGGATGGCAGGTATACTCATTTGAGCACTCTAGACACAATAGGAGGCATGGAATTTCATACTACCAGATATATGAAAAATCACTACTGAATACTTAAACAACGTTATCTGCTCAGTTGTGTGCCCATTTACATGGCAGGTCTCCTTTTAAAAGTTTTGGTGTTTTTTTTCTCTTGATAGTATACTTCTAACTTATCCTCCTGGCACTGATCTTCTGAAATCTCTAGAAGTCCTTGATGATATAACTATCTCATTTGAAACTAACAGAGTGGAAACAAAATTCCCCTCTCTTAATTTAGAAGAATGAAAATCCAAATTTGTTAGGTAGCCAACTACTATCAAGTTGTTTCTGTAGACAAATGATAAAGTCAAACAATAAGGACTTGGATGCAGTTTAGTTTAGTTCCCATTTTGTTGGTAGAACAGATGTTAAATGACCCTGGGGATTACATTTGACCTTAAGCATTGTGTTTTTTATTATGAATTAGAAGTAGCCAGCATTGATCAATTGAAGCGTCCAACTTCTCTCAGAATTTATCTCTATAAGTAGAATCATGTGCTATCTTAAAATCAATACAGATGTGTATGGGGAAATTATACAATAGGTAGAATATTTCTCTATTAAGAACGGAAGGATTAGATGTTGGTCAGACCTTTTGTCCTCCAAATGATTCTTCTGTTCTAGCTAATCCCTTTGCTTCCTGTAAATATGTGCATATGTACTGTATATGTGGCTATATGTATATGTATTTATGTATATGTATATGTATATAAGTGTACCTATACATATATGCATACATATACATTTACACCAGCAATCTAATATTTCTATCATTTGTCTTTCCTCCATTTTTTTAAAAAATGAGGGCTGTAAAATTTAAGGAGGCAACCATGCCTATCTATGGCCGAAAACAGCAAAGCAAAGAGAAGTGCCCACCAGGGTTGGTTATTCTTAATTAATTTAAGAGGTATCAAATTATTGTCTCAGACTTTCTATTATCGTAAGTGGGTAATAAAATCCTTAACATCTGCAACGCTTATTGGAGGCCAAATTAGCAGATCTTCTACAGAGTATCAAGATCTGTTTCAATCCACTGTGTTAAGGATATTGTTGTTGTGTAACAACTAGCAGAGTAAAGTGCACAGAGAAACGTTGCTGAGAGCACTGAGATAGAGATATATACAAACTGGTGTTATCAAAAGTTTTCTTTATAATGGGAAATAAACAATCTCGTAGTCTTCTGAACAGTCCAAGTCTTTACCGGTTAACTCCAAACAAACTCTTACCAAACAAACAGTAGTTGGTTCACAAACCCCGGATGGTAGCAGATCCACCCACACATGCACGCACGCAATGGCAGCTTATCATCCACTGAATACCTTACAGTACCCTTCTTAAATACATTGTTAAATTATAGCATGACTCAGCATTACAGCATGATGCAGCATTAAAGCATAAAGTCACAGAACACATATATTGCCTGGACAACTGTTAGGCCCAAATCATATCCTAACATGCTCCCCTTTGGACAGGTCAATATATACAGTTCAAATACAATATATACAGTTTAGATACAATATATACAGTTTAGATCCTTAATCCATAGCTTTCACAACATGCTTTATGTTTGACAGTACCTTGAGCTTTGGTAAAGTTATCCGCGATATTGTCTTCCGACATGCAATATTCCAGTTTAACCATTTTGCTTTGGATACTTTGGCGAACATTCAGATACCGAATGTCAGTATGCTTGGATCTAGTTTTAACTGCTAAGTTAGTTGCCATTTTTATAGCAGCTTGATTGTCCTCATGTATTAGAATTGGATAATCCATTTTTAAACCAATATCCATCATTAGTTGTTTGTAATATATCAGATCAGTGCATACCAGTGATAGACATGAAAATTCTGCCTCCATTGTAGATAGACTAATGATCACATTAGTGATCACATCAGTAGCGAAACTGGCATCAGCATATGCGCTCAGTACTAAATCTTGGTTAGGTTCTAGATACAATGCATAATGCATCGTCATTTTCAGATATCTTAGTATACGCTTTGCGGCCTGCCAATGCCTATCAGTTGGCTCTGAGTTGTATCTTGCTAATTGGTTCACGCTAAATGAGATATCCGGTCTCGACCAATTGCTGATATAAGATAGACTACCTATAAGAGACTGGTAGATCTCCTTACTAAAGTTAGGGCTTTGGATCTCCTCATGGTTAAAATCCTGTGCCATAGGTGTCTTGGCTGGCTTACAAAGCTCCATGCCATACCGCTTCAACATCTGGCTAATTTTGCTAGATTGAGATATTTTATAACCTCTAGCTGTTTGACTAATATCTAGTCCCAAATAATGCCTGATATTTCCTAAATTTCTGATCTTAAATTTAGTCTGTAACTGGTGAACAATATCTATGGCTTCCTTGTCAGTTTTAGTTATTATAGCTATGTCATCTGTGAACAATAACAAAAATGAAACTAACCCATTACTTTCTCTCTTAAAGAGACATTTATCCGCTATACCTTTATGAAAACCAATCCTATTTAGCTCTTTAACAATACATTGGTTCCACTCAAACCCTGATTGTTTCAAACCATAAAGGCTTTTCTTGAGCTTCCAACAATCAGTTTGGTTTTGTGTTTCAACTCCCAAAGGCTTCCTCATATAGATGGTGTGCCTTAATGGAGCATGCAAGTATGTCGTCTCCACATCTATATGGTTAATACTATATTTGTTTTTAGCCGCCCATACCAGCATTGTTCTTAAAGTACTAGCACGTAAACTAGGAGCAAAAACCTCATCGAAATCTTTTTCGGTCTGAGAAAAACCTTGAGCTACAAGGCGAGCTTTATGGGTTACTGTCCCATCTATACCTTTCTTAATTTTGTAAACCCATCTACAACCTATTAATTTCTCACCAGGTGGCAATTTCACATTTTCATAAACATCTAGATCAGTCAATGACTTAATTTCCTTATTCATTGCCTCCTTCCAAGCCTTCTGCTCTTTTTCAGGATAAAGCCTGATATCATTATAACTTGAAGGTTCGATGTTAACTTGGCAAACTACAGTTGCCTTATATCGATCTGGTGGATGCCTTTCCCTAGTAGATCGTCTAGGCAGTACAGGACTCATTTCAGATGTTTCAGTTTCATCCTCCCCTAAACCTACTTCCTGTTCCTCAACCTTAATAGAGGATTCTACAGTATCTCTATCCTCAGGACTCTCATCAGGGATATGATGCTCTATCCTAACAGTATTATCATGTCTGAAATCTGCACGCTCTAGTTTATCTCATCCTTCGTGCTCTAGAAATTTGGCACTTGCACTACAGTAAACGCTAGTAGTACCCTGTGCCCAAAATCTAAAAGATCTATGATTTGATTCATAGCCAACGAAAAACATTTTTCTGGCTCTTTGTTGATCCTTTCTCCTAACACTAGATGGAATATGTACCCAAGCTGGGGCTCCAAATGTGTGTAAATAACTAAGATTTGGTTTCCTCCCATGCCATAAGGTGAATGGTATCTCACCTGTAGAGGAATGAATCACGTTGTTTAGCACATGGTTAGCACACATAACAGCCTCGCCCCATAAATTTTCAGGCAAACCAGAATCTGCCAACATAGTTCTAATCATGGCTTGTAATGTTTGTCCTCGCCTCTCAATATAGGAATTATGCTCTGGTCTGTACGGCGCAGATCGTTTATGCTGGATCCCTGCATCCTGCAAAAACTTTTCTAACCTTTGGTTAGTAAATTCTGTACCATTATCGGTCACTAAGCATTTCACTTTAAATTTCTGCTTCCTTTCCACAAAACGCAGCCAGTTTTTTATATGCTGGAATGTTTCAGATTTTGTTTTCATAAGATAATAGAATCCATATCTTGAATAATGGTCTACTATGCTTAGAATATAGCACGCACCTCCTATACTGGGTTTCTTGGGTCCAATTAGGTCTATAAACACGACCTCTAACGGCTTTGTAGTTTTAAAACCATTAACACAGTTTGCTGGTGTAACCCTACTTTTTTGCTGACTACAGGCATTACAGTTCAGATATTTACTACATGCTTGTAGTTTTATCCCTTCTGATAATTGCACTGTCTTCTTTAACGTCCTGAAATTTAAGTGCCCAAGTCTCCGATGTAACAGATGAATACATTCATCATGTGGTTTAACATTCTCATAAACAGACTTAGACTTAGCCACCAATACTGGGTTCTCCCTTAAAATGAATAAATCATTTTCTAAACTTGCAGTAACAACCCTGCCATCTTTTTCTATAAGACACTTATCATTTTTAAATGTTACTGTAAACCCAAATTGTACCAAAGATTTAACAGATAATAAATTGAATTTTAAACCAGGAATATATAACATAGGCAATGGTTCAGTACTAAATGACCAACAAGCAACACCCTTTCCAGCTACCTTAACCTTCCAGCCATTTGCTAGTTTAACATGTTGGTTACTCTTCTCCATTTTAACAAAACATTTTCTATTTCTAGTAATAGATTGAGAAGCACCACTATCAACAACCCAACAATCCTGGTTAACATCAGTAGTTGAACTAGATATAGCTAAATTACAACCCTTCTTGGGTCTATTATTTTCCCTAACAGGCATTTTCTTATTTTTTACAATATTTAGCTATATGCCCTTTAGTCCCACAAGCAAAACAACGTTTTACAAAATAAGCAGTTGAGTACATTTTTTCTTCTTTTGGTTGTTGCACTCTCAATTGATCCCTTTCTTGTCTTCTTTTGGATTCTTCCAACAACCTACCGGTTATGCCAGCCAATGTCAGTTCATCTCTGGACAAAACCTCTAACAAAGAAACAAAGTTGTCATAACTATCGTCCAAAGAAGAAAGAATTATGTACACTTGTTGTACATAATTCTTTCTTGTTGTATAATAATTCTTCTTGTTCAGAGAAAACAAGTTCCTTTTCATGCAGCTCCTGGAAAATTCTGGTCATGGATTCCAAATGAGCCATCATATCTCCCCCTTTAAGAAGATGTTGTCTAAATAATTTTCGTGTGAGATATATATGAGCACCCACAGAGTCACGAACATATAGTCTCTTCAACTTGGTCCAACACCTAGCAGCAGACTCTTCGCCATGGATATGGACAAGCTGCTGGTCACCCAGTGTCAGTCCAATAATACAAAGAGCTCGTTCATTGTCTTTGTTAAACTTGGCTACTTTCTTGGCATCTTCTTCATCAGCAGGATCCCATGCTGTTACATCTGGTGGATTATTAACTATGTCCCACAGTCCTTCTCTACGCAAAAGTAGACTACATTTTGTAGACCAGGATACATAGTTTGTTCCGTCCAGCCTGGTTATCATGGAAAAATTTGCTGCTTGTTCTAGTGCCATCTTCACTTAGATTGTTTATCACAAACACAGTTTGTACTACTCACAAACTCAAACTAGCTCTCAGTTTAACTCTGAAAAAATCCTAGTTAGTTCCAGTTGGTCCTGATTGGCTCTGGGCCCATAACCAATGTTAAGGATATTGTTGTTGTGTAACAACTAGCAGAGTAAAGTGCACAGAGAAACGTTGCTGAGAGCACTGAGATAGAGATACATACAAACTGGTGTTATCAAAAGTTTTCTTTATAATGGGAAATAAACAATCTCGTAGTCTTCTAAACAGTCCAAGTCTTTACCGGTTAACTCCAAACAAACTCTTACCAAACAAACAGTAGTTGGTTCACAAACCCCGGATGGTAGCAGATCCACCCACACATGCACGCACGCAATGGCAGCTTATCATCCACTGAATACCTTACAGTACCCTTTTTAAATACATTGTTAAATTATAGCATGACTCAGCATTACAGCATGATGCAGCATTAAAGCATAAAGTCACAGAACACATATATTGCCTGGACAACTGTTAGGCCCAAATCATATCCTAACACACTGCATCATTGTTGTATACAATAATTGTCAAAAAATAACTCCGAGGTAGCAGTCACAGGAAGCTGGCCATTTTTATGGTAATCTACAGTGATGTACCAAAAATAAAGCTAAATTCTTATTATTTACAACTTGTATATTTATCAATTTATCACTTATTGCTTGTATGTACACTGAGAATTTATACACCGGAGACAAATTCCTTGCATGTCCAATCACACTCGGCAAATAAAAAAATCTATTCTATTCTATTCTAGTTTGGTCTAATCTAATCTAATCTAGTCTAGTCTAGTCCAGTCCAGTCCAGTCCAGTCTAGTCTAGTCCAGTCTAGTCATCTTGTGTCGTGTCTAGTGTGTCTAGTGTTTAGTCTAGTTTATTAGATGTATGTATGTATGTATGTATGTATGTATGTATGTATGTATGTATGTATGTAATTCATACTTTTATATAGCTGCCCATCTTCTGACTAACTCCGGATGACTGCCTAGTATATTCCACTGTGATACTTTTGTTATCTTTGAGAATTTGCTTATAGAGCAACTTTTGCTTAAGTTCCTGGACTAACATTACTTTTATATCAATTATATCAATGGCAATAAATGTGAAATTTTTTTGGTGTCCACATATTCCTTTTCAATTTATGGCTTATAGTAACATTACTTTTTCTTATATTGGTCAATATTACAATATTTTTTGTAAATCCTGCACAATTTTTTCCCCATGACTAAGATTAATTTAGGATAATCTTCAAGACATAAAAAAAAAATCATTAAATAATTGTTGAGTTATTGCCTTCCCAACAAGGGGAAATCATTTAATTTACACCCATGTGTTTCCTCCCCATTGATATTACAGAAAGAATTGAAACCTTGATTATTTTCCCAGGTCCTCAGATAGGATGATGGTGAATCTCTGAAAGATTTGGTTTTACGTGGTGTCGTTTTTTTTCTCTGGATACACATTAATTTGTTATTTTACTTATTCTTCCTTTTTTCTCCTTTTTGATAGTGTAAAGCAACCAAGTCATTGGGAGTTAGATTTTTTTAAAAATTTATGTATAATTAAATAAATAGTAGGATATGTTCCTCCCTGAAAAATCATGTAGCTCATATAAATTCCTCATGTAAGACTATGGAATAAGAGATTTTAAGCATAAAGTGTAGGAAGTGGTCACACTCAAATTTGGTATAACTTCAAAGCTATTTGAATAATGGAGAAAATTACCAGAGATGATATAGTTAAGAACATTAATTTTATTTCCCAGTAAGTAAATATTTTTTATGAATTATAATTTTGGAGTGTGAACCTTTGAAAATGGTATATATTATCAATAGTAACCATCAGATCTAAATGGATTCTCATGTAATCCACCAACTATTCTTCAAATTGCATATTATGAGAAGAAGCAAGCAGTTGGGCAAGCAGATCTAATATTTAGCATATAAACTGTTAAAATTGGAACCACCCTGACATTGAAATCATCTGCAACCACTACATATGAATGGGCCAGCAGAGGGTTGGATGTCAGTTAAGAAAGTTCCTAATTCAAAACACTATTGCCTGAGTTGCTGAGATTACCTCAGTACAGAGAGATAACTATTAATTACAGCCAAAGTGTAGTGACTTTATGATGTTGTATATAAAGTAATGAAAGCCAACACCTTCAGCCCTCCTTTGGGTCTACCCCATTGTTGGAGGCTACGGAAGAACTGGAGATGTGTGTGGCAGTGAGGACCATCCGACTCCTGCAACGAGATGCCGTAGGACCCTGGCACAAGCAGGAGTTTCTGAAGAGGCCAGTGGCGGACGGGGTCGAAGCAAGGGAGGCCGGTGGCGATGGCAGGGCTGCAGCAGTACTCGGAATGGTGGCTTCCAGCAGCAGAGATGGTGGGGGCCTGAGATAATGCCTTGGGGAAAACAGGGGGTCTGCCTGACATTACCAACATGCCCTGGGTGATTTGGGGATGCTGGCCCATCTGGGAAGGATTGCCCTATATTGTTGCTCAGAGGCCCCCCCTTTTTGTCTTATAGTGGGGAGAGGAGGCTGCAACCCAGATTAACTGCGGCCATGGAAGAATGGAAGATCTGAAGGGGTTAATGAGGAAGGGGAAGGAACAGCGGTGTCCTCCATGGGCTTGGCCTTGGGCTGCCCCCTGGTGGGTCACTGCCTTATTTCATCTTTGGTCCCTCTTATTTTATTCCCTTTGCCTCCCTTATGGCCATTTAGTGGGCCTTGTGACTGCTTTTATCCAATGGACTGGCTTTTTGTGCAGGACAGAAGCCCCTTATTTATTTCATTGATACCCCTGCTGGGCTTGCCTATTATTGACTAATGAAAATCATCTTTGCTTCGAATTTATTGATCATGGATTGGCCATTACACCTAGTCGGAGTTACAAACACTGATTGAATCCGGATTAAGACTGCTGTTTCCTTCCTTCACCCAGTCACTGTGAGAGGGTGGCTGGTGGTTACATCTGAGAGTACAACAGCCAGGATTCACCACTGCCGTGAGAGGGCAGTGGGATGGAACTGACTGATACCTCTAACGGACTCCTTCTCACGGGACCCTAGATAGCAGGAACATGTTCCCCTAGCCATGGAATTACAGATTGTATTCGTTGGGGGAACTCCTCAGACTGCGAGATTCTCCCCTCTCGCAGACATGGCCCTCCACTCTATCAAGGAGTGAGGATGTATCTATCTCGAGGATGTACTTTGGAGTCTGGAGAGATGGCATCCGTCAAAAAGAGGGTTATGGGTTTTTTTAGATAAATTTTATAATAAAATTTTAAAGGATTCTGGGAGGGGGGGTTATGTGGGTTTGGGGGAGAACCCATGGGGGAGGCCAGCCAGGGTATGCGGCATGGGAGGTACAGATGGTGGGTCCAAGATAGGGGTTAGAGACGATCCCTTGGATGGCTATTCCATCAAGACTGTAGGTGGGAGGAGCAGATATGGCGGGAGCAGGGGGCCATATCAGGCTGTGGGAGTGCACCCCCGATGTTTACAAGTGGTGGCGCGCTCCGGCCCCCAATGCTCTTCCAGTTCCCTTGGTTGTACAAGGGAAGGCCTTAGGCTGATGCTGTGCAATGCCAGGTCCGTGGTAAATAAAGCCCCCCTCATCTGTGATCTTATTCAGGAGGGGGGTGAGGCCCTCGTGGGTATTACGGAGACCTGGTTGGGTAGGAGGGGGGTGTCCCCCTCGTTGATATGTGCCCACCTGGTTTTCGTGCATTCCATCAGCCAAGGTCACAGGGGAGGGGGGGGTGGCAGTTGTTATAAACGAGGGTCTTGTTCCAAGGGAGGCCACTGTTCTGCAGATGGCTGGCTGTGAGTCCCTCCTTGTGAAATGGGGCCATAAGGTGCAGTTGGACCTGCTAGTCACGTACCTGGCTCCCTGCCACATGGCAGCGGCCCTGCCTGAGCTGCTCGACGTTATTGCCACGGTGGCGGTTGACACCCCCAGGCTTATGGTCATGGGGGATTTTAACCTGCCATCAGTCGGTGAGATGTCTGAGAAGGCTCGGGAGTTCATGGCTTCCATGACAGCTATGGACCTGACCCAGTTAATTCATGGCCCTGGGGGAAAACATGCTAGACCTGGTTTTTGTCTCTGGACAGTGGTTGAGTGATCTTGAGATAGGGGATGTAGTGATTGAACCCTTGTCATGGTCAGATCACTCCCTCCTTCATTTGGACCTTCGAACTGCCACACCCCGCTGCAGGGAGGCGGAACCGGTGAAATGGTTCCGCCCCAGGCGCCTGATGGACCCGGATAGGTTCCAAATGGAGCTTCGGCCATTTCCTGAGGCTCTGGCACATGGCTTGGCCGAAGACCTAGTGGCCGCCTGGGATGAAGTGGCCACTGGGGCTTTAAACTGAGTCGTGCCTTTGCGGCCTCTGACCCGGCGCCAATCTCACCTGGCTCCTTGGTATACTGAGGAGCTGAGGGAGATGAAGTGCAGGAAAAGACGCCTAGAGAGCAGTTGGAGGGCCAGTCGTTCTGAATCTGACCGGACCCTGGTAAGAGCTCATATTAAGAATTACCTAGTGGCGATAAAAGCGGAGAAGAGGAGTTACTTTTCTGCTCTTATTACGTCATCAGATAATCGCCCAGCCGCCCTGTTTAGGGTGACTGACTCCTTGCTTCAACAGGGAGCATCTTCGAGGGTAGAGCTGAGGACTTTGTACAATATCTGTATGACAAAATCGCTCAGATTCGAGAGCAGCTGGACTCTAACCCTGAATGGGTAGATCCAGGGGAGGTGACTGGAGCAGGTCTTGAGAATATTATATGGGAAGAGTTTGACTCTGTGACTCCAGAAAACGTGGACAGGATACTGAGCAAGCTGAGCGCAGCCACATGTTTATTGGACCTGTGTCCCTCCTGGTTGGTGCTGGCCTCCCAGGAAGTGACATGAGACTGGCTCCAGGGGATTATAAATGCTTCTTTGAGTGAGGGTGTCTTTCCCGCCTCTTTGAAGGAAGCAATCGTGAGGCCCTTCCTCAAGAAGCCTTCCCTGGACCCGGCAATGCTGGTAAATTATCGTTCTGTCTCCAACCTTCGCTTTATTGCGAAGGTTGTTGAGAGTACAGCTGCCCCAGTACCTGGATGAATCGGCCTATCTAGATCCGTTCCAGTCGGGCTTCAGGTCCAGGTACAGCACGGAGACGGCATTGGTTGCGTTGGTTGATGATCTCTGGAGGGCTTGGGACAGAGGTTGTTCCTCTGTCCTGGTCCTATCAGACCTTTCAGCGGCTTTTGATACCATCGACCATGGTATCATGCTGCGCCGGTTGGAGGGGCTGGGAGTGGGGGGCACCATGCTACAGTGGTTCTCCTACTTTCTCTCTGACCGGTTGCAGTCTGTGTTGACAGGGGGGCAGAGATCGACCCCGAGGCCCCTTGTATGTGGGGTGCCAGGGTCGGTCATCTTGCCCCTCCTGTTCAACATTTATGTGAAGCCGCTGGGTGAGATCATCCATGGTTTTGGGGTGAAGTACCATCAGTACACTGATGATACTCAGCTGTATATCTCCACCCCAGACCACCCCAACGATGCCATCATAGTGATATCCCGGTGCCTGGAGGCCATACGGATCTGGATGGGGAGGAACAGACTCAGGCTCAACCCTTCCAAGAACGAGTGGCTGTGGTTTCCGACATCCCGATATAGTCAGTTGATGCCATCTCTGACTATTGGGGGCAAGTCATTGTCCCCCACAGATGGGGTTCGCAACTTGCGCGTCCTCCTGGACTCACGGCTGTCTTTAGAAGGGCATATGACGGCCGTGGCCGGGAGGAGTTTTCATCAGGTGTGCCTGATTCGCCAGTTGCGTCCCTTTCTGGATCGGGATTCGTTACGCACAGTCACTCACGCCCTCGTCACCTCACGCCTGGACTACTGTAATGCTCTCTACATGGGGCTCCCCTTGAGGAGCACCCGGAGGCTCCAACTGGTCCAAAGTGCGGCTGCACAGGTGATGATGGGAGCGATGTGGCACTCCCATGTGACTCCACTCCTGCGCGAGCTGCACTGACTTCTGGTGATCTTCCGGGTGCGCTTCAAGGTTTTGGTTACTATCTTCAAAGCACTCCATGGCTTAGGACCAGGGTATTTTCAGGACCACCTTCTGCCACCAGTAGCCTCTCACCGACCAGTCCGTTCCCACAGAGAGGGGCTCCTCAGGGTGCCATCAGCTAAACAGTGTTGACTGTCGGCCCCCAGGGGGAGAGCCTTCTCTGTGAGGGCACCGGCCATCTGGAATGAGCTCCCCCCTGAGATAAGGACGATACAGGATCTACGTACCTTCCACCGTGCTTTAAAAACATTCCTATTTCATCAGGCTGGTCTGGCTTAAACCTCCCCTTTATAATGGGTTTTTAAATGTTTTATATGATTGGATTTTAAATTTTTCAGCCTAATCATTTAATTTATCTTAACTATTTTTAACTTTTGTATGTTCTGTATTTTATTTGGCTGTTCACCGCCCTGAGTCCCTTTGGGGAGTAGGGCGGTATATAAATTTGATAAAATAAATAAATAAAAATAAATTGAAGGCTATCTTCTGTTCTGAAAGTGTGCGCATCAAAATAATTAATTATAAGCTTATTTAATGTCCAAAGTTTCTCAACAATTATAATTATCATATTTTGAATTGAAAATTAAAAAGGAATTTCCCTCCCAACATAGCAGGGAAAACTTTTCAACTTCATTCTTTAATTTAGTGAATAACGAGTAAGGTGAAGGATTGGCCATAGGGAATCCTGAGAGATTACAGACTATTTTTTTTCTAAAACATTTCTTCCCTTGAACAATATCCTCCAATAGTTCATTCTCAATTGTGAGTGGTTCTACTCTTTTATGTTAATCATTGCATTCATAATTATTTGCCAGAAGGATCTATTGATTAAATTGTCAAATTCACAAGCACTATGGATTGTTGCTTCTCTTGAATAACTTTGTCATTGTTGTCCTACATATTGTGCAACAATCTCCTGATCGTGATCTTTATTCCTGAGATTTGGAATTGAATTATTATTATTATTATTATTATTATTATTATTATTATTATTATTATTTAAAAAAATTTGCTCCACTTTGAATCAGTTATATTGTCCAATAAATCAAATGATGCTTGTTGCTCTCCATTTTTTTTATTGGTGTTCAAAGTATTCAGTAATTCTGTGGCAGCTGCATTTGCTATCAACATCATTTTAATGCCTTCAGGCCATATAATATTTTTGTTTTTTTCACTGTGATAGAGGATTTTAGAGGATCAATTTTCCTTCAGGGTCCACTTCTAACACTTCTGTTTATTTTTCTGTGAATGCCTTCTGCCCCTTCTTTATTTGCTCAGAAAAACTGTATTTCATATCCTTTGGTCTTGAGAATGATTGAACAATCTATTTTCTGTATCTCAAGTGAATTAATTATGAGCTCTGGCAATTTCTTGTATTGTGTTTTAATATGGCACAAATATAACCGTCTTTGAAAATCAAAACAGGAATAATTTGCGATCTATTCATATAGCCTCTCATTCTGAGAATCATTAATGGCAAAGTGGTGCACTTAAAAATAATGCAATTATTCTATTTCCAAAATAAATGGGAAGGATAATTGTATCCTTCCCATTTATTTTGGAAATAAAATAATTAATCTTTTAGATTGGTAGAATCTAAAGAATAGAATCCTGAAACTGAGCAAAAAAAAAAAAAAAAAAAAAAGCTAAATTGCTTGCCATTTATTTATTAATTTACTTATTTATAAAATTTATTGGCCATCCATCTTACCACAGCTTACAATCATAAAAAGTATATTTATACATGCATATTAAAACATAAATATTAAACACATATATTAAATTGGGTGGGTGGAGGCAGAGTGGAAGCAGCTGGGATCTGCTGCTACTCAATCAATCACCTCCATTGTGTTGTCCCCTGTTGGGACCCCAAGCCAACTGGCCTAACCAGATCTTATGAAATGATAGGAAGGTTGCCAACCTTACATAGGAGGTTAAGATGTTCTAGAGGACATGAAAAACAGCAGACAAGGTCCTCCTCTTGGAGCCTGCTAATTGGAATAATTGGACTGATGGGACCCATACATGTCTCTATATTATGTCATATATCTTTATGGATCTCATTCATATAAGCCATGGTGGTACAGTTGTTAGAGTGAGGTACTGCAGGCTACATCTGCTGCCTGCCGGTTGCCTGCAATTTGGCAGTTCAAATCTCATCAGGCTCAAGGTTGACTCAGCCTTTCATCCTTCCGAGGTGGGTAAAATGAGGATCCAAATTGTTAGGGGCAATATGCTGACTCTGTAAACTGCTTAGAGAGGGCTGGAAAGCACTGTGAAGTGGTATATAAGTCTAAATGCTATTGCTATTCAAAACAACCTGCAATATCATTTGGGTTGTTTGCAAGATACAGAATTCATGAATGACATCAGCAACCTGTATATACAGTCTGTGAGGGAGAAAGGAAATTCTTCCATTTCTGTTTAATTGTCTCATTTCTCTTCCCAACCTCCATTATGATTACATTTGTGGTTTTACTCTACCAGTAATTTTAAACATCATTTTTATCCCTTTGTCTCCCCAATGACTTAGTCTCTAATTTTCCTTGTGATGATATTAGCATATACTTCTCTATAAGCTTTTTCAACTCATCTACTTTTTTCTTAGCAGCCATTAACGACTCATAAATTTGAAATTACTTCTTGTATCGTTAGTAAACACTATTTGATCACCAAGACAAAATTCAAATCCATGTAGGCATTTATTTATTAGATTTATTTACTGTGCATACCATCTCGAGGAAACTCTGGGAGGCTTACACCATTAAAAGCCAATAAAACCAATGAGTAAATATTTCTAGTAATAATGTAATAAAAATGACAATTAAAAAGATGGGGATGAAGGGAGCAGGATGTGCAGGGGGGAGGTGGGATTTTCTCTTACTCTGTCAACCACCTCCCTTTGGGGCCCCAAGCAGCTGATAATGGCAGATCTATAGGCCCTTACAGAAGGTCAGAAGGATGGGAGGTGTAACTTATTTTGCATCCCATTTTTTTGTATTGTATCTCATCCTCCAGGGATGAGTAACGCATTATTAAGGGAAATAAAGGAGTGTAACTCACTTCACTTGGTTATAGCATTTCCCCTATCTTAAGATGAATCTCTGGAATTCATCTGTGGTTCAGATATCTTTTTACATATCTTCTTATTTTTCTTAACCTGGTTATCACTCATATTTATTTGACTATCTCATTTTCATTAGGCTCTTATACTTTCCTGTGGTTGCTACTTTAGTAGCCAGTCCTGGCATAAATGATCATAAGAAAATCTAAGGAAATTACTGGTCACAAAGAAATGCCATCCAAATTAGGGCTATAAAAGTAGAGATCAAATTCCAAGGAAGGCATATAAATCAGAGAAAGTCTAAACTTGTGGCAACTGCTCAGAGAAGCCACTGATTTAATACCCTCCAATATCCATTCTGTGTCATGTAGGTATACTTCACAACCATTACAGGTGATCTGTGAATAACCACACTTCTATTTCATGTTACTTGACATTTCCAATCTGTAAAATAAATGTTTCTAAAATCTGGCATGTGAAACATGGAAAATTGCCCCATGGCTGTCTATCACATCAGTGTTGTTGCATGGCTGACACAATCATCATAAAGTGTCACAGGTAGACACCATGAAGGACTAAGCTATCACAGGGCCACCTTTGCAACTATTATTTTCACCTTGGCATTTTGGAATGCTAGAATGATTTAACAGCATACACTTCCCAAAGGTATCACTAGCAGCCTGAGGACCATGACTAAAGAAATATGATCTGCATTTAGAAAGGAAAGTTTGGTGTGTGATGATAGACTGACTTTAGAATGCTCTTACAAAAGAAATAGCAATGGTCTCTCTTTTCAATGCCAAAGCAAACATTCATTTTTTTTTCTAAGTACTGTAAATATTTAGGTTTTCTTTTTTTTAAAAAAAAATATTTGTTGAAAGTTCAGTTTCTCTAAATTCTGGTTTATTAATGTTATTACATTCACTTGGTTTATTACAATGTTATGTACGAGAGGAACAGGCAAGTTCCTTGGAGGCCGGAGGGAACCCTCTGAGTTGGCGGTGGGGGGGGGGCAGCCATGGCGGCTGCCACGAAGCTGGAACAAACCGGGAAAAAATTGTGCAGGAGGAAAGAAGAAAGAAAGAACAATGTGCTTTGAAGCCGGGTGAGTGACACCAACCCAGATGAGAATCAACGTTAGACTATGGACTTTTACTAATAAGACCCCTAGCCTTAAACACCGGCTGTTGATTTGCAGGGCTTGAAGATTTTGTAAAGTAATAATAGGGGATAATGACCCATTAAGGAATTTACTTCAGTACTGATTGTTTTGGATGAATTGGCTATTAACAAATTAGAAAACTGAGTTTTCTTTCAAATTGGAACAGATTTGATTTTTGGAAAAAGAGAAAAGAGACAAATAAGAACTTAACACCTTTAAAAGTTAGATGAAGCAAGGCAAACTGATACATAATTGCTAAAAAATGGAGATAGCTGTGACTAAACGAAAGTGTAAATTGCGGAGGCTCACCTTCTGCTTGAAAGAGAACTATTTCGGCTGGCTACCCTGGATTACTTAGAAAATAACTATGGATTTTTGGATTTTGGAGATTCCTATTCTGCCTATGGGTGTTTTTATAAAGAACCACCAATCTTTCTGATCAACAAGCTCAGTGTCTTAGCTACTGAGCCACCTAGTCAGGAGCCTCCTAGTCAGGAGCAGAATATGTGGAAAGAAAAAAAAAAGATGGAACCTCCTTTTTCCATTTCTGAACCAACAAAAAACAAAACAAAACAAAACAAAACAAAACAAAACAAAACCACCTCATTGGTTCTGTGGGACTTTTTCCTAACACAAATAGCTATACTGAGGAGGATTTGGGAAAGGATCATAAAGGACTGTGAAAAAGATCCTCCATTTCTATGCCGTATGAGTCCAATGAAAAATAGTGTATCCACTGCTCTCCCCATTCATGAGCCCAAAGAAAGGAAAGAAAGCTCTGATATGTATAGTGAGTAGACAGGACACTCCCATGCGAAATGCCAAATCAAAGACCTTTGACATTCCAACTATTAAAATTTCAAGGCAGCAGGTGTATATCAGTGGTGGGTTTCACTTACCTTCGCTACTGGTTCAGAACTCTCTCTCTCTCTCTCTCTCTCTCTCTCTCTCTCTCTCTCTCTCTCTCTCTCTCTCTCTCTGTGTGTGTGTGTGTGTGTGTGTGTTTGCTTTGCTTTGCTCACGTGCAGCTCTTCTGCCTCCCACCGCCTCTGCTACTGGTTCGCCCAAACCTGGATGAACTGGTAGAAACCCACCACTGGTTTATATCCTTTATCCTTGTTTTGGAGGCATGTCAGTTTAATTCTAGGTTTCCCCAATCTGCTCCCACAGGATATATCCCCTGTTTACCATAGGAACATTAGCTACAGAGGAGCAAATGTGGCAGATATTTGTGAAATTGCCAAGAATAGAAGCCAAAAGTAGACCTTGTAGATTCCTCACCTTGTATGCTGAGAATATGATTGAAATGCTCCTATGTCTCCTGCCATATGACTATGACATTAATGTATTTCCCAAGACTAAATTGTTTATTGTAGGATAGAGAATTAAGGAGAGACTAATCTATACCAATGTTTCTCAACCTTGGCAACATTAAGACATGTGGACTTCAACTGCCAGAATTTCCAAGCTGGCATATCATCCATCAATATTTTCTGCTACTGTTTCTATTCCTCAACAGTAAATGATTGAAACATAGCAATGCATCTTAAAATAAAATAATACAAAACAATCATAAATATTATTTGACTGCTAAGAGCTTCGACCATACTTTTGTTCAGGAATGCCATTTATTTCATTATTAATAACCCTGCAACTATGTCTTCTTTGCATATTCAACATTTCAAGATATGCAGTAAAGTAGAACACTATACATTATTCCAGATAGCTGCCCTGGGAAATCAGAATAAATTGCCAAGCTATGAATAGCTCATCTGTGTTCAAATAACAGAAACAAGAAAGTTTTTAAAAATTCAGAGTGTATTGACAGAAAATATTAGCCAAGCTTTTCAAGCAAAATCATCACCCTGTTGGTTTTACAAGTAGTCTTTGGCTGTGTTAACTATAATTGAGCCCACAAGTCATAAATTATGGCTGTCATTAAGCTGGTCACCATAGGACCATGCCTGATTTTATGACATTTTTTGTGTTGGTTCTTAAGTGAACACTATAATCATTAGGCAAGCATGGTGGTTGTTAAGCAAACCTTTTTTTACCCAATGAGCATTTTTTGCCAGAAATGAAATGTAAACATAGAAAAACAGGAAAAAAAAACACCAAACAAACATCAAAAATCATGGTTATGTGAGAGTGGGAAACTGCAAACACTATAAATGTGTGCCAAGTGCCCAAAATGCAATCACATAATTGTAGAATGTATGTGGCCATTGGAACTCTGGAACAATTTGCCATAACTTTGAATAATCACTAAGTGACTGATCATTGAGTAAAAACTACCTGTATCTTTGGTTGATTTTTTAAAAAAAATATTAACCTAAGGAATTCATTCTTTTTTTTAAATTTGATTTATATGCCGCCCTTCTCCGGAGACTCAGGGCGGCTAACAATGCATTAAGCCTTCATACTTTTGTATATTTATACAAAGTCAGCTCATTGCCCCAACAAACTGGGTCCTCAATTTACCCACCTTATAAAGGATGGGAGGCTGAGTTGACCTGGAGCTTGCCTGGGATTGAACTTGCAAGTAATTGCAGCAGCTGAATCTTAAATGCTGCCTTTGTAGGAGGCATTACTCCCCTACGCTACTCAGGCTCAGGCTATTCTTATTTTAAAGTGGACAAAAATCTTTTCTCTCCATACTTGTAGTTTCTGGGAACTGAACCAGCATTTCTTTTTATATTCCTTTCTTTGGAAGTTTAATGTAGAACAGGTCATCTTGGAACAAATGGTTTGCTTGTAATATTCATGTCTAGCATTATAGAGCTGTAATGGTAAGAACATAAGACCAATGATGGCTCAGAAAATGACTAATTAGGTCAGTGTTCTATTCCTTCAAAGTCAATTTATGTTCAGTAGAAAGCCACAAGATACAGAGGTGGTATTCAGCAGGTTCTGACCAGTTCTGGAGAACCGGTAGCAGAAATTTTGAGTAGTTCAGAGAACTGGTAAATACCACCTCTTACTGGCCCTGGAGTGGAGTGGGAATAGAGATTTTACAGTATCCTTCACCTGCCACACCCACCAAGCCAAGCCCACCAAGCCATGCCTACAGAACCGGTAGTAAAAACTTTTGAATCCCACCACTGACAAGGAAGACATTAAGACAAGAGTTTCCTCCTGCCGCTCTTAGTAACTGGTATTCAGAGGAGATTTCTACTGATAGTAGAAGTGAAATAGCCATTACTACTGGCATTATCAGTATTATAGCAATGATGGTTTTACTGATACATTTACTCTGTACTAATTGTCATATGAAGGTAAAGCATTATTTGTTGGCTTTCTTAACAGCTTCATGATGTATTGCTTTTGTGATCATCTCTTTCAATTAACAATTACAGTCAAAGCACATCTTCATTAAGAACATTCATTCAAATAGTTGTATCATTGTATATGCATTAAGCATGCTACCCAGTCATCAAAAGATGGGGGTGGGGGGATGGGGGTGGTGGTGGAGATTTTTCCCTTAAAATCAGATAATACATTTCATCACATTAAAATTTCTTTTTTTATATCAGTGTTAAATTCTAGGTTTCCCCTGTATAAAATATGTATAAAATACAAGTAGAAGTATATATAAAATAAGTATAAGTATAAAATAGGCTATTTACTTTTCAATCTGTGTGACTATAGTCTACTGACAGATCAGTGTTTACCATTTAAAGAGTCAAATGTCCTTGAATGGTGCCCAGCAGAGCAGAGATTCAATTAAGAACAAGCCAATTGGGTGTACTCAGGTATAACCAGATTTTGAAGAAATTTTGCTCAAAACAGCTTGATATGAACTGTTGTGTTTTTTAAAATCCCAAAATAATAAAGCAGTTTATTAGTTAATAATAAGAAAATAAAGAGCCAATAACTGCATTTCTGTTTCTTGGCTATGATACTTGAATTCCAGATGTTCAGTAATACAATCTCAATAATTCCTGTCCTATTTATTGATTTGAGCTTCTGGAAATTATAATCTAAAAAGGCACCTATTTTCCTCTCTAAATACAGGGAGAACTGTTCTGATCTAACACATACTGAAATATTTAAATAAACGTTTCACTTGTTTCTATAAACAGAAATGAACCATCTGTTGTATAGGAAGAGTAATAATAAGAAATGATAGCATTTGTTATCATAGAATTTCCATGTGAACAGACTAATAGTGGTGCACTTTAGTGCATCATTAAGTATTTGAATCATTGATATTTGCAAATAAAGAGATTGATAGGAGAATTGATATAGTTAGCTTTTTCTACAGTGACCCCTTATCCTGTTCTAGTTTCAGTTTGTTTTACCACTTTTGCAGGACATCAGCTGCCATTGAACAAATCAGTAACTTGCGCTGTTTGCTGATCTCCCTCACTCTTTTCTTGGCCTTGTGAAAACTACTGAAAGAGAGATGGAAGGGCAATAAATGACAAATAGGTTGTTCCACAATGAGTATTGCAATCTTCTACATGGATACTTTACTCCGTCTATAGTCAAGCTACTCGCAAACCCATAAATCCAAGTAAACACTGTTACACTGTGGTAATGAAAATCCTGTAAGGAACCACAAAATAATTTTTCAAGAATGAAGATATCTAGGGCAACTTTCTAAAAACTGAGGATATGATTACAGTGGTCACATCTAGTTAAACAAGACAGGGAAAGGGCTGGCTTATTAGAACTCCAACTTGATATGACTCAGTTTACCAGAGGAGTTATACTAATATATAGCAATATCAGATGATATTTGACAAACAAATGAATACCTATTTATTGATTTGTCTCTAATCTGCAATGTGGAACACACTTTCCTGTAGCATGAATGTTACTATGACATGAAAACTCCAAGCCCATTCTGAAAAGCATTCCTATTAATCTCTACAAAATTTTGCTTTGGATCTTATACAAGCACAAGGCCTATCTATCATTTATTAAAATGGTTTCCTTTTTTAAAATCAGGCTGTAGGGCAAACACCTGAAGCACCATTTTAAGGAGTTCATTCATCGAAATGAATACAAATGTTAAAAGAGCACCCACATGAACCCTTTTATTTCTAGATTCTCATGAAAACCTGAAAAAAGAATGGGTGTTTTATGACCAGCAGAGAGTTGCCTTGTTCCTGTGACAATTGAAACACTTATTTCACTTCATTTTTGAAGAGCCCTAAGAAATATGTACTGTAGTATTAAACTTTATAAAACAAAAAATATATGGGATGGGTGTTAAGATGCAGTTAAAGGATCACTCTTAAAAAAAATTAGATGTACTGAATGGATCACTGTGCATTAGTGCTCTATTGAGAAACAATCTTTGTTGAAGTCCCGTTTCTTTACTCACATTTTTTGCTGAATCTGATGTATTGATTTGTTTCAGATATATTAATAAAAAGTGTATTACAATCCCATTTATTGTCATTTTTATTGCAATTGTTTCATTTTATTTCTTAATTTTATTCGATCCATTGTTTCGATATTACCTTAATAACATGCCCTAGAATTATATAAATAATTTTAAAAATGGTCAAACTTCATTTTGGTAAAAATTTAATTATATATTCATCTCTCTCTCATCTCTACCTCCTACCTACTTACCTACCTATCTTTACCCACCAACCCATCCCATATAATTTTTCTTTTATAAAGTGTAATACTAGCTAAAGTAGAAACAAATTATTTGTATTGTTCAGTCATCAACCTCAGTATAGTAATAATAATGCTAAAACTTATATTTTTATGGAGTAGAAGCAAGTAATAATCTAGTGACATTTATAAAAAGATTTTGTACCTTGTTTTCCCGAAAATAAGACCCTGTCTTATATTTTTTTGAACTGTGAAATAAGTGCTTGGCCTTATTGCCATGCGCTCAAGAGCCCCATTGGGCTTATTATCAGGATGTCTTATTTTTGGGGAAACAGTGTATTAAATGAGTAAAACCTTATTTAATGAAAATTCTCTTCAGTGGAAAAAAAAATGCAAAACCACAAATTAAACTAGAGCTCAAATAGTGATTATAAAATTCAAATAATACCTTGATGAGCTTTTCAGTCACCCATTCGCCTTATGAAAGCAAAGTGTAATTATTAGAGTAGAAGCTGAAATCTTGTTTTTCCTCCTCATTAAAACCCTAACAAAGACTTGTCCTACTTCTTAGTCATTTTGTTGATGAGCTTATTGTGATCGGTAGGACTATTAAAAGGTTTTTATTACTAGATAAATACCCTTTAATAATAGTCTGAGCTTGCCAATGCATTGCCTCAGCTGTTTTTATTGCTACTGTTGCAAACAAGAGAAGAAAGAATGGAAAACCGATAGTAAGAATAAAGTAACATATTTAATCATGTTTATAGGCATTTGCTTAACAAATTTCATCTCCTTCCCTTTATAATTCTCAGTAACTAAAAGATGCAGCAGGTTGCAGAACAAAGAATGATCAAAGGTTTCTGTTTAGCTCTACCAATTGATGGATTATGGTATGGATTATGGTATGGATTGGGCTTTTAAAAATAACAGTTTATAAACTTATAGCTTATGACAGATAGAAAAACTCTTTAGAGACATACTTTCTTTTCCCCAAAATAAGGACCCCCTTGATAATAAATCCAATCAGGCTTTTGAGCACATGGCAATAAGGCCAAGTGCTTATTTCAGGGTTCAAAAAAATATAAGACAGGGTCTTATTTTCAAGGAAACATGGTAGTATTAGAATAATATACTTTGTATTGGATATATAACACCCAAGGAGGTGAGTCAGCTGGTGACGTTGCTAATATTCAGATCCACCTATTTTTTTTTTATGTACAGGAGCAAAATTTGATTGGAATTTAATGTCAATCAAGACCCCATACTCCTAGCTAAACTGTGTATCAACTATACATTTGCATTTAATGAGAAAGATTTGATATCTCTTTAGTGTCATTGGGCATCCCAGTGAATTACCATGGAAAAACATCAAGCAACTATATCTACTAAACGGGTTATAGATGGAGAGAAGGTATTTATGGGATCCAATCATTTTTTTAGGTCCATGTTAATGGGAATAAATGAGGCTAATTGAATGGAGAAATGAGGAAGGGAAGGAGTTGGCTTGAAGAGGAATGGAGAAAGCATCTGAAATTCAGACATGAACAAATCAAAGGACTAACTTGATAGAAGCTGAGGTGATACCTTGTTCTGCAAATTTATTTGTGATTTTTGAATCCCATCAGTGTTGCTTTCCATTGAGATTTTTTCTAAATTGCCTTGTGAATGTTTCAATAAGCATTTAGGAGAACTGAGCACTCCTTTGTAATTGTCTCTTCTTACTAGATCAGTTCTCAGTTTTTCTAGGCTCTTGACTTTTAGTTGGTATTAAACCAACTATGAAAATTACCTATGTGTAATTTATAGCAATTCTGCACATAAAAGAAGACAATCAGCCAGATGGTGGGAACAAGAATTGCAGAAATCATAACCAAAAATTTCTGGACACCTCCTCCCATGTTTCATCTAAAGAAATTCATGAAAATAGTTCAACCAATAGGTATTTTCTATGATAAACAGTATAGCTTCTATTTTTAGGCTTAATATAGTTTTGATTAGCCAAAAGGGAATATCTCTCTTACTGTGCTTCTGAGCTTCCCAGAACCATCTGTTAAATATCATTGAGAACAAAACAGAACAAGACTAGACAAGACTGATCCAGTGAAGCAGGATTTTTTTTTTTTTTGAATGTCAGACGGCTTAAATATAGTATTATGTGACTAAGGAAACTTCTTGCCATTACATTCTCAGCTGAATTCTATCACATAACAGATTTACAATAATATACTCTAATAACTGGCCACAATGAGTTTGAGGATAAACATGCAAATAACTATCTGAGACATCTATTTTGCATTTTTAAATTTATATATTTATTCAATTATTTTCAACTTGCCCTATAATAATGAATCTCAAGGAAAAAAATATATTGGTGACATTAACCCAGCAAAATTTCCATAATCTTCATTATACTTCATTATACTAAACCTGATAAATAAGATCCCAAAGCTCAGATAAGTCATTTTTGGGGATGAATAAAACACAAAAGTTTTAGTGAGTGTCTGTGTCTTTATTATGGACCAAAATGGACAAAAATGAAGAGTATTAAAATATCCAAAGCTATACTGATCAGTACAGGAAGATCAATAGAGTCATTCACTTGGTATCTCTCATACATTCAGTGCCAGGTTGACTGACTCCTATTTGTTCAAATGAAGGCTAAAATTATATGAATAATCTGTTTTTCCTAAGAACCCCTAAAATTCTCCAAAGCTCTTTGTCCAAATAAAAGAGTGGCTTCATTGCCACTTTGTTTAAGAAATAAGTACCATCTCAAATACCACTTATAGCACAAATACAATAAGGAGGGTGTTTTTATTTAAAGAGAATCATTTTTTTATTATTGCAGGATATGAGAAGGAAAGATACAACTGTATATTATCTGAAAAATTGTGAAAGATCACAAGCTCAGTGGCTGATGAAAGGGAAAGGAGGAAACAGGCGCCAGATATGATATAGTCAAACCAACAAATAAGCAGCAATGGCTAATTATTCAGTCATTTTCTGCAGGAACAGAATCTGCTTTCTGAAGGCCTGGTTAATGTATGAATCTTTCAAGTTTAGTCAGATTTATCTGGTCATTTTTACCCCCTCTTTGCTCTGTACAGTTATAGTAACCATATCCATTTATTATTCAGGATTCATGTCAATCTTTCTTTTCATTTCCAAATAGCTGATCCCCTCTGACTTCTACAGCAGTGGTCCAAAATAAAGTAAAAGCAAGATATTTAAAATGAATTCCATTTTACTGGATTACAATTGTAAAATGAGACATTTTCCAGTGGATAGTGGAGAACTTTTATGAGGTCTACTGCCAAAAAAAAAATGTTTTTAACAAGACTTCCAATAACCTATTAAAGTCAGGCAATTTCTTGCTGTCTCAGATGCTTTCATTATCCTCACTGCACTATTGATTCTTTCTTTACACTCTCCAAGAAGAATGCAAGTTATCTCAGTCCCAGGATTTTTCTTTCTTTCCTATTCCATTTCTCTTTGGTTTAAGTTGTCAGCTTCTGAAGGCAACATTATGAATGTCCAATGATAAAAGGACTAAGCCATGAAGGCCCAGGTATAAAATAGAGACTACATCTTCATTTTCACTAGTCAGCTTCTTCATTTTCACTAGTTGGCTCCTTCAAAGCATCAAAAAAGAGTTGGAAAATATATTCTTTGTAATGATCCTCCATTACTATGAATTACAATATTGCAAAGATATGTCCAGTGGTCTCTTTTTTTCTGTTTATTCTTTTTCCGAATTCAGTAGCAGTTGTTCTGTTCACTGAATGTTTAAATTTACAGTGGGAACTCTGCTTCCATTTCTGCTCCAAATTTATGCCTTACAATGAAAGAAGATGCAAAATTACAGGTATGTTTCCAATCCTTTTTTGGGGGACATTAGACTGTAATTCTTTTATTCACAGCTTCAAAAACTGCTGATAGTGAAAAGAACAGTTGATTGCTAAAGTTTCATCAAAACAAAATCCGTTCATAAAAAACATTATGTGGCAAGAACCTTGTCCCCTCTGTATAAATTATAAGTTGCTGATTTGCATTCCTTCTAATTTTTGTTTTGCTCAAAAAGTTTTGTTCTTGGAGCTTTCATTCATCCTAATAAGGCCTGAGTGACTAAATCCCCACAAACAGAGTTGGCAAGATCAGCCTTGGGCAAAAGTTGCTGCAAAAGTTAACAAGAAGTTTTCAGTAGTAGAAAAAGATCAAAATCAAGTCAAGTCTATAAAAGCTAGTTATGGAATGGAATTGAAAGCATGTATTTAAAAAAATCATGTGAATTGAAGATCAATGTACCTCAGTTTTGAAGACAAAATGAAAGACTATAATGGGCTGTATAATTTTCATTAAAATCATTTTCTTATTTTTTTTTTTCCTGACATGAGATCATTGTTTTTCCCACCTGCCATACTCTGAAGTAGTTTCTTTTCCAGCTATTGCTTTTTTCCACTTTTGGGCTACCTTAATTAGATATATTTTGAAAATAATATTACTACCATGCTGCTTAATCAGTCACTTTGGGCTACAAGATGATAGAATGGAAGCAAAACAAGAAAATTGAAGGGGGTAAACAAACATTGTACAACTGAGGAATAAAACAAAAGATGTTCTTATTCAGAAAGTATTTATTGCAATCAATATTTTTTTTAAAAAAAATGAGTATTGATTGCAATAACTGTTCACAAAAGAACTCTTTTGTGAGTGCTGTACTGCAGCTACTTCAGCTGACTGCTAGTTTAGCAGATCAGCAGATCAAATCTCACCGGCTCAAGGTTGACTCAGCCTTCCATCCTTCCGAGGTGGGTAAAATGAGGACCCAGATTGTTGGGGGCAATATGCTATTTAGTATACTATCAATTGTTGTAAGCCACCCAGAGTCCTCGGAGAGTGGGCAGCATAGAAATATGATTAATAAAAAAATAATAATTAAAAAAACTCTATATTTTTTTTATTTTGCTCTAATTAAAAGCCCTAGTGATACTGAATTTGCCCAAATGAGATATGACATACTTTCCCCAAACCTTTCACATTGATCTAAATATTTACATGGATGTCAAGGCATATTACAATTATATTGATTTGGAAGAAGTATATTTTTCCTCTCATTTGGAATTGTTAAAGTAGAATCATTCCTTAAATCTATAATGACTCACACAGCAGCCAAATTATTAGTGATAAACAAGTAAAGGGAGAAGTGGAATAAAAGCATTTAATAGAACCATGATTTCTGCTATACACCTTTAATAATCAGTAAGGTATGTGAAGAGCACGAATAAACATTATCATATTCTGAGTCTTGCACTTTTTTTATACTTGCCTGTACTACATGAATTCTGATTTTCCTATGATGCTTAAGGCAAGGTCTCAGCTGGTGGTTATTCCACTTTATCACCCCTCTTCTTGAGGTATAACTGACTGCTACTATTACTGAGTTTTGTAAAATCATACTGCTTTTATGTTTTTACATTTTATATGTGTGGGTGTTGATGATACTTTGTTTCTAGTCTAACTTGATTTCCACTCAGATTTCAGGTTTTATTCCACCCCTAGGAGTTCTGTACTTATCTAACAGTTCTTTTTCAGCGTTCACCCATCCTTCTTTAAATTTTGCTATTTCCACCAAATAGTGGGCAATGCTTAATATTCAAGGTTGTCCTAGACTGACTATTAATAGCCATCTTGGAAGTTGAGAAAAGAAAAGGAGAGATAGAAAAGCTGACCAAAAGGGAAAGTTCAAGACAAAAGGAAACAAGATACTTAATCAAAGATCTCTGTGACCCTGAGGGCAACAGAAGATGTCAAGCAGCAATTTATAAGCAGGGAAGGCACAATGTTTTCAGGGTCCTCTTGGTGTGGAAACGCCTAGCAGATTTGTTAGAACGAGAAACTACATTATTTACTTCTATAAATTGGATTACATCACAATGCCCTTAATTCTGAGAAAAGAAACTTTGCTTTAAAAAGTACATTTATTCCAAAAGGGTTCCAGAAAAAATCAATTTTTATTTCCTAATGGGAAAAATAATCTCTTCACCAAGAAAAAGACATCTGTTATTGCTTTTGATACTTTTTATACCCTTGTTTTTAATTTTTATCTTTAAATCTGGCTTATCAAATGGTCTTTAAAATCATCTTAGATACACTCTTTTTAGAAATCTGCTCAAGAAATGCAGGAGAAAGGAGTAGAAACATAGTGACTTGCCATAACCATATCCCATTCTTGCCAGGCTGTCCATGTGCTCTAAATTCTAAGGATTGATAGTATATAAAAGCTCTCTTGTAAACCGACCAGGTTTCTTAATTCATACCACATTAAAGACAGAGAGACATTATTTCCTGTAATTATTAGTTAATTATGTAAGGGGAATTCAGCATAAAAATAGAGGTTCAGTCCCCCCCCCCCTTCCTCATTCTGCCTTTGTTCCAAAGAAAATATGTGACTTCATGGTCTAATTATTCTATCTTTCTGAGATAAACTTTTTCTCTGCTTCAGCAACATCTCCAAAGTCTCCCTACTTTCAGCAGAATAATAAGAGCAACATCACAAGATTGTGCCGCAACCACATGCCTTTTGGGTATGTTTGTGATGTTACAACATACCTAGAAAACATGCAGGGTTTAAATCACAATCTAGGACACTGTGTGCCTCACTCTGATTCCCTTTTCTTTCTCTAAGATGCCATTGCCTGCCTGCAGTAACATTGTTTAACATCCTAATATGTAATGTTTCTATTAATAAATTATCCAAAATGTTGGTCAAAGGGTTAATTCAAAACTCTATTTTAGGATCTCTGTTGGGGAGACTGGCTTTTGATCCTAATGGGGTTAAAGTTTGACTCAGCCTTCCATCCTTCCAAGGTTGGTAAAATGAGGGCCCAGATTGTTGGGAGCAACAATCTAATAATGCTTCTACATTGTAAATCTCCCAGAGTGCACTGTAAAACACTATGGGGCAGTATATAAGCCTAAATGCTATTGCCAGATAAACACTATGTCATTCTTTCTCTTACATAGCCAACTGCCCTTTGGTGATTTGAATCCCCGATCATACTTCTCTTCAGCAGTCCAAGATTGCCAAATTCCATCATTATGTATAAGCCATTTTTCTATTTCCCCACACAATATCAACAAGTATAAAAATCCTTCCTTTCTAGTCTATTTCAAATTCCCCTCCTCTGAGAAACTTTCTCTGGGGAGAAACCTTATATCCTTTTCCCCTGCCTCTTTTTTACCTCAGGTTATCATCATAAATACAGTTTGTATGTTTAGGGGATCATATGATGATAAATGATGTTGTCCTCCTCCATTCAGACACATAATGCATTTAGCTGAATGGAGAGTGGCTCTGAATCAGAACTACTGCGCAATCATTAATAAACCATTATTTGCTTAAACATATAGCGGGGCATAATGATCCTTTCACATGATCAACTAAAGGTGCCTGTACTGGAGTTACATATTAACTGAATGTTTAGTTTGCACTAGACAACCTGTGATCCACCAGGTCATTCCTTCAGAGCTACTTCCTTACCTAAATAGAAAAACATGAGATCATGAACAGGAATAAAAAAAAGCAGTGGTAATGAGAACAACTTCCTGTTGGCTTATCTGTTGATGTTGCTTATGGGATGCTGTCAGGGATCATCAAAAATTATGCCTCCTTGCCTGATCCATGGAATTCCCTACCATTTTCTGTGTGAGGTGGAAAAGAGGGAGCAATTGATCACATGGAAGACCACCCCTACTTTCCATCTTGGCATGTTCCCAAAGGCTTCTCTTCCAGGAAGGAAGGAAGCTTGCCTGTTGATCTCTGGCAACCCCCAGTTAGTCCTACCTCACCAGTAGATGTCAGTTTTGGAAGATAGTTTTCCATTTTGCTTCCTAACTGCCACCTATTTTAGCTTGGGAAATTGTGAGGGTTTTTTTGTTTTTGTTTTTTTGTTGGAGCAGTAGAAAGTTAGTCACAACAACATTCTGTATTCTCAGATGTGCCAACATGACACCTTTAATAAATTGGAATTTTGAGGACCCTCAGCCCTCGGAGTTTTATTTCATTGGGGGTGTTCCTTGGAACCCTGACTATAGCCTTGATTCCAGAGTAGGCAATTGTTGAGTCTTGCCACCATCTATTGTGTCCAGAGACCAGAAGAGGTGAGGAAAAAAAGTGGGGAAATGCCCCTCCCATATTCCCTTACACATTACAACATATGTGTTTCTGGAAAGTATAGTCAGAAAATGCAATGACAATGAAATAGCCACAACTTTTCCAAATTTCATTTCCCTGGGACTCATTGGTCCCAAGATTTTGTAAATTAATCTGTTCAGACACTCATGTGAACAGATTAGATGGCATCCAATTTTAATACATAAGTAAGTAAATTCCATTACATATTTCAAATATGATAAAAATAATATGATACAGACACATTCTATACACGATGGATATGACTCCTAAAAGTGATTTAGACTTAAGGTAGAAGGGTAATCCACTTTATTTTATGCTTTTCCCCATTTCAAGGCACCTCTGAAGTGGTTTAACCCAAGAGCATCATAAATAGCTTATTCTGATATTGCAGCTGTAGATATGGTGGAACCACTGACTAAAGGAGAGGGGCCCCCTTTGGGCAGAATAATGAGACATTTGAACTTAGAATCTTTTGGAGAGAGGAACCATCCAAGGTCAAGCCCTTAAGTCTCTGTCTATCGTTTCCCAAAGGAAGGCAAAAGTCTGGTGAGATTCTTGTAAAATTGGTGATCAACAATAAAATAGTTACCTGGGTCTATCCATAAGTAGTTCTAGTTGCTTGTGCCCACTGCCCACTGACAGTAGTTCCCTGAATAGACCTGACCCACTCCTTGGGCAGAGGGGATGATGGCATTTACCATCTGCTCCCATTCACTGTTGTATTGGGGCTTTCGGGAGAGGGCCGAAAGCCCCAATACAACTTATATTTAAGTTTGCGCATTTGGAATTAGACAGTCTGCATTTCCCCCCTTTTTTGCAAAATTACCTAGGTCCTCCTTAGTGAATCCCCACACAAACTAGATTGCCTAAATGCAAATATTTGTAACTGCAGGAAGCAGTGTGGGAAAATAAATGGCATTTCCCCCATTATCAAAACACAGAATTGCAAATTGTATTTTCTATAGTGAATATTATGGTAAATTGATTCAATTTTCACATCAAAACTAGAATTTGCTACCTGCCAGGAAACTGCCTTCAATCTGGATGTCAAGTTCTATTTTCACAGACTCTTCCACCATCATTTGTTCAATTGTGATTGTCAAAAACATGCCATGGACACAGAATGGTGATGGAAAAAAAAATCAGAATTTTGTCAAGAAGCCTAACAGATGTGAATTACTGCTCAGCAGGAAATATCCAGGCTATCTATAGACACCTAGAATTTGTGAACTCTTTCAATTATACTACTATCACAAATATGTATCTTTCAAAATAGTTACCACATCTAATGGTCTAATGGAAAAAGCTATCTGTTATCATGGTATCAGACCCATTTGTGAAGATACATCAGTAAACATTTATTATTATTATTATTATTATTATTATTATTATTATTATTATTATTATTATTATTATAATAATAATTCTATACCGCCCTTCTCCTAGCGGACTCAGGGTGGTGAACAGCCAATTAAAAAACCAATACACAAACATTAAAAACATACTAAAACCAATATAAATTAGGCTGAGAGTATAAAACCAAATAAAACTCTAAAAAATTTAAAATTTAAAAATATTTAAAAATAGAAGGGATCAGGCAAGTCCGGCAAGTTGAAAGAGATGAGTCTTCAGAGCCCGACGAAAAGTCCGGAGGTCAGCAATTGTTCTCAGTTCTGGAGGAAGATCGTTCCAGAGGGTGGGGGCTACCACAGAGAATGCTCTCCCCCTGGGGGTCGCCAGCCGGCATTGTCTGGCTGACGGCACCCTGAAGAGGCCCTCTCTGTGGGAGCGAACTGGCCGGTGGGAGGCAATTGGTGGCAGAAGGTGGTCCCGTAAGTACCCTGGTCCTAAGCCATGGAGCGCTTTAAAGGTGATTACCAACACCTTGAATCGCACCCGGAAGTCAACCGGCAACCAATGCAGCTCACGCAGGAGAGGTGTCACGTGGGAGCGCCCCGTCGCTCCCATAATCCCCCGCGTGGCCGCATTCTGCACCAGCTGAAGCCTCCGGGTGCATCCCAAGGGGAGCCCCATGTAGAGAGCATTACAGTAGTCCAAGCGAGACGTGACGAGTGCCTGAGTGACTGTGCGTAGGGAGTCCCGATCTAGAAAGGGCCGCAACTGGCGAACCTGATAGAAAGCCCCCCTGGCCACGGCTGTCGTGTGATCCTCTAAAGACAGCCGTGGGTCCAGGAGGACGCCCAAGTTGCGCACCCTTTCCGTGGGGGCCAATGATTCGCCCCCAATAACCAACGATGGAGTCAGTTGGCTATATCGGGACGCCGGCAGCCACAGCCACTCGGTCTTGGAGGGGTTGAGTCAAAGCCTGTTTCTCCCCATCCAGACCCGCACAGCTTCAAGGCACTGGGACATCACTTCCACGGCATCGTTGGGGTGGTCTGGGGTGGAAATGTACAGCTGAGTCTCATCAGCGTACTGATGGAATTCCACCCCAAAACCACGGATGATCTCACCCAGCGGCTTTACATAAATGTTGAACAGAAGGGGCGAGAGGACCGACCCTTGTGGCACCCCACACACTAGGCGCCTCGGGGTCGACCGCTGCCCCCCTGTCAACACAGATTGCGACCGGTCGGAGAGGTAGGAGGAGAACCACCGTAAAACGGTGCCCCCCACCCCCAATCCCTCCAACCGGCGCAACATGATACCATGGTCGATGGTATCAAAAGCCGCTGAGAGATCTAACAGCACCAGGATAGAGGAGTACCCCCTACCCCGGGCCCTCCAGAGATCATCCACCAACGCGACCAATGCCGTTTCGGTGCTGTAACCAGACCTGAAGCCGGACTGGAGCGGGTCTAAATAGACAGCTTCATCCAGGTACCGGGGGAGCTGCCACGCAACCACACTCTCAACAACCTTTGCTAAAAAGGGAAGGTTGGAGACTGGACGGTAATTTGCCAAAACAGCTGGGTCCAGGGAGGGCTTCTTGAGGAGGGGCCTCACCACCGCCTCCTTCAAAGCAGTTGGTAGGGCACCCTCACTCAGAGAAGCATTTATGATCTCCTGGAGCCAGCCTCGTGTAACCTCCCGGGAGGCCAGCACCAACCAGGAGGGACACGGGTCCAATAAACATGTGGTAGCATTCAGTCTTCCCAGGATCCTGTCCACGTCCTCGGGAGCCACAGGATCGAACTCAGCCCAGATAACATTCTCAAGGCCGGGCTCAGTCACCTCGCCCGAACCAACCCAGTCGGCGGCCAAATCATCCCGAATCTGAGTTATTTTATCATCCAGATATTGAACAAAATCCTCAGCACGACCCTGCAAGGGATCCTCCCGCGCTCCCTGATGAAGGAGGGAGCGGGTCACCCTAAACAGGGCGGCTGGGCGATTATCTGATGACGCGATAAGAGCGGCGAAATAATTAGATTTCGCCGCTTTTATTGCCACTAAGTAAGTCTTAATATGAGCTCTTACTAGTGTCAAGTCAGATTCAGAGCGACTGGCCCTCCAACCGCTCTCTAGGCGTCTTTTCCGGCGCTTCATCTCCCTCAGCTCCTCGGTAAACCAAGGAGATAAGTGAGTTCGGCACCGGGTCAGAGGCCGCAAAGGCACGACACGGTCCAAGGCCCCACCGGCTGCCCTATCCCAGGCAGCCACCAGGTCCTCAGCCGAGTCGCGTGTCAGTGTCTCAGGAAATGGCCCAAGCTCCGTCTGGAACCTATCAGGATCCATCAGGCGCCTGGGGCGGAATCACCTAATTGGTTCCGCCTCGCTGCGTGGGGTGCAGCGGTCAGAAAGTTGAGTCGGAGGAGCGAGTGGTCAGTCCATGACAAGGGTTCCACACCTATGTCCCCAGTATCAAGACCACTCAACCACTGACCAGAGACAAAAACTAGATCCAGGGTGTGTCCACCAACGTGAGTCGGGCCCTGAATTACCTGGGTCAGGTCCATGGCCGTCATGGAAGCCATGAACTCCCGAGCCATCTCAGATGTTTCACCGATAGATGGCAGGTTGAAATCCCCCATGACTATAAGCCTGGGAGTATCAACCGCCACCTCGGCTATAACATTGAGAAGCTTGGGCAGGGTCGTTGCCACGTGGCAGGGAGCCAGGTATGTGACTAACAGACCCATCTGCCAACAGGACCCCACCTCACATAGATGGACTCACACCCGGCTATCTGAGGTACAGTGGCCTCCCTCGGACCCTTCCTTAATAATGACCGCTACTCCCCCACCCCTGCCCTGGGCTCTCGGCTGGTGGAATGCAAGGAAACCCGGTGGGCACATCTCCACGAGGGGAACCCCCCCCTCGTGGCCCAACCAGTTCTCGGTAATACCATTTATAAACATTGAATATCCTTACAGATTAACATCACTTTAGATTGGATGAAATATATCATGACTGTTGAAATATAAAGCTCATTAGACTTCATGTTTAACCACAAATTGTTTTTCAGCAGGTAGTAGTAGAAGGCAATGATACTGCTCTAACCTCTGCTTGCATTTAGCATCTGACAACTAAGAAGCAGTTAAAAATATTAAAGATTGTTCTTAAATATTTTCACTACTCATAATAATAGTATAAATCTTATGAAACTTCAGGTTATATCCAATATTCTCCAATTTAGGAAATTAAAGAACACTGATTTGAGAACATTGATATGAGCTGTGGTGGCGCGGTGGTTAGAGTGCAGTACTGCAGGCTACTTCTGCTGACTACTGGCTGACTGCAATTTGGCAGATCAAATCTCACCAGGGTCAAGGTTGACTCAGCCTTCCATCCTTCCGAGGTCGGTAAAATGAGGACCCAGATTGTTGGGGGCAATATGCTGACTCTGTGAACTACTTAGAGAGGCTGTAAAGCACTGTGAAGTGGTATATAAATCTAAGTGCTATTGAAGTGCTATTGCTATTTCTATTGATTTGATTTGAACAGAGTAGAATGATTTCCCCCAAACCAGTTGCTGTAGCCATTGTCTTTTAAAAATCTTGTTAGGTGCTGCTATTTCTGTTCAGCAGCATTTCAGTTATTTTTCTTTTGTTTCTCTGCATTAGTCACATAAGTGAACCATTTATTCAGGGATCATGTAACCTTTACTCCATCTTTGTAAGTGCTTGCATATATCACAGATACCCACACCCAGTCAAAATTATAGTAAAATGGTGACACATATACAATGCTATTATGATATAAACTCCACCTTAGTACTTGGATCTTGACTTAAGTACCCAAATCACCATTTTGGGACATGAAATCAAAATGGATGTTTCTTTACTTCTTTCCACTCCTAGCACTTACATATGCCCTACATGTTAGGATGAGGTACGTTCTCTTATTCTCAACTGACTTATTTGTTTTGAATGTATTTGTGTCCTGAATACATCTTCCTCTCATTACAGAGTTGAGAACACTGGAAAAAACAAAGCTATATATCATACGCGTGTTGGAAATCTAACAACATTCTTATATAAATAGGAGTCTCTAATAGAGTATATGATATATTGATACTACTAAAACTATCTTGTCTATTTGTTTGTAACCTTTAACTGGGGAAAATAGAGAGGCAATTATTTAACCAAAGTAACCCAAAAGCAATAGCAACAGCATTTAGACTTATATACCATTTCATAATGCTTTACAGCCCTCTCTAAACTGTTTATAGAGTTAGCATATTGCCCCAATAACCTGGATCCTCATTTTATCAACCTTGGAAGGATAGAGTCAACATTGACCCAGTCAGGATCGAATTCCCAATAGCCTGTTATACTGCATTCTAACCACTGCACTACCACAGCTCATAGAATGCCAAGATCCATGACTCCCATGGGAATGAAATTTGGGAAGGTAATGGCTGCTTCAGCACCACAGCACCTTCTGACTACACTTCCCAGAAATCTGTAGGTTGTATGGCACAAAGGAAGATAGAAGAGGTTTATCCTTGTCCTTTTCACCACCTCCCTCTGACCATTGCACACAAGCAGCTGGTGGCAAAGCTCAGCAGGCAACTGGCAACTGGCTGCTTTGGAAACAAGGCTGAAATTTGAAATCTCTTAACAGTGGTGGGTGGTAAGACAGAATGAGAGAACAAATTCAGTGCCTACTGGTGAGGTAGAGCTGGCTATGGGATGCTGCTGGTCAATGAGCAAGCCCCTTCCTTCCAAGAGGGCAAGGATTTTTGTGGACACTCCAGGAGGGAGCTGGGTGGTAGGCAACACTAAGATAACATGCTGGGACAATTTCCTTGCTTGTAATGAATGCCAATTAAGAAAGATTGGGTAAAAGAAAGGGTAAGAAATAGATGATATACTAAAATGGACACTAAACATGGTAAGATTACATCATGAAAATAAATAGTACAGTAAAAAAAAAAAAAAACAATGGAATGCATGCTTGGAATACTAAACATATGAAACCCAAATCAGATTTTTTTTTAAAGATCAAGATGCCAATTATCAAAGGATTTAGTAGAAAATTATGATGTTAACTCCCACATGGATCAGTGAAAATTAATAAATATTAATGCTGACAAGGAGATAAAGATTATTAAGATTACTCAGTTTATATGTGGAGAGAGAAAGTTAGATGGGATTTTTTTTTCCCATTAAAAATACTTTCTCAAGGAGAAAAAATACTAGGGAAAGTTTTTCTTCTGGGGAAGGGAAATAGCGATCTTGTTTCTGGAGTTCCTTTGGATCTACATTCAGATTGTTTACTCAGTTCTGCACAAAAACTCAATATATTTATGTTACTCATTAGCTTAAGTGCATATATATTTATATTTTCTTGTCTCAAGAATTTCACGAAATGATGGTATACAACACACAATTCCAAATTCCAAACATCGCAGTATGATAATTGTGGAAGGCTGCATTTAGGAATCAAGACTTAGAAATACTTCATAAATTTATTTTTTTCCTGCAGAGAGTTTTTTGTTTTTGTTTTATTTATTTTTTTTGATAGTCATCATGCATGGATATTTTCCCAAATTCCATAGTTTTGTGTACTATTTTTCCATATGGATTCACAAAATTGCAAAAAAAATATATACAAAACATACAAAAATATTTGTATGTTCAGTGTGTACAGTATGTAGATGGGCTCATATCAATGGTGGGTTGCCCCCGGCTCAGACCAGTTCACAAGAACCAGTAGTAAAACTGGTGGAAGGCTCCACCCACTGACCCAGACATCATCATAGGTGATCTGCACATGCACAATGCGAACCGGTAATAAAGGTAAGTAGGACCAACCCCTGACTCAAATGCAGTGGTGGGTTTCAAAATTTTTTACTACTGGTTCTGTCGGTGTGCTTGGTTGGCGTGGCATTGCTTGGTGGGTGTGGCTTGGTGGACATGGCAGGGGAAGGATACTGTAAAATCTCCATTCCCTCCCCACTCCAGGGGAAGGATACTGCAAAATCCCCATTTCATCCCGATCAGCTGGGACTTGGGAGGCAGAGAATAGATGGGGGTGGGGCCAGTCAGAATTTTTACTACCGGTTCCCCGAACTACTCAAAATTTCTGCTACCAGTTCGCGAGAACTGGTCAGAACCTGCTGAAACCCACCTCTGCTCATATGGCTTGATAAAGTAAACAAAAAGGAAAGGAAAAGAGAAGATTCCTGATTCAACCTTAAAATGGAAGCTTCCACAGTGCATTTTCTTTAAAAGAGCAAAGATTAGGGTAAAGTAGATGATCTGTGTTGGGAGAATTATATGAGCTAAAGAGATGCATGTATATGAGCATATATAAAAATAATATATATTGGAGTCATAAAGCTGTTTTCATGAATAAGGTGCCTATGTCTACCCAGATATGTAAATTATTACAACATGTATTAACAATCAATATTCTTAAAATACTTTACTTTGAAATTTAAATTTGAATGTTTTTTAACATACTTAAATATTTCTTTTCCTTCAGACAGCCATTACATTTGATATGTCACCACTGTCTCCTTCTATGTTATAAATTTTACTTGTGGTTCTCCATTAAAGAGGAAAAATGACCAATAAATGTTGAGAGTTTTTTTTTAAAAGATTTTTTTAGAATTAATATGCCCTCAGATGTCTTCTTATACAGAATCCATCTTTTCTTTTTCAATTTGCCCGAAATGTCATTCATAAATTTAGGCACTGCTGTTTTACGCCAAAATAATTGATTTCTAATATTTGACAGATATCGCATATTCTTTTATTTCTATTGATTTATTATATTTTCCATGCAAAGTAATCATGTCTTCATGTCCCATCATTTCTTTCCAAAAGAAAAAAAATGCAAAACAGGTTGCTACTCTTTACCCTACTGCATTTATTATGCCTGATTAAGTGAAACTCAGTGTAAAATTTCATATTATTGTAATACGATAATATCATTATATATTTCAAAAGGGTAGGGAGCATAGTTTAGGCCAACTTAATTTATTTTTCAGAAATATTAGTAAACTTTTTTTTAAAAAAAATGTATCTACAGCATTGTGAAATTAGAAATTACTAAGGCATTTTTCAAATTAAGACATTGTTGGGCTTTTCTCCTGCCAAGCTACAAAGCTATCTAACCATCCTTTAGCTGGTAGAAAGCTATTTCAACCTAGTATCTACATGAAAGAATTTAAACAGGGCTAATCCCGGTCTGGGATACAGCCAGCTTTCTAAAACTTGCTTAAATAAAGGCAGGGTTTTGATTATCTGGCTCAAATGTGAATTTCCTATTTGCATACCACTATTGAATTTTAATTGCATCTACAAAGGCTGAAATTCCAGAGCTTCCAATTTGATCTTCACAAGCCACCTCTAGAGGAAAGTAACACCACAGTCTATTTTAGAGACAAGAAGTAAATGCACAATAAAGGCTAAACCTACTTTTTCAAGGGAAAATCAGAAGCTATTTGTCATCTTGATCTTTCGGCAGGCAAGAGGGCCCATTGGGAGCATTTGCGCTTTTAGAGATTGTACTTTAGAGATAGTACTTACTTAAAGAAAGTCCCCAAACTCTGAATTTGGGTAAAGAGAGCCAAGTTCTGAATGCTGAATGGTATATTGGCACGCAAATTCAGATCATTGCCTCTGCTGCTGACCATAGCCAGGGTTAATGCAATTCCAACACCTTCTTAATGCTTAGTGAACTTTTTGTAGATTCTTTGCATAGTTACTAAAGTGGCTAGCTAGTTTCTTTCTGCATAATTCTATTTATGTAGCCTTACCATAAGTAGATTTAGCACTTTGTCATGTTTCCTGTCAGGTTTACTTGGGAGGGATGACATCAACCTTGATAGTCTGCAGGTATAAACTTCCCGCCATTAGTTTTAACTGTCAGAACCATTAAGATGGGTCTTTCCTAAGTTTCTTTCTATAACTAGTGAATCCATGAGCGCTCCTCCCGCTCATGTCTGATTGTTACTTAGGTACTAGACCAGGGGTCTACAATCTTGGCAACTTTAAGACCTGTGGACTTCAACTCCCAGAATTCCTCAGCCAGCATTGCTGGTTGAGGAATTCTGGGGATTGAAGTCCACAGGTCTTAAAGTTGGCAAGGTTGCAGACCCCTGCATTAGACAATATCTCTTTCTGATATCCCTCAAGGTCATCAGCACATTCTGTTATATGTAACAATGGTGACAGATGTGTGTAAGAAGCAGTGCCTGTTACTGCTCACATAGCTGTATTTTGAACCAGTTGTAGCTTCCAGGGCAGCAGCATTGTCCAATTGTGAGTGACTAAGATGTGAAACACTTTTTGAAGGTCTCCAAGCTGTTAAAAAAAAAAGTCACAACTGGAACATAAAGTCAATCTGTGGAATTTGCTGTCACCTGGTCTTTGTGTAGTAGCTGTGAGTTTAGGAGGACCCCCAAAGAACAACCTGTACATGCATAGGTAGCATATAATCTTCCCTGGACACATTTGGCTGTGCCTTATCCTTTCTCTCAAACATGTGTAAATGGATTCGTGCTAGGAATGTTCATTATTTCATTAATGCAATTGGAGCATGTAATGCCAATTAACCTTAATGGCAGGTGCTTGTGGAGCCCTTAAGGCAAGATTATATTCCTGCTAATTTAATTCACTCCTGGCACAGAAGAACTAGCAACATTAAGAAAGAGAAAGTTGTATGTGTGGCTGGGCTGCTTTAACCAGGAAGTAATAGCAGCTAGAGCAGTGCTTTGCAGTTTTGACTATAAACAGGGAATGAGGGGGAAGAAAAAGAGATAATAGCAGCTCAGGTTTATTTCTAACCTGGGAACAGAATGCACTATTTAAGAATCACTGAAGGGTGAGATTTTTTTTAAAGGCCTCTCCAAGAAATACGTAAGCATTATGTGACATTTAAAGAGGTTTCTTGAGGCAATTTTATCCCAGTGACCTCCTGTGTATGATGGGTCATAGTCTAGTGTTGAAGTTAGAGGAAAAAATATTTTTAATAATTATTATACTCTTAAGTAGCTCTCTTCCTGATTGAATATATCTATTTTCAATGTGAATCTTTTGATCTTTTCTAACCCTTACCAAAGTAGGACACAATGAATTATGTTACATAGTTCATATTCTCTGGAAACATTTTTTTCCAGTTTGAACAGTACAAAGCTATTTCTCTTAAAAGAAAAAAGAAAAGTATGGAGGTGAATTATCACTCCTTACCCTTGCTGACTTCATATTTGGTTAATTTATTCCTTATAAAATTTATTTTGCCCAAGGACTCTCTTCAATGAGCTCATTAAATCCATTGTTCCTAATCCTTTACTCCACATACTTGTAAACTGCTCCAGAAATTAATCTTTGAAGGACTCATGGAAGATTATTTCTGTATATGGTAACTGCAATGAGCCCACAATATGCACAAAGATTCCTAAAATATCCACAATAGAGTAATGGTTGGTGAAGATGCCAGAATTTACATAAGAGGCACATTAATTTGCTAGAGCAGGAAGAAGAAAACAAATAATTTATTAGAAAATGAAAAGCCTTTATGGACCTTTGGCTAAAAATGAGGGAAAAAGTTAAATGTTTTGATGATTAGAAAGGATAAAATATGGGAAAGGGAATTATGATGTAACCTAAGATAGATGATGAATGTTTTTGTGTCCAGTAAAGAAGTTTGGAAGCCTTCTCTTCTCTTCTCTTCTCTTCTCTTCTCTTCTCTTCTCTTCTCTTCTCTCCTCTCCTCTCCTCTCCTCTCCTCTCCTCTCCTCTCCTCTTGAAAATGTCAATGTGGGTTCAGGTATTCACTTGCACAGAATGTATACATTATCTTTTGATATTTCTACAGGAAGCATGTTTTCAGTTTCTCTACTTAACTTGTCAAATCTCAAGTAACTTTTTGCATTAAGAGTTTCTGACATTCATTCCATATGGAATATATGGTACAACTGGTTAGAAGATAGACGTAAAGTTGTTACATAAGGAATATGTAATATATGTATAGCAAAATGAGAAAATACTGTATATATCTGTAAATATTGTCACAATTTAAAAATAGATAACTAAAGGATTATAAAATATATAGAATAGTAGCTATGTTAATATTAGTGGTATCAATACTGAAACACTGTGATGAGTGGAAATGTGGTTTTTAATGTTGAAATATATCTAATAAAAATATTTTTTTAAAAAGAATTCCTGACAAGTTGGTGTGACCAGAAAAACATCATTCTGAGTATTAATCTCCATCAGCAGCTGACATTTCTCAGGAAGAATTGCTGAGAACAAACCAGCTTTGAACTCTTTCTACATAATTGCAAGTCTTTGCTTATTCCAGACAGAAACCTCTTAGGACCACCTAAGAACAAGTCTTCTGTGAAGACTGGACTTGAACCCGACTAAGATGCAGGCAGAGGCCTGTTGGAATCAGAGTTGGATTTATTCCTTTAAATCCTTTATTATTCCTTGGATTATTCCTTTAATCCAAGTAAACTGTTGGATTTCAAACATTGCCCCCTTAGAATTCTAAAGGACAGCCTTCTTGAATTCTTACAGCAACATTTCCTATTGATTTGACTTTCACAACCTGGAAGAACCATCCAGTTTTACCTGATCAACCAGTCTAATTCAGGTAAAGAATTCTGTATCAATGCCTACTCTCTAAACTGGTATGAGCATCCAGTTCCAGGGGAACCATGGCTTCAGGGACCTGCTGAGCACTCTGAGTAACAATATTGTAGGTATCTCTACCTTCTACCCCATCTTTCCACAAACTTCTTGAAGTTCTATCTACCACTATTATTTTGAAAGCCGGGACTATGGCAACAATAGAATCCATATTTTCTCACTCACTCCTCCATTTACCATCTATCAGTTCTCTCTTTCTTTCTTTCCTGTCCTTTCTGTACTCTATTTATCCATTACATACAGGCTAGTTTTTCACACACATCTCTCCTCTATCTTCAGCCAAACTGTTAAAAGCTCCCTTTTCTCTGCTCTCTCGCTCTGACAAAGAAAAGGGCTCGTGCAGAGCATATATTGCACTTGCTGTCTTCTCTAAAGCATGCTAGCCTCCTGGGACTCTTTGCTGCTTTTCCCTCAATACCACTTAAATATTTATTTTTTAATTGAGTGCTATTTCTACAGTTGTTCTTGCCTCCTTCACTGTCATTTTCCAGTTGCTGTTGCTTTCCCCCTGGGGGGGTTCATTAAAAATGGTTTCATGTATTTATTTTATTATGTCAACACTCTTCATTATTTTAAATAGTGTGTTCTCATTGAATGTTATTTCTTAATGACCCCTACCTTCCCCTCACTCTAATTTCCCATTGATTTATTTTTATTATGCTAGTTTTTAGTAAGATTCAACTTCTTCTGTGAAGTGTTAATGGTTACCATTTCAAGTTCCAAATCTTCTGTGGAATAAAAAGTTTTTTTAAATATGATATAGGGCTGGTGGTTGTGTTTTTAAGAAAATGCTTGCTGATCCTTTCTAAACTGTCCTTGCAGAACCAAAGGTGCTTTTCTCAAAAGGCAACTGGACTTCTTGTTTTTGCTTTAAGATGTTTTGCTTCTCACCCAAAGAATTCTTTGATGAGAAGCAAAAAGTCTTCAAGCAAAAGCAAGAAGTCCAGTTGCCTGTTGAGAAAAGCACAGTGGTGGGGTTCAAGTAATTTATCAACCAGTTCTCTGCCCTAATAATTTCTTCCAACAACCAGTTTGCCAAACTGCTCAGAAAGTTAACAACCGGTTTCCCGAAGTGGTGTGAACTGGCTGAATCCCACCACTGGAAAAGCACCTTTGGAACAACCGTGACCTGGATGACTATGAATCCCCATAGATGTCCTTGCAGAACATTATTCAAATATCCAATTCACCGGGTGATTTGCAGTTACTTTCTCATAACACAAAATAAATTAGTGATGATTCCATGTACAATAATCTACTTGGAGCTTCTCTGAAAAAGATGAGATATAAACATGGGATACAAATATATTGTACATAGAGCGTTTTGTAGATTTTTTAATTGATTTTCTTATATTTTGTACTGCTATATAACTTATATGCTTATAGCTCTAAGATATCTGATGCATGATGGTATAAAATATTAGAAAATCAACCAATCTCCTTAGCCTCTGACCTATTATATATAAGTGTCACAGCACCGCTTAACTTTTCACTCTCTTATTTTCTTCTTTCCTCTACTCCTTTCCTTGAGTTAGATTCTTGGGACAAAAATACATCTTCTTTCATACTTGGCCAATGACCGCATAATGAAAACAGTCAAAACAACAGTAGTTTTAATGGAAGGAAATACAAGTCTGTGCCTAGAGTAAAATATTATCTGTAGAGAGAAATCAGAGAGCATGTTTCACATTGTAATGTGAGCTGACCTAATCTTCACTTCTTGAATTAATGTACTTACCAGAGTTAATTTTCTACACTTTCCTGATTTTTTGTGAAGTAGTTTTCAGAGCTAAAATATGCACACAATATGCTTCATTAGAGAAATTGTCTATAAAGCATGCTTTTGGAAAACATGCATACAAAAGGAAAAGAATATGGGGGAAAGAATATGAAAACTTTGACAAACTTAAGCAGAAACAAATGGAATCAACAAATGTTTCTTAAAATCCAAATACTAAAAAAAGTCAAATACATTCAACTGATCTGGCAATTACTGTGAAATTTACATAGTCTCCTAAACGTTTATCTGGCTTCTTTTTTTCTCTTCTGGGCAGGAAGGAAACATTATTTTGTCCCTGATAGCAGTAAATCCCACCCAGAACACTTTAAACCTACACCTAAGTTTAATCCCCTACTCAATGCTTTTACAGTCTTTCTTTAAAACGGCTTCTTCTGGAGAGAAGATCTTCTTAGATGTCTGTTAAATCTTCCAAAAAAGGAGCAAGAAACAAAGCACACCAGTGAATTTATTTTTTGCAACCCCAGAACATGAAAAAAGTAAAGAAAGGTGATCAAGGAGAGAAGCAACTTAGAACTAGGAGAAATTTCCTGACAGTTAGATAATTAATAAGTGGAACAAATTGCCTGCAGAAATTGTGATTGCTCCAACAGTGGAAATTTTTAAGAAGATGTTGGATAAGCATTTGTCTGAAGTGGTATAGGGTTTCCTGACTGGGCAGGGAGTTAGACTAGAAGACCTCCAAGGTCCCTTCCAACTCTGCTATTCTATTCTATTTCTATCTAATTCAAAACCTTTCTAACACTACGTTCTTGTCCATAGCCAAAAACTTTTGACTGCCACAAATCTAGAATGGAGTAAATAGACTTACTCACTTGAATGATGCTCAATCATATAGTTCTTCTGACTCTGGCACCATTTATGTATCATGGCTAATAAACACTAATCAGAGCATTCCAAAAATTGAACTATAAGAAATAGTGTTATGTTTGTTTAAGTAACAAGAAATTTCACTAGGTGACAAGAAGAGAAAAAATATATTTCCCTTCTTGTTCCAAAAGTGCTTTTTCAAAAGGCAGGTGGACTTTGTTTTTCCTTCCAGATATTTTCCTTCTCATTCAAGAAGCTTCTTCAGTTCTGACTGAATGGTGAAAGATGGAAGGATTTATATTCCTTGCATCCTCTGGTCATTAGCACTCTTTCTGAGAGTTGTTGAGGCCACTTGACAAAGCTCACTCTTTTGAAGACAGCAAAGACTCATTCTAGACAGAGAGGACTACTGGTTTGAAAGAATGGGCATTTATGTTAATACTGAACAGCTCACTCTCTCTCAACAGAGGAAGAGGGATATGATACCTCCTATGTCCTGTTCATAACACAGTTCTTTCAGTTCTTATTTGTACCTGGGCCCACAAAGGTTCCACATCCATTTGTACTATTCAGGTGACCCTGAAGGCACAGATAAACCTCCAAGCGGGTTCAATGACTCTTAGAAAGAGTGCTAACAATCAGATGACCAAAAGGAATATAAATTCTTCCATCATCCATCATTCAGTCAGAATTGAAGCAAAGCATCTTCAAGGAAAAATAAAGTTCAGGTGCCTTTTTAAAAATCACCTTTGGGGTTTTTCAAAGGTCTGGATCGAGTCGTGCTGAAATTTATTTGGCAGGGGAAAAGGCCTAGGGTAAAGCTAAAAATGCTACAAGAGCATAGAGAGAGGGAGGGCTTTGACCTCTCCTGCTGGGAACTATATTATTGAGCTTCACTGCTGGCCTGGATGAAGGATTGTGTTCTGTCCCCCTTCCTCACACAGGCAAACGTAATACCAAGCACGCCTGCCAATATTTTATTAGGTAAACAGATTAGAATTCTTGGCAGACCAAGGTTTTGGCAGCAAACTGCTGAATGCCTGCCAAGACCATGTTCACTCCCATAAAGCAGAAGAGGACTTATCTTCAGTCCATTCCAGGAGCAACAAATTATTCACAACACAAGAGTTTAGTCAATGTTCAGTCCAAAATATATCCAAGCCGAATTTCAGAGATCACGATGTGACTTTCAGGGTTTAACTTTGTCCGTCACAAAGCCTGAAGAGCAATCCCACCCACTTTTATTCCTGGTGGGATGTGGTTTCGTGACTCAGCTCAATCTCTGGCCCTCCCACACCTCTTCCGTTGCTGCACACGCTTCTCCCTCTGATGCTGCCTGGAATCAAGCCAGGATTCATCATCCTCACTCCCTATCAATTGGTGCTCTGATATGCCTTCCTCCTAGCATATCCCAGGCTGTTCCTCCTGGCCTTTGGATGGAACCTGAGGCATTGCCAGAGAGGAGGGTCCTGGAGAGGGAGGCCTTGTCAGTTCCTCCCCATCACCTTCTGAGTCCTCTTCCTCTGTTAGGACAGGCTCGGGAGTTGGGGTCACAACAGATTGGGTGTTATTGAAGAGGGAGTCTTTATTAGATTAGAAGGGCACGACCTACAACACAGCTGGCATGCACTGCTATGGAGAGAGAAAGTGCAACAATATAAGTATTTTAAGAGACATTATCTAAGGTGAATATTGCTGGAAACCTGGGATGTATTTAGAGGAAAATTCTATACTAAGATTCCAACCTGGTTCTCAGCAATAGAAGCAATGACATACCCAACAGCTTTTAAACAGGATAAAATTTTTAGATAGAAAGATCTTGTGGATGCTCAAGGGATATTAAGATCTGGGGGAGATATTAAGATCTGGGGAGATCTGGAATGGTGGACCTATGCTACAGTTCAGTCTCGTTACAGGAGAGAGAGATAATTATGGGATATATGTGATGGAACAGAGCTTTGATAAAATATTATTGGGAGAGGACCATAAATACATAACCAAAATGTATGCACAATTGCTTGAGCGAATGATAGGAGAGGAGGTTGTAAAAGATACTATGATTGTCTGGGGGAGGAATTTTAGGTTCTTGATTCCTTTAGAAAAATGGCAACAATTGTGGGGGGAAAATATTAAAATGACTATGGCAACGTCTTTCAAGGAAAATGCATATAAAATATTGTATAGGTGGAACCCCCCACCAACAAGAATTGCTAAAATGTTTCCGGGTGCATCAGAGTTATGTTGGAAATGTGGGAAAACCAGAGGTCTATATTTCAATCAGTGGTAATGATTGGTAATGCATAATGGCAAATAAGTATTGGAGAAGGATTAAGAATTGGATTAAGGAAATTATTAATGTGGACCTCCAATGGAAACCTGAGATATATTTACTAGATATTCACCCAGAGGGGCTGAGTAAGAAAAAATGGTATCTCATTCTACATATTTTAGTTGCAGCTAGAATAGTGTTTGCCCAACAGTGGAAAGAAAAAGAGATACCAGCTAGTGCCCAAATTATAAATAAAGTTTTAGAATGCTCTGAAGCGGATGGAATGACATATAGGTTAAAAGAAAAGAAAGATTCTGAATTTTTTCAAAGTTGGTATCGGTGGTTGAATAAAAGGATTGAGATGAAGTGAGGGCCTAAGTCAATATGAGGACAGATATCTTTATCTAGATTGAAAGATAATTGTATGAAAACCATATTTGGAGATTATTTACTTTATTCTGTGTTATGGACATAATTATTTATTAATGAGGACTGGAACATTATCTGCCTGGATAGATGTGTTTGTATGTTTAGTGTTATGAATGGGGGAGAGAAGGAAAGGAATGTATGGTTTTTGATTTTATGTATAATCAATGTTTTTGTCTTATGTTGATTTTAAACTTGGAAAAATTAATACAATTTATTTTTTTTTTAAAAAATCACCTTTGGTATGACATGTGTGAAAGCAAAGAAATATTGGACAAAAATACATGATTACATGATGAATACATGATTAGAAAAGATGTTAAAGCTGCATATAGATTATAAGCCAGAAATATTTTAGTTAGGTACAGTATAAGAAAAGTATGATAAGGGGATTTTTTAAAAAAATACTACATGTTTTGACACAGGAAGAATTGTATTTGTACTGCAAAAATGAGGAAGCACTGAGAGAAGGAGATGTAATTAAAAAATATTAGATTGTGCAGAAATGGACAGATTGACATTAAAGATAAAAGAAAAGGAGATACAGAGTGTTTTCGAACATGGGACTTGTTTTATAAATGGTTGGATAATAGAGGTAGAAATTAGGAACTGGAAAAGTATTATTAAGTGAGCAATTTGAGTCAGACAATATGTTGTTCAAAAAGCACTTATGTATGTTAAATGAAAATGTAGAAATAAACTAAAATCATCTTTGGTACACTCATGACCTGGATGACTGAGAATCTCCATAGACTCTTCCCCTTCTTCTTCATCACAGGCATAATCTTAAAAGCAAGGTTCACATCCAGAGTACTCTTTTCACAAAAGAGAGTATTGCTATGTATCTGCAAATTGTTTGAATTTGAAAACATTACTGAAAAAAGAGAAGTGATTTACGATCACCTGCACCTTAAAAAGCAACTTTTGGTGGGTACTAGAGTCTGTAAGTATGAGTTAAAACTCATCTTATTCCTTCCAGAAAAAGTGGAATTTTGCTCATGGAAAATGTGGGATTTAATTGTACCCGGGGCCATGGTTCTATGAGTGGTAAATGGATCATCAGAAGGAAATAAATGATCAGGAGATTACGAATGTAAACAATGGGAAGCTGACTTCAAAGGACAAACCTTGGACAACCGAGAAAAGGAAAATCTAAGCCTTCTTTGTAAAGGAAGAAAATGGGAGAAAAGCACAGTGAATTCAAAACAAGTTAGATATAAAATTTGAACCATTTTTCTCTCTAATACAAACACTGCAGACTTTTGACTCCACAGCATTATAATCAAGATTTAGTTCCTAGTCATGTTAGCCCAAATTACCTAAAATTATGGCAAAAACACCCTAATATCTGTTCCCCAGCATTCTCCTTTTTGCCTCCCGCAAAAAAACTTGGAAACAACATTCCACTTCTCCATCATTTGAACAGACTCTTCAAGCTTTTTCAATTCTGTGTTTTTCTTTTCTAAACGCAGCAACAAGAACAGGACATAATATTCTACAAATGTGGTTGCTAAGCGACAACTTAGAGTTTTATACATCATATTGCAACTTCTCTCTCCCAATAATCACTAAAGTGTGTTTTTTTCACCACCAGCAGTACATATTCAGTTGGAGATGTATGACCCTAAAGTCTCTTTAATTACTCACTAATATTCTATGTACATATTGTTAAAATTATCAATTCATTGTTCCAACATATCATGTTTTTACTTATTTACTATATCACTATATAAGCCTGCATTGCAGTTTAAGTTATCTAACAAAAACACTTATCTTTATCATCAGGCTTGATTTCTTTGTAATTATATTTACCACGAATTGACTTAAGTGATATCCTATTCGGATTTTCATGGTCACATACAGTATAACTTGAAACCATTCTCCCATTCTCTTCTCACTTGATACCAGAGCTACCCTACTTGGACTGCAAAAATCCAGATGACCACTGGATGATTACAAAATGAAACAAAGACAAACTTGATTCAATTAAGTTTTCTGAGTGCCTTTCTGAAATGTTTATTTTCCTGAACTTTCTCAAAAATAATATAAAATAATAATAAAAATAATTCATTCAACTTTATTTCAATGTATTTCAGTATCATGGCAATTCTCTTCTCCTAAACTCCTCCTAAACTCAAGATAGCAACTATCAGTTTGAGATATTGTTCACAGTGCAGTTGTTACTACACCCATTCACAGCAACAGGGAGAAAATAAAAAGGGTAAAGAAAGAAAAAAGTGAAAAAAAGAAGAAATGATACAATTGTGTCAATAATATGAACATATTGATCCACCAGAAAGCCATGGTTTTAACTCTTTGCAGTTTTTAAATCTCTCTTTATTGCAAAGTGCAAAGATCATTAACATCCATGAAATCTGTGCCTTGATAACCCTATTAATTTTCGAATGCTGGCAACAGAAATGTTCTGTATCAATTAATTATCTGTCCCTGCTCTGAGGGGATGAGGGTGTTATCAGAGCTACTGGATATGGTTGCCATGATACTGACCAAGTCTGATAAAAGGTATCCTAGGGCTTTAATATCATAATCCCTAGAAATTATCAGAATTGCAGGTTGAGACATCTGGAGTTACCAGCCTGAAGGAAAGCTCCGGCTATGCACCAAAGCATTTGAAATGATCAAACTATGAAATCTAATGATACCGCAGAAATGAACTGACAAAATTGAACCTGAGCATTTCTTGTCCTTTACCCAATTATTTTCAATATGGATTGATGAATGGGGTATCCAAATCAAGTATATATATAGTTATTTTTAATGAGCTTTTCCTATGATTTTATAAATATGGATTGAAAATATCTGAACTATTGTCTGTGGATTAGCTCAGAAGACTAAAATGTTATGGCTTTAGAAATACCAATTTTGCCTTAGCGGGACTGTTATTTTGCATCCCTCTCAGCATGCAAGCAAGGGCTGTTTATTTCAAATTCTCATGAAAACAGCTGGAGCGATCTCAGCGGAAATCTTTGCTGAATGAGATTGAATCCAGATCATTTCTTTATTTTGCAGGAGAAGCTTTGCTCGTTCTGCACGGCTGTTCATTATATCAAAGAGACTCATTCAGACATTGGGAAAAGAATGGGCATGAAATTAGGGTGGAAAAAAAATAAATCTCTAAACTGAATACACTTAAGAGTCTCATTTCACAATTAAGTAAATCATGTTACAAGTATCATTACCTACATCACAATATGAAATTGCAGAACTGGGGACACTTTAATGTTTTCTGTGGAAACGCGAAGGAACAGATTAATTTAACAATATACCAGCTACAGCACTTCTTGAAATCAGCCTATTCATTTGGAACTGCTGGCAAATTAGAATTGTTTCAAAAGGTGTTAGGGGACGTAGCCATATTGACAGTTTTAATATGGCATAAACCTTTGTTTAAATGGTTAGGGAGTTTGCTAATTATATCTATTAACTGTACATGCACGGGTTAGGTTCCGAGTCATCCTGGAATTCAACTTTGTGTGCACCAGCTATATGCATCTAAAAACCTATCGACCAGTAGAGGCAATTAATATAGAAACAATTAGCAGAAAGACTTTGCCCTTTTATATCTTTCCTTGTCTGAGAGGCTGACTTTGCATGCCTCTGTGGAAGGTGTCTTCTCTTAAAATGTTCTTCTCAAGGCTTTTATCATTTCCTTCACCTCTGAGTTCATTCTTCTTTGTCCTGTGCAGTTCAGAGATGTATCTGTCCAACTTTCTTACTTAACGGGAAGCACAATGATGGTTCTTTGCTGTAGAAAGGCTTACACATCTTGGGCTTCCCTATTATCATGCTCTTTTCCAAATAAAGCTTGCATTCATTTTTCTTTCATGCAAGCATCAGCCTCAGGAACAGCGGTGGGTTCCACATATTCTTACTAATGGTTTGTTGTGCGCATGCCTTCTGCACATGCCCAGCCTCAAAAACATGGATAAATAGGATGGCATTATGTCCGGGTGGGTGGACAGGAAGTTGCCGCTACCAGTTTGCCAGAATCTTGACGAACCGGCTGAATACCACCTCTGCTCAGGAATATTTTCTTATTGAAGTTACACTCCTAACTGTAGCATTTCTCTTTCCAGCATTCTTATAAAGCTACTACCTACTACCCAATAAGTCAATTGTGTTGAGAAAAGGCTTATAGAAATTAGTGACCTAGCTTGACTGATTCCAATGGATCTGCTTTGAATATGACGTCTGGATCTAGTGCGATAAAGCAAATTTAGAGTAATTATCTTCTTCCTTATTGTATGATATTAACATCTTCAGTTCTGTAAATAAATATGAATTCCACTAAAGATTTTGAGTTTGTATGCTGGTTTAATACTATTTCTTAAAATCAAATTTCCAATATTTTATTTTATGACATTTTCTTCCATATAGGGTCTCATAGGAGAATGTATACAATTATGTGGGGGAGAGGATATAAAAGATGAAATAAGAATAAAAAAAGGAAAGAGTAAAGTGCAAAAAAGATTCCACCTTCAATCACATATTCTTAAAGTTAAATATTAACTTTATTAAATAAGAATAAGCTAGGTCAGAGGAGGAGAGAAACAGAATCGGTGTTTCAACAGGGCTGATGGGTTGGTTCTGTTTTCCATCTCATGTTCCTCTATTATTTCCTACAGAAATAGAGTAGTTACTGTTGCTAGAAGTTAGTTAAGGAAGAAAAACTACAAGATCTATTTGCTTGGTTTCTCAGGCTCCTCCTTGTTGTTGCCAAAAAGCAAAATGTTCTCAGCGAAAAAAACAAATTGCATATTTTATGCCAAAACTCTAATTGTCCTTGTATTACAAAGTATTTCATACAACATAAGCCAAATGATTATAATTCTCAGATATATTAGCCCTGTAGTAATAATTACACAGTTTGCAGAGTAGGGACTTGTATGAGTAGCGGGGGAATGGAGGCAGTCTCAAGTGACTTGCTCTCTTCCTTGAAGGATTCTACATTTCTGAATCTACACCAAAGGATGGAGGAAGCCTCTAACAATGAAAATGGCTAATTGGGCAGATTGAATTAGTGAATTCCCTGACTGAAATTTATACTCCATCAATTACATGTATCACACAAAAGATTACATTGATAATAATAATTATTAATAATAGATTACACAATCAATTATATATATCACACAATAGATACAAACTCACACAATAGATACAAACTCAAGGTAAACCGCTCCAAACTCGATTGCAAAAAATATGACTTTAGCAACAGAGTGGTCAATGCCTGGAATGCATTACCTGACTCTGTGATTACATCCCCAAACCCCCTTAACTTTAACCTTAGACTGTCTACTGTTAACCTCATCCCATTCCTAAGAGGTCTGTAAGGGGCATGCATAAGCGCACCAACATGCCTACCGTCCATGTCCTACTGTCCCCTTTTATTTGTATCCATTTCTTGTATTCATAATCATGTTTATAGTTATATCTGTTATCTAATACATGTATGACAAATTAACTAAATAAAATAAATTTAAAAAATAGCATTGGGGGGGAGGTAGAGAGAGAACCCATTCATTAATAGTAAATAATAGAAAACACATCCATTAATCTCTTAAAATAATATGATCTTAAAATAATATTTCTTTAAGACATTTACTTACTGATTAGTGGGCAAGCTCGAGAACCCCCTGTTCTTCTCTTCTTAGATTTTTTTTTCCCTTTAAACTTTTCTGTAGAAGGAAAAGAAGTACTAATTAGCAATGCTATTCTCTCAACTGTGGTAACTATTCATTATCTGTGATACTAGGGCTTGGCTGTTTCAAATCTGTCAGTGCAATGTTTCACACAGAGAATTAGCTCCGCAACAGATATAACAGTATGTAAGAATAGCCAGTAGTATATCATCTGGCTCTCGGTGAAAGAGATGAAGTATTTTTTTCTGCTTTCAAAGTACCAAACTCACATTGCAAAGAAAGTGATGAGGGAGAAAAGATAGACAATATAACCTTTCCTTGTTTCCTTCTGACCTTGATGTGGCTCTTTTCCTTAATGCAGAATTATTGATATGTTGATTATCATCATGACTGACAAATATAATGAGCTCTCCCAATACATCTACAGCTCATTAATCTATTCCAAGAATACCTACACTATTATTTTCCTTGCATATGTTTAAAATTAGTCTGCCTTTTTCACTTTAAGAAGTTTACTTTAGCTATGAAAACTGAATAGTAAACATAAATTCTAAGGATTAGAAAATACAACTGTATAAAGGAAATCAACAGGACAATATTTTAATCATCATCATGTTATAGCTCAATTTTTAAAAAATGAGAAATGAATTTTGTTCAATTTGATAGAACCTGGTTGATACATTTGTGAGCATAAAATTATACTCTCAAAAAAGGTATTATATCTTGTCACATAAAATAGTTTTGAAGTTTAATACATTTGTTAGAAACTAATGAATCAGTGAATTAGCCATACACACACACACAAATTGATGAAATAAAATAAATATATTTAGTTTAAGGTTGGTATAACTGGAAGAGGATGTAAATGCATGTCCATAAGCAGATGAATAAAATTTACCAAAAAAAAAAAAAAGGATAAAAAATAATCACAATAAATCCTTTTTAGATTCAATCACCCTAGTTAATTAAACCAATGCAAATATCTTTCTAAAGAATCCAATAAAGATAGCTTCTCAATATTAGGTATTAGCAAGAGAATGATAGTTATGTATAGCATTGGAACAGAAAATAATTGAATGCAGTATCAATGGTCTATAAAAAGACTATGTGTCATGTTGGAAAGTTAAACACTGTCCATTCAAAGATTTCTCTTGATTTTGTGGTTGAAGTAAAGTTGGGGAAAGGAGAAATCTGGTATAACTTGGTGGGAGGTTGTCATGGAAAAAAAAAAGATATAGGAAGGGTACTAAGGACTTGAGTGCCCAGGATTCATAATTAGCAGGATATAAGAAAGAGGATGCTAAACAGAGAAACTAAGGTAATTGAATTCTAAGATAAGAGAGATCTTAACAGACAAAGGAAAGCACTTGCCCTTGAAAAGAAAGAAAAGTACAAAGGGTATAGAGTTGTGAATACAAAAAGATATATGCTGACTAAGAGTCACCGATTAAGGTACACAGCCCCTGATCCAGAGAGAACAATCCTGAAAGAAATTACTAAGAAAGAGAGGGGGAAAAAAGCTTAGTGAAATAACGCAAAGAAATAAAAAGCTTAGTGAAATAATGAGTCAGAAATAAATAAATATATTCACATTGCCTTAAGTATACTTGCATTGCTTTAATTAACCAGGGTAATGAGTGAGTCTATAAAAGAATATTAATTATTGTGATAGGTTTTCATCCTTTTATTGTACATTTTATTTATCCACTTATAGACATGCATTTATATTCTTTACCACTTATACTGTACTGGCCTTAAGCTAAATATATTCATTTTATTTCATTGTATAAGAGGATCACTCAAGAGACAACGCTTTTAGTAAGAGATATTTGACTCCGACAATTTAAGAAGGCAATCTAGAGATAAGAGATAAACCATTCTGGTTAAGAGACCAATAACAGAAACGTTACTTGTGCATAAGAGGAGAAAGGAGACTGACAAAGGTTTTTTTTTTTTTTCCTGCTAGGTACTCTGCTGGCACACTAGGTTCAAAAGAGGTGGCTTGATGTGCAAGCTTCACCCAAAACCAGAATCCACCCAATGGTTCAGCTGGAAAGAGAATTAAGGCAAAACAGTGAGGAATATTGATGAATGGAGGAGGAAAGTGTCACTCCTCCCAAGAAAAAGCATGAGGAACTGAGTAGATTTGGAGAAGCCAATATGGAAGGGCCAGAGAACTCAAGTTGACAGGGCTGAGATTTTTTTGCAGGTTAGAATGAACAGCAGCAGCAGCAGCAGCAGCAGCAGCAGCTAAGCATCCTTGCAAAAGAGAAACTGAATTGTGGTTCCTAGGAGTTGAAAATGTTTTGCCACTTTCAGGAAATTGTCCTGTTCCCTATTTCAAGAAATTGCAAGCTTACAAAGGCTTTGAATTGTCCACAGGTGTTTGGATTTTAAAAGACACAGGGTTTTCTTTTTTTTTTAAGCATACAATATTGCTAATTAATAAGCTCTATTATTTCAGGACAGACAATATGATAATATAATATAATAATATGATAATATATGGAAAATATTTACAGTATCTGTAGGTTTTGTGCTATATACTCTCCTGATTTCACTATCATAAGTACTGGTAGAATATTAATTTATTCCTGGAAGGATCTCAAATTCAACAATCTTAATATAGAACATAAAAGAGAATATTTCCAAGTTGTTCCATCCTTTTTAATGTTGTAGTTTAAAATAATTATTTTCCAGGTATGCAGTATAAATTGTATCAATATGATAGTATTAATTCAGGTAAACATTATATACATGCATCTAATTTAATATCAAGAATAAATTAGAGGGCTATCTGCACAAGTTGATACTGCAACTGAAGTACAAGTCATCAAATCATTGAGTCTTAGCTGTGAGCTGTAAAGAAACATAAATCTACAATTTATCACATTAGAGCAGGCAGTATTAACTACTATTGGCCATGACTGGTAGAATAGCCAAGTTTGCTGATGACTCTAAATTGTTTAGAGTGGCTAAAACCATAATGGTTTGTGAAAGGAATTGCTGCACCTTAGTGGAATAGGTTTCAAAATAGCACACGTCATTCAATTTGAGCAACTATAAAGTGATGCACATTGATGCCAAAAACCCTAAGTACTCATAAAACCAATGGAGTCTGAGCTATAAGAAAAGGTCTTGGAGTGATAATAAACAGTTCAATGGAACTGTCAACATTGTGTATTGGTGGTTTAAAAAAAAGGCCAATAGCCTATAAAAGATAACCAGACATGGTACTGAAAATAGAGAATTCAGTATCATATTGCCCTTATATAAATAATGCAACTTCATCTATTGTGGGCAGTACTGGCTGCTGTACCTCAAAATGGTTATAATGGAACCAGAGAAGGTCCAGATGAGAGTAATTAGATGATCTAGGTCAGGGCTGGAGCAATTTCCCTGTGAGTAAAGGTTGTGATATGGGCCTTTTTAATTTAGAAAGGAGGCAATTGAGAGGGGAGGTAACTGAAGTGTATAAAACCATGCATACTATGGATAAGTCGGCAAGGAGAAGCTATCTTTCCCTTCCCAAAATAGTAAAATCAGAGGTGACCCATCCAATTTCTAGGAAATTGAATCTTAGAAGGATGATGACAGACAAAAGGATTTTTTCCCCACAATGCATAATTAAACTTTGAAATTCATCGCCATTAAATGTGTAACAAAAAAGGGCTAGCTTCCAAAAACAGTTGGACCAATTCATGAAAATCATGGGAATCAATTACTGTAAGTCTTGACAATAGTAGTATGACAGTAATTTGAATGCCTTTGGAGACCATATACTAGGGTTCAAACAGGCTTCCCTATTAATCAATGTTTCAATCTCTTTACAAGGATCTTCAGCTCCAATGCTTACATCAGACTGCAGATCTTTCTAAACCAGGGGTGTCAAACTCAATTTCATTGCAGGCCGCAACAAGGCTGTGGTTGACCTCGGGCAGCTGGCCGGGCATGGTGACTGGGTGGATGTGGCCAGATTGACATCACTCACTGCCAGCCAGTTGACCACGCCACTCCCCAAACTGCAGGCCTTTTGTTTGACATCCCTGTTCTAGACAAAGTATTGTATTATACAATACAGTGGATACATGTATATAGTTCAGGTATAAACAGTGAATACTATATACATGTATTCAGTTCCACTGAATACATGTATATAGTTCAGGTTTAAACAGTGTAATCCCTGGTGTTCTCTGAGCTTGGTAGTTTGCCTGCAGATGTTTCGTTATCCTCATTTCTTATCCCTAAACATTTGGATAAATCAGCCATCAATAGACATTTCGAGTTAAACCTTATTTACTGTATTTTTGGAGTATAAGACGCAACTTAGTTTTTGGGGAGGAAAATAAGAAAAAAGTTGATTGGCAGGTGGATCGGCCTCCTGAAATACCCCCAATCAGCTGTTCCCAGAGATGAATTTTGGCAACAGGTTCATTGGTTGTGAGCTCTGTGCCTTGCTTTTTTTTCAGAAAGAAACATTTCTTTTTCTGCCTCTGAAAGCCTCCGAAACAGAGCTTCAGAAAAACAGGTTTTTTTCTGAAGCTCTGTTTTGGAGGCTTTTTTTCTGAAGCTTCCTTTCAGAGGCTTTTTTTTCTGAAGTTCTGCCTCTGAAACTTCTGAAACTCTGTTTCAGAAAAAACTTTTTTCTGCCTCTGAAATAGCTTCAGAAAAAAAAAGCCTCTGAAGCTCTGTTTGGGGACTTTTTTCTGAAGCTTCATTTCTGAGGCTTTTTTCACCCTCTGAAACCTCTGTTTGAGTGACTGGGTGGGGCTACATTCAGAGTATAAGACTCACCCAGATTTTAACCCTCTTTTTTGAGGAAAAAGGTGCATCTTATACTCTGAAAAATATGGTACGTATGATTGCAAGTGACAATAAAAAAAGCTAAAAAGTAAACACATTCTCTTCAACAACTTACATCCAGATAACCAGGGACTAACACCAGACAAACAAACAAGCAGAAAACAGTATCCTAATCAAGGTACTACCAAGGTGCCCTGAGTCTTCGGAGTGGGACGGCATACAAATTGAATTAATAATAATAATAAATATGGAGAAAACAACATTCCCACCAACAGGCAGGGTAAGCTACTGTATAAAAACAAGAAAACTTCATACTCACTGCACTGATGATGTTACGTAGACGTAAATGAAATGTCTGCCAGCAAACCATGTTCAGAAAGGACTCCAAAGTATATCATACTATAACAGAATAAGCGAGTTGGAAGGAACCTTGGAGATCTTCTATTTAATCTGCTGCTCAAGCAGGAAACACTAAATAGTCAGTGAAATGTTATTCACAATTGAACTTAGATACAAACTGTCTGGGCTGTTTCTGAATACCTGCATCTATCAAAACTTTCAAAAAGTATATGCATTTTTTTTCAGTTTTACTATATCCCCTACTGTATTTCAAGGATGTCTTTGAAAAGTGACATTTCCCTTTAATAAGCCTTTTCTTTGTCTCTTTCTCTCTCCCTTTTTACGAGCTCACAAATTATCTTCGTGTTTGTAAAGTTAAGCAAGATTTTTTACGCTAACTTGAACCAGGAAGTTTAATGTGAGAAGAAAAATAAATGACGGTTCCCTTTGATATGCTTGAAACTTTTCCATAATTTGCTGCTAAATGGTCAAAAAAGTTCTGAGGCTGCAGTTTTCAGACCGCAGCAGTTTGTCATATTATACATCTATAAAATGTGAAAAAAAGAACTTAAATTCATATTAGCTGCTGTGCCAGTGTGTCATGTAATTGTCTTTTGATTCTATTTATTACAATCATGAATTACTTCATGCAGCTAGACCTATGTTTTGCCATCTGGATAAATAAATGGTCCCATAATGTATACATTTTCAGCCATAAAAATATGTCCATTAATTAATAGATGTGTGAAATTCTGGAATTATCCTGCAATTTTTTCCTCCCTTCATTTCCTCCTATTTACAGTTTTATTTGCTATCTCACAAGCTGTTAGAGAAAGTAGGAATCAATTAATATATTTCCATCACAAAGCAATAGCTAACTTAATCTTATCCCCATCATCTCATGAAAAAACAAAACAATCCTACTATAATAATATTCAATGTTTCTAACTGATTTTCCTTGAACTCTAATGCAACATTTAAGTCATCCTCAAAGAAAATACGTTGGACTTTAGAGTTTATAGGAAGAAATAAAAGTTTATTATGAACTTTTTTGCACCAAAGCTCTACTGTGAAAAAGAACTGAAAAGGATAAAGCAGCTGTGAATATTGATGTTTAGGGGGAAGCCTATGTGAAACACCTTTACAGAGAAAATCTGTTTGTTGTTTTCCACATGGATATTTTCTTCCTTTAACATAAAAATCCATGTCTATTAGAGTATTGAATGTTGTAGTCAGCAGATGCTTAAGGAATTCAGTATGGTTTCTGAAACCATACTCACTATGGTTTTCAGCCTGCAGTATTTCTCCAATTCTTCCATAAAAAGAAGGACTCTTAGGAGTGATTGATTTATTTCCTCTATTTATTTATTCTTCACATTTCTAAATTTGCCCAGTTTTTCAATTATTTTGAATGGGGTATAAATTGAAAACTAAAGAAATACAACAACAGGAAGGAAGGAAGGAAGGAAGGAAGGAAGGAAGGAAGGAAGGAAGGAAGGAGGGAGGGAGGGAGGGAGGGAGGGAGGGAGGGAGGGAGGAAGGAAGGAAGGAAGGAAGGAAGGAAGGAAGGAAGGAAGGAAGGAAGGAAGGAAGGAAGGAAGGAAATGGATGGTTGGTGGAAGACTCACAAAGGGACCTCAAAACATCCTAGTCCAAAGTCTGAAGGAAGACCCAGATCTTCAAGACTTATTTAAGCACCAGTAAGCATGTTAAGGAAGAAAGTGAGAATGTTGTGCTCCATGGTATCCTGCAGAACAATTTGAACTTGATTTTCCCCTTATCAGAGCCGCAGTTGTGCAGTAGTTAGAATGCAGTACTACAGGATACTTCTGCTGACTGCTATCTAACTGCAATTTGGCAGATTGAACCTCACCAGGCTCAAGGTTGACTCAGCCTTCCATCATTCTGAGGTGGGTAAAATGAGGACCCAGATTGTTGGGGGCAATATGCTGACTCTGTAAACTGCTTAGAGAGGGCTGTAAAAAGCATTGTGAAGCATTATATAAGTATATGTGCTATTGCTATCACATACTGATTCCAGGTAGAACTTAATTGAGGTTGTTACCATCACCTCAAGGAAAAAAAACAAGCTCCTCTGAAATGCATCAGGATCCATTGGTCCCCTGGGAAGACCAATCTGTCAGCCCTTTGAAGTTAGTCAGGTCAAGAAACAAACATTGCAAGGAATACCAGGATTTCTATATTATAAACCCTTGAAATCTGTCCAAATTTCTCTATGTCCTATCTAATACTAAATAAGAACAGGGTTGGATTATTCTGCATTTGTGTCTTGTGATTTTTTTTCAGTTCTTTTGATCTCATGTCCAAATGCCTCCAGAACAACTATTCATGCCTTACCCAAGGTCATCTTTGATTTCCTTTCTATCACTTTCTCTTCAAATGTGCAAAAATGGGTAAGGCAGGTTGGTGAGGGTAACAGACCCTCTCCCCTTCCCTTGGTTATAAATGGGTCCAACATCTTGTTAAAGTCAACAGAAAGCCTGGCATCAATAGTCAGATGGATTTGGAAAATGCCATGTTCTGTTCTTTTGCATCACAACCAACTGCAGAGAACATGGAATCTCTGTCTTCCTCATTGCTTATTAATATTGGCAGCAGGTCTTCCAAATAAGGCTTGTGTAGGGATTTCAAATGGAGCTGGCATACAAAGTATGGAACATGCACAACCATACTTCATCTAAAGTCCTGTCTCTGAAAAAATCTTGTCTGATTCAGTACTATGACATCTATGATAAACTCAAATCCTCCTCCTCCTCCTCCTCCTCCTCCTCCTCCTCCTCCTCCTCCTCCTCCTCCTCCTCCTCCTCCTCCTCCTCCTCATCTTAGCCATTGTCTATCCATTGCAGGATGAAGGCCACTTCGCATATTTCCAATCCTGAGTTTTCTTTTGCCAAGTGGGCTGCAATACTTGCTGATGCTATTGATCCATTTTGTTTCAGGTTTAATAAATTCACCAAGCTGGTATATGCACACTAAATTTTAAAACACGAGGGGTTTATTTTTCTTATTTGTTTTTTAAATGTGAAGTTTTCTCTGTTATGCAGTTTCAGAATTGGCTTCTTCAAAAGATTCACAAAGTTTTAATTTCATTTTTCTTCTTGAGTCGTTGGTTGATGTTTGCACATGAAGGACTGTCATATTTTTGTACACTTCTTTATCGGCACAACCTTTTATGTCCCTTTTCTTCCTACCTGAATACAATCCTTTTGCTCTCCCCTCTCCCCTTTGAGAATATATGAACAAGCAATATTGTAGTGTGTTAAGAATTGAGTTGCCAGGTTGGCATTGTGGTTAAAAGCCCTGGACTGGGAGATTGTGAATGCCGGGGGCCTGCTTTAGGCATGAAAGTCAATTGGAGGACTTCATTCCAGTCATTCTCTCTAAATCCCAGGAAGAAGATTGTGGCAAGAAAGTTGCATAGACTTGTCTCCTAGAATTGCTAAGAGTCAAGACTGACTTGGTCATTTGGAGAAGAGTTGTTGACCATGTCATACAACAATACAGATGAAGTTAATTGTTAAGAAGACAGGCTGTTCCATGCTGCACTCAAAGTCTTAGATTTCTTTCGATGGTGACTCATCCTTACCAGCTGTATTTTTTGGCACATAGTCCCTGCAAGAGTTACATACAGTAGTATTTAATAAGTGAACTGACTTCCTCTTGCCCAATACTTAACTGTCAAAGCCTGTTATTATTTTTGTCATAGATCCGCTGCTTTCTAATAGCTTTTGCTGTCATGATCCCCAAATTAAGAAGCCAGAACATTGATGACCTGCTGAAACATCATTACCAGATAAGACCAAGCCAATTGCACAATGAAGCACAATTCTCTTTAGCCAAGTTCCCATTTTATTTTTAATGACTAGACTGTAATAGAATTAGAACTGTCACCCAAAATAATAAAAGCTTAGTCCTTTCAGAAGATACAATGCAGAAAATATGGCCTGGTCTAATCATTTGGAAATAGATGAACGTATTATTTCTTTTCTGCGTTAATTATGTATGCGTGCTTTCCTTTATATTTTCTTCCGTTGCTTGATAGAAGAAATAATGAAACTTGCAGAGTCTGAGTACATTTTAAGATGATGAGTGCAAAAAAGGAATAATAGAAATGCTACATTAAGAAGGGCCTCAGAATCATTTAGAAATGTTTATTAAGGTTGTGCAAGGCTAAAAAGTACTTTGGAGAACTTATGAGTGTGCACTCTGCAACCACCTGCAATACCTTTAACCATATTCATGTTTTCCTGAGATCATGCTGCAGTTGCAAAGATGATTGTAGGAAAAGACTCAGCTGCTTTAAAGAGTTGCAGATAGCTATTGCACAAGCAGCCTCCTTTTTGCCTTTGAACCTGAAGTGCAGCACAATTTATAAATGAAAGCTAGATGTATTCACACCAATGGAATTACCAAAGGACAAGAAGGTAATTGGCACCAGATGGGTCTTTAAGAAGAAACCTATTGATAATGGGAAGTTCATTTATAAGGCGAGATTGGTTGCACAGGGATTTTCACAAAGGTTCCCTGAGGATTACGTTGACACCTTCTCGCCCACAATGCGCCCAGAGAGTGTGAAGACAGCACTCACCATAGCCGCCATTCAAAGAAGGAATGTGTATCAATTTGATATACAAACTGCTTACTTGCACACTAAGTTAGATAAGGAACTATATGTCAGGGTTCCTCAAGGTGTAAATCATTAGGAAGGTGATGTTTGGCTTTTGAACAAAAGTCTATACGGTCTCAAACAATCAGGCAGGAGGTGATACGAATGTCTTACATAAAGTTTAAAACAAATGGGTTTTACAGCCTCATCAGCTGATGAGTTTGTGTTCATTAGAAACCACCAGGGTACTAAGGAAACAATCTTGGTTTATGTTGATTGATATCTTATATATCTGCAAGTCTGAGAACAAATGCAAAGTGTTCTCTAATGAATTAAATAAGAATTTTGCCCTAAAGCCTTTGGGTCGAATTGATAAGTTCTTGGGAGTCCAATTTGTAAAAACTGAGAAGGGCTTTGAACTTTCTCAGCAGGATAAGATCATGGAATTAATCGAAAGATGTAACATGGTGAAGGCCAAACCTTGTGACATCCCTATGCAAACAGATTTTCTTAAGAACATGTATGTTGAAAGTGCAGCCTTTGAGCAAAAGACACTTTATAAATCAGTGATAGGGTCGTTATTGTATATTGCAGGTTGGACAAGGCCAGATATTAGTCTAGCCATAAATGTCTTGTCCAAACATTCTGAAAATCCCGCACAATATCACTGGAATGGAATCAAAAGGGTTTTAAGGTATTTAAAGAGCACTGTAAACCACTCACTTTTCTTGGAGCCAGATATATCAGACAAACCAGAATTATGCTGCTACTCAGATGCAGACTGGGCAGGGGACATTAAGTCCAGGAAGAGTACCTCAAGTTATGTTATATTCTTGAATGGAAGTCCTATTCACTGGTACTCAGGTAAACAGAAGTTAATAGCTACTTCCACTGCTGAGGCAGAGTATGTATGCTTATCTAAAGCATCAAACAATCTGATCTGCTTTGATGATCTGTTAATGAATTTGTGGGAAGAACCTGTATACCCTATAAACAGCCATGAGGACAACATGGCTGATATCAATATATGCTGATGCTGTGGGACAAAGGTCACGCCACATTGACATTAAGTGTAAGCATGTCAGGCAATTGTCAAGGGTAGGTTTATCAGGACAGTTTTCTGCGAGACCAAGGAACAGAAAGCAGACATACTTACTAAAGCACTACCCCGGGATCAACATCAATATCTCCTAGATAAGATATCTATGGTTATATGAAAGTATGCCACTTACCATTGTGATGTGTGTATCCAATGATTTGTATGTATATGTATTTATAATCAATAGCCACAGAGAAGGGGATTGTGGGAGTAAGTGCCTCTCAAGGTTTGCTGTGATCTATTGATTGGATCCTGGCTTGAACATTTGAATGAGCCAATCAGACTGCAGCCTTTGGCTCTGAGTTTTCCCAGACCTTTCCTAACTGACAATGACTCAGCACTTAAGCAGCTGCTTGTTAACAGCATTCCCGGCCATTCAGAGCAAAGCAGAGCAGGCCTCTGACCTACTCACCTTACTGAGATGCAAGCTGAGCTGAGTGCGCGCGCGCGCACACACACACACACACACACACACACACACACACACACACACACACACGAGCTGAAGTCACTCCAGACTACTTCTAAGGAAAGAAGGAAGAGCTGGGCTCAAATTGTATGGAGAGACTCCAAGAGAGTTGAATGGACCTTTGCTAAGAAGAGAGATGACTATTGGTATTTTTATAGGCTTTGTTTTATATGTTTGTTCATTTCTATTAAACTAGTTTTAGCTTTTCTAAAACTCCTCTCTGGCTTGTTTCTTTGTTTGATGTATTTCAAGTGAGTAAGGGTCGCGATCCAGAAGAAACCACCTAAATTTCTTAACAATATGAAATGAAATGAAATATATCTCTTTCTTAATCAAAATGATTTTTTTACATAGTGAGACAGGGCAGAAGGAATAGATACTCCTATTTTTAGGATAATGAGCAATAACCCATTAACTTCAAAACTCACATTTTTTCCCTTCAAGATAAAGCATCTTGTCTCATCTTGAAAAAACAGTGAAGACTGCATTAAAAGAAACAGCAAATGCCATTGTAGTTCTGACAGTAAACAGTGGAGGTGACAGATTTGGCATGTATTTTAATTCAGTTAAAGTAAATATTGCAGCCTGACTGACATTGTAACATATAACAATTCCATTTGCTGTAAGACATACTAGGGTCATATGACTGTGATATGGAAATATAATAAATAAACAGCTCCGCAAAACAAATACAGGAGTTTTGCGTGAGTTCTATGCTAATTTAAAAACTTCTCCTTCCATAATCTTTTTTTTTATTGAAAAAGTTTTACAAATACAAATTTTTCATTTTTCCCTCCCCCCAATTTCCCCCCCCACCCCCTATCCCCCCTCCCCTCCCATCCCACCCCTGGCTTCCCTTTGAGAAATTACTATTATACAGTCTACACATATTAAACAAAAAAAAAGAAAAGAAAAAGAGGTGAAATCCAAATAAGATTACATATCATACATTTCTGTCATCTGATCTACCCCCTATCAATAATAGAATTTTTCTAAATAACATCCAAATAATAATAATAATTATCTACATTTATCAGTCCCCCTTAGTACATAATAAAATCCAGAACATAATTTCTCCCACTTACTCATCCCCAAATTTAAACTATTCCCTAGATGACATATTCTATATAACATTCTATATCAATATATCAGTCTCTATTCTAATCTTAATTACCTCCAATTACTTTACCCATTATATGCTATAACCCTCAACACAACATAACCTTCTTCAACTAAATACTAACTGATACTTCTTTGTTTGATATTTATTCTGCACATAATCTATCCATTTTTTCCATTCCCTAACAAAAGTTTCTTGGGTCCTATCTTTTAAATACGCTGAAATCTTTGCCATTTCTGCAAAAGTAGCCATCTTCAGAGTCCATTCTTCAATAGAATGTCTTTTTTCCAATATTGTCCAATCAATAACCTGGCTGCGGTAATCATGTATAATATCAGTCTTGTTTCACTCGATGAAGAGTCCTTAACTATACCCAATAAAAACAATTGCGGAGAGAATTGAAGCTTCTTCTTCAAAACATTTTGCATTACCCACCAAAGTTTAATCCAAAAAGCTTTCACTTTTCTGCAAGTCCACCGTATATGATAATATGTAGCATATAAACAATCACATCTCCAACATCTTGATTGAACATTAAGATACATACATGACAGTTTCTTAGGATCTAAATGCCACCTATAAAACATTTTATAAAAATTTTCCCTCAAATTCTGTGCCTGAGTAAATTTAACATTCTGAACCCAAATCTTTTCCCATGTTTCCAGCATAACTGGTTCTGCGAAATTTTGTGCCCATTTTATCATACAATCTTTAACCAATTCGCATTCAGAATCTCTTTCTAGCAATATATTATAAACCCTTTTAATATGCATCGGCCCTTTCTGTTTTATGTGTGTCATCAAATCTTCTTCATGCAACATTAAACCAATTTTTTGATCTTCCCTCCATCTTGATTGAAGTTAACTATACTGTAACCAAGTTAAATTAATCCCTTTTTCCAACAGAGTTTTTAATGACTTCAAGTTCCAGCTGCCCCCATCATTAAAAAGTATCTCTTTATATAAAATCCCCCTGAGTGACTTTATATTCCGTATAATGTGCCCAAGATCCAACCACAAAGGTATTTTGTAATCCAATTTAGACTGGTGCTTCTTCCAGACTCTCATCAAAGAATTTCTGAGTATATGACTTCTAAATACATTGTCCACTTTGTTTTCATAAAATAAATATGCATGCCAACCAAATTCCAAGTCATGGCCTTCTATATTCAAAATTTCAGTCTTTGTTTTTCCAAACCAATCACTCACTTGTGTCAACACTGCTGCTTCATAATATAGCCGTATGTTTGGAACTTTAAGGCTGCCTCTTTCCCGAACATCTTGCATAATTTTCAGTTTTACTCTTGGCTTTCTCTCATTCCAGATAAATTTGTTCAACCCTGATTGCCACTCAGTCAAGTTTTTATCACTTTTGAGCACCGGAATCATTTGAAACAAAAACAAAAATTTAGGTAGAACGTTCATCTTAACTGCTGCTATTCTGCCAAGTAGAGATAGTTGCAGTTTTTTCCAAATTTCCAGGTCTTTTTGCACCTTTCGCCACAAAACTTCATAGTTATTTTGAAAAAGTTTTATATTTGAAGCTGCAACCTGCACTCCTAGATATTTCACCTTTGAAACTATTTCAAAGCCTGCCAACCTTTCAAGTTCCTTCTTTTGAGCTTCCAACATATTTTTGACTATCATCTTGGTTTTTTTCTGATTCAGTCTAAATCCTGAGACCAAACCATATTCTTCTATATTGTGTTTCATCTGGATGATTGATTCCAAAGGTCATGTTAGGGTAATCACCAGATCATCTGCAAATGCCCTTATTCCGTAATCATTTTGTCTTATAACTATTCCATTCAAAGTATTCGAATCCCATATTGAGTTCAGCAAGACTTCTAAAGTTAAAATAAACAACAATGGGGATAGCAGACATCCTTGTCTTGTTCCCTTTTGTATATTAAAATTTGTTGTCAAACTCCCGTTAATAATAATTTGCGCTGTTTCTCTTGATAAATTGCTGATATCGCCTGAACATTCCATAATCTTAATGGGAAAAAAGGGGGGTTCTGATGTGGCTCAGGCATGAATGATTGGGTCTTGGAAGCTCAGACATGAGTAAAGGTCACAACATACCCCTGTGGTCTATCACAGGGGTGTCAAACTTAATTTCATTGAGGGCCACATCAGGGTTGTGTTTGATCTTGGGGGCCGGGTGAGCATGGCCAGGGTGGGCATGGCCAGCTTGATGTCACTCGTGTCAGGGGCATCTGTGGTGGCCCAAGCGTTCTGTCAGTGAAAACGGAACTCGGAATGGCTGCATGCAGTCCTCCTGAGTTCTATTTTTGCTGTGCTGCTGTCACAGCCTGCTGAGCTCTGTTTCACTGGCAGAGGAACCACGGGCCGGTCCTTGACTGTTTCCAGGGTGGTCCTGTGGGCCAGATCTAAGTTTGACACCCCGGTCTAACCCTGGTCTATCATATATGAACACTAATTTCTTCACATTGTTGGAAAATATCTCTCTCTCTCTCTCTCTCTCTCTCTCTCTCTCTCTCTCTCTCTCTCTCTCTCTCTCTCTCTCTCTCATCCCTCTATCTATCTATCTATCTATCTATCTATCTATCTATCTATCATCATCTATGGAATATTTATAAAAAGAGATATTTTTCAACAGTCTGTATATGTATGAGTCCGCAAGGAGAAGGGCGGTATATAAATCTAATAAAACTTAAACTTAAACTTATATGTGTATGTATGTGTATATGTATGTATGTCACATGCATACAGTATGTGCATGTATGTGCATGGTATAAGACTAGGGGAGACATGATAGCAGTTTTCCAATATCTCAGGGGTTGCCACAAAAGAGGGAGTCAAACTATTTTTCAACGCACCTGAGGGTAGAACAAGAAGCAATAGGTGGAAACTAATCAAAGACAGAAGCAACTTAGAACTAAGGAGAAATTTCTTGACAGTTAGAACAATTAATAAGTGGAATAACTTGCCTGCAGAAGTTGTGACTGCTCCAACACTGGAAATTTTTAAGAAGATGTTGGATAATCATTTGTCTGAGTAGGGTTTCCTCCTTGGGCAGGGGGTTGGAATAGAAGACCTCCAAGGTCCCTTCCAACTCTGTTATTCCATTTCTATTTCTATATATACGGTATATATAATGAGAGAGATTTTCTAGAAATGTGCATATTAAAAAAAATCCCTTCTTATCACTATGGGTGGTCTGTGTTTTCTTCAGTCTCAGGTTCTCTATCACAGGCCTGGGATTTGAGGGTTCTCTGCAGTATTTTAGCTGTTCTTAGCACTGCACTCTTCTGGACAGAGAGCTTTGATATCATTCTAGGGAGGCACTCTCTCAGTTTAGGAGTGTTCCTACATTTTGGCTTTTATATTCCACAACCTCTCCAACTCCTCCTTCAGGTGCTGATACTTTTCCAGTTTCTCATACTCCTTCTTACAGATGTTGCTGTCACTTGGCATTGCTATGGTATATCTATCACCACTTCTGTCTTCTGGTCCTTGTCTATTTCCACAACATCTGGTTGATTATTTAGTACCTGCCTGTCTGTCTGAATTTAAAAGTCTCACAGGATCTTAGTCTTCTTATTCTCTACAATCTTCTCTGGGCTCTCCCATCTGGGCTCTGGAGAGTCTAACCCAGTGGTTCCCAAACATCTTTTGGCCATGCCCCACCTAAGCATCTCTAAAATCCTGATGCTCCCCCCCCATGACATATAATGCTTATTATTCAAAAAGTGAACTCCTACTCACATGGAGGAAGCCTTAAAGGCCATTAACTTGGTTTAAACAAGGTTCCAATTGCCCCCATTAAAAATCAAATTGCCCCCCTGTGTGTCATGGGCTCCATGTTGGGAACCACTGATCTAACCTATATCCTGTGCAGATTTCTCTATGCACAATGCCCTGTACTAGATTGTGCCAGACAGTGTATGCTCTCTTGCCTGCATCTCACACCCTTGCTACCATGTGTTGGACTGTCTCTGAGGCCTCTCTGCATAGTTTGTACCTTGGATGCTATCTAATGAGGTAGACTCCTGCTTCTATGGATCTAATGCTTAGTGCCTGTTCTTATGCTACTGTGATCAATGCCTCAAGTGCTGTCTTTTAGTCTAGTATTTTCTAGCCACTGGTAGGATTTCCCAAAGTATGTCATCTCACCTTTGTTGATGGTACATCCCATGCAGGATCTTGTCTTGCCATGGCATTTCCTCTGCTTGATCTCTGCTGCTGCCTCAGGCATTCTCTCAGCAACTCATCTTTGAGTACCATCTACTCCTGGATGCTCTGGGTTTCATACATGATAGTGACTTTGATGTATTTCAGTCAAGGTAATTGAAAGCTACACTATAACTCGGACTACTTTAAGAGCATGTAGAGGGCAATGGCCATCACTAGGTTACTGAAAATGGCTAAATCCAGTCTCTCTGAGATTAGATTGATCTATTCAGGTCCTGGTTCTGGAATGTGACTGGCGAAAGCAGCTCTTCTAATTTAGCATGTAAAGACACAGATGGCTAAAATGTCTTTGTTTTTTAACAGCATTTTGTGAGATAAATCTAATCAAATTTCAAAAAAATACTATAGGGATTTGAGACAGAATGTGATAAAATCTGCAGCTCTAATAACACTCTATATCCTTAACAAGTTTCAGATAGATATATTTGGAAGATTTGTGACAATGGCTATTTAAAAGGAATGAGGCTGTTCCTAAATGCAGGTGAACTAATCATTGTGGGTTGCAGCAAAAATCTAATAGGTGTCTTCAGCAGTTTTTTCCCCCCATAATAAGTTAGCTGTTAAGCCAATTGTCAAACTTTTACCCATATCTAGACAAGAAATCACTCTTTAGAGTTCACGGGTTGACTTTGCAGAAGACTCTCAAATGTGACTTAGATCAGAATCAATTACAGATACAAATAAAATCTTAACATAATATTGCATTGCCTACTGCAGAACAAAGGCATTCTGGATATATATAATTTTTTCCAGCGCTGAAATCCACTTACCTGTGCACTCTGCACATGCACAGTGGGTCAAAACTGGTATATAATGACATACTGTGAGTGGATGGAGCCTCCCACTGCCTGCGCTACCGGGTCACGTGAGCTGGATAGATCCGGCTGGATTTCACCACTGAATTTTTCTTTTCATCTTCAGGATTAATGGATACTCAGTGAGTCACCCGACTGTCTTAGGCAACTGGTTTGTTTTACTTTATGATCTTTTTAAGCCTGGGAGTTGAGTGCAGCCTGTATCACCAAGTTTTACCCCACCTCTTCTATTTTCTCCTTACCCCCTGTTATTCTTCACAAAGCTGTACATCTTAGCTCCCCAAACAGTAACCCTTTATTTCATATCTGGCTTATTCAGCAGAAGGTTCAAAGAAACAACAGAGTTTCCTGACGTTGGGCAGCAAGTGGGAAAAACTGAACTACAGTTGCTGGCTTATGGTCCCAAATCTGAGGGATGCTATCTGCTGGGTACCTCTTCTCAAGCCTTCTCAATGATTGTCTCCTGCAACTGGAACAGCCTACTCCTAGATAATCCAATCATCTTGGTTCTATTATACTTTCAAATAGTTGTAAAAAAAGAGAAAGAGAGAGCTCTTTAAGAAGGCATTTGAAGATATTTGAAGATCTTGCTGCCCAGATGGTATCACATCAGAGTCTGCTTGCTATTATTAATGTGGTTTTTTAAATCTATTTGTAAGTCACATTTACTTCTTTATAAGCCACTTGGGGCCTTCAAAAGTAGGGTGGGCTATAGGGTAAAATTATACATATGTCTGTCTATCATCTATCTATCTATCTATCTATCTATCTATCTATCTATCTATCTATCTATCTATCTATCTACCTACCTACCTACCTACCTACCTACCTACCTACCTACCTACCTACCTACCTCTATCTCTATCTCTATCTCTATCTCTATCTCTATCTCTATCTCTATCTCTATCTCTATCTCTATCTATCTCATCATCTATCTATGTATTTCTCTTTAGTCAGGTTCTTCCTACGTAAACCAAGATTTTTATGCAGCCCTAGTTCAGTGAAATCACAATCCACTAGTTTCTAGGCTTTTTTTCTTACTCTCCCAATGGGCAACAGAGGGTTTGCTGGCTGCCAGAAAAAAAGCCTAGAAACTAGTGGATTGTGATTTCATTGAACTAGGGCTGCATAAAAATCTTGGTTTACGTAGGAAGAACCTGGCTAAAGAGAAATACACATAAAGCCTATGAAAGGAAAAAAAAAACCATCTATATCTATACCTATCTATATCTGTCTATCTATTGCTGTAAAATAGATGCAATTAGATGCAACCCAAGGAATTTATTCTTCTTTATTTAAATTCTCAGATAATATATTCACATTTTAATTTTACCAGGCAAAAAAGTATCTAACCCCTTTGACCCTATGTCTCATAAGAGAGTTGTAACCATGTTGCTAATTTAATTCTGTCACCTTTAACTGTTAGGAAAATGCCCCATCTGATTCACAGTACATGTATAAGATGACAGGTATATGAGATGTCTATCACGAAATGTCTACTCTGGCAAGATGTTTGAACAATTAATAGCATGTTCAAATTTAATATAAATTTGATAAAAAGGGGCAAACAAAAACATTGTTCTTGTTGATTTTTGAAAGTTAAAGAGTCCAGATGGATTTGAAATAAAGGAATGAAATTATAATAATATTTTATGTAGGAAGCTGTCATTGTTTACATTCTTTGGGAAAACAATGACTATAGGATAAGATGAGATTTTGAAGGTTGGACACTAGAGGGAACTAGAAGAAATTAAAGATTGCAATTAAAAGAGAACAATACTTCATTTTGTTAACAAAGAATGGAACAAAATACTGAATGTTTTGAAATATATTTTTAAACAATGGACTCAGAAATTAATTTTAAGAATAGGTAGATGTTGTGCTAATGATGTCATAGAAAAGGAGCAAGTTACACTACATAAGACTGAAATTGAATGTGGATTTAAATATAATAGATTAGAAGAATAATATAGAAAAAGATGAAATAGTGAACTTACAAATAAAACCGGTTGATGTCTTAATATTTGAAAGGAATATACAAATATTAACATCACGTATTAAAGGGATAAACAAGTATTTCAATGCACAATATTTGCACATTTTACTGTTCAAAAAAGAGGACAAAAGAGTTGTATTAAAGTTTTGAAGGATTTTATAAGAACAGACCAAAAAAAAAAAAAAAATGAAAAGAAATTGAGTACTATGATATTATTTGGAAGGATTAAGAAACAAGATCTATAGGGAAGGAATATAGAGTTGACATTTGATCAAGGTTAAAATAGATATGTAGTTATCTCTGATAACCCTTAATGGACTTTTGCTGATAAGCACTGAATGATGAAGCTTTTGAATTTTGTTTATAATTAAGAGATGAGATATAGGAAGAAAAGAATATGTATTTTAAGAGATGGTGGTAAGTTATTAAAATTGTTTATACTTGGGATGGGATGGGGAATTACTTCTTCATATATTTTCTTTTTTTTTCTTTTTAATCCTTTTTTTCTTTTCCACACTTTTTTATAGTTTGTATTAGCTTTACTTTTATTTTAGTTCCCAATTATATTCTGTAATGAGATGATTATATAAAAAAAGAAAATTAGAGAAACCAAGGGGACCTTTAAACTGTATTGAAAATGATCAAAACCCAAAAGGATAAACATCTAATGGAGTAAGTAGATACTGTGGAAATTTAATTCAATAACTTAAAGATTTTTTTAAAAAAATAAAAAAATAAAGCCCCCTGAAAGACTGAAACTATAATCCTGGAAAAGGTATAATAACAAAACCCAGACTGTTATCCTTCCTGGTAATGTGAGTGAAAACGTCAGTATTTATCTCTCTATATTGTAGCCTGTTTAGAACGACCTAGACCTTCCTGGGAAAGATGGAAATGGAGATTCACCTATAGCAGTGATGGCGAAATGTTGTACGGAAATGTCATGAGCATGTGACTGCGCTCAGCAGGGCCACACGCCAGGAAAGCCAACTTCTGGGTTCTAACACACATGCACACCCGACGATCAGCCAGTCAGCACACTGCCATGCGCACAAAGGTATCATGCTCCAGAAAAGCCAAACTTCTGGGTTGTAGCACGCATGCGCGCTGAACAATCATCTTTCCAGCACATATGCACATACCAGTTTTCAGCACTGCCATGCACACAAAGGGCAGCTGATCATCATGCATGCATGCGCACCAGAAACCCAGAAGACAAACAGGCAAGGCCGTGCATGCCGGGTGACATGTCTTCACATGCCAATTTGGGCATGCATGTCATAGGTTTGCCATCGCGGTGCTATACACTTATTGAATAAAGTTGCTTGGAATCATGCCAAGCTAGATTTTGGCCTTGAGGTAGATCTCTTGAAGATGACTGAAACTAAGTTAGCTTGGTTATATGGGTTAGTGTGATCTAATCCAGATGGAAGGGATAAATGTTTTAAAATCATCATTGAAACAAAAGAGTCTCTTTCTTTCATTCACTGCTAATTGGGAAAATTAAAAAGTTAACATTAAATTAAAGTTATAGGCTTTTGATAGATCAGTGTCTAATGAGAAAGCATATGAGTTTGATTAGTTTTCTTCTGATAAAAGAATTGTCACCCATGTTACAGGCCGTGAACAATTCTGCTATTTCTGGATTGTTTGCCCCCTTAAAAAGCAATATTACAATATTAAGCTATTAGACCCTTAGAAAAAAGATCCATCTGCTAAATTTAATTACATCCTACAACTTGCAGAAGTTTGTCATTTCATTTGCACAGAAAAAATAAACTAAAAGCAATGTAATTTAGATCCTTGTATTGCATTTGAGTCTAGTACAAAGCAGTGACACCCTAGAGAAGGCACATTAAATTATTTGATAAATACTCTTAAGATAAGAAATGCTTCTCCCACCCACACACCCCCAGATGCTTGTTTCTCTGCTTTTGAACTTCACAAGTTTATGATATGTTCCAACAAACACAAATGAGAGTTTTGAGATAAACTCATCATTTGCATAAATGCCATTAATCCACCCTTAATTTAGGCGCAATATAGAATATGTGTCTGTTTTCTCTTGATGTATCCTTTAACTTCCTTTAGGATTAGTTAGAAGGAGATCATTATGTGTTTCTTGAAGAATAGAGGACATAAATTAGAGCTTTTAAAGTCCTAAACTGTAGCCATTTCATTTTAAAAGCTTCAATTGTCCGATCAATGCAATCAGTTTTTTAAAAAATAAATGGCTTGAGAATTAACAGCTTTGTTGCAACTTTCAAAGTAATTTTCACATAAAAGATATATCTCAAGAAGCCTTGGTAATTGTAGTTTTGGAAAAAAACATTGAGATTTCTAAATAGGAGAAAGGTGGCCAGAGAGATTTTAATCGTACATGTCATCTACAGATTTAATATCATTTCAAAAAACCCAGCAGCAGGTTCCTTTTCTCAAGAATTATTTTTTTTAAAATTCACATGTTTGTTTTCATAAAAAGCATATTTTGTGTAAGCTTGCAGAAATCTTCTAAATCTGATCTGCACAATTTGGAGTAATAGGTTTTCATATATTATTATATGAATATATTATTCATATCTGTTCAATCATTTTTATTTATTTCATTTTCCAAATAAAAGAAAAAAATAAACAGCAGTATAATTTTTTACTTGCAACTTACAAGTTTGTCTAATATATGGACATTATTTTCCAACTACTACAATATGCATTAAAAAAAAATCACCAAATATCTTATTTTCCTGTATGCAGCATTTCCAAATGTATTCTGGCTTCTACACTGTATATTTTTATATTTTTACTTTCCTTTTTTTAAAAAAAAATCAGAGTCTTATTAACACTTGTAATTGCTATTAATTGGTGTCCATTCCTCCTAGAATGCAATCTGTTTTGCCCAACTGCATGATTTTGCTTCTGTTAATTTTTTTCGCACATCTTTGATTCTTTTTACATAAGTACACTTCAGTTAGTAAATTTACTGACAAATGAGAGATATATTTGTAGTTACTACCCAAGATATCCATCTTAATCTCTATGAAAAACAATGAACTGCAAGGTAAATAAAAATAATAAAATGGGATTCAATACCCAGAAAAAGAAAAGTTGGTCTTAAATATGCTATGATCCTATGGAAAGTCATATGAAGACAGAAACTACTTACAGAACTGTTGTTACTACTATCCAGTAATGGGTTTCAAATTTTTTTACTACCAGTTCTGTGAGTGTGGCATGGTTTGGTGGGCATGGCAGGGGAAGGATACTGTAAAATCTCCATTCCCACTCCACTCCAGGGGAAGGATACTACAAAATCCCCATTTCCTCCCGATCAGTTGGGACTTGGGAGGCAGAGAATACATGGGGGCGGGGCCAGTCAGAATTTTTACTATCGGTTCTCAGAACTACTCAAAATTTCTGCTACCGGTTCTCCAGAACTGGTCAGAACCTGTTGAAACCCACCTCTGCTACTATCATTATCAATAAGGAAAGGAATGGAGAGAGATCAGCTTTTTCTTGGTAAGATTCCCCAACAGATTTTTTTTTAAAAAGCTTGAACAAAATTAACAAGATTTCTAGCTGAAGTGAAGCTATGAATTAATTCCATGAAGAAGTATAATAGCCTTGTTCAGTAACCTGATGGACTCTGCAACGAGTGTGTATATTAACAGCTTTTTCAATATGCCTGCAGGATGACAGGACATCAGAATTGAAAAAATATTACTGAAATCTAGCTAGGATATGTGTTTATCTGGTTCCAAACATGCAATTATCAAATTGTCACCTGGAATTACATTTATAGCATTTTTAATTATCCACCTCAAGAATGTCTTTCTTCTTGAGCTAAAGGACTATGAGGATAACATTGTTGTAACAAATTTTGAGGGCATCTGATTTTTGGGGGGGAAAGAAACAGAAATATTTGAAGCCTTGTCTTCTCAGAATATATGTAGTTTTTCTGATAGGGGTGGTAAATCACCCAATACCTAGTTGTGTACAATGTAAGCAACACATAGTACAACTTGGTATTTTCCTTTGTAATTGATTGTCCCTAAATAAGACTCTGCAGTTTAATGGAAAACTCTAAAAAATATCTCCTTTCTGATGACCTATAACCAATCTTGGACAGGTTGTTAATTTTAAAGAGATAACAAATGACTGGGTGGAACATTGTCAATACATTAATCAATCTTTTTCAAGAAGCTGGATGTTGGAACAGACTTAGTTCATGGATTTATTCCCTGGGTTCTTCTATACAGTTGCATTTTCTTCTACTAAACTCAGAAAACTATTTTGCATGAAGATGATAGAGAAAATTATTTCATCTTGCAGTAGTCCTGATTTTGGCAACTGAAATCAGGCAACCCTAGCATCTCCAACAGAAATTTCCCTAAGGGACACATCAAATGAATGGTGATATTTCTGAATTCCATTTCACTTGATTACTGAACTAATGAGTAGCAGAAGGCAGAGCTTAGGGATAAATCAAATGTCAATAAAGTTTGTCAGGTTTCAAGGAACCATAACAGTGAAATTAGAAAAGTTGAAGATGGAAGCTTCCAAAGGTGTCATGGGTAATGTATACAGCACTCCAGTGGTGAGATTCAATTTTTTTTTACTACCGGCTCTGTGGGTGTGGCTTGATGGGCGTGGTAGGGGAAGGATACTGTAAAATCTCCACTCCCAACCCACTCCAGGGGAAGGATACTGTAAAATCTCCACTCCCAACCCACTCCAGGGGAAGGATACTGTAAAATGTCCATTTCCACCCCACCCCACCCCACTAACCTGCTTTCCAGCTCCATTCTCCTGTGCAGGGCAACAAAAGAAGACCCAGCCAATCAACTGGGACTCGATCAGCTGGGACTGAGGAGGAAAAATAGATCAGGGGTGGAGCCAGCCAGAGGTCGTATTTGCCGGTTCTCTGAACTACTCAAAATTTCCACTACTGGTTCACCAGAACCTGTCATAACTGGCTGAATACCACCTCTGCAGCACTCTCTCCCAAGTGTTGAATTCTCATCATGCCAGAGTGAACACACTGAAGTTGAATTAGTTTATAAATGGTACATTGATTTGAAAAGTAAATGCTCTGAATAAAAGTCCTTCAGAAATTTTTAATTACTAGATTGGGCATGCAAAGCCCATAAATATTCTGTAACTTTTACAAAACTGTATTGGATAAGCTTGAGGAGCACACTTCTTATGAGAATGATAAATTCCAATTATTTTACTTATGCTCTATGTTTTAATTCTTTAACAGATACTGTTCCTAAGATTTATCACTTGCTTATACTTGGTTTGCAGCTTCCTAAATGGAAGGAGAATACATCAATATATCAATCACTAATATACAATATTACTAATATACAATCACTAATATACAATATGGATACAGGATGAGGCCATAGAGGGAGTCTGCAAATGATCAAGGAGAAACAACTTAGGCAAGCCATGCTGCTTCCTCAATTGCTTAGGAGTGATGGGAAGTATATGGCAATATAACCAAGAATAGATGCCAACCAAAAGGAATTATGAAAGATAAAGGAAGCAAGAAAGAGCCCTTGGACAGAGAAACAGTGGGGAATTTGCCCAGAATGCTAAAGGTGCAGTGTATATCATTAGTGGAAATATTAGCTCAGTTTTCAACTCCTTTCCTAGGGTTCAACTTCTGAAAAACCAATGATATCAAATAACCACTGGCATTCCAAAAGTGGCTGCAGTAAAGCAGAAAAACTGAACACTTCATCATGGGCTGAGCTCCCTTAACTCTTCATCCTGCATCCTCAGAACCATCCATTATTTTTCAAATCAGAAGGATCATACTTCTATAATGGTTCCTCTGTAGAAATGAAAGTGTTCATTTCCCTGGTTAGAAGGCCCTCAAAGTGGCATGTCATTGCCCTTCTTTTTACATAGTATGATGTGAATCCAATGTCATCATCATCATCATCATCATCATCATCATCATCATCATCATTTTGCATGTTGACCAGGAATAGGCTACCTACCCTATCCTCAAAGCTGTGCATAACTTCCTACGCACATACACATATATAGTCATTCTTAAAGTGTTTCTTTATTGATGTTTCTTTAAAGGCTAAATCCAAATTTTTAGGATTTTTTTTAGAGTAGAACACAATTTTAATTACTTCCCTTTTTTTTGTAAGCAAGAAAATGATTTAACATTCCAGATCAGGGTCTTTTTTGAGGTTTTCCCCCAAAGGTAACTCAATACCTGTCTAAAAGTTCAACCTGTTTCCTTACTGTCTTTAAAATTGGAAGACATATTCAAATGTTTCTGCTTTGTATGAACACAACTTGAGAAAGAAGCCAAGGATAAATGGAAAGGAATGCAAGAATGCAAAGATCTTTTCTTTGATTCGTTAAGCTTTTAATCTATTTTAAAGTCCTAATGTAAATAAATAAATGAAAGTAATGTTGATGCTTAAATTATCTAAGCTGCAAAGTGATTTAAATTGACATTTTTCATTTAGATTTTTTTGTTTTTCAGTAAAGAACTGTTAAGACAAAATTTCTGTAAGAAAAACCAGAACAATCCAACTTATATTTTGGGAGATAAATTATCATTTTTAAACTTTATAGTGTAACTTTTAGACTTTATAATCTAAAGTGTATAGATTTCAAAGAACAAAAACAAATAATGAATGTACAAAAATTATTTGCCTCTTATGGGGGATAAAAGTGACAAAAATGATATATGTAGCTACTATCCAAATCGAATGCAAAGAAAAAAGATAGGCTTTTGACCTAGGTAAATTAAGTATGTTTAAATTCCAGTGAGTTCTGTTTAATTTCGTACCCTAAATGACTGTTATAGTTTTTTTATATTACATTATGCTTTGAATTAAATGATGGTGAAGAACTTGCAAGATAATTTATTCTGCATCTAGCTTGCTTAATTTAAACATAGTTGAGTTAATTTGATTGATTCAATTCTCACAGTGTTCTGGATGTGGATGACACGCTAATCTGTAAATTAACCCTACAGGCTTCACCAGGTTAATGTGTGTTTAGATCCTTTATGAATCAGTGTGTTCTGCAAATACTGCCATATCACTATCTTTGTCACCTCTTTGTCCTTATCCCAGAGTAGCATCCCACAAACATTTTCTCATGTGAATTAGCCTTTGATCTTTTAAGACATAGGCTTGGACTAGACATTAGATATCAAACTACGACATCACAGAAAAATTGAACAGATGAATATTCTAGTAAATTTCATTAGCATCTCTTGCTGTTGTTGTCAGTTGGTTTTCCATGAGAGCTTTAATTAAGAGGTTGACAACATTTGATTTTAGTATGTAAAGTAGAGGCCTTTTATGCTTTTCAGCCAGCTTCACATATCAAGTATGTGAAGGCCCTTTCCTGGCCATACTTACTTCTGTACTGTTCTTTCAACGGCCTCTAAATGTTAAATGAATGCAATCAAACCAAGCCTGGAAATTTAATAACTATCAAAATGAAATTGTAGCAAATTGAAAGGCAAGAAATACTTTCCAGCTTGCTAATAGTACCTTAGTTTTCTACAGAGCTATAAGCTCTAATTACCAACTAGCAATGGGCCACAATTTGGAAAGTCGTCCCCTATCAAATTGAAGCTCCATGCCAATGTTCTCCTAAAATTATGCCATCCTTATGGCTATCTCTTTTCAAAGTTACTGTAATATATAGTTTAGTCTAGGGGTGGGTTCCTCTTACCTTTACTACTGGTTTGCAATGGGATGACGCGTTGGAGAGTGAAGCGAGCATGTACACCTTACTTCTGCACATGCGCAGATCGCCAATGATGACATTATTTTACTACCAGTTTTACTACCAGTTCTTGCAAACCAGTCCAAACTGGGGGCAACCCACCACGGGTTTGGTTCTGTAGGTAGTGATTCTGTCAGTCACTCTTTCTTGAATAATAGTCAGTTTTCAAACGTGGAAGTTGAAAAATTTCCAATTTTACCTATGGTTTGATCAGGCATTATGCTGATACTTGATTATTTGACATAGATCTTTGACTAGATCTTTCTTGGCTAAAAGAATGAGTGGGGTAGCTGCCTGTCCTATTTTTACAAAAAAGTGTATTTTGTTATTCACTGGCAGCCCTTCACATACCTGTTTGAAAACAGCCAGTCTAGGTCCAGTTTAATGATAATGAATCACCAGAAGGAAAATAATGGTTCTTGAAGTTGTCCATTAGCACTAAAAATTGGGCTAGCAGACTCAGGTAGCAAGCCAATTAAATTGATACAACTTTTCGCAAGTGTATTGTATAATACAGTATTTCTAACAAATTATTTTTGTTCTTCAATCTTTCCATTATCTCCATCCATCCATCCATCCATCCATCCATCCATCCATCCATCCATCCATCCATCTATCTATCTATCTATCTATCTATCTATCTATCTATATCTATCTATCATTATCTAACTACTTTGTCTTTCCCTGTATCTTTTTAAATCATTTTTTGATGATGTCTGTCAGCCCTGGAAGCCATCTTTTACTTTGGATCTTCAGGCCTGCCACATTTAGTGCTGTGGGAAACTGAGAGGGGGGAATTGTATGGAGTTGGAGAGATATCTAGCTATAATAACATTCTTTTCTCTGAGAGTCAAGGTTATTCTGCCCTGCATCTGGAGTGGCGTGACTAGGAGGCATCTCCAGTTGGAACGGTACATTGATTGGACCATGTGATGGAAATGTGAGTGCTGGGGCGAGAACTTGGACTTTCTTTTGGGTGGGGAAAACCTGGAAGCTTTCAGATTTGAGTTTTCCCAGATGTGCCAATATGACATCAAATAAAATGGAACTTTGAGGAACTTCTAGCCTCGGAGTCTTCTTTCATTGGGGGTGTTGCTTGGAACCCTGACAGTGTCTTTAATCTATATGGCCAATAGATCATATTGTGTAAAACTCACAAAGCTTCATTAACAAAATTTAAGAATTAGTCTTGGACATATTTCTATATCCTGGTTTTGATTAAAATTCTAAAATCAAAAACTTAGATTTTGTATATCTCTACTAGAGACACATTTTACCCTTACCAGCAAAGATAAGGTAAATCTAGCTGTGGGAGGGTGGAGGGGGGGGGGAGAAGCTGCCAAGATGAATTGCTACTCATCAGAGCAATATTCATAGTCCTTCTATCGAAGTGTACTTCACACTTTCCTATTAACTTCAATGTGTTAAGATTAAAAATAATGAATCAAAAATTATCTTCCAATGTGGTTTTTAATGAGCTATATCCACAGAGGAGTTGTGAAGATCAGGAATAATTTTAAAAGCTTCACAGAATTTCTAAAGGGATGGTGGAAGTATTCATGCATTAAAATGCTGCTCTTTACTTTCATCATTAATCTGAACCCACAACCAAATAAAATGGAGATTCCATCTCAGATCAAATTCTAAGGAAACACAAGGAGAAACTAAAAGGATTTAGATAAGACTGAACTATAAGACATTCACATAAGTTAAGTTTCTCAAGTTTATCTCTGGAAACCTGACAGTTACACAGTTACACAGTTTTAAACCAAATGGCCACCAGTATTCAGGGGCAATCTGTCATTTGGTTTGATGATGAATGTATTATTTTTTTGTCTTCTGTCTCCAGAATTCCATTGCAGAAGAAAATGAAATGAGTCATCATATCTATATGACAGTTATTAACTGGATAACATTGGATCCCTTCTCTTTGTTTCCACCAAAGTGACAACTTTTTGATTATCCATACATCCATACATTCATACATACCATGTTTTCCTGAAAATAAGACTCTGTCTTATATTTTTTGAACCCTGAAATAAGCACTTGGCCTTATTGCCATGTCCTCAAAAGCCCAATTGAGTTTATTATCAGGGGATGTCTTATTTTGGGGAAAACAGGGTACACAAACACATACATACACACACACACACACATTGGAAAGGATAAATTAACCCATTCTAGCCAAGAATGTATTATTTTCTACCTGTTGAAACAAGTCCAAGGTAAAGCTGGAAAGCTTTGAGCACTCCAAACTTCCAAACCTCACATCTCTCATTTTTGTCTTATCCAGAAAATTGATTTAAAAAAGGGGGGGTTACCCCAACATGTGGGACGGGGCATTCTGCTCCCTTTTGCCTTTCAGCTCCAATCTAGGAGCCTTCAAGCAGTCACATTCACGACAAACCAATTTATACCAGATTTATATTTTGCTGATAAAGAAATAAAGGGAGACTAGTATAGATCTTTTTCAAGCTTTTTAGCTTTCATCAGCTAGCCATACCCTTACTTGGACTCAAACTTGGGCTTCCTGCATGTTAGTCAGTTGAATTAACCTTCTGAGCCACAAGTTCTCCTCCCTTCATCAGCTTGAGCCAGGGGAAAGATTAAGTGTTTACTGAGACACCTGGCCTACCCAACATGTGGGCAGGGACATTCATATATATACACATATACATATACATAATTGATCTATACATTTTTTTAATTGCAACTGCATTGCAAAAAGAAGAAAAAATATGGATTTCAGCACTGTTCCTGTAATACAAGAGATATGAATATACAGCATTACATTTCAAGAAGCATTTGAATGAAACTAACTCTGCCTGGTTTTTACCATCTCCTTTATCCGCTTCAGCTTCCATTAGAAAAAGAAATTCAACCATTGGGAGGAGTTCTAAAAGTTAGGACTAGGAAGTTCAGGTTGTAATTCAGCTTCATAGAGTTACTATGGGCCAATTATCTCTCAGCCAATTCCAGAAGAAGGAAAAGCTCTTAATTGAAAGGCAAGGTATAAATCTAAGATAAGAAGAAAGGGAGGGAGGAACAAGTGATCCTACAGTGCACAGTTCATAGATTTTAAAATAAAATCAAAGAATTGGAAAATAATGAGTAGAAGCTATTAAAACAGTCTTCAAGATGGAAAGTATGGAAGATGGAAAGATGAAAGTATTCAGAGTTTTGTTTAATGTAATTAAGGAGGCAACCTGGAAGCTTTTAAAAGAATAGGGTGAAAAAGGATGTTTTATTCCTTTTACATCTTGCTAGGTTTCAAGATTACTGAATTAAATTGGTGGGCACATTAAAAATATGGGCATATGACTTGTAAGACCTGACAACTGCAATGGAAGAAGCTGCAGTATTCGCATGATGAAACCCCTCCATCACATATTCACTTCTGCCTACACTCATCATCTTGTTTTAAGAGTTGGAACACTTAATGCCTAGAGACATTTAATCAGAGAATTAAACATGACACAAGCAGCATAAGATGATCATATTCAGATTTTATCAAGCAGGTATATATTAAGAAGCTTTTGTTTTCAAGATCCACTGCATTTCCAACCAGTCACTAAAATGTGCCTTCAAGGCAACTGTTGTTTACATCCATTTTGTTTAGCAAGATCTTGGTCAGCAGATAGGCAGTAAAGAAACTCCCAATTCCTGCAATTAGTCTTTGCTGCAGTGCTTGCACCTAGGAAATTGCAGTAGTCATTAACTGGTTATACAAAACTGTCCTTTGTTTTTGTACCAGGAACCATAAATGTCACAAAAGAACACTCTTTACATTGAAGGAAAAATTTTCAACATCATATTTCACAAAACATTCTCATGGATCATTGCTTCAGGTCTTTCTGGTTCACGGGAATGGGATGAGAGGAGAACTGAAAGGAAAAGCAGCCTAAATCAAGTGCTTACCTACTGCATACCACAGAACTAGGATTGTAGGAGAAGGAGTGGCAGAACCTGAGGATGGAGTTAAAAAAGGGATCAGAATCTTTACATAGGCACAAGCAAAGTAAATCCAATCTCCCTTGAATTCTGTTAACCCTTATTTAACTCCAAGAAAATGCTAAGCATTAGTTGAGAAGATTCCTGTGCATGGGCCTGAATAGCAATAAATCAGTTTAATTGGATCTTTAGATGTGGACCAGTGGTGAAATCCATTTTTTTTTTACTACCGGTTCTGTGGCTGTGGCTAGGTGGGTGTGGTGAGGCTTGGTGGGCATGGCTTGGTGGGTGTAGCAAGGGAAGGATACTGCAAAATCTCCATTCCCACCCCACTCTGGGGCCAGCCAGAGGTGCTATTTGGTGGTTTTCTGAACTACTCAAAATTTCCGCTACAGGTTCTCCAGAACCTGTTAGAACCTGCTGAATTTCACCCCTGATGTGGACTTGTTCTTTTGTGCCAGGCAAAGATCTTTTCAAGAACAGAAATACTATCTCCTTAACCTACTACATCAGGGAAACTGTCCATTTTGAAAATGGGTTTCTGTCCCAGAAAATACTTTTTCCAATTTTTAAAAAATTAAACATATGAAGAAAAATTGGACCCAAGTGGATATGACATCCCCACTTGTTTGAACATTAACTATATAACTTGTCACTGTAGGTAGTGAGATGGGCAGGATATAAATTTAATAAATAAATACACAAACTTGGAGATGCTCTGTTCTTTATTCATCCCAAAGTTGTTATAAGTCATTTTATAAATTCTTATAAATGTGTGAAAAATAATGTAAATCCAGCCTCTTTGCATAGAATTTTCTAGGGACTGAGATATTACTTAGTCTTGCTTTTACTTTGTTTCAGTATATTATCCAAATTCATTCTTTACAAGAACTGTAATGGAATCCTCTTTAATCGCTAATCAACGTTAGCATTGTTTCCTTTAAAAGAAACCCTCTGTTTCTGCTACATTGCTAATTAGTCTAGTTACTTTAACATTAATGTTTATTTAGGAGGTTTGGACCATGTCCTGCTGTAAGGGTCAACTACAAATGGCACTATCGCTTGCAATTACATCATCAAATTTCCTTTAATTACAGGCACAAGGGGATTTTAATTGGGAAACACAAGTACACAACGAGGAAAAATATATCTTCCCCTCTCAGTTATATGATCATAATAATAATAATAATAATAAACCCTTCCATTGGCTGCAGTGAAAGCTTTTTTTTTTTTCTGTCTAAGTCACCTTTGGTGTGAGATTTAGACCAAATTTTTTTACACTGATTTGGTAATATCACTTGAAAACCAAGGAAGAGGCCTAGAAATTGGCAAAGTTGAAAGCACAACAGGGGCACTGAATAGAATAACAGGGCACTTCTGCCCTGTCTTCTTTAGCTGTTTGTTTCCTATACATCAAGAGCCGAGTTAGTTTCAGCAGGTTCTGACAAGTTCTGGAGAATCGGTAGCGGAAATTTTGAGTAGTTCGGAGAACTGGTAAATACCACCTCTGACTGGCCTGGCCCCTAGCTATTCTCTTCCTCCTGAGTCCCAGCTGATTGGGAGGAAATGGGGATTTTGCAGTAACTTTCCCCTGCTGTGGGGAGGGAATGACGATTTTACAATATCCTTCCCCTGGAGTGAGGAAAGAATTTTACAGTATCCTTTCCCTGCCACACCCACCAAGCCACACCCTCCAAGCCATGCCACGCCAACCAAGCCACACCCACAGAACTGATAGTAAAAATTTGTGAAACTCACCATTGATCAAGAGCTGCAAATGAAGACAGGTTAAGATATCCCCATCAAAGTTTCAACTCCTTCCCCTGCTTTGACTGTGGGTCAGTCGAATGGCCACATTTATCACAACTCCTGTGAGTACATTGCCCTGTTTGGACATTTCCCCCCCCCCCAATTGCTTGGGTTACAAGGGAAAAGTCCAATACTCTTCTTAATTTCAGCTGGCTACAAGAAAAGGCAGCTGCATTGTTTTGCTGTTCCATTGGTGAACATGTAAAAAAGCAAGTAAGCAAAAAAAAAAAAGTTTTTCTCAGTTCCTTTTGGTGAACTTTCAGTAAAAAAAAAAAAAAAAGTGCCTGCAAGGAAGAGGGTGTTTCTGCCACATTGCACAGTAACCAGATGGAGTGGAGGTATTTGCCTACTCTGACATAAAACACAGCAGGACATCAGACATCACCAGTTTGATGGCCCAAGTTAGAAAACACCAATATAAGCACTATATGGCAAAGAAAGACCAGCAGAGCTTGTCTTCGTTATGGTCTGGGTATGGGTGAAAGATAATAGTGTATGCTGTGTTCTCACTCTTGAGAAATAGTCTATGGCCTCTACTCATGCTGGGGCAATCTGGTTGTGCATATGGGCAGTGAGAAAAGCTCTTCGGGGGTATCCTGAGATATGGTCTCTTTAGGCTTTTTGGATGTAAGACATTCTGTGGAAAAACTCCAGAGTGCTGATTGAACTGATCGCAAAATGGGAATTATGGATGGCAGCAATAGGTCAAGGGTTCAAGACTGTAGAAAAGATCAAGAAAATAAATTCAGATCCTTTCTTAAAACACAATATATACCATTTAAAAATTTAAAAAAACTGGTTATTTCCCAAATAAATAAGATATAATGAACCTAAGATATTGAGAGAGAGTTCTATCTTCAAAAGAATAGAGTAATGCTAAGTTTCAGTAAGTTTGGTTCCCGTTTACGTTTTTTTTTGTTAAAAAGATTATTCCTATCATTTTAACACTACATAGCCATCCCTGTTCAAAGCAGTCAACTAGCATCGTAATTATAACTCAATGATGCAATAAATTGCTAACGTTAGTAGCTTCTATATGTGGAAATAGGTTTATTTCATCAACAGAGTATTTTCCTGACCTGAGGTTTCCTGACCTAAATCAGAAATTACCCTGATCAGAGTAGTGAATGAATACTTGGGGACACATTTTCAGATTGGCTATATTCACATTCTCTTATCCCAGAAGGCTGCACTTGAGTTTAATTTATTTAGAAGTCATGAAGTGTAAAAGATGGGATTAGATAAGACAGAATGCGAAGTTGTGTACTGTGAAGGGCAGAATGATGACAGAAATTGGCCAGGACCTCGTATAAGGATAACTGAAGGCCAAATGAAAAAGACTTTTGGTGCATGATTAATCTGAACAGGTTTCTTTTGAAACGAAAACCAATCTTTATGGCCAGTTCAGATGAGATTTGGACTGAGTGCCATTAGGAGAAAAGGTTCAAGCAGAAGTATATATGCGGTTCACAGTTCTTTCTTCAGACTAGTGCCAATTGCTAAGAATTATGGGATTCTAGTGTTGTTGGGGTTGGGGAATTCTAGTGTTGTTTGGTATTTGGTTGACAAAGAATGCTCAGCTAAATGCTTCACTTCCTTTATGTCACAGCTTTGACTCCAGGGGTAAAATGCACTTACCTTCGCTACCGGATCGGAAATGTGAGCATGTGTGTGCACACTTGCTATGTTCGCACTCGCCTCTTCTATGCATGCACAGAGCCTTCTGCACATGTGCAGAGGGTCAAAATTGGAGTGGGTGGAGTCTCCCACCATCGGCCCTACTGGATTACTCGAGCCAGATTGATCCGGCCGGATTTGACCGCTGTTTGACTCCCTGCCTATGTTAACCATGTGATCAACATGGTAAAACATTCAGCATTAAAAAAAAACAACTGGCGGGCAAACCCTCAAGAAGAAAAGAGGAGTACTGTTTTCTTCCTTTAAAAAGCATTAATATTTAAATAATAAACCAGTTGTCTTAATTCCCAGAGATGAATGCTCAGAGGTTTATGTTCATATTTCTTTACAATTGAAATGAACATTGTGTGTGCTCATGTGCAGATATTTTTCCATCCTAAATTAGCTGTTTGGCTGGGCTGAAATATTTCTTCTTTAAAGTCTCATTTAGATTAAGTGTGTAAGATAAGAATCCTTTAAGAATTGAAAAACGCAAGACTTTTTTCTGGTCAAAATGCATTGATCAGAAAGAGCTTGAAAAAATGTGTACATGTTTATACCGTATTTTTCAGAGTATAAGATGCACTGGAGTATAAGACACACCTACCTTTTTTGGTGAGGAAAAGAAGAAAAAGAAATCTCCCTCTGCCTCTGCACAATTTTGCCTCATTGCAGCAAACAGCCTGCTTTACTTTCATTTATGTTTTCAGCATAGCTTGATTAGCACAAGGAAAAAAAATCTGTTCCTGCAATTTACCTCTTTGTAACAAACAGCAGAACCCTGTGCAAAACAGCCGAGAGCAAATCAGCTGAGACTCAGGAGGCAATCCAATCAATTTGTGCTATTTATGCTGTGCTGAAACTGTTTGCTTGCAAGGAGGTAACTGCTGCGAGGCAGAGGCCAAAAGGTGGGGACCAGTGGGTGGGACTACATTCAGTGTATAAGATGCACCTAAATTTTTACCCCCTTTTAGGGGGGAAAAGATGTGTCTTATACTCTGAAAAATACAGTAATCATTATGCCAACCCGAGAGACAAAATTAATCAAAAGATGCTAAAATACAAAATCACCCAAGATACTCTTGTATCTTTTCCATTTGGTATTTCAGATGTATAAAAAGAAAAAGAAACTCTTCTGCAAGTATTGAATTTTCAGTATGAAGAGAGCACGGATGTCTCTAAAAATGCACCTTTTTGTTTGCAATTCTTCCTAATGTGCAGATTTCCTGCAGACAATTTCCCTTGATACAATACATTTTAATACATTTATTTATTTTATTTAAAACATTTATACAGCCATCTATCTTATACCAAGCCATGGATGGTTTCCAATAAAAAATTAAAATAATGTAAAAAGCATATTAAAACCAAAGATCATAAGAATAAAAATCTGGCATCAAGTCAAGCTTTCAATATGCAGTTATCTATCTTATCCCAGCACTTGAGAGAATTCAGGTCTTCAGTGCTTTATGAAAATCTAGGCATGAATTCTGGAATTTACAGAGGGAGGCTGTTCCTTAGGGTGGGGACTGCCATAGAAAAGATACCCTTCCTAGCTCCCATAAGATGGCCATGTTTATTTATTTATTTAATTTATTTATTTAATTTATATTGCCCCCTATTCACCCATGGTGACTCAAGGTGGCTTACAGAATATAAAATCTCATTTAAAACAATAAAACTGATAAAGACAATCAAATAAATTAATATAATAAAATAAAATCACCCCTCCCCCCCCACATACTCTGGCAACAGCAGATCACATAACACATTTAATGGAGCCTGAGTAGCATAGGGGGATAATGCCTCCTACAAAGGCAGCATTTAAAGATCCAGCTGCCTGCAATTACTTGCGAGTTCAATCCCAGCCAGGCTCAAGGTCGACTCAGACTTCCATCCTTTATAAGGTGGGTAAATTGAGGACCCAGTTTGTTGGGGGAAATAAGCTGATTTTGTATAAATATAAATATACAAAAGTATGAAGGCTATTGCTTAACGCATTGTAAGCCACCCTGAGTCTCCGGAGAAGGGCGGCATATAAATCAAATTAAAAAAAAATGGGCTCCATCCTGCTCTGGGTTCTCCAGGCCTGCTGGCAGAATCAGGTCTTCAGTGCCATCTGGAAGAGTATTAGAACGGGGGACATTCTAATCTATGGGGGAATGATGTTCCAAAGAGAGGGAGCCACCCTTCTTCTGGGTCCCACCAGGTGTATCTCCCTAGGGAATGGGACCTGCAGCACTCCCTACCTCCCCACTCTGATGGGTTGGGCAGATGTGACTGGCAAGAGATGGTCCCTCAGATAAACTTTTAAGGAAGGGACTAAGAGCACTCCCATCCTTTCAGACCTGATTGGACAGATAGATGTCCTTAGGAGGAGGCAATCCCATATGCTTTGAATTGCATTTGGAAATAAATTGGAAGCCACTGTAGCTTACATAACAGAGGTGTAAACCTAGGGGCACCCATCATTGTATGCACTGCTATATTCTGGAGCAGTTGAATTTTCTGGGTGGTCTTCAAGAGCAGCCCCATGCAGAGCACATTCCAGTAATCCAAATGAGAGGTAATCAAGGCATGAGTGTTCATGAGCAAGGCTTTCCAGTCCAGAAGAGGATGCAAGTGGCACACTAGATGAATAGCAATGAAGGGTAAATTTCCCCTGGTCACAATTATCACCTGCTCCTTGGGGAGGGGAAAAAACTGCAAATTGCACACCAGTTCTGTCTGGGTAAGTGCCATCCTGTCAGTATCAAAGATGAAATGTCACCTGGACCTGAGGATCAAAACCCCAGAACTACTCCATCTTGACAGGCTTGAGTTGAAGCTGGTTCCTCTCAATCTATACCCTTATAGCCTACAGCCACTCAGCAGCACTGCCATCAGACCAGCTAAGGCTGGAGCTGTGTAATTGAGTATCAACAGCATGATACTGGACCCCATATCAATAGATGATCTTCCTAGCAATTTCATCTAGATGTTAAAAAGAAGTGGTGAAATATTCAAATCCTGGAGTACTCCACATTGCAGGGACATAAAGCTTGATTCCTTATCACCTACCAATACCAAACAAAACTGGTCACGGAGGAAGGAAGAAAACTATCATAATGCAGTGCCTCCCACCCCTGGCCCCAGAAGCTGGTCCTGAAGGATACCATGGTTGATGGTATTGAAAGCCTCTGAGAGGTTCAGGAGGGCCAGCATCACCTCCAGCCTGAGCCCTCAAAGGTCATTAAGTGTGACCAATGCCATTTCAGTGCTATACCCCAGCCTAAAGCCAGACTGAAAGTCAGTGGTGAAATCCTCTGCGGATCACCACTGGTTCTCTGCCCATGAATGTGCATGCACAGCGCCAAAAGCACACTGTGTGCATGCATGCACAACACATGCCAAAAGCATGCTGCATGTGCATGCACAGTGCATACTAGACGCACACTTCGCATGGAAAAAGACTTCACTAGGTAAGTAAAACAGAAAGGGGGGAGAGAACAGTTGTGCTGTTTGATTTAGCTTCCCTAGAAAGCAGGATTTTCTGCTTTCTAGCAAATATAAACCACGCGGCACAGCTGATTGTTGGAAATACCAGTTCGCCTGAATCAGTAGCTATTTTTTACTATTGGTTCGCCTGAACTGGTAGTTTTTATCACTACCAGTTCTCCCAAACCGGTGCGAACCGGTAGCATTTCATCCCTGCTGAAAGGGTTCAGATAGTTATAACCAGAAAATTGTTTCTTTTTGTGTAGTCATATCTTCTAATACAGAAGAATTGTATTTCTGAATTTTAGGGGAAAATAATTTTTTGAAGGGAATAGATTGTTGACTTGAGTATTGATTCAAAAGTTCACACTAAAATCCCCCTTCCTGCTAATTGTTAAGTTTATAAATATAAACTTAACAATTCCTCACAATCAAAATCCATTGAGAAAGAATTACCTCCGTCAGTGCCAAGTGAATTTCAACTGCCTGCCTTAAGGCAACTTTTGGCAAAGATGTTTCAATGGGTGATGATAAAATTGTCATGGGAACTAAAATAGTACCTCTATTCTTCCTGCAGACAATACACCTGAGAAAATCAAATGCTACAGAAGCTGAGGAAGGCAGCTTCATAGATATTTTCTTCAAATGTTCTGAACCACTCCAAAACAAACTAATGCACTGGAATAAAAAGAAAAGTGAATGTTTAGATCTACCATAATTTAGCTCCACTTTATACCAGACTCTAATAAAGAGGGCAAGAAGTGTGGCTGTGTAATTATCTGAAAGCATTCCTACTTTGACCCACCATAGTCCCTTCTAGAGTAGATATGTCAGAAATCATACAAAACAAACACTTTTTTTTGAAAGACATCAATTCACTCTGTAAAATGCCTGAAACCCTCTCCCAGAAGAGATTCTGTCACCATCCACTTCTTCAGTATACCGCCATAAAATATCTATATATCTATAAAAATCTATATCTATAAAAAAGACTGATATGATGTTTGAGCTAGTAGAAGTTAGATCTCTCTACTCTAAAAGCCTGATTTTACTCAATGTGTAGGTCAGGGATCAGCAACCTGCAGCTCTGGACCCACATGTGGCTCTTTCACCCCTCTCCTGTGGCTCCTTGTCACTCAAAATATGCATCACAACCACCAATGTGTGACACCTGCCAGCACATGAGTTATTGAGCTTTTCAACCCCTGGTAGGTCAACCATGGATAAATCCAAGAAAAGAAAAGTTTCAGAAGAAAACAGAACATTTAATTCAACAATATATTCTAGTTTTGTGACCACTCAGAAAATAATCAGGCATGGGAAGGGTTTTGTGACTCCCGGTGTTTTCTTTTCTGTGGGAAACAGGTCCAAATGGATCTTTGAATGTTTAAGGTTGCAGACCCCTGGTGTAGGTCATCACCGTGTCCCATTACAAAAATCTCTACTCCTTTATTAAATGTGAAATTAAATGTGAAATGTGCTGCCACAAGGTTTATTTTTAGGAATGATGTTTGTAATCTCTTTTAAAATGACTACCTGGGCAATTTAAATTCTCAATGGTACGTATTACATGAAGAAACATATTCATGCCTAATGAAAGAAGGCTCCAAAATGTGCAACTATAACTATGGGAAATACTTAAGCAACTCACATTTGTGCCTTTTCTCTAATCTTATAACAATGGATTTTCTACCAAGGAGATGAATCAGAAGATGGATAAGCATGTTATTAGGGTACAGTGCATTTCCTTATGATTAAAGAGATTGTCAGCTATCAGATGATTTTCTTTTCATATTTTTGTATAGACCAATGATGGCTAACCTTTTCTGGACTGAGTGCCCAAAGTGGAGCCCTGCATTTGCCCTGCCCGTCCTGAGCATACACGTGCAGCCCCCATGCAGGTACCCCGCCCCCATGATGTACATGCATCCCAGGGGTGCATTCTACTTACCTTTACTACCGTTTTGCAATGGGTCTGTGCATGGTCTTGCTTCACTCACGCATATGGATGCTCTTCTGCATAAGCACAGAAGCTTCTGCGCATGCGTAGAAGCATTCTGATCACATTGGGGTCTATAGAACTGGTGCAAACCAGGGGAAACCCACCACTAATGCGCCCCTGCACGCACCCCGCCTCCTGCACATGCGTGACAGAGACCCAAAAACCATCTTGCCGGTGGGAAGCGTGCGTGCAAGCACAACAGAACTGAACTGGGGCGATGGCTCACGTGCCACCAGAGAGGGCGCTGCGTGCCACCTCGCCATCGGTTCGCCATCACAGGTATAGACTAACCCGATCTACACTCATTTATGCTTTGTGTTCCTTGTTATGCTGTATAATCCATTTGTGAGCTACAGCAATAACTGCATTTTTATTGCATAACACTGGAATTACCCTTCCTAGTGGTTGTGCTAAAACTTAAATTGTCCTCTAAAATGTAGAACTGGCTGTCAATAAAGTACATCAACAATAATTCTGCACTCTAATTCTTACATTGCATTTATATGACAGCAACAGAGATGGTAATTCTGACTTTAAAAATATCTTAGAAGTAGATACAAGTTAAACATCACTGCCAATACAATCCTCTGCATGTTTACTAGTAGATCCCATACAATGCCACTTACACTCAAGATCATGATAACCATTCTAAGGAACAAAGTACTGAATATGATGATACTTACCTGGGACTGTTAAGTATGAATACAATGAGTTATCTTTTATTTCTTCAAGTGTTACTTTTTGCAGTAGGAATGGGCTAATTCTACTTCTACCCCCTTCATTTCCTTCCCTTCAGGTTAAAACTGGAAAATCAGTGGTCTTAATTCTGCAGAGAACTATCATGGTTAATAGAGTTGGGTGCAAAAATTCATTATTTATATATGGAGACCAAGGAGGATAATGACAAAAGAGGTTAGAACTAACATCTTTGTAACTCTTTATTACAAACTCTTTGAACCTCTCTTTATAAGGGTTCAATATATGGTTTGAAATCATTAAAATGGCTAAAGTTGATTATGCTGCTTGCCAAATACCATGGGGTTTAATAAGCAATAGCAAAAGCACTTAGACATATAATGTTCCAAAGTGTTTTACACTGTGTCAGCTATCAGATTATTTTCTTTTCATACTTTTATATAAACTAACCTGATCCACACTCATTTATGCTGTGTGTTCCTGAACAGTTTACAAATGTAAGCATAGTGCCTCCAACAACCTGGATCCTCTTTTTACCATCCTTGGAAGAGTGAAAGGCTGAGTCAACTCTGAACCCTGTCAGGAATAAACTCCTGGTTGTGAGCAGAGTTAAGCCTGCAATACTGCATTCTAACCATTGCACCATTATGGCTTAAATACCATTATGGATAGTCCTATGGAAGTATATAATATACAATATGTGTGGGGAGCTTCTGCTGCTGCACTAAGAAGAATTAAGGGGTTTGGGATGAAACTGAAGGTGGAACCATACTGCTTCCTTCTTTTTACTTACTAAAAACCATATTGACTTTGCCATTGCTGACACATCTTCAGTGCCTTCTCAAGACTACACTCTGTTCATGAATCACTCCAGCAATAAGTAAAACTTTGCCCGCTTTTTTCACCACCCCCATCCCCATCCTCATGCTTATGACATGGGAGTTAAAGGTGGTACACAGGGCCCTTAAAGGGCCCAGCAATTCACCACCAGGATTTAGCTTGCTTTAGCTCTTTGTTTCAGAGAATGGATATGAAGATGAGCAGATAGCCAAGAGGAATCTCATGTAAAATGAAAACTAGAATTATAGACTATGAGTGTGTGACATATGATGTCTCTATGGGATTTGATCTCCATTAATAAGGGGCAAGGATATTTCACTTCCCAATCAAATTAATAAGGAATTTTCACAAGTTCCTTTCAGTGCACTGCTAAAGATTGGAAACCAGTTGTATAGGATGTACTGTCTTAGTGTAAGGAAGTTGTTCATAATCATTATTTTTAGCAATAGCTGTTATTAGTACAGTGTAGGAAAAATTACAACTTCCTAAAAACAAACTTTAACATGTTGACCATGTTAACCATGTGAACATCATTACTATTGGCAAACTTCTAGAAGGCAAGCTTCTGATAATAGGAAATTAGTATGTCTCCATTAAATGAGCACCATTTCTTCCTCTGAATTCTAATTATCTATTATGTAGAAAATAATAATTTATATGTCTGGACATACCAGTAATTACATAGGACTTCAAAGTCATGAAATCCATATGAAGAGTATAACTCAGAAACAGGCTAAGTTCAAAGACAATGATTCTTAAATATATTGCTTCAACCATTTTAACCAACTGTGCTTTCTGTACAATTTTATAAAAAATGAACTGATCTCCTTAAGCCCTATTTACTTTTAACAAGATTTAATTACTACCAATCTTTTTCTGAGCTGTTTTCCATACCAATCTACTTTAAAATCTATTTTATTTGATTAGATGTAATCTCCAAAACTTTCAATAGTTGTTTGGATAATAAATATTGCTCTGCACACATGATTCTACTTCATAAAAATTCCAAAGGATCAAAAAATTGAAATAGGTAAGTATTTTGCTCTGAAATACAGACACTACTGTGTCAAACTGAATATGTGCATATGTGTAGAGTCACTTATTCCTCTGCTTTGACCTTAGTACGCAATAAAGATACTTACAAGACAGAATTGGTTAATAAAATAAAACTTCTTAATAGCTTTTCTTTACAAAACAGAGTGATTTATAATAAGCAAGTTACAGATCAGGGCAGAATAATATTTCAAAAAACTGGACTGTATTACAAAGCATTTTTTTCAAACATCCATTTGTGTTGGATTATTGCTGAAAGATACTAGTAGTCAATCTATTCAGAAATTTCTTGACTAATTTACAAACATCCATAAAATAGTGAAAAAATTGCATGCTCTAGAAACCTGGTACATTTTCATGCCTCTGGACTAAAAAGATGAAGACGATAGCAAATGAATAACATTTTAAAGATAGCAAGATGGCATTTACAGAGTCTTTTCATTGATTTTAGCTGACTCTTCAGCATTGCTTCCTTTTCTCTCGGTTGATTTGTTATTTTCTGGTTTAATCCATGGGGGACTGTGTGATTTCTGTGGGTATAATGAAGAAAACACAATCAATATTCAAATGTTACAATGGGACTTGCAAGGAATGGAAACATAAGTTTGGACACCAAAGAATAAGGTTGATCTGTTTCAAAGGGAAACTCTCCAATTTGGATAATTAAGGCCCCTTGAAATGCAAATAAATAGATTACGTTGCACTGCAAAACTGCCATTGCCAATAACGAATATTTCCTTTGCAGAAGTGTAAAAAAAAATCATAAAGAAAAATATAAGAAAATTATCAGCTGCCCAATCCTTCCTAACTAAAAATAATTCCACACATTTGCATGTTCGCCTGTTGTTCAGCCATGATAATTCATATAGCAAAAATAACATAATAAATTGCTGCCTTATTTTCCCAAGTCGGATTAGCTTGAGGAAAGAAATATGTGACTAAAGGGAAGACATTGTACAGATGGTTTGTGTGAGTGGAGAACAGAACAGTTGAAAATGGAGCACAATGAGAGCTTATATGCCTGGGTTATACATTCATACAGAGTGGAATCCACAGTAACAAGGCAATATAGCAAATATTTCTCGTTAAATAGCTCAACACCCATGTCTGTGCACTAGGAAGGTTTTCCAGAAAATGTTTTATTAACGTCTTGAGAAAATATGGACTAGGATGGAAAATTTAGAAATTACCCTTTTTTTCTAATATAATCCTATCCCTTGGTAGACTGTTGGAATGCTGCAGAGAAGAACAGAATTGTTTTGTTATAGTATATTATCAAGACGTTCTATATATTTTTGCCAATATAGACAAGGCAAGGAAGACAGACCACTACCATCTTAAATTTATAACAGGAAAGAACAGAGAAAAGAAAAATATACAACTTCGTTGCAAATAACATGTTTATCTGTAAAATTGGACTTTCCCTATTATCTATTAGATAATGCTACAATGCTTCCAAATTTCTTAGTGTGTTGAAAAGTGGTTAGGACAAGTATAAGATTAAATTTATTTTTCTAGAAAATGAAGATGAAAATTGCTGTAACATTGGAATATAGAGATGAGATATCCTGCTACGACAAATCAATCATTTTCTACTTAAAAGCATGTAAAATGTGTCTTTAAATATCTTAATATAGTGTCATTAATTGAACCACATGTTGAAATTTTGAATTCCATTCCCTGTAACCCTGTATAGGATATAAATATAACTTTTGAGAATGAAAATATTCTGGTAGTTCTGAACTTCTCAATAGCCTACATTTGTCTTCTAGAATTGATTGATTACAAATTTACTGATGTCCTTGTGGACGTTGATCTCTATTTCCTCCCCAACAGTCTCCAGAAATCTAACTAGATGGTTGTGATATCTGCAACCATCACAACAAAGGCATATCAACATGTGAGTCATCACAAATCTATGTCTCGGTGGTTATAATGTTTAAATTGTTTATTCTTCTCCTTTGGATAGAACGCCTTTAGTACAAGAGGGTTACTCCAGCAAAGTGATTCATATGTAATTATGAATGCCCTGACTGCTGGCTTCTAAATTTTTACCCAGTATTGATTTGTACAAACTAAAATAGGAACATGTTGCCAAATTAAAATGTAGTATAGTAACAATAAATTAAAAATATCATATTATTTCAATATAAAGTAAAAAATACTGGACTATATCAATATCAACTAATATGGATAATGAATAAAAAGCCATGATGGGGGTGGGGGCTTGAATTTTAAGTTTTTCTTTATTGTCTTCTTCCTACATCAGTACATATTCTTGGAACATTTGCCTTAGATAATTTAGAGCTATAAGATTAGAAATGAGGCTTCAGCAAAGCAAAGCAAAAAGCAAAAAAACAAAACACAAAACAAAACACAAAACAAAACAAAACAAAACCCAGAGGATGAAAATAACATTGTAGAGAAAATGGTGTCTCTTTCAAAGGTGATGATTCATATACTGTAACAAGGGAGAAAGAAGGAAATTAATCTGGGTGATCAGAATGTGTAAAACGTACAGGATTCATACCTGCATGCTAGGATCTGTTACATTACTCTGGCTTCCTAAACAAGCGTTGCCAATCTGAAAAGTGGGGAAAAAATGGTATTAAACAGTTACCTCTAATTTAAAAATCAAGAATTCATACACAATTGATTTGTGTTTTTAAACAATGTAGGAATGATCCATAGAATCATACTTGCCTAAATGATGGTTTCATATTTGAGAAAATGTTTATCCATCATTACTTTACTTTACTTTACTTTACTTTACTTTACTTTACTTTACTTTACTTTACTTTACTTTACTTTACTTTACTTTACTTTACACTTTACTTAAGATTTGAAGGAAAGGTGTGAATGCAAAGAACAGAAAATAAATATGCATTCAACAGCACATGAATAAATATATAAAAGCTATCCTAGTTCATAATTAAACCAGATAAATTTTCTGTAGTTTTATATGGATACAGAAAATTAAAGCAGTATTTAATTACAGTATTGATTAAAGAGATGTGAACGGATTATTTTGGTTTGAATTAATAAAAGTCAGGATAAAATGGAGACAAAAATACCTTTATATAATTACATTCAAAACACATTTTTTTAAAAAAATAAATAAAATAAGGCAAGTTGCTATTGCAGTATTTTTAAACTGCAGATCGTTGTTCAAATGGCATGAAACATATCTAGGATGGAAAGATGGAAACATTTTTTATCTGTCCCTGGTGGTTTCTCAATTGCCATTAACAGAATGGGGAGATTACATTCTGCAGCTTTTACTTGTGAACCAGAGCTATATCATTGGTTCTGGGAGAAAAGAAGATACTGGATAAGGTGAGTCAATATTTTGATCCAGCAAAGCTCCTATTGACTGATAAATCATATTACATCAAAGAACTCCAGACAGCTAACAACATATAAAGAAATAACGATATCAATTTAAAAGTCCCTTAATGATACCAAACACCACAACAGCCCCATCACAAAATGACACATGTGGGCTTCCCTCCCCTGTTGACCCAATGGGGAGGGGGTCAGAAAGCAGAATTTTAGCAACATCCATGAAGGCAAGCAGGGCGATGGGTCTACTAGAACTACCACAGTTATTGATAAGATAGTCAGAGAAAACAAGGTTTTTTTTAAAAAAAAATCTTATCAAGCTGTGATGTGCAATACCCTTCAGAGGGCTAGAGTTTTGCTGTGATTATAAGCCTTTTTTACCAACTGCATCAAGATATCTATCCATTTATTCAGGCCTCCTCAGAAACAAGTCCCATTTGGTTTCATATGACTTGTTCCTAGGATATAAATATGGCCTAAGGGAAATTGTAGGAAGGAGAACAATTCAAATTGCACATCTGTATTTCTCGGATAGAAACACTCAGTTCTTTGTCTTATGCAGATGGACTTGTAGTTGTCATAGTGATAAAAGCTTATTTGTTCTACAATAAGTGGAATCAGGTAGTAAGAATAAACATGCATAACAAGTTACATTATATTATATATGCTCATGGCAATTAAGAAGTCCTCATCCCCTATTAGCCTAATATCTCATTAGCCATTTGGTGATTTATTTCCTTTTTAAATATTGCAACAGTGAAAATGAAGATTATGCTGTATATATAACAATTGGCAATCTACTATATCTTCTTTTCCTACATATTAACTTAGTTCTCACATACACTAGATTGCATCGAGAATAATGGTAGCTCAATCAGTGTGTCACTTAGTAAAGGTAAAAATATAAATCTAAACTGAGAAGAATATGACTGACTGTTGGCCCTTTATGCAATTAGCAGTGCAATTAATAGTATACATCTTTTCTCTGAAGGATGGTCTGCAGTAAGCATTTTCCTCCTTAGAAAAAAAAACAATAAGCTTTCCCTACTAAGTGGAATGGGATGTGGTGGCTCAGTGGCTAAGATGCTGAGCTTGTTGATTGAAAGGTCAGCAGTTCAGCGGTTTGAATCCCTAGTGCTAGGTAATGGGGTGAGCTCTCATTACTTGTCCCAGCTTCTGCCAAACTAGCAGTTCGAAAGCATGTAAAACGTGCAAGTAGAAAAATAGGGACCACCTTTGGTGGGAAGGTAACAGCGTTCTGTGCGCCTTTGGCATTTAGTCATGCCAGCCACATGACCACGGAGACATCTTTGAATGGTGTTGGCTCTTTGGCTTAGAAATGGCGATTAGAAATGACTAGCGCATATGTGCAAGGGGAACCTTTACCTTTTACTTTTACTAAGTGGAAAGCAGGTTGGTCATCTGAAGAAATGTCTGTTAGTTCCTCCCAGAAAACAAAAACCCATGTATCAACCAGTCAAACTTTCTCAGTTCTAGAAAGAAAGCAATGGCAAGTGACTCACAAAATATTGTCAAGGACCAACATGGTTATTCCAAATTGGAAAATAAATTTCACCCCAAGTTATGTAGGAACTGTACGGGTATGTATTTAAACTCAGACCTTCTAAGATTTATTTTCATAAAGCCAAACCCGTAACCCTAGTATTAAAACCATTTCATGAGTTTCTCTCATCATTTCTTGCCTTCTAATGAATGCCAGTCTCAGGGTGAGTTTATTTTCAGCTCAATTAGAAATAGATTTCTCCCCCAATGCCTTGACAAATATGAACCTGAAATGCCCATTTGCACGTGCTTTATGGGTGAATGAACAATATGGCACATGCTTCAGATAACATTTTCCTTTTTCACACTGCAATAATTTCAGCACGTGTTTCTCTCATGTTATGTGGATTTGTTATTATGTGACTGATAATCTTTTGTCCAAGAATTCACTTGATGCAAAAAATAAAAATAAAAAAGGGCTATTATGACAGCTGGGCCAGCAAAGTCAATTTGTGCCAGAGAAACATTCCAAGATTTCATCCTGCCAAAACGGCTTGAGCATTTTTGTGTCAAAAATGCTTTCTGCCCTCTTTCACACATTTACCATTGTGTTGTGTGGTTCTAGCTGTGCATTCCTTTCCCTACTTCTTTTGTGCTCCTATTGCTATTTGATCAAAATGGACATTAACATCTTCCTCAACCCATTTGCCCCAAATGTAAAGGAAAACTTTTAACACTAAAAACAAAGTTGATGTATTACATCATGTTGAAGTTGGTGAAAAAACCTGAACCTTAGGATGACCTTTTAACCTGGATGAAGCTATTGTGCACAGCATAGATAATAATGCTAAAATAAAATTTGTAGTGCCGTTTTTCATTCACCCTCTTTGTCTGCCATGATAACTCGGATATACAAAAGATGGAGAAAATGCCTTCACTGTACCCAGAATGTGAAACAAGGGGGAAAATGTTTGAGTTAACTAGCGCTTGAGAATAAGGCTGTAAAAATTTATGAACACATTTATTAACTATAGACAGGAGCAGATTTTTTTCATTACTATTGTACATGGCAAAAAAAAAATTAATGTGATTTAATTATTCTAGCTCAAGAAGCTCATACAACTGAGATTACATTTACTTTTATTGCCCCATCCTATCGTATGTAGGTGTCTAGGTGAATATTACAATAATTCTAAGAATGAAAAAGGTAAGCCTCCCATAGACCAAAGATACGTTTAATTAATATTGTGTGGTTTTATGACATTGATTTATTGGGACAATCAGACACTAAATGCTAAACTGAAACTGGAAATTTTCTAGTTGTTTATTAGATCTTATCTATTCCATTGAGTATGAAACTATAATTAAATAAAATAATTAATAAATCTATCTCCAGATTACGATAAGCACATTAGTAGAATGAAGCATAATTCAGGGAAGCATTGGAAGTTCTCTTTAGCAGTTATGCAAAGGATTCAATTGTTACATGCTGATAGTAAAAAATACACTGTCTTTGTTATGTATATAATGAAATACCTTTTGTTGACCCATGCACAAAATAACAAAGCCAAGAGAGAAGAGCTAATGCAGCTTGTCACATAACAATTGTGAAAGCAGCAACTTATTACATTACATTTCTCAAACAAAATCTGCAGAAAAGAATTCACCCCAAGATCCTGAACTTTCCCGCTCTAGATAAAAATCTATCTGTGGAGAAAAGGATAGACTTTTAAGAAGTGTCTGCCTTGAAATAGCAGACTCTATATCTCTGCTACTTTGTTACTTTTTGGGAAGAGAGACTTTGAATGTCCTAGATCCAACTGTCTTGCCATTAATATTATCTGCAGAAAAATGACAGAATGCAGAACTTTGGAGAAAACTACATATATTGTTGTTCCATTCTTGATCCACTTTGAATGCTTTTCTGGAGTGTATTTATTTAACAAATTAATATGGTTGCCACCTTACTGTATATGACTCTAGGCAACATATAACCAACAATATCACAAATGTTTAAACACTTAATTAAATAAAAGCAAGATTCTGTAAGAAATGCATCCATCTAGGATCCGCTATCTTTGGGGATGCATCCGCTGCATCTTCAAGGATCCGCTACCTTTCTAAAGTTTGGGATTTGGCATCTCCTCCATAATGGACTGATCCTTCCTCATTCTTTATCCAAGACTGAATTTATTATGCCAAAATAAATACAACTAGACTAAAAAAAACCAAAACAAACCTTTGCTCTTGCCTTCTAATTGAATAATACATGGAACAGAAGCCAGTGGGATGTAACTATTTATTAATTAATTTGCTAATCAAATTATCTGCCTATCTCACAAGAAATGATTCTGGGCTGTGTACAACAAGTAATGACTGAAGTATTGAATTGATATAGGGAAGACCCAAGTTCTAGCCCATACTTAGCCACTGATATTAACAGGATGACTTTGGGATAGTTATTTTCTTTCAACCACAAAGAAATTGGTGACTGGGAAAGAAATTCGTGGAAAGACCTTTGTGTAGATGTTGAGCTCCTGAATGAAAAAGTGCAATATAAAACTGATAAACAAAGGCCAGTTTATTATGAAGAACTATCACTCCCAGTACGTTATGCCTTTCCAGTTGTGATAAAGACTAGAGAATGTCAATAACCACAACATGCAATGTTTATAGTAGTGGCCAAAATTGTGGAAACCTTTTGGGGAAAGTGTGTTTTTGAGGTTTGATGACAAATAACACCACCTTTTTTTGGAGTTTCAAGGTAACCATAGTCCACTGTTGGAAAGGCTGGGAATAGCCCAGACCTTAACCAATTGAAAATCTACGGAGCCAACTAAAAAAAATTGTTAGTCAAGAAGAGACCCAGCAATAAAACCCAGTTAATAGAAGTAATCATTCAATCTTTGTTTCACATTATAACAACTGCAGAACTAAAAGACTTGGTTCACTCCATGGGAAGACATTGTAAGGCTGTAATTCATGCTAAAGGTTACCCAACTAAGTATTAACTGACACGGTGATAATTTTTGTATATCTCATTTTTTCTACGTGCTTCTGTTTCCTTCTTTATACTGTTAATTGCTATTCTAATAGCAATTCCTTCATAAAAGTTATTGCATTACATTCTTGATTATCTTTCCATTGATATATAATATTACGGTACTACTCAAAAAAAAAGTAGTGTTATTAGCTAGTTTTAGAAAATACACTTTTCCCACAAGATTTCCACAATTGTGGCCACTACTGTATAATCGGTGTCGAAGAAAAGAGCAAATGACTATCCCTCTGAATCTGTTCTAAATCTACTTTTAAAAATCAATGGATTGTTCAAGTTTCATCTTCATTCGTGATGGAAAAAAAATAACTTTTCCTGTTTAGGTGATTCTTTGGGGTTTACAAAGTGAATTGCCACCTTGCTTCCACATTTTCATAAGTGGTGGAGTGTCATAATAAAAGGAATTTTGGAGGACTGTGTGAAAGATTAGGGTAATCTTCTCTAGATAATTTCCTTGCTCTGTTCATTCTTGCATATCCGCAGAGCTCAGCAAATGTTTCAGGATCAGTGCTGAAAACAGAGTTGTATTTTTCCAGTGCTTGTTCTTAGAATCTCTATTTGGACTGGCAGACAAATAAAGTACATGGAGCTAGAAGATAGCTAAATGAAAGAGGCTGTATACCTGAGAGACAACTGTGTTAAGCAAGGAGAGCACAATTCATTAAGCAAGGAGTGCACAATGCAATGGTTTTAATAAACATATATTTTGAACTGTTTAACCTGGAGAAGGAATATTGCTGCCACATTAAGAGCAAGGTACGGGACCTGAGTTATGTTCTCTGGGGGAAAAAAGGAAGACAGCTCAATTTCATTGAAAGCGTTGATTAGGATAATTTAAAACCAAATTCTCCCACTGTTGTAGAAAGCCAAACCATTCTACTCTTCAACAGCAATCAAAATAGCTACAGTTCTGTCCTGGAGCATGAAATGGATTATAGGGGCAGTGTAAATGAATGCAAGATTTCCAGGAAATGCTATTCAATAAAATCATTGGAAGATGATAAAGATGATTAATTAATAACACTATCAGTTTTAATGCGCAATGGCATTGCAAGGAAACCTAATACAACATGCAAACATACATACAAGTACACATACATAACTTTTCCACAGTTTTCATAATGAGACATGAATGTAAGAGGGTTAGGATCAAAATAATCAAGTGATGTAATGTAGCATATGCATCAGTCTGCAAATAATGTACTTCCTGCACAACATGTTATCATGACAGAATTGTTTCTAATGAAATGAGTTCTGTATCTATCTATCATCTATCTATCTATCTATCTATCTATCTATCTATCTATCTATCTATCTATCTATCTATCTATCTATCTATCATCTATCTATCTATCTATCTATCTACAATCTAATCCATCAGAGAGAGACAAGGCGGGGAGATGAGATATTTGGGTTTATTTATTTATTTATTTATTTTATTCAATTTTTATACCGCCCTTCTCCTACTGGATTCAGGGCGGTGAACAGCCAAAAGTAAAAACATCACATTCAAAACTTAAAAATATAAAATAAATAAATAAATAAGAATTGGCCCAATAAAATCTAAAACACCCCTATTAAAACCAATTTACAATTAAAAATATCTAAGGGGGAGGGGGGGTCAAGCCAGCCCAGCTTGATGAAATAAAAAAGTTTTAAGGGCACGGCGAAAAGTCTGGAGATCTGGGATCCTACGTATCTCCAGGGGCAGGTCATTCCAGACAGCAGGTGCTGCCACAGTCGGAGCCTGTTTCTCCCCATCCAGACCCGCACGGCTTCCAGGCATCGGGACATCAATTCAAGGGCATCATTGGGATGGCCTGGGGTGGAGATGTACAGCTGAGTGTCATCAGCGTACTGATGGAACTCCACCCCAAAACCATGGATGATCTCACCCAGCGGCTTCACATAAATGTTGAACAGGAGGGGTGAGAGGACCGACCCTTGTGGCACCCCACAAACAAGGTGCCTCGGGGTTGACCTCTGCCCTCCTGCCAACACCGATCGGTCAGAGAGACAGGATGAGAACCACCGTAAAAAGGTGCCCCCCACCCCCAATCTCTCCAACCGGCGCAGCATGATACCATGGTCGATGGTATCAAAAGCTGCTGAGAGATCTAACAGGACTAGGATAGAGGAATAATCCCTATCCCGAGCACTCCAGAGATCATCCACCAATATGACCTGTGCTATGCCCAGGCTTGAAGCCGGACTGGAGCAGATCTAAATAGACAGATTAAGGTTGCCCTAATCTGTCCAATTGGCAACGAAATCTAGATGACACTTGATTCTATCTCTCCTTTTCATCTGAATTAGGAAAAGCAATTAATTTTTTTTATTAGTGCTTCTGGGCTGCATAGACTGGATGAAGGACCAATTGCTTTACACTGAATCTCCAGAAGGCAGAAATTCTCTGCTGGTCATTCTATAGCTAGAAATGATCTTAAACCCAATGCTTGATAGGCTGGTACTATCCTAAGGACAAAGGTAATATAATTTGGGTGTTCTTGGATGTTATATTGTCATTAGAGACATGTAGGGTAATTACTGAGGGCATTTATTCAATCAGCTGGCTGATTGACTTTGGGTCAATCACCCTGTCTCTCTGATCATTATGTCAGGCTGGGTTGACAAGCTCTTTTGTCAGTTCCTATTGCAAGCAATGGTTCAATGCTTGATTGATCTGGGGGAAAAATGAACTCTGTCCTTGTGGAAAAGAAGAAGAACCTAAGCAAAATATTTGCCAGCCTAGAAGAGTATGTAGGTTTCCTTGAAGAAGGAATGCAAGAACAGTTTGATAAACACCAACATAGCCTTGAAAGCAATAAGGGGATGAAAAAGAAATTCATGATTTCTCTACCTTGATTTTCTTGAGTAAAAGAGGGGCAAGAGAGAAATTAAAATTACTGTTACCATATCTTGCAACAATAGAGTTCCAGTACTCTTCGTGGAGCTTATTTTCTAACCTGGTCTATCTCATAAATATGATAGCCAGTGAGTTTTAATGTGTAATTTTACTATTGCATTATTTTCATTTTGTGATTTTATTGCTCGAAATATGCTTATTTATTTCTTCATTTTGAAACACCACACACAGCGGCATTACTAAATTAAGAAATAAATAAGTTTCTATGCATTCACTGTATAAAATATAATTATATAAACTTATTTTATTGTATTGGATATTTTATGCCTAACTTTACTCACTGGATTGCATTAATTGAGTGTGTGTGTGTGTTTATCTATTGTTGTTTGTTTCTGTAAACCTACTATGTTGGTTACATTGATAGTATCTATATGCATGCTAGTATGTTAGACACTGTCACTAAAGAAATTAAGTATGAGCAGGTTGGGGGTAGGTCTCCGTCAAATGGCATTTGCAAAAGATTACTGTATCTTTGTGGGTCTTGTATAAATTGTCTGTCAAAGCAATTTTTATAGTCAAAAATTGATGTAGTTTGAACACTTCTGCACTAATTTCTATAAACTTTGGCCTACTTTCCCTCTCCCACCAATGATTTACCTGTACTGTCAATTACATCTTATTCTGATGAAAAGTTCCAAAGTTCATTAATCAAATTCTAAAGGTTGTTCCTAATTGTTTTAAATTTTAACACATTGTTTCTAATTATAATTCAGCCATGGGGATTAGTCAGCTACTCCCAGTTAATGCAAGGTCTTGGATGTGAATATTTCCTTTGATATCGATTTGCAATGAAGGAAAAAAAAAAACAACATCTCCACAACATGCCGACATAATTTTAACAACATTAGTGGGGCTTCAGTTTCCATAATACCTGATATAGAACCCAGTGCTAGGTTTTATGAGATTCTACTTCAGAATCATTTCTTAAGAATGTCAGTTATATTTATTTTACATATGATGCTAATATTAGTTGACAGTCATTATTAAAAAATAGTAGGTTGGCTATGAAAAAGAGCTGCCTCAAAATTTATTGATGCTGAACCTCTGCTTATTATACAAAACAGCCTTTTTAAAATAAAATATAATCATGATGCAATATAATTATTCCTGTTATGCAGAAAGGAGTAAAAGACAGATCCTGAAAATCATAAAAAGAGATATTAAAATAGTTACAGTGAACAGGAGCATGGCTTCTGCTTAAAAGTAATTTCTACTTAATCAGTTTACCATGCACTTTGATCAGCAAAAGTACCTAGGTGCGAAAAACTCAAATGATGAAATATGCAGCTTGATCAGTAAAATATGTAAAAATTCAGCCATTCTCAAAGATAGCTCAGCCAGTGATTTATACAGGAAACTGGCAAGGTACACAACTGGGACCATAAATTATGAAAGTGGATTACTCAAGTATGCACCTTCATTAAAAGAATTTGTGAGGGGGAAAAAAATCAGAATTGTAAAATCTCATGCCTCTTGACAATTAAACAGTGCAATTGGAGCTTCAAATAGTAACAATGGGACTACAAAGATATTCAGTAAGTTTTTGTTTACAAAAACTGCACAATGAAGACAAGGATCATCTTAGACAATTGATTTATTTTATCAATTATAACTATTAGCTGAAAATGAAATATGTGTAACCAGTAGGAATGTTTACAGTTCATTAGAAATAGAATTTTTTTTATTAAAAAAATCAAAAAGATGAGCAAAAAACCCCCAAAAAACTCAGGAATTGGGCTTATTTAAATATTTCCCTCCAAAGCTAAGTAGTGAAATAAGTCAAGAGAAATGCATTGATTTATCTGAATGTGATGATTTATATGAAAATAGTACAGTACAGTACAGTACAGTATAGTATAGTATAGTATAGTATAGAATTCTTTATTGGTCAAGTGTGATTGGCCACACAAGGAATTTATTTTTCGTGTGTGGGCTCAAAGTGTATGTAAAGAAAAAATAAAATATATTCATCAAGAATCATAAGATACAACACTTAGTGATAGTCATAAGATTCTAATAAGCAATCATATCATACTAGGAAACAATAAAAACTAAGAGCTGAGGTGGCGCAGTGATTAGAGAGCTGTACTGCAGCTACTTCAGCTGACTGCTAGTTCAGCAGATCAGCAGATCAAATCTCACCGGCTCAAGGTTGACTCAGCCTTCCATCCTTCCGAGGTGAGTAAAATGAGGACCCAGATTGTTGGGGGCAATATGCTATTTAGTATACTGTCAATTGTTGTAAACCGCCCAGAGTCCTCAGAGAATGGGCAGCATAGAAATATGATTAATAAATTAAAAAAATTAAAAAATATAAGTTGTAATACCCAATATTGGCTAAATAAAAAGTCAATGTAAAAATTCACCTCAATCAATCTAAAATTGAGGGAATCAATAATCTAAATAAATAATGTGGGATAAGTGGACATCACACCTAATATTTTGAGATTGTTTTCATTGAACGTCTTCTAGAGTTTGGTATTTGGGATTGCTTGTGTGTGTGTGTGTGTGTGTGTGTGTGTGTATGTGTATGTGTATGTGTATGTGTATGTGTATGTATATATAGAAGTATAGTCTGAAACTATTCTCTGCTGTCCCTTTACAATCCAAAAAAACTAGGGAGGGTTTCTTCTGAGCCTCTTGTCTTGCCTACTACCCAGCTGCTGGCTATGCTGAATCTAATCTGACTGATCCCTTGGTCATTCCCACATACCTTACATTTTTTTAATGCCATAAACCATTATTTACAAGCCACAATAGCTGGTCAGACATTGTGCCAGGTATAAATGAAATAAGCTCATCACTAAGGTTTAGTATGATGTGCAAACTCAATAAATGACCTCTTAGTTAATTTAAGGGATTACGTGTCCTACTTAACAAAAGATTAATTATAATTATGAATCATACTGACAAGAGGCTAATTGCAATAAATCGTACCTAGCTTAGTCATGATAAATTTATTAATTTCTATCAATTACTTGAATGAATAAATACGGATTATGTTTTGTATTGATATAATCTAATTTGATGTTTAAAATATGGAATAGAATAAAATAATGGAAAATTAAGATTTAAAACTCTTATAACATTTTTTTGCTTTGTTTTGTACTTGCAAACTTTTAATACAATTAAGCACTAAATGAATATTTTAATTTTGCAAAGTCTGCAAAACTATGGGCTCAGTTTCAGACACTGAAGGAATTCATCACATATATGCAAAGGAAGAAAATGTACACAGGGGCAAAACTGTTCCTTTGCTTGGTTTTCCATTCAGCAACTAATGCAATAAAAAAAAAAATGAACCATACATTTTCAGCAAAGTATCATTTTATATAGTTTGGGCTCATTAATTACACATTATTTCTTTGTTCTTTCCCCACTGTACACAGTTCCTTGTAGATCATTACTGGAAACAGAAGCTTAATGAGAAATGCTAGCTCTTAGAAATTCACACGTGGTGCTAGAGAAGTGGTAATTTATTTTCACATCAAACCCCATGAAATCTATTTTGATTATTCAATTTGAATATGTTGCGGAGTTTCTATTATTTTGTTTATAACCTGTCAAACCGTTAAAATAATGTAAAGGTTAGAGGAGAACAGGAAAACGCAGCCTATCTTACACAGGTGAGAAAACATTATTGTATTTATATGTCTAGCCCAATTAGTTACTTAATTGGATGCTTTCAAATAGGCTCATTTCCTGGTCATCTGCATTGACAAATGCTTGTCATCTCAATCTGTCTATTATAATTATTATCTCTTCCAAGTGTATTCCTGTAATCATGAAACTGTTCGTTCATTTTATTGTTTATCTTCTTTCTCAGCTTGCCAAGTGTTAGATAGGTGGATTGAAAAGACTGGAGACAGGCTTCAGACAACAGCTCTTTATTCAGCAACTATTAAGAATCCAGCAGCTAGCCTCTCAGACAGCCGGCCCTTTTATAGGGGGCTGTCAGGGAAACCAGCCAATCACATTTAAGCATTCTTCCTGCTCAAACAGCAGACCAGAGGGAAAACTATCCTATCAATATCTAACACCAAGAATACTGCTTTTCCCTCCCTAGTTGATTGCCCACTAGCACCACCTGCCTAAAGCATGTGAGTTCATCCTTGCAAATCATTTCCTTTTTTCCAATATCAACTGATTGCCCACCCCCACCCCTCATCCATAATGTTTGTAGTAATCATCTCTGGATCCATAATTCAAAGGTATTTGGCTTCCATATTTTCTGTGTCTACCTTTCACAACTATACATAATTACTGGAAATACCATTCTTTTATCATTTTGATCTTTGTTATCAGAGAATGTCCTATTCTTGTTGAACTTGCCTGAGTTTGTTACTGCCTTCTTTCTCTAATGCATATCTTCATTTTTAAATCCAGCATACTGGCCATCTTGATTTTTGAAGTCAAGAAATAAAACCAATTGTTGCTTCCATTTTTTTCACTGTGAATTGTAAATTTCCTAAGCATGTTGGTTAAAATTGGTCTAAGAAGAGAGCCTTCTCTGCTGTTGGCTTCTGTACCCAGAGGTAAGGCAGACCCAAGGGTGAAATCCAGCAGGTTCTGACAGGTTCTGGAAAACTGGTAGTGGAAATTTTGAGTAGTTCAGAGAACTGGCAAATACCACCTCTGGCAGGCCCCAGAGTGGGGTGGGAATGGAGCTTTTGCAGTATCCTTCCACTGCCATGCCCACCAAGCCATGCGTACCAAGCCACACCATGCCCACAGAACCAGCAGTAAAAAAATTTGAATTTCACCACTGGGCAGACCCCAACTCTCCTAACCTTCCGAAAAGGGCTCAAAACATGGCCCTGCAACTTTGTGTGAAGGCACAAAGGATAATGCAATCATGGGGCTGTTCGGCACCATGAAAAGCCTACCCCCCCTCTCTACTAATTCAATATTAACAAGATTAAATTGTCTTTTTAGGATTTTTTTTGTCTGTGATATATTTTAATTTTATAACTTTAAATTTTTAACCCTAGATTAATTTTAATATTGACTTTATACACCATTTTATATGCTGATAGTATGCTGTACTGTATATCTCTCAGAGCCCTTTCTTCAAGAAATGGGTAGCTTCAACATCACTCTTGCCTTTTTAATATTTAACATTAACCCCCAAATTTCCACTTTCCACTTTAACTTTTAGAATATCTTCCAACTTTTCTTTACTTTCCAGTAACAAAATGATATTTATTTATTTATTTATTTATTTATTTATTTATTTATTTATTTATTTATTCATTCATTCATTCATTCATTCATTCATTCATTCATTCATTCATTCATTCATTTAGCCTCCCAACTAGTCTTATCTCACTTCCTTTCTTGTTCTGAATTATTTGATTTCTCCAGACTCAATTCATGGAATAGTTTCTTCATCATTATAGAAGTTCCCCAGAAAAATAACCAAGAGTTCGACCATTCCCATTAACCTTAATATATTCCATTTTCTGCCAGGATCTGAAGACTCAAAAGTCTGCTCACAGTTAACAGAGCAAAGGTCAATCTCCTTATATTCTTTTGCTGTCTCTGCTATCCGTATTACATTAGTTATCTGACAACGTGTCTCTTTGCCTTTTTCTGAAACCTGTCTTGTTATTAGTCATTTTGTTCTCCATGTATAACTCATTTTTTTCTTTATAAGACATTAATTTTTTCTTGCAAGATAAATTATTGCAATAGTTTAGTAATTTACACTTTCTCTTGCCTCCCTTTGATTTTTCTGCATTTTAAAATCTAGAAATTTCTTGCTTTCACATGGACAAATTGCATACGTAAACATTACTGCAAATGATACAGTAAAAAGCTCTACTATATCTTGTTCTTTACACCAGGCACTTTCTAACACTGAAGCACACATAAGCTCCAAGGTATGTTAAAAGTTAGTACACATGTTGAAAATAAACAGATCTGGTGTAGTGAATTCACATGTGAATTTTCCAAGTGGACTGTAGCTAATTTGTAGTTAGATCACATATTTTCTAGTTGTTTCATTCTCTTGAAAATTTTGCTAATCCTATTAGTCAAGCACAGTTAATGAGGAAAAAAACACACCATTATATCAAAAAGATACCTCTTTTATACCACCTGAATATCAAACATCTGTATTCACCTAATATAACAACTGTATGTCATATTCCCACACTTACGGTTAAATAGATATGGACCCATATATTTCATGGTTCACATATACTACAGGTTAGATCTTAACTTCCAATCTAAATGGATTGTACTTACATCTTTTGAGTTGCATTCTGATGTGCTTTTATCAGTATCCACCCTTTTTGAAGAAACTTGAGGTATCTCTTTTCCTGTAGGAATTCTTTGCTGGAAGATAAAAAAAACCCAGATATGTCAACATCTTTCCTGATTACAGCTGAAACCAATTACTTCCCAGAAATTGGAATTCTGTTATAGAGCTTTGCATTAAAACATTCCGTAGTACATTTTTAATGCCTATGGATTAAATAGACATTAAAACAGATATAGACATTAAAAATAGAAATAGACATTAAAATAGATATAGAAGTGAAATGAAGCTTTCTCCATTGAGCTCTTCCTATCCCATTCTTGTATGGACTGGTATGAGTTACAGAAATTGCATTAGGAAGGATAAATGAAATGAAAGTTGTTTTCTATGAACTGAATAATTTCTATTAGGTGACAGCAATGTTTAAGTCAGTTTCTTTCTACCATCCATACTTTTTTGACTTATCATGAACATCTACCCAGAAGAGCAGAAGGTCATAGAATTCAAGTCAGGTTGTACAATGTGAAACTTACCTACAAAATTTGGATGTCTACAGTAGTAAGAAAAATACCTTCCTCTTCCATCTATAGATGCTTTTTTTTGAAATCCCTTCACCTCCTCTGTTTCTATGTCATTGCTGCCAGTAATTTTGCCCATTATACTACATTATTTGTCTTCTAAATAGAAGTCCATAGAGTGCTCAAGGTAGGCACTAATACTAATAGAATCATTTGTTGAGATGGATGGCCATAAGAATCAGATCAAATTAATTAAAATTGGAAAACAGCGTTACATCATCATAACACAATCTCTGTGCATTTTATGAATACCCTATGGTATTAAATAGTTTTGTGAAAGGGCTGTAGCTTGCACTGTAATCTTGCAATGTTACTTTTGTCATTTTGACAAAAATATCAGATTCCCAAGCTTTGCTTCTAGGCTCAGCTAGTGCAAAAAAGTATATACCTTTAGACTAAACGGTAAAACCATATTTCTCAGAAGAATCTAAAATTGGGGGGGTGGGGAGGGGATCTCATAAGGAGACTAAATTTTATTAATTCAGAATATAATTGGAAGGGACGTTGGAGGCCTTCTAGTCCAATCGCCTGCTCAAGCAGGAGACCCTATACCATTTCAGACCAGTGGCTGCCCAGTCTCTCCTTAAAAACCTCCAGTGGTGAAGCACCCACAACTTCTGATGGCAAGCTGTTCCACTGGTTAATTATTCTCACTCAAGAGAAGTTTCTCTTTAATTCCAGGTTGATTCTGATTCTGATTTACTGATGGAAAAGTGACAATATTGTTTTCCAAAGAGTCAAATAATAGAATATTAAATATCCACAATTTGTTTCATGTTACACGTATCATTCTAATTTTCATCATCAACACATTTAGAAAAAAGAAGCTTATGATCTGTAGCATTTTAGGAGGAGGTTTTCTTCATAACACTGTGATTCAAAAATTAACTGATTAAAAAGTTAGATTCTTCCTCTCCCTACCTTTCTCAACTGTTACTTTTATTAGCTTCTGCTTCCCTGTTTCAAAGGCTTAGAGAAAGAAAGAAAGATAGTCCAGAGCTAAAAGTCCTCTCTACATCTGTATTCTAAAGTCATAAACTATAATATTGTATACATTAATGTGTTTCTACCTTCCAGGCTAAGTGCTTTTTTTCCACTGGAGTCTTTAACTGCTTGGGTCCTATGTGTAAATTGGCAGTAAATGACTAAGTTTCTAGATTTCAACATTTTCCTCTGCTTTGGCCATACTGAGACCCAGTTTTTTTGTTGGAATCCCCATTATCACGGCCCCTGCAACTGCTCATCCATCCACCCATCTCCTCTTGCCAGGAAATCAAGCATCAATTGTTTTTCTTTCTGTGGAGAATATTTTTCTGAAAACAAAGCAGTTTTCAAGTTCTATCCATCATTTGGGGAAAAAAGGCAGAATTCTTCTCAATTTTATCTTATTGAAGCATGAACAAAGAAACAGCTACTGTAATTCCTCTCCTGAATCTGAAGGGGGAAAAACAAACTCACAAAGGCCCAGTCTTTCATGGCTGACAGACATGAAATGGTGGACTATGGCAGACATTAGGGATCAAATTGCCCTGGATGTGCCAGTAAAGGGAAGAAAACTTTCTTTATGTGGAGAAAGAAAATTTAGAGTTTATTTCTGCAGCAGGCTAGGGAAGAGAACTGTCATCCAATAGAGAAGAACCTCCTCCCCAATCTCTCATCCTTGATGCTCTCAGAGTGTGGTTGTTTGCTTGTATATGGGGTTCATTACTTGTAAGTTCTCCTAGGTAAACCAGACAGGCAACGCAACTCAATAAGCTAATTTTACTTTATTGTTTACAAGTCTGAAGGTACAAACTCTCCCACCCCCTGCACTTTTAACCACCTGATCAGCAGTGAAATCCTCTGAAGTCTGCTACCAGTTCTGTGAGTCCACACAGCGCTAAAAAAAGGAACATTTTGAAGCCTTCTGAGTCTGCAAAAGTAAGTAGAACAGCAAGGGGGGTGGGAATCCGCTGTGCCACACAATTTAGATTAGCTAGAAAGCAGGAAATCCAATGATTCTAGCTAATATAAATCACACATCACAACTGATCTTCGCCCAGCTGATCGTTGGAAATACCGGTTCACCCAAACCGCTAGCATTTTTTACTACCGGTTCATCTGAACTTGTCTAAACTGGTAGCATTTCACCTCTGTACCTGATTAATTAGAACAGGTCTTTCCTATTTTTTTTTCCTCTGACCACTAATCCATTGGAGGGTCTTCCCTCTCTTATCTGATTATTTCCTAGATAGCATCTCTTCCCCTTGTCTCCCAAGCTCACCCATACATTTGATACATCATTCAATTACATAGCATTATCATGTAACCTAGTTGGGTGGTGAGAATGGTGATGTTGCTTAGTTGGATTACAAGCAAACAACCAAGGATTCCACAGAACAATTCTCTAAAAACAAACTACTATAATATGAATGAAAATTCATTTTCATCCCAGGCAAGCAAGAAGTGTTGATCAGCCCTATGTTGTCTAGCACTTGCTGAATCAATTCAGTTTATAAGGGCAAATTGGGCTGAATTAGGCATTTCTAACAAAATTTAATACTCTTTCACTTTAGCATTACAACATATGGTGATGGCAATGATGAACCCATGTACATATGGGAAGAAATACCAAGTGTTCCTTGGACAATTATTTATGTGAAATGGTATAGGGTTTCCTGCCTCAGCAGAGGGTTGGAATAGGGGACCTCCAATGTCTCTTCCAACTCTGTTATTTTGTGTTCATGGAATGTGACAAATGTTTTGCACAGAAGAAGGATCAGTGGGTAGACAGATAAGATTTCAATAGTTTTGAAAATATTTTCTTAATCCTAGATGGCTGTGAAAAATAAATTAGCAAAAGTTTGAGTCAAACCTAGTTTCAAAAAAGCATGTTAAATCACTTTTGTTCCCACTGACAGATATAATGGAAAAAGTAGAGCAAGGAGTTAATATTAAGAGCCTCCTGCATTATAAAGTGCTGGCATAAAATGTGAAGAAGGGTGATAAAAGGTAGTTATTTTCTTGGTAGATAATGCAGCACCTGAAAAGCCCACCCAATTAAAATTAAATGTTAAAAATAACAGCTTATCTCAGAAATCCTCTCTTCTCATTATGAAACAATGCAAAGCTAATTAAAATGACGCTAAGAAAAAAGGTGAATACAGAGTCAGATAAATAATTTAAAAACACTGTAGGTTAAAATGTTCTTGGTTCTTCATTCTTTTTATTGCTTTATGACTCTTCTGGTACAAGAATATTGACATTCAAAAGGTCTTTTACTCTAAAGGATAAGAAACAGATAGTTTGATTTTAAAATATTGATTTTGCATCAGGATTTACTTTTCTATACAATTTGGATTGTGTAGAGATGATGAAATCTAATTGGAAGGATCCGATCTAAGGTTCCGAAATGATTGAATTTAACAAAGATCACTAGGGAATATTTTAATCCTAAAAATGGAATGAGTTTAGAAGAACAACATTTCTCTGCTGTGATCTGTTACAAGAAAATTACAACTGTTTTTGCTTTTCCCTAGCAAAATTGGAAGAAATTTATAAGCAGGCCTAGAGCATTAGGGAGCCATCCACATTTAATAGAATTCAATAAAGGAATTTTTAGTTAAGCTCTTTGAAACAAATATTCCTTATAAGAATAAATGTGATAAGAAACTGAAATTCCTTAAAAGCAAGAACATGTGTAATAATTTCACCAGTAGCATCACCATAAAAGGCTTTTTGTTTCAAGATCAATTACAATAATAAATATTTGACTAGCTATTATGATACATCTGGTCTTAAGAAACAGACTAAAGACCCAACGAAAATTGCTTAATAAGGTAAGAATATTCTATAGATAATACATTTGCTAATATTTTTGCAAAACAAAACAAAAATAATCCCAAGAAGAAAGGAAAAACCTGAAAAAGATTACGGAATTCAAAACACTTATGTAGAATCAAACTAAGTCATTAGGGTATATTTACAAATTGTTCCTCAGGTGGCAGAATAACTTTGAGGATTAAAATTTAAACAATGCTAAATTTGAGGAAGAATTGCTATACATGGTATGTAATTCTGTTGATGATTGCCACAATGGACAAATAATACCACAATAAATGTTGGAAATGCTAAAACAAAGAAGGAACATTTTATCATATGTGCTGGTTATGTAAAAGACTGAGAAGTACTGGAAATAAATGCAAAACATCCATAAAACATGAAAATAGCATTTGAATTAAACCCACAAATATTTCTATTAGGTATGATCCCCAAAAAATGTAAATGGAAAGCATTACAAGTAGATATATACTGACAGCTTTAAGAAGCAATCTGGGAAAACATTGGGAAAAAGAAACCTTTTTGTTAGTACAAAATTGGGAAACTGAAGTTGGAATATAATACATGGTGTTGGAAAAATTGACCCTATATATTTACAGCAGAAATCAAGCAGGAATGTTTCTCTTATATACAACATATTACATAAGCAAGGCAAAGTAAGGGAGAATATGGCTTTTGAAAAAGAGAGAAATTATTTAAAGCTAATTAAAACAAATCAAATAAAAATAAAAATAGTCCCATATATCCAAAGCAAAGTATAAATATCTCTAAGAGACAAGACAAGGGGACTATAAGAACGCTTTTTCCCATATTTTTCCTTTCTGTTTGTTTGTTTGTTTGTTTTAATTTTTTATTATTTATTTATTTATTCGATTTGTATGCCGCCCCTCTCCAAAGACTCAGGGCCGCTCACAATGCATTTAAAATCATTATAAAAAACATTTAAGAATTAAAAACATTAAAAACATTTAAACTCATTCACACCAGTTGTATTTTTTCTTCTACCTGCACTCTAGAATATGTATTATTTTCTATTTTCTTTATTTTTTTCTTTTCATTTGCTGTTTGTTACCTAATAAATAAAAAAATAAAACCAAACTCCTCCCTCCACACAAATATTCCTTCTTAAAAAAAAACAAAACAAAAAACACCATTGTGACTTGGCAGAAAAAACAACCCAGTAATAGTAGTTCTTTCTTTGGAAAGCCACTCTGTCAAATTCCAGATACCTACACTATAATGGGTTATGAGTAAAGGGAAAATCTGTTTACAAGGTATGATTAATACAGTACAATTGATTGCTGGATATTGAAATGAAAATGAAAGCAATGATATTTTCCATTAAAAATATCTATTACTGACAGGCCACATAATCGTTACCTCTTAGGAAAAGCTTCACATGGCCACTCATGATGAGAGACCAGAAAAAAATCAGGCAGAAACCTTGGGAAAAATAATTATTATTAAAATTAAAGAGTCACTTTAATCTGAGGACAAAGTGGTTGAGGCTGCAAACTGTCAAGGAGACGGTTTTGTTGGAAAAAAATCCAGGGTCCGTTCCAAACCGGGAATAAAATAGAGGCCGATTGGAAAGAAAGTTGGTTTATTAATGAGCAGAGCCACCAACGGCATATAATTCTGGGACAGCTGACCAAAATGGAGTTTAGAGTGGGTGAGTATTATATCTTTTGGATCTTTATGGGGTCATGTAATGGTCATGGCTGGCTCTATAGGCAAAAGGGGAAATGCAAATCTTAGGTGTTTGCCTGAGTTAATCCTGTCAATCTTTGTTTTTGTTTTTGTTTTTTGCTTATCTGAAGTTTCTGTCTGACCCAGTCTTTCTGAATGGATTACCAAATCTGCATTTCTAAAATCTGACCTCCTCAGTTTCTGCTTGGGGCAGGGAGACTGGGGCTCGTTTCTGCCTCCTTTAAGATTTTTTCCCCATTTCTCCTTTGGGGGAAATATTCTATCCTGCCTTTTTAATATTCCCCATGTGAGAAACACATTTAATTTCTGACTAGTGAGTCTGTTTCTCACATCCAAAATATTTCATTCTGTAGGACAGTGTGTGGGTGCTGACTTTCTACAGTTTTATTCTATACACTCTGCCCTGTATAAATGAAAACTCAAATGATCACACCCCTTTAAACCATCACATTTAAATAATAATAAAATAACATTTAACTCCTATGAACTGGCATTAGCTCCAATATTTACTTCATTGTTACTACACTAGATAACTAAAATTATTAATCTGTAAAATTATAACGAACAATGGAAGGCTAAAAGACAGTTTCGTGGAACCACACAGAAGTTGGCTCATGCGTTTTATAAATTATAGAGTGACAGGTGAAATCTTCTCATGCTTGACTGAATATCAAGTTTTAAATTTGCAGTCCATTTAATTTACACAGATGAAGCTAAACTCCATTTGTGTTTGAAAGTACAAAATGAAAACATATATTAAAAAACATGTTACTTGAAACCAGAAAGCCAGCCAAGGTCATTATTTCTCTCTAAAATGCTTTCCAAATTTATTGCTGGAGTAAATAATGCACATTCCCGTTCCATTGCATGTTTCCCAATTTTTAACTGCTTCTATTTATTTCTCCTTTCTTTGGAAACTGCTTAGCATTTCTCTTTGCATTATTGTACTCTTCTTGGTCTTTCATTATCTTGTCTAATGCTGCCATATCTCTATGCAGGATACTGCTAGTTAGAGATTTTTTTTTTAATATTGGTGTTTTATTTCTTTACCAAAACTAAATTTTAGCTTCTTAGAATACTTCTGACACATAACTCTGATAGTAATGCTTTGCATTTTAAAGAACTCAAAGTGGTAAACAAGAAATAATCCCACATCCATGATTCAAAGGAGGAAAACAAATTAAAAATGTGGGTTTAGCAACATGCTCCAACTACTTTTGAGTGAAAATTAGTTTAAAGCTTTCAGGCTTAGTTAGATAGTAGGTTTGTGCATGCCTTGACAATTATTCATTTTGTATGCCATGCAAGTTCATTTGCCCTTCTGCTATTAACATAAGCTCACCTTTTTTCCCTCCAGTCTTCTACCTGAATCTGAAATAAGGATGATAATGCTTTAAGGAACCCATTAATTAAAGTTATATATCTCTTAAAGCAATGACTCTTGAGGGAAAACAAAAAGCCTGAAGAAAGTAGGCTACTTTAATGAATACAGGCTCTTCTGTGCGCACATTAGGCCCAATGCATTTATTTTGAATCATTTTCAAAATGTGTACTACTTTATCAGTCATAATCTTAAGCACTTGTTTTTAGTACCTATAGCAGGGGTATCAAACTTGTGGCCCTCATGTGCTGGCCACACCCACCCCAGTTTAACAAAGGGGGAGAAGTCTCAATACGTCACATGATGATGATGATGTGGTGATGCGAGTTTGACACCCCTGACCTATAGGAACAAGTTTAGGCAGGATTTCAGTTCATTCATTCTCTTCTTTTCTTCAATGCTGATGGAAGGAAGAAATTTCAAAGATTCCACTTTTAATCATCATAATTTTAGTTTTGATTTATTGAAATAGACAAGGTGTAATCTGTGTTTTATCCTAATTTATTTATCCTAAATATAGCATAGAATATTTTTAATTATTTTATTGGGATAGTATTAAATTGTTCCATCTATATATTTGTTAGATGCAAAAGACAATTGTTTTTATGGATGTTTCCATCATTGCAAATTTATGACCAAGATTAGATTCTATATCTTTACCTCTCTCCCATTATTTTGTTTAAAAATGTAGCCTGATTTTTAGTTTGAACAAGATTAGCACCATCCTTGCTTTCCAAAAAGTCAGTTTGCTTTTTCCTCCTCTATTCTAGAGTCAAACTAATATCAAACATATTCTGTACAAATTCTCAATTGCACAGTAGCTCACTTTGTATTATTTTTTGAGAGGGAATAATTCCAGTGGATTATCTTTCACAGGAAGAAAACTGTAAATGGAAGATATGTGCAATTTAATGATTGTATGAATATCTCGTTCTTGAACTGCATTTGTCTTCTGAGTGTTGTGAAGATGTTCAAGGGATGTCAAACTATGACTGTTGATTTACACATGGATAACAGGGAAGAAAAGGGTGGGACATAAGCCAGTCCCATATCATTTCTACATGCATTGTAATGCTGCATGCAAACACTGAAAGAAGGTACGGCTTTCATCATTCTGATATATGTGGCAAGTCATGTAGAAGAAAGGCATCAGGTGGCCATCTCTATCACAGTTGGTATTTGATTACCGAATCAAATAAAAGATAATTGAAATAATGTCCTTCTTCACAACATTTTCCCAGTGTAATAATTCAAAATGATGGAAACATCACTGGAAGGAAAGGGAGAAGAGAAATATTTCACTTTTAACAAATAAATGGAACAAATAAATGAAATGAAAATTATAGCTTTGTTTTATTAAATCAAATGATGGCAACAGGGGAAAATCAGTTGAACCGAAGGTATCACCTATTAAGCCAATCTATGACTTGCATAGATAAAAGGCCTTGGATAATCATTGAGGTTTTATCCTGAATTTAGATACAAATATTTTAAAATTTGTCAAAAAATCTCTCTTTTGGTTTACTTTTTTTTTTTTTTTGCCTTAGAAGTATGACATCTTAAATTAAAATATCATGACATTTCTAGTAAAGGGTACTTTGATTGTCCTCTGCACATATACACACAGATATCTTGGAGTTATTGTTGACACCTGAAATGTTATTGATAAGATTTCAGAAATGGTTTGTCATTACCTTCTTTCTAGGACTAGCTTTGTATCTAAAGTGGGGCTAGAGTCATGGTTTCATGATTTCAAGCCTGGTGTTTTAACTGCTTCACCAAACTCTCCTCTATTTAATTACTCACTTTCAAATTACTTTTTGTCATAGAATTTCAACTTAGCCAGATCAAACGTATTTAAATGGGCCAATTAAGGATGCTTGTTGCTTGAAATGAAAGTATGGTAGCACAGCTTGAAGGGGAAAAGTTGATATTAGCATTTGGGGGCTCTTGTGCTATATTGTATTTATTTGCCACAAAAATACATAGTATTTTAATACATTTTAATACCAATTAAAACTGTGGCCAACAGAGGCTCTCAGAGTGGATGGTGAGAAATATTTTTTGAAATATATGTGGAACATTGTTTTTCCTTTTTTGAATTGCAAGAGTTAAAGGATCTCCTTAAAATCTACTCATGAGTCTCACATTTCCCACTTTTGAAATATTCTCCTTGATGTGCCATGCAAAGTCAATGTCAGTTTTGTACCTGGTTTATATGTATGAATGTTTCATATAAAAAAGGTAAAGGTTTACCCTGTCCATTCATGTCCAACTCCAGGAAGTAGTGCTCGACTCTGTTTCTTAGCTAAGGGATCAGGCATTGTCTGTGGCCAGCATGACTATTCGCTGAGGTAGACAGATTGCTGTTATATTCTCACTGAAGTGGTACCTATTTATCTACTCACACTTGCATGCTTTTAAACTGCTAGGTGGGCAGGAGTTGAGAAAGGTAATGGGAGCTCATCTCACTGCATGGCACTTACAGTAGATGTTTAATCTGGGCTGTCAGCTTGCCAGCTGATGAGCTCAGTGTCTTTAACTGCTGTGCCATCATTGTTGTTTCATACATAAGAACAATACAATCTTTGAGTTGGGATATCAAAGTGGAAAAAATGTCACTTCTGAAAGGGTTTAATACAAAGCTTTATTTTTTTTTAAGTAGTACCCTCTACTTCTGTGATGACAAACCTATGGCACACGTGCCACAGGTGGCGCTCAGAGCCCTCTCTGCAGGCATACGACCTGTCACCACAGCTCAGCTTCACCACGCAAGTGTGCATGCCTCCTGACTCTGCCAGCTAGCTGATTTTGGTGCCTCTGCTGTGCATGTGCGGGGGCTCATGCGGGAGATGCGTTTGCATGTGCGGGGTGTGTGTGTCATGCACCGGGGGTGGGGTGTCACAAGGGTGGGTATGGTGCCCCCCCCCTGGCCCATTTTTGGTCCCAGAGGCTGCAGAAAGGCCTGCTAGATTCAAAACGGGGTGCAGGGTGTGTGTGCTTTCGACGTGATAACGAAAAGGTTAGCCATCACTGCTCTACTTCAATTAATTTTTCCTTGAATAACAGATTTGTTTTTAAAAAGATATTTTTCAATTACTGTTTACTTATGTGGACATGGTAATCTATGCAGTAGTGGAAGAAGAAACGTAAGGATAGTTTCTTGCAGTAAAGCTCCTTTTTGTTCTAGATCAGCACGGAGTCCAACTTAATCTTAATAAATACTTCTTCTGTCAATTCCCTTCTTCTGTCAGAGAGCAGCACCCTCTTTGGAGTGAGTTGAGAAGTAACAAACTCAATTTAGTTCTTTCTTTCTTAGCATGGTCTGAGGTCACCAACAGAATGAAACTTCCCAGCAATGTGGAAAATGAATATTGATGCTTTCAACAAAGGTTTTTATTGCAGAAGAGCAATTGGCTGCCACATATAAGAGGATGAATAGAAAATAGCATTCTTCCTGACAGTGGCCAGAGCAGATGCTCTTGATGTTTATAATACATTCACTTTCATGGATGAGGGAATAAAGAGCTTTAAAGCCACACTGCAGGAATTTCAGGCGCATTGTATTCAATGAAAAACATAACATATGAAGGATTCATCTGCAGATCACAGCTACAAAAGGAAACTGAGACAGTCGAAGAGGCTATCACAGGACTGAAATTAAAGAGTAACTTTTATGACTGAATGTTTAATTAAAGATAAAGTTGTTCTGAGCATAAGAATCAAGACTGCAGCGATGCAAACTGACTTAGCGATGCAAACTAGTACCTAAAAAACACCATTGATATATGTCAAGCAGCAGAAGCTATTCACTCACAACTTAAACGTATACTCTAGTATTAGCCATCATCCATAATAATTCAGTGTAAAGCTGCTACAGAGGGAAAAGCATGTTTAAATGGATTATAAAAAGTCTTTCATAGTATTAGGTGTCTCTTAAACTTAACTTAAACTTTCTTCTTCATAATGATGTATTCTATGAGGAATATACAAATAGCACTGAGAAGAACATGAATAGAATAAAGCAGAATATAAACAAGAAGAATTATTTGCTATTCTGAAGAGGCAGCTGAATAGATTCATTTGATGTTTATAGTTCAAAAGAAAAACGAAAGCCTGAGAATTTGCCTGAATCCTAAAATGTTAAACAAATGGATTCAAAAAGAACACTATTGCATTTAGATATATGTGCACAATATTTTCCAAGCTACATGGATTTTAGCACATACCAATGAATGAAGCAAGCACATACTTTTATACATTTAATATACTGTATGGTTGATAGAGCTTTAAACACATGCCTTTTAGTTTCCTGCACCATACAATAGCAATAGAGAGCACTCCAGGAACCATGGCACAGATGGAAGATATATAGGGCACCATAGAAGGACATAATCAAAACTGGTTCTAGTAAAAAAACAAACAAACATTCTCTCTAATTTTAAATTGAATAAAACTATGTTTTTAATATGGCATCTGGGAAAAATGCTCAAAAAGGTGACATAAATCAGATAAAACTAAAATAAAGGCACTTGTAGATATGCCAAATCCTGGTCAAAGGATCATGAAAATGGTAAATTGTATCTCAAAATTCATTGAAGCCTGGCTACTCTTAAAAGTTATATGAGGGTATTAGTTTAAAAAAAATGCCACCAGGCACTGGAGTTTTGCACAACAAGTGTCTAAATTACATAAACAATGCTCTAAGTATGTTATCTACAATTTTGCAATATTATTATCCTTCTTAAAAAAGACATGTCCATAGATGCTATTAGATTTTGAACAGACTGAGCAGTGCTAAATAAGTGAATCCATGATTTTATTTAGAAAGAGGGGAATGTAAAAAAAGTTAGCATTTACACCAGTTTGCTTACTCATATTATAAGGAGGATGCTTTGTAGTACTGTAAACTACATGTTCAGTTCCATTTTATTCTCTGTCAAATCTGAGTCCACACTGACTTTAACAAACACAGCCAGATCATATCTCATATCTTCACCTCATAAATGAGGAATGTAACTTCCACCTGCAAATTCATTATACTATTATTTTATTATATCATTATGCTTATGCTGCTATGCTTAGTTTTAGACTTATTCCTGTTTTGGAGGTCTTTTAAGCCACTTTGAGTCAGATCAGAGGTGGGTTTCAGCAGGTTCTGACCAGTTCTGGAGAACCGGTAGCGGAAATTTTGAGTAGTTTGGAGAACCGGTAAATATCACCTCAGAGTGGCCCTGCTACTGGCCCAGTCTATTCTCTGCCTCCCGAGTCCCAGCCGATCAGGAGGAAATGGGAATTTTGCAGTAACCTTCCCCTGGAGTGGGGTGGGAATGGAGATTTTACAGTATCCTTCCCCTGCCATGCCCACAAAGCCATGCCATGCCCACCAAGCCATACCTACAGAACCGGTAGTAAAAAATTTTGAATTCCACCACTGAGTCAGATATGACTGGAATGGAATATAAACCAAATAAATAAAGTTGAAGTAGCAAACCCAATAACATTTTTTATTGTCTATGCTGTAAGGAATAGCTGCCCAGAGATATCTCACAGGATGATGGGTGGCATAAAAATGTAATAAACAAATAAAATAGTAGCAGCGGAAAGTTCCTCCTCCTCCTCCTCCTCGATTTACATGATCATAACTGGAAGTCCCTTCAGTTTGCCACCTCTAGGAAAAGTACTTTTTCCCCCCTTTTCCCCACTATGAAGATTGAAATCCAGTGTGTATGTTATGTAGTAGCTTCAAAAAAACTGCCTTTTGGATCTTAAACATCCAACTCTTAAATTTTCTCTGTGGGTTTGGTTCTACATATTACTTGCATGATTTGCTAAACATGTGCTCTAGAGATTAAACTGGACTATTTCAACCAGGGCATCTCAGCATTACTGTCTGCCTATAGCAAATGTGATCCTCTTCTCCCCGCCTACATTATAAGCAATCAAGAATTTTAGTTGGGTGTTTTATGAATATAGTATGATATATTATTTCAACAAATAGCATTCATTGTTGTATGATTCCTCACTTAATGAGAAGACTGAAAGTCTTTCTGAATTGGCTGTTTCAGTACAAATTGTAGTGGGAAATCAATATGCAAATTTCTCTTTATGGAAAGAGAAATTCCATAACGAGAAATTTCATTCATTATAATAGTTTTCTTATAGTACGAAGTAAGTCCAATTCCTGGAAATAAGGCTTGCACAGATGAAGTGGAGATAAATATTTTTGCTGAATGGATAGTATAGCAAAAGATTTCCATACATTGTCCATTGTCTAATATTGGCTTATTACTTCCTTTAGTGCACAAACATTGTTTTCCAAAATTTTCTGAAAACAGTTCATCTGTTCCAGAAACTCAACAACTCTCACTCAAAATTAAGCCACTCCACCCAACAAACCTTCTAGAAGCTATCTACAAAATTCAGGAAAGAGAAATTCTATGTGCTAGAAAAAGCTTCTGAATTTATTAATATCTATTTCTTTGACAAAAAAGAAAATATTCAGAAGTTATGTTATGATTTCTTTTTTGTCAGTTACTATTTTGTCATGACACCCCCCCCCCCAAAAAAAGACCAGCCATAATATTTGTGCAGACAAAGCATCATATTGGTCTCTTTGAAATGGAGATCTCTAGTAGGAATGACAACAATTCTAAAGAATAAAATAGTAATTCAGATTGTAGCTGACATAAAATTATTGGATGTTAAATTTCAATAAGCTGTTTTATTTTAGAAGAACTGAATGTTCTTAGTGTATATTTTCATTTAAAATAGAATATAATATTATGGTATCATCATATGTGATTGACAGAAAGAAATCGAGGAAAACTAGCCTTACTGCAATCACAGGACAAAAGAAGTTATAACTTGGTCCTTTGTATCCAAATGATAGGTCTATCATATTTGTTGATGCTGGGGATATAAAATGTACTTGACAAGGCTGCTATGGCAGGAAAACCATAAACAGATGTCTAAAAACATTTCTTGGCTCAAAAATCACATATAATGTATATATTTGAAGATGCAGCATAAAGTTTACAATAGTTAGTATAAACGTCCCTATATTAGGAAGTTGTCTATACCTGCTGTTACAAAAAGTTGTATATAAATTTTCATATATTAGGATGTCTGTCTATCTGTCTATCATCTATTCAGAGATGGGTTCTAATTTTTTTTTACTACCAGTTCTGTGGGCGTAGCTTGGTTATGTGATGGTGGGCGTGGCTTCATGGTCATGTGACTAGGTGGGCATGGCCAACTCAATGTCACTCAAATCAAGAGGTCCCTTGCCTAGCCCCTCCTCTCCCAGCCATTCCTTGTCACACACAGCCTCAACATATCTATAGTTCTGTAAAAATGTTGTTCATCTTTTTTCAACTTTATTATCTACATACTATAGATGTACTTTCATGGAAAGTATCCTATATACTATAGGATACTTTCAAAGGAGGAAATGGCTTATATGCTTTGCCCAAGAGTGTGATAGGCAACAGGTTTTTAAGGGGCTGCCAGAAAGAATGTATAAGCAATGTATTTTCCAAAGCACCAGAAGGCAAAACAAGAAGCAATGGATGGAAACTGAACAGAGAGAAGTTAAATTTTCTCCTAAAACTAAGGAGAAACTTCCTGACAGTGAGAATCAATATAAGCGCAGAAATATTTCAGTCATAATTTCACATATAAAATAGAGATATGTGCATATTGTTCAAAACAATATGTAATTAGTATTATGGCTGATGTTTGACAGCAAGCGTAAAAGTCAAAGATCACAAGAGTGCTTCTTTCTCTCTATGTATACAAAACATCACATACCAGGAATAATATATTCATATATGGACTTATGCAACCTGATGTACAAAATAAACACACACATATTTATGCTCTGGACTATAGATATTGAATGCATGTAAATCCTTGAAAAATATGTGGTAGTCCTGGGCAAAAGAAAAGCAGTAAAATAATTCTAGGTTTAGGGACAGTGTAAAATATTAACATATGATAAACAATGGAACAATTAAAAATAACAGGACAGAGGGTTTTTTTGTCTCTCTCTCCCTTCTTTCCTCTTTCTTTCTCTCTTTCTCTCTTTCTGTCTTTCTCTGTCTTTTTGGGGGGATGGTGTTTGTGGCCAGGACAACTACTTTCAAAATTGTTACTGGATATTTCCTGTTACATGAAACTTCTAAAAGGCTTTTGCAGTCATATAATGCAACAAAAGTAAACTGACATATGAAGCTACTTCTAAATAACTATGTAAGAGAAAAATAAATCTTTTTCTGAAAATTACTGGTGCAAATACACAAAATTAGAGCTGTAATGTGTGGTAATATTATTTATGATAGAATTTTGGTGGAGGAAATAGAGTAGCAAGGAGATTGACACATTGAGAACTACATGAAAGGAACACAAAAGTGATAAAGTCACTGTATATGAGTTGGGTAGCTATATAAATTTGTTTAATAAATACAGTGGGAAAGGTCTTTGAAGATTCCAGAATTTACATGGCACTAATTGGATTTTTGATCTCCCGTTTATTTTGAGACATAATAGACTAGTTTTATACTATAACTAAATTACATAAGAGAATGTAGTATATATACCAAAAATAATTCAATAACAATTTAATCTGATACATTGTCTTAAGTGATGTAGGGTTTGATCTAATTTCAGGCAAGTTCAAGCCTCTATTAAGAAATTCCTGCATTTTCTCTCTCTCTCTCTCTCTCCCTCCCTCCCTTCCTTTTTCTTTTTCTTTCTTTCTTTATCTCTTTCTTTCTTCTCTCTCTCTCTCTTTCTCTTTCTTTCTCTTTCTCTTCCTTTCTCCTTTCTCCCTTTCTGTGAAGAATCCTAGAAGGTCTTTGGTAGAAGGAAGAAAAGCCAGACATTTTGAAACTCAGAACATGCCCATTGATAATCTGGCATTTTTAGAGCTCCACTATTGATTAGCTTAGCCTGAGCAAGGATAGCTAGCAGCCAATTACAATAAATTCTCAACTCAAGCTCAGTGCATGTGGGGATCCCCAAACATTGATGATGAAGTGTGAGTAAAAGAGTTTACCCTTCTCTCTCTCTCTCTCTCGCTCTCTCTCTCTCTCTCTCTCTCTCTCTTTCTCCCTCCCTTTCTCCTTTTTCCTTTCCTGTGAAGAATCCCAGAAGGTCTTTGATAGGAGGAAGAAAAGCCAGATGTTTGAAATGTTTTGTAGCTTAGCCTGAGCAAGGATAGCTAGTGCAGGTTAGCAGCCACTTAAGAATAAGCTCTCAACTCAAGCTCAGTGCATGTGGGGATCCCCAAACAGTGAGGAAAAACATTTTGTAACTTAGCCTGAGCAAAGATAGCTAGTGCAGGATTTATAATAAGCTCTCAACTCAAGCACAGTACACCTGGGGATCTCCCTAAACAGTGAGGATTTCTTTGTTTCTTTCTCCCTTGAAGCCCCTCCCTCCTGCAGCCCGTTTTTGCTTCCAGGGGGCTGCAGGGAGTCTTGCTAGGCACCCCGCTCATGCTCTATTTTGGTATTAGCAACCCTCTCTGCGGCCCCTGGGAGCCAAAACGGGGGCACGGGGGGGGGACTCCTGTTAGAGTTGGGGAAAGTAAGGTCCCCGGTGGGGGTGGTGCAGCATACTCTGGGTGGGGGGTAGTGCGACTTACCTATAGGCAGGAGGTGGCAGCTCAGTTGGGGCGCAGGGCAGGTGCCACATGGGAAGGCAGCTTAGGCAGGCAAGCTGTCTGGGTGGTAAGGAAGAAAAGGAAGTGACTGGGTGGAGTGGGGTTTCTGTCTATATGTTGTACCTAAATCCCATTTTTTTAAAAAATATATTGGCTTTTATGTTATTATCTATGAACTGCCCAGAGTTAGTTTGAGTTGGGTGTTTCCTAAACTGAACTAAATATATAAACAGGACTTGTTACTCAGTTGAATATTTCAGAGGAAAGGAAGGGGTATAAAGGATCAGCAAAACATTGAAGCTTAATCCTTATATTTTTATTATTTCCACGACTTTTTTGTGGTGTTATTTAAAACACCTTTAGATGTTTTCTAAAGTATTTGTTGGGAAACAGAGAAAACAGAGAAGTATTTGAAGATACACCTCAAAGTCATAAGTAATTATTGATGTGTTGAACTTTAATGCGCAATAAACATTTTCCTTGCATTTATTTTTCTTTTTGTTTTGAAACTGCAATTTCCATCTCTTAGGTGTCTAGATAGATTGCATTTATCTAACAGTATATCTAATCTAATTTGAAAGGATTGAGGCATGCCTGCCTCTCCAGATATTACTGAACCAAAACTCCCAGCAGTTTTAGCCAGCATGACCAATTGAGAGAGAAGCTAAGAAAAATGCTGAAGTTAAACAAAGCCTAGAGAAGCAGCGGCTTTCCATCTGTTTCTAAATGAACTTGTATGAATGCATTTTTATGAGCTTGAGAATGTTGTAAAGGTTAACTGAATGAAATATGCCAAAGCTGTTTTGAAACAGAATTAAAATATTTCATTTTTTAAAAATATCATCATAGCCTGACCTCAGGCCTACTGAACACAGGAAGTGTGATATAGTAGATATGATGCTGAATAAACTCAATAGGAGTGTGGTGGCTTAGCGTTTTAAGGTTCTGGGCTTATTGACAAGAAGATTGGCAGTTTGAGAATCAAGTAGTACATGATGGAGTGAGTTCCCATTCCTGCTGTACTTCCTGCCAATCTAGCAGTTTGATGGCATGTAAATGCAAGTAGATAAACAGATAATACCACTTTGGTGGGAAGGTTCCATATGACTTGGCATATCGTCACGCCAGCAGTGGTGAAATCCTCTGAAGTCTGCTACTGGTACTGTGAGTCTGCTACCAAATGTGCACTTTGCACATTCATGCAGCACTAAAAAAGAAACATTTTTAAACCTTCCAAGTCTGCAAAGTTACGTGTTTTACTTACCTGCAAAGGTAGGTAAAACAGTGAGGTGAGGGCGAATCTGCTGTACCACGTGATTTAGATTAGCTATAAAGCAGGAAATCTGATGATTCTAGTTAATATAAATAGTGCAGCTGATCATCGGAAATACAGGTTCACTCAAACTGGTAGCATTTCACCCATGCATGCCAGTCACATGACCACTGAGATGTCTTCAGACAACGTTGGCTCCCTCAGATGAGCATAACCCCCTAGGAGACACAACTGGGCAGAGGAAATCTTTACCTTTAAGACTCAGGCTCAAGTCTACCTCAGCCATGTTAATTCACTGTGCGATTTTGGGCTGGTGACTTTCTTTCAGTCCAGCGTACCCAGAAGGTAATTATGCAAAAATCTGAAGCATATATGCCACCTTAATCTTTTAGATAATTAATGGGATATAAATCTAACAAATTAAAAAAAAACAACTAATTTTATTATTATGACTATGCTTGGTTAAAAACTGGTTTTCTGATTTTCGTGTTTTTATATGCAGTATTCCTTAATTTTAAGATTTCTTCCTCTGCTACACCAGTTACTTATAGTCAGGTAATGTTAACAGCATCATGATTTATTTCTGGTAATTTAGCATTCTGCATTTTTGCTGTCATTTCCGCAAAACAAAGCCAACTTTTATGGAATCTCATTCCAAATGCTAATGGAACATTTAGAATGATAAATCTGGTGCTACTTAATTTGCATCTGACCTGCTCATTTCAATAGATAAGAGTTTTGTGCCTTTTAGAAAATTGAAAGGCTGCTCTGATTTCATGAATTTTTCTAAGGATAATTTCTATAGAACAGGGATGTCAAAATCCGGGCCCAGGGGCCAGATGCATCACGTGCTGGCCACACTCATGCCTGGTTTAGTGAAGGGGGAAAAGGTCCCGATACGTCACGTGACACCGCCATGATGAGGTGAATTTGACACCCCTGCTATAGAACATGCATAGCTGCTATTTGGAAAAAGAAGAGTAGATTAAAGTCATAGAGAAAGAGGTCTATATAGGACAGACTGTTCTTACAAACAATGGTGTAGAATGTATAAAATCCATGTTCTCCTCAGTTATCCAGTTTGCTCCAAGTCTTAAGTTCTTCCATGAGGCGCTATTTAAATTTCTTATAACTGTGAAAAATGCTTATCAGCCAAACAGACCATAGAATAGCATCTGTTTTGCCAGCTGGAGATGAAGTGCTCTGGGTATTCTTGCAGATGCTTTAAGATTTTTGGCAAGTCTCTAAACACTATTTTGGCACTGCCCTCTCGTCAGCCATTGTCGGTGCTTTGTATCACCGTATTTGTATTTGTGTATACAAATACACAAGTTCAGTTTAACACTGATCCTTTTAAAACATATGGCTTTTTTTTTAAAAAATGATCCTACACCTTTATTTTTCTAAAATAATTTGTGATCCTTCCTTCTACCAAATTACAGAGTGGAATTAAATGAAGCTTTGTATTTAAAGTAAAATAAGCTTCCCTCAGTTAAAACCAGTTACTTAATGATGAAAACTAAATGCTTGGCTAAGATTTTCTCCTTCACACAACTTCGCCAGGTTTCAGCAGGCTTCAGCCTCCCATCAGCAAATGTTTATCTTTCAGACATACTGATCAGCGAATAATCTCATGTGCACCACTGCTCACCATTAGAAGACTGCTACTCGAGTACTTTCCCTATAATATTCCACAAATGATGAGTCATTCTTGCCAATTGGCCACATGCTTGCAATAGAAATTGCTGTAGATATCGCAAGTATTGCCAGAACCAACCTGTCATTTCATCACCTGATCTACAAAGGACTAGAGAAACCAACCTCCCACCCTCAAATCTCTAACCATTGAAGCCATAGATTCCCTGTCCTTGCTTAGTCATATTCATTATGATAAAAATAGGTAGAAAAGAGAACAATGTGGCTGCAAAAATTCTTGAGGCCATATGCAAAGGCACCATGGTGTTTCAGAATCATTACAGCTGAGGGAAAATAGAAGGGCCATGTTGCTCTGGACAATGAGTAAGTGTTTAACACAAGTCCAACAATTTTTTTTTAAAGTTTGCTTATCTGTGCGAAAATGCTGCCATGGGGACAATAAAGGAAAGGGATTGGTGCCAAAATGCTTTAAAACTTGTAAGAGTTTGCAATCCGTATGAAAACAGTTAGCAGTTTCCATATGAGGCTGCTACATGGGATTTTAAATTAGTGGCAGCAGTAAGACTGAATGTGGCAGCTCCAGTGATGGAGCAAGCCAAAGGAGGACTATCTTATTAGTTACTAATATGGCTAGAAGAGAAATACTTGATTGATAGAATCCCTGCTGCAGAAGGCAACATTTTTGTTCTTCTTGTTGTTTTGCCACCCTAGAAGTTTCTGCAGAGCAGGCAGCACTTGTCCTGGAAGGAGTGTAAAAATACCAGTGCCAGCTTTCTTTTCTGAAGCCTATTTAATTACATGAATTGGGGTTAGACGCACAGAGTCTGGGCAGTGGTTCTGACTTACTCATCACAAAAAACAAACAAAAAACAAAAAACAAAAACAGAACATCACACTGAACTTCCAGTTACAGTGATGATTATTGCATTGTTGGAAGACCTGTTCCCCCCTTGTTGGAAGGTTAGGGATAGATTGCCATGGAGAAAATCTATTTATGCGATTGCCAACAACTTAATGGCACATTATCTGTAATATAATAATATAATCAATTATTTTAAAATGGCAGCAATTTCATGCTTGGCTAATTGACATGCCTGCAGAAAAGATCTGAGTGAGTGGAAGAGCAAGGCATAGTATCACAACATTTTGCTACTGCATTTGAAAATACAGGATACAGTTATCCCATGTTCTAGGTGTACATTAGAACAGTCTTTTTGCACCACAGAAAGTTATTGTATCACCACATTCTCCTCTGAGAAATGTTTCTCAATTTATCAACTTTAAGATGTGTGGACTTCAACTCTCTCAATTCCCCAGCCAGCATTTAAAGTCCACACACCTTAAAAATAGCCAAGATTGAGAAATATGGTCCCAGAATCTACTGTAGTTTGTAGGTGTTATGACAACCAGGCACAGGTTCTCTGTTGGTGTTGGCAAGTTTCTGATCTGAGCTGATTTGTAAATATTTGTGTATGTAGTTCAGTGGTGGTGTTCAGCTGGTTTGGTTCAGGTTGAAACAGTACCAGCAATTATGGGATGTTCCGCCCACTCATCCGGACATCATCACGTCCCATTTTTGATGCTCTGTGCATGCGCCGAAGGCTCTGTGTATGCGTGGAGGTGGCTATCACATTTGCAAACATATTTGCGCTCACATTTGTGAACTGGTAGTGAAGGTAAGTGAATACCACCCCTAATATAGTTCCCCTATTCAGCACATGGGTCTGGCTGATGTAAATCTCCAATAAACTGTAACGAGTCAACAAAAGCCTCATAATAAAATAATACATAAAAATGTAACTCAAAATAATTTGTGTCAGGAAGAAGCTCAACCAATAGGCTATTATCCCTCAGAGTCAATGCTTGAAAAGAAGAAAAAAAAATCTAGGTGTTTTTCCAAAGGCAGGCAGCCTGAGACAAACTGAATCTTAAGGGGAACGGAGTTCCAACAGACAGGATCAGCAATGGAGAAGACATATTTCCTGAGTCCTGCCAGATGATATTACCTATGTGATGGTACCCCAACATGCCAAGCGCAAGCACGTTTTAGCATACCAAACACAAGAACCAGCCGTCAATGGGATAGCAACCCAGTAATATTAATTGACATCAGTCTTTGAAATCCAAGCTGCTTTCTCAGTATAACTGAACTCGCAATATCCTTCGTTATTTTTAGATATACATCTCGCCACAGGATGCTTTTCTTCAATCTCCTTTAGGCATGCTATTATATCACGAAACATTCTGAATGTCTTGGTACCAACATGCATCTAATTCTAGATAATGAGCTTCAATTGGCATCATCAACACAAAAGAGAAAGAGAGAAAGAGAAAGAAAGAAATTTCCAAAGCAAAAAGTCCAATTTTAAATAATATTTAGAGGTTGCTTAATCTGAAGCAATGAATAGCTTTTTGAAATTAATGAACTTCAGAGTTCTCAAGAACTTTTTATACTTATCTATATGTTCAAAGATAGGGTTTGCATGCATGCTTCTCACAGAAAAGGAGGCTTAAGAAGGTAAGTAGAACAGCGAGGGGGGAACATCTGTGTCGCATGATTTAATTCGCTAGAAAGCAGGATTTCCTGCTTTTTAGTGAATATAAATCACGCGACATAGCTGATCTTCATAAATACTGGTTCGCACGAACTGGTAGCATTTTTTTTTTACTATTGGTTCGCCCAAACTGGTAGATTTTATTACTACCAGTTTGCCCGAATCAGTGCGAACTGGTAGCGTTTCACCCCTGATGCACAGGGTATTAAAACATACCAGGATGCGATGTATTTAGTAGTCTATGGATATATGATGGTTTGCAAAGGTTATGAAACAGTACAGTGAAAGTGTCCATGCAGTGGTCAGTATCATAGAATGTTTTCTAGCCATAGATGTTATTACAGATGCAATTGAGCGTTTTTAAAAGTTGGGAAATATAGAAAGTATGATGATTGACATGAGAAATCACGGCTAAAATAATCACGTTGATGTGAAAGTTAAGAATAAGAAAATGCATATGTGAAACCAGGAGTTAAACTTTTTGTGTTCCATGCAATTCTCATACATTGAAATTGGTGGTAAGTGATATTTGAGCCTGTTGAATTTTTAAAATGCAATTCAAAGCATTGTAAACCATCTTGTAAAAAGAGTCCTGAATATTTGAAGAAAACCTGTAGTCTGAACCCCAAATAATTAAGGTTTTATTTGACAATTGGAAATAAAGGTGATTGCAGAAACACTGTTTACTCTGATAGTCTCTTGGTAGGCTGTCTTCTCTATAGGAAGAAAAATCTGGTCCAGTTCCAAGCTGGGAGAAAGAAGCTGGAAATAAAATGGAGGCTGACTGTCTGCAAGGAAAGAAATTTATTTGGTTTTCAGAAACTTTAGTGACAATAGCAATATCTCTGGTTCGCTGACCAAATGGCTGACTGAGTGAATGGATCTTTATAAGATTCTGTTTGAGATGCTCCAAGGGATTGTGCAATGTAGTGAGCCTTGTGCTTTTTGCTATTCTAATGGTGGTGAGTTAATCCTATTATGTCCTAGAGGTCATGTCCTGTCCTTAGAATTTGGGTGAGGAATGTACTGTAGATTTTATGAATCTTTGTTTTTCTACTTTTAATTCCTTCTGGGGAAACTGTGTTGAAAGTGTTTTGTTTATGAATAGGCGGGCCTGGATGTCTTAATGTGCACAAAATATCCACCTCTAAAGATTTCAGGCATCTCCTGTACGCTGTTTCCTATATCAGGAAGACTGGAGGCTTTCTGCCTTTAAGAGCATGTTCCTTCATTTCTCCTTTGGGGAAATATAATATTCTGCCTCTCTTAATATTAAGAATAAAAAATATTTTAATCTGGGGAGGGGGGCTTCCTACAGTTCCTTGTTCAATTTAGTTTTAAGCAGCAGCAAAAGCAACATCTAGGATCTGTCATTGTTTATAGAAACACAAGTCTATTGAAAAACAACCCATACTAAGTGTTCCATTTCCAAAATAACAACACAACCTCCCACAAGAGGAGCTATATAAGAACATTATTCTGATGGGTACAAATCCATTGCAGCAATCCAAAAATCAGTAAGAGAACCAGACTGCATATACTGTACAACATCTCCCAACAAAATGAATACGTATGCAACCTTATTTAAAAAAATCTAATCATTCAACCCAATGCAAGTTATGAAAAGGATAACGCTGTCATACTGTCATCTCAGACACTACTAGTAGACTATCATAACTACACAGCATCATGATAGCACGCAAATTAGCAAAAGCCCTTCAAAACATCTTAAGTGAGCCAAAAGACCAATAGTGAAATCCAGTCGTATCTATCCAGTTCACACGAACCAGTAGCGCGGTGGCGGGAGGCTCCGCCCACCCACCAGGACGTCATTACATCCCATTTTTGACCCTTTGTGCATGTGCAGAAGAGGTGCATGCAAGCCTTCCAGAACCAGTATTGAAGGTAAGTGGATTTCACTGCTGCAAAAGACCTAGTAGCCCAAGGGAAAAATAAAACCAGAAGTGACCTACAACATATAGAATAAGGACTGTAACAGACATTATGTAGGACAGGCAAGCAGAAAAATAGAGTTCATACATGAACATCAACTAGCAATCAGAATACTCAGTGAAAATTCTTCAATATTACAATACTTCGAAGATTTAACCATAGTTTTAATTTGAAAACTGAGTTATCGTAGACGAAGATAAATCCAAAAACTCTAGGGAATTTTTGAAAGCTTGGATTTCAGATGAATCATTCATCAATGGACACATAGATACAATCATATTTATACACCAATCAAAAAAGGCAATAAAACACTAAAAAGGAAACAAAAAAACCAAAACACATACTTTCCAGCAGCCAACACCCAGATAAGCAGGGATTAACACCAAAATTGATAATAAAGTGCAAAACAGTAACCTAACCAAAGCTCTACCAAGGGAAAAAAAATCCATCCCCACATTGGCAGGGCAAGCTAGTGTACATAAACAAGGAACAAACCCCACACTCACTAGCACTGATGTTACATAATTGAACACTAAAACTGTGAGTTTTAAACTACCAAGCTTAGAGATCATCAAGGACTCCACAGATCAACCCTGGGCTACATATATTCTCTTTTATTTTAGTCTTCCTGTCACCTTACCTTTCAATGAAAAGTAATATATTTCTATAAAAGTAAGGATTGCATACACAAAAAGTGCAGAGCACCTCAAAGTGAAGTAGAGACTGCATGTGTTAAATTCTGTTAGAGATTTGGTGGAACTTTCTGTACCTGACAGCTTCATGAGCCTTCTTATAGGGCCAAAAGTCACAGATGCAGCCAGCATTTCAAGTAATTCTCCAAGTCTCCTGGCCTATTGAACCCGAACTAGAAAAAGCAGGCATTGTCAGAAATAAATACTCAGGTTAATTGAATCTTCTCTCCCAGTGAGAAAAACCTGCCCTTCTGTTAGTCCCAATCAAAAAATAATTTGTTTAAAAATGAAGTTCTCTAGTGTTTCTATATAAAAGAAATCCAGTTAAATATTGGGCAGAAGTTCACGCAGAATAAAATTATCATCATAAATGCTGTCAGGACTGGGATGCCAGACAGCAGTGCTGCATTCTTTTATATGACAGAATCCACAATATTAACACATTACCTCCATCACAACTGGGCAAACAATCCAGCAGAGGGTCATTGAACAGAGTGAATTCTCCAAATGACTCCCAATTACAGAACACCTGTGTCAGTAATTTTATGCTAATCCAATGCAAAATGCCGTGTTTAGCATCAAGAATCTACACAACTTCTCCTTTATTACCTGTAGAGGGTTACCTTATTGTTTGCAGATTTTGTGGCTGTTAGATGAACCGTTTCAAGGTGAGCTGAAAGGACATAATGTTATTCTACACATTGAGTATTAATGCTCAGTTCTTCACCTTTTGCCTGTGAAGATTATACTGGAAAATAGGTTTGGGCAGCACATTGGACTTTATTCTGAATAGGGGTTTAGGAATATCTGGAGCATGCCTTTTGTTGGGATCATGAAGCAGCTGCAAAGGGAAACTGTGATCTCTGGGGAAGATCTAGTTCTTGCTTCTTCATGCACAGCAACTCTTCTAAATTACTTGTCAAGCACCATAAAGCTCTACTACTCAAGAAAACAGCCTGTGCTGACGTAAAAACAAGGACATTTTAATGGTAAATGTGGCCATTCACAATAGCAAATTCAAAAGTTCCAGGAAGCATATCGCAGACACAAAAACATTCAGTACCCACACATATCAATTGATTCCTCTGTATGCTGATTTAGAACATATAAGTGTTTCTATATCAACAGCTTGCTACTTCTCATTTTGACCGGGAATCAGAATAGGGAGATTATGTAACCTGTAAAAAAAAAAATAGCACAGCTACAACTTTCCTTATCACATGCAATCATATCAGCATGCAATTCCTTTGAATTGAAAGGACCAAGGTTAACAAACTCTTCAATGACCTACAAAGAAAATAAGACTCATTTAACTTGCTCTTGCTCCATTGTGGCTCTTTTTATCCCAGCTGGATTCTGAACGAGAAGCAAATACTTTCCTGTTATGTAATTGTGTTTGGTTAAAGGCAATTTAGCTAATGATTCAGGCATTTTCCTAAGTATAGTACCATCTGTGATGATACAATATGAAAAGCAAGGCTTGTCTGAAAGAACTGGCTCCATTCGTACTGCAAGCTCCAGCTTTATATATAGACTACATTTAGTCCATAATGAATGTTGTTATTCACAAATGAAGATGATGACACAGTACAGGCCCAGAATCAGGGGAGCACCTGTTCAGAAGACAGTGAGACGTCTCAGAATTGAAGATTTATGAGGATTACATCAGTAGATTGGGGATTACTTTGGAACAGGGTTTTCCAACCTCAGCAACTTTAAGACTTGTAGACTTTAACTCTGCCTCACTAGGACTATCTACAACAGGGTCTCCAACCTTGGCCACTTGAAGCTTGGCGGACGTAAACTCCCAGAATTCCCCAGTAAGCTTTATGGCTGGGGAATTCTGGGAGTTGAAGTCTGCCAGGCTTCAAGCAGCCGAAGTTGGAGACCCCTGATCTACAACATGAGTGTCAAACTCGCAGCATCATGTTGCCGTCACGTGACTTTTGCAATGTTTTTTTCGGAGCTGGGGTGGGTATGGCCTGCACCTGGCACATCCGGCCCGCGGGCACCAGTTTGACACCCCTGATTTCTACAATGACTTTTTACCCCATACAAAACAAAGATAAATGTTGCAATTTGTCCCAATATAAAATAGCACACCAGAAGAAATGATGGGAAACCATAATGATCTAGGAGTTCCATATTATTTAGTTGCTTTACTTAGTCACATTAATATCTTTGATCAAAACTAATTATTGCCATGCTACTGTTCATGTGTGGCAATTTAATTTACAGATTGGAGTAGGCCGATGTACTTAACACCTTTCTGACTGATTTTTTTCATAGAATTTGATCATAAAAGATTAAGGAGTTTTGTGGTTGTGGCTCTTAAATGGTGTGCTTTCAGATAAATACATTCCTTTGCAATATAAAAGGCAAATTGTAAAATATCTTCACTTCTTGCCATATATTAGATACCTATTTAGTATCTAGGGATACCATTGCAATTGATATAATAACCTTGTTGCTGGTATCCTTAAGATTTATATTGACTGTTTCCCTATGACTATCATTAAGAGTTGTACCTTATGATTCTTGACTAATGTATCTTTTCTTTTATGTACTCTGAGAGCATATGAACCAAGACAAATTCCTTGTGTGTCCAATCACACTTGGCCAATAAAGAATTCTATTCTATTCTATTATTCCTCAGGATTAACTTCATAAATAACAGATTTTTAGAAGGACATCTTAACTTTCAGGCTCCAAGCATATTTATGGGATTGAGGATGGCTGTGCATGAATGGAAGATAATTATATTTCAGATCTATTTATTTGTAAGTAATTGGATAAACATAAATCTCCCTACTCTGATTATTTTTTATTTTTTAATACTTAGGAAAGCAGCTGTATGAGAATCTGTAGCCACTTTCTGATTCATTTGGCTCAATCTATTTTTCCAAAAACCAAATATAAAAATTGGGATATAAAGTGTAATTATATCAAAGTGTTGCCTTTGCCTCTTGCAATGTATGCGGTCCCAAACCAAGAAAAAAAAATAGGAAAAAATAATAAAATAGAGGCTGCAGAAGAAATGCCAAAAGGCTTTTTATAATATTTCTCATTCTTCCTTTTAAATCTGCTTAGATAGATCATTGAATATGTCAACCAAACTGATGCTTTATTACACAGCTAAAGAACACCATGCTGCCCTACTGACATTTGTGCCATTAAATATATGGCCCCTTTCTACTGTGATATGATTTTCAGAAGTTTGTAAATCATCTTGGTATGTGATCTCTCTCTCTCTTTCTCTCTCTCGTGATTGTTAGAAGTTTCAAAGAATGCAGAAAATAATATTATTGTACATCAGTGGTGGGTTCCTCCCAATTCAGCCTGGTTCGGCCGAACTAGTAGTGGTCACCAAACCAGTTCTCTTTGTTTGGGAGGTGGGCCCTCCTGCCCCCCCATTATTCTTAACTTTTATTTGGCCCCGCCTCCAATCTATTCGCTGCCTCCTAAATCCCAGCTGATCAGCTAGAAAGAAAAAAAACTGTTTAAACTCTTGCCGGGGGGGCTTCAAAGGGCCGCCCTACAGATGATCAGTGTTAAAAGGCAATGTGGTGGTAGACTGGTGCCTCCAAAAACAAATGGGTAGACCAGTGCCTGCAAAAATACATGAGTAGATCAGTGCCTGCAAAAATAAATGGGTAGACCAGTTCCTGCAAAAAATAAATGGGTAGACCAGTGCCTGCTAAAAATAAATGGGTAGACCAGTACAGCTCTGCAAGCAGTTAAAAGCCTGGTAGACCAGTACCTCTGCTAAATCCTAAAGAATTGTCACATGACCATCAAGCCACACCCACAAAATAAACCATGCCCACAGAACGGATAGTAAAAAAATTTAGAACCTACCTCTGTTCCATGGTCATATGATCAGCAAAGCTAAATGTCAAGATGCACGGAATGCTGTTACCTTCCCACTGAAGTGGTATTTAATTATCTACTCACATTTGCATGCTTTCAAAATGCTATGTGGGCAGGAGCTGGCACAAGTAACAGGAAATTATTTTGTTATGTGACGCTTGGGTCTCAAATTTTGGCTGTCACCAGTTGGCAAGCTCAGTATCTTTAACCTCTGAGCTATTGTGCCCCCATCGATACAGTACAGTACAGTTCCAGACTAATAATAGTTACTTAGGCTAGTAATATCTAGACAATGATGCCTATTTGAATGTTGATGTTCAATAGAAAATTGTGGGACAGGAGAAGGAGAAGATTTGTTTAATTCACAGATGAATGACATAATAACATTTCAAATTTTATCTATTGTTTAAAAAATGGCAAAAATGTCAGAAGTGCAGCTCCATATTAGTACATATAAACTATATTCATACATTTTCCAAACACAAAATGAAATATGAAAATGTCTTACCCTACTAAAGTCTTCCCAAAAGTATCTGGCAGATATCAGATTTAGAAAGGCTACTTAATTCTATTTTAAATTCTAGCTTTCATCAGAGCTCTAGCAATCAAATTTCAAGAATTATGATGAAATTCCATTTAAGGCAAGGGAGCTGAAATGGTTGTTGATTTGCTTCTGTGTACAATTGAAGATGCTGGTTGTTATGTATAAAACCCTGCATGGCATAAGACCTGGTTACTTGAAAGACTGCTTGTCTCCTTTAACATTTGCGTGGCCAATTCAATCTTACAGGATTGACATGCTATGGGTTCCTTTGATTGAACAATGTTATCACTTAGAACCGCAGTGCCTTCTTTGTAACAGTGCCTACTTTCTGGAAAGCCCCCAGAGAGGTAGGTGTTCCTATTTTGCTGTTATTAGAAGAACCACAAGGACCTGGCTCTTCACTCAGCCCTTTGGCAAGGAAAATTGAAACCCCTCACTTTATTTTGCTTGCTTAACGTAGTCCCAAAGGTGCTTTTTCCAAAAGGTAACAGGATTTTCTGGGTTTTTTCTTTGAAAATGTTTCACTTCTCAAGAAGCTTTCATAGTTCTGAAGAAACTTCTTGGATGAGAAGTGAACTGTGTTCAAAGAAAAAACCAAGAAAGCCTAATTGCCTTTTGGGAAAAGCACCTTTGCAACAATCATGATCTGGATGATTGAGAATCTCCACAAACACTTGCTTAATATAGTTTTGTAAATTTATTATTGCAATTTCTTTGTTGTGAACTGGCCTGAGTCACTGAGAGTTAGGTGGCATACAAGTTTTTTGTATTATTATTATTATTATTATTATTATTATTATTATTATTATTATTATTATTATTATTATTTCTCTATCAATGATGAGAATGTTTACTGAAGAATGGGGGTAACTAAGAACATTTTCTTGTCTTCTGCCAAAAAAAAAAAAAAAAAAAAACCCAACCAACACCTCTTATTTTCTTTTCTGAGGTCAGCTGAATAGACCCAGGAAGGACAGGAGTTTTGAACATTTTTCAAATCCCCCATTCTTCAAAGTCATGGCCTAGACTTGATTTAGAAGTTCTCACTGTGCTTCTTTGCTAGAAATGATGTCTGACCTCCAACTCTTGTGTGCCATTCCTGTTTGTTGAAGAAACCTTGAACTTCTGGGCTGGCTGACAATTCTGACCTGGCTCTTGGCACCCAGGATTGACTTTAGACAAGTCATCTGCATGGTTTATTTCAAAGCAAACTCTGCAGGCATTCTTTGTTCCTTATTAACTATTTAGCCTTGAAGTAAAACTGATAATCTTCAAAGCAACTATATCTGAATGTGTGTGATGGAAGCCTGAAGCAGGATACTCAACTGCCACCCCTCCTCTACTTTCCATTTTGACTGAATGCCCTGGGGGAAAAAAAAAAGAAAACCCATACTCCTAAGGATGTAGAATGTTAGTTTTGCTTTCTTCTTTCTCCCTACCACTCTTTTACACACACACACACACACACACACACACACACACATCATAAGTATGCGAAAAGAAAATTCTTACCCATTCCCAGCAGCTACATCTGGGACCAAATGGGCAAATGTTACCAAATAGAAAGTGGGATGCTTGTGTTCAAAGAGCACAAAAGAGACCTCCCAGGCACCAAGGACACAAACTCTCTAATTCTTGTAGAGATGCCCATATGGTGAGATTTTGTATTATTTTAGAAAACTCTGTGAAAATAAGCTCCCTCTCCTGTATAAATGCTATTGTGAACACTCCTTTTAAAAATAAAAAGAAGGAATCTTTATCTTACACCTGAAGCCAGTCACTCCCTCTTTTCCTTAGGAAGGAGGAACTGGCAAATAACATCCAAAGGTTTTGCCAGGAAAACTACAAAGACGTGTCAAGAAGTCAAAAGGGTGTACATTTCTTTATACATACATACATACATACATACATACATACATACATACATACATACCAGGGATGAAATGCTACCGGACCGCCCGATCCGGTAGCGATGGCAGGTGGTTCGGAAAACTGGTAGCAAAAATCCCTGCACCCTCTCCCCCCCCCCCCATGCCCAGCTGAGCCGGATGATCATCACAGGCTTTTTTTTAATTTTTAAAAGCATTTTTTCTACCTCTTCCGACGAAAAAATGTTTTTAAAAGTTAAAAAAAAGCCTCTGATGATCATACGGCTCAGCTAGAATCATCAGAGGCTTTTCAAAGCATTTTTTTCTACAATCTCTTGACTGAAGAGGTGGTAAAAAAATTGCTTTGAAAAGTCTCTGACGATCCCAGCTGAGTTGCCTGATTGACAGAGAGGTATTTTCTTTAAAAAAAATAAATTAAAAAATACCTCTCTGCTGATCAGGCAACTCAACTGGGATCGTCAGAGAAAAGCCTCTGCCGATCAGGCAACTCAGCTGGGATCGTCAGAGAGGTATTTTTTAAAAAGCCTCTCTGACGATCCCAGCTGAGTTGCCTGATCAGCAGAGGCTTTTCAAAGCATTAGAAAAAAATGCTTTGAAAAGTTAAAAAAAAAATTGGCCGCGCCCACCCAGTCACATTACCTCCACCACCAAGCCACACCCACGGAACCAGTAGTAACAAATTTTACATTTCACCCCTGATACATACTGTCCAGTGGTGGGTTGCCTCCACCGGTTCACAAGAACCGGTAGTAAAACCGGCAGGAGGCTCCCCCACTGACCCCGGTGTTATCAGGAAGCTTCTGCACATGCGGCCCTATTGCGAACTGGTAGTAAAGGTAAATAGAACCCACCCCTGATACTTTCCATCTCAGTACAATACGTAACAAGATTTATGCCCACCTGCCTGCATCTATACTTCTATTCATACACACCTGAAGCAATACATACTGTTAATGTATTATGTATAACGTGTTTTATTATGTGTTAATAGAACACATAGTAATTCAAAAAATGTTGCTTTTGATTAATTCCTAGAATCTTCTGCAAGAGTAATAGTCTTTGTAGGATTTGAAATAAAAACAGCTGGGTCACATTGCCACAATTTTTTGTGATTTTTTTTTACAAAGTAGGTAGAAGTCTCACTGCCTTTCGGCAATGCATATAAACACAATGTCACTTCAACAAATATAGCACAACTCAGGAAAACTGATCTGGTCTGAGGATATGATTTTCGTAAAACAGCATAAGACTCATGTTGCATTCCTGACGTCTGTCAAGAATCACACAGTCATGAAAAACGAACACAGGAAACATTTTATAAAGCAAGGTCATTTCAACTGTCAAGCTCAGGATGTCAACTAGTCCAAAATTTGAAATGGAAAGTCCCCAAAGCAAGCTGACTTGTTCATGCTTGGCCTGTCTAAGTCTTAATCAGTTTGGTCCAGGGCTGTCAAAAATGATGCCCTTGGAGTATCACTGCCTATCTTTCTTTTCTTTCTCTGATAACCACTAGCCAAGATTTATGCTTCTGAAAATATTGAAATGATGGAAAAATTCTCTGTGGCTGGCAATCATATCATTTTCCTGGCTTCCTCAGTTCTTACCAGAAATATCAGTCCTAGGAATTATGTAGTTCAGGGCTTGTTATGTCCCAGGACATAAAGGAGCCTGGAATATTTATGCCTTACATTATTTATATCTGTAATAATCAATGTCAAAACATTAAATTATGCAAGCTAGCCAACAGGAAATCAATATAGATTTTTAAGAACAGGCATTATATCATCCATTTCCTTGGATCATTTTGCATGCTAACTACCGTATTTTGCACCAATTTCAAATAAATATGCTAGCCCCAAGTTCAAAGCATTATACTAAGCAAAACAGGCTGTAACATCTGAAACAAATGTGTTAAAATATGCCTGGCCATAGCTGCCATCTATAAATCCAGTAGCTGGTAAGGTTGAAGCAACATCCCCTGACTGATATTTGAAGCAGAGGACAGCCTTGTCTAAACTAGGATGAACTGAAATTCTGAATTTCAATTTCCTATTTACTAGTAGTACCTCTATCTTGCTTGCATTTTATTTTACTTTGTTTTATCTTTTTTTCAGACTATTATTAAACTGATCACTTCCTTACAATTGGTTGGCAAAGAGCAATAGAACTAGTTATAGTTAGAATACTAATGATTCCCCATTCCAAAGCCTGATATGGTAGACAAGAAATATCCAATGAGACATCAAAGATTAGCAGCCTAGATGCATTAGTAGCAGTCCAGCAAAATTATCTAGGCAAAAAGAACTAGAACCACTTTAAAATAATGACCCAAGTTTTAATTTTGCCAAGCAGTCAACATTGGTAATGTGAGATTTCGAAAAATCAGTTTGCCTCACCCAATATCTCCCATATGCTACCCATTAAGTTGACCAAAGCAGTTTCAGAACCATATTCCATAGAAAGGCTGGTTAAAATGGATCCAGAAAATCAATTTCATTTGACATATCTGAAACTGAAAGGTTGCACCTTCTTCATAATCTTTTCTTGATCTGAAATATGGTTTCTTTAATGTCGTTATTTAGGTATTGGGACCACAATACCTTTTGTATTTCCTCAAGAAAAATACACATTTCCTCAAGAATGTATTGATCACTACCCTTAATCATGAAGCCAATCCCATCATGGCCAATTGAATTTGCCAGAAGTCATAAAATCAAGTATGCTAGTTGTGGTTCTCATCATACAAATCCTCAAGAGATCCATGTCCTCAAGATTTATAAACTGAAAAGAAACAAAGGGAATGGAACAAGTAGTTGCTAAAGTATATCTCTATCACTGCACAGCTATGGAATTTAACTAGAAACAGAACCAGCCAATTTTGTCTGAAAAGTTGTCTGCACAGAATGATGCGATTTGTTTTAGACTGTCCTCCTTTCCTTCTGTGTTTTAATAAAGGAGATGCTGAATAGAGGAACAATGCTAGCTTTTTTTGTTGCAGATGCAATAGAAGAAATCAAGCCTGAATGACTCCAGCACTATGGAGGTGAAATGCACCTTGAGATGGTCCTACTGCATAAGCAATCTAATCTGTCTCAAGCATTAGGGGACCCCAGCAAAAACGCTGAAGTCATTTTGGCATAATTTGGTTGCTATTCTTGATCTTCGCTAGAGGCTCTCTTATACAGAAGTTGCCATAGCTAGATGAGAATCTTTGTGAAATACTATAATGAAGCCATATATGGCTTTTTTTTTTTTGCTCACTATCAGTGTGCAAATTTTATTTTACACTCCTGGAAGTTGACACTCGTTAACTCTTTTCCATACTATGCTTCAGTGGATTATGTTGGTGTTTGAAGCTGAACAGTTGTTGATAATTATATATCAAGTTTTTCTGCCCTGGGAATTACTAGCTTACAACTTAATTCTTACATCAACTGTTCAGGCTGTCTCTGTATCCAACAGCAACCAACAGCAAGCAAACTCCCAGGCAAATTCTGGAAACAATATGGATCCAACAGATGCCTAGAACACACCATTGTATCAGTTTTCCAGCTTTGCAAGGTTTATCTTACCTGCCAGGCAAAAAAATGACCAGGGAGTCTTTTGACTACGAGAGGGTTACAATCCATGCATAGGGACAAGTTAGAAGCTTGGAAAATTCATGGTTATAGTGAATAATATAAAACCCTGCATTGTTCCTGACTGGACTTCAAACCCAGGACAAGGTACCAAGGTAATCCAATGCCACAACTGAGATCACACAATCATGGTGGACTATTGACTGGAACATATGGTCAGTAAGATGGAATTCAACAGATTATTCCTATGCCCTCCAATGGTAGCCTACTATACCATAGAGAAGTTTGTTTTAAAAAGTCTGGGAGTAATGAATCTCTCCCTTTCTATCAGTCAGGTAACTGACTGAAGCCAGATCAGTGCTTTCACTGAAGACTGCATCCTGACTAAAATGCTTTACTAGCAATTTACTTTTGCTTTTTGTTTTGTTTGGTTTTTCAGTAACTGGCTGCTTTGTTAGTCCTATGTTTTATATTGAACTGCAGTATAATGATTTCTTTAGAAAAGTCCATTTATTCCATAATACTGCCTTTCTCTTTCTGCTCATTGCTCTTGATGCTATATTATTGCCTAAAAGATCATTGACATTTGCATGCAACAAAGATACAGTACAAACAAAACACTTTTGAAAGGAGACATTTCAAAGAGAAGAATTTAAGTCTATACATTCATCCATAAATTGTTTCAGCTTCTGTTGTTTACTCACAGATATATTCTGTTCACATTCTCCGTTCTTTTGCCATTGCTTTTAATCGCACTAATGTGTTGATTTTAAAGTAAGTTTTTAATTTTCATGTCTTTGTAAGCAAACTCAATTATGAAGCAATGCAAAATTTGGATAGTAATTCCAATAAACATTTTGATCTGAAAAATATGATCAAATCCATTTACACTGGATTTCAGTTTCTTCAGCATTTCTCTTTTAAAAACAAACTTGATATGGACTGCTGTTCAAAGATGGGAAAGTAAAGAAAATCCCAGTGGACACACCTAAATCTTTCAACATATTACAATAAGGCTTTTGAATGCTAAGCATGATTTTATATGAAGTAATATAGAACTATGGCCTCAATTTGTGTTAATACTGTAGGATCATAACGATTTCATTCATTTATGTTGATGTGGTTTTGTCTCTAGAATCTGTAAGAAGATATGCTATTAAATATGTTTATTATGAAGATTTTGCAACTAATTTGTGAAGTTCATGGTTCTGTTGACAGCTCAGAATCTCACCTGTGTTCTCATTCATGCAAATGAATAGCTAGAAAAAAATGAAGTGAGAAACTTGTGCAGTAGAATCAAAAAGAGAAAGAAAGAAAATAAGAAAAGAGCTTCCTATTTTTATTGAGGGAAAGACTGTTTCAATAAATAAATAACTAATAAATAAATGAATGTATGAATGTATGAATGAATGAATCAATCAATCCATCTGTTGATTTCAGAAGATGTTGGCAGTTTTCTTTTTACTGCATTTCCAAAATAACAAAAACTGTTTAAAATACCTAAGCAAGATATGGGAGAAGATTAAGAATGATTCCTTGTTGTGAAGAAAAAACATTACATGATCAATTTCTACAAAAGATGGAGGGGAAAGTGGACAGGCCAGGGAGGCTTTTTATCAGGTTCGTCTGATACGCCAGTTGCGTCCCTTTCTGTATTGGGACTCCCTACGCATGGTCACTCACACACTTGTCACTTCCCGTCTGGACTACTGCAATGCTCTCTACATGGGGTTCCCCTTGGGGTGCACCCGGAGGCTCCAACTGGTCCAGAATGCGGCCATGAGGGGGATTATGGGAGCGATGGGACACTCCCATGTGACACCTCTCCTGCGCGAGCTGCACTGGCTCCTGGTAGTCTTCCGGGTGCACTTCAAGGTGTTGGTGACCACCTTTAAAGTGCTCCAATAGCCTCCCACCGGCCAGTACGCTCGCACAGAGAGGATCTCCTTAGGGTGCCGTCGGCCAGTCAATGTGGGCTGGTGAACCCCAGGGGGAGAGCCTTCTCTGTGGCGGCACCTGCCCTCTGGAATGACCTACCCCCGGAGATACGCAGGATACTGGATCTTTGGACTTTTTGTCAGTCCCTTAAAACTCACCTATTTCATCTAGCCGGGCTCACTTGATCCCATCCTCTGTTTTAATTGTAACTGATTTTAATTGGGTTGTTTTAAATTGTGGGCCGAAATTATTTAATATCTTTTAAAATTGTTTTAAATTTTGTATACTATGTTTTATCTTGGCTGTTCACCACCCTGAGTCCTGTTGGAGAAGGGAAGTATATAAATCAAATCAAATCAAATCAAATCAAATCAAATCAAATCAAATCAAATCAAATCAAATCAAATCAAATCAAATCAATAAATAAATATATAAATAAATAAATATAAGACCTGACAATGTCTCTCAACTGGAACATATTTTTAAAAAGTCACATTCCTGGATCCATACCTATACTATGATTAAATTATGATATCCTGGGTTTTGGGGAAGTACATGATGGTCAACACCAGCTAAAGAACAGCTGTGATTTCACATTGGTGTGAATCATCATCATCATCATCATCACATCATCATCATCATCATCATCATCATCATCATCATCACAAGGTAAAACAAAATGTCTTAGGATAACAAATATTAACTACTTATTATCCTAATTAATGATAACAGAAAGCCTTGTTCAGGAGAGAGTTTTCATTTATATTTTAATTTACATTATCCTCTTTGTGATAACTTTTGAAGGTCGGGTTTTTTTTTCTAAATACTGGGCAACAGGCTTATTATATTAGTGTTACACTGATCATTAGAAAATGTAAGGTTTCTGCTAAGGCTTTCAGAGAGGAATGACATATTGTACATGTGACCATTAGAAACTGTCTGGATTATAGTTCAATTCTCTAAATTATTTCTTAAATACTGCAGCATAAAGCAATCCATCAATGATGAACAATGCTTTCTGCATTTTTGTGGCCAAGAATTCAATACATTTCAATTATAATACTTAGATATACAATCTGGAGTCAAATTGAAAAAGTTTAGTTGCTCAATGCCATTCAGATATTTCATGTTCATTTCTAATGAATGTTCCTAAATCATATTAGAGAGAAAATAGTCATGTACATTGTCATCCTATTAGTTTTGATGTCCTTTTATGTTAGAAAATTACTTTGGAACGTAAGTTTATTGATTTGATTTTACTCAACAATAGTTCTGGATGATCTATAAGTTAAAAATAGCTGCAATAAAACAACAACAACAACAACAAAACAACCATAATGGTGGAACATATGCCATAGCAAAACAACATAGTAAAATCTGGGTAGCCATCCATCTCACCAACTTATCCCAGAACTTGAGATAAAAAGCCAAGGCTTCAAGACTTATGTAAAGAACTGAAGAATTTGGTTAATTCAAACTTTTGGGTGATATTCTGGAAAGGCTTTATAAGAGATAACCAGTTTCTTGAATTGCATGCAGAAGCTCACTGGTACCTACTAACACTATTAAAATCTGTTCATGTATCAGAGGTGCTACATGAGCATAACAAGGTGTAGTCAAAACTGCTTGCACCACTGCATTCTGGACTTGCTGTAACTCTTCATGACCTTCAAGAACATCCTCATGTATAACATCTTGCAATAGTCCACATGTATGGTGATTAGTATCTCATTGACTGTGAGAAGTAATTCATGTTCCAGGAAGGAATATATTTGGTCTTCCTGGTCACAGGTACCACCTGACTTGCTCTTTTAAGTGCAAGCAGAAGAACCTTTTAGTATAAAGGATTTTTTAATCCAAAAACTGTACTATAATACATGGATCTTTTAAGATTTTATTAAAATACTCATCCTGGGTAGCTTTATTAAGCTGAGTAGCTTTATTAAATGTATCATTTTGCAACGAAGATGATAAAACCATAGGAAGATTTTCAGAAATTAGAACATGACCTATATTAGAAATTAGAACATGATTTATATACTTTGCTGCATCTTTGTTTATAAAGACGTTTATAAAGCAACTAGATAATGAATGAGTAATTTGAAATTTTCAGGGACTCAGTTAAAGCGATTCACCTGAGTATCTTGCTAAATATGAAGGAAAATTTCCCATTCAATGACTTAGTACTGAAGACAGATCTTGTATTTAATCCTGTAGGGAAAGAAAATCTGAGCTACTCATTGGTAGATTATCTTCTGGAATAATTTCCTGACCTAGAGTAAACAAAATTATATGGTATTCACATGGTCTCAAAGTTTAATAGATTTATTTGTCAGCTGCTTTTAGAAAGTAAATTAGGTATCAATTAGCTATCATTAGCTATCTAGCTGCTGGGCAATCGTTGTTTACATAATTTTTCATTTGTGAAATATGTGTTATTCTATTCAAATAGTAATGCTTTCTGTGAAAGAGCCTCCAGAATAATTACTAAAACAAACAACAATTGAATCAAGGTGCTCTTTAGGGAAATCAAAGAATGACATGCTATGGCCAAACTGTATGCAAAATACACATATTTGAAACAGTCTGTGATGACTTCAAACAACTATTTTTAAACAATGCAGTTCTACTGAATGGCAACTAAATTAACCTAATCCACCCAGCAAATTCACCCAGCAAAATGAGATTCATGTGGAATACTGCAGGAAAAAAAAAAGGAAGCTGCTTAAAAGTTAAGGAGGACAAGTTCTGTTTTAGCCTGATTAATCCTCACCTAATCTTTGATGTATTTATTTGTTTGGACTCAGATCATTCTGCTCTCATAGGCTAATCCCTGGTTCAGCCTTAGACGTATAGTCTAGTTCTGTGGCATCTATCTCTGGAACTGGAGCCAGAAGGTATGATGGGGGCAAGAAGGAGCAAAACATGTTGCACATTGTACAACTCACAGTTCTTTGAAAGAAATATGTGTTTGTTTTTAATTCTGACTTGTTGGCACATATATATTTGTCTTCTTAATATTTCTTATAAACAGAAAAAAAGACAGCAACTCTAATTTAATAAAACAAAAAGCAAAAACCTCAGGGGGCTCTGTTTGATTGATAAATTGCTAGATTTGCTTTCCAAATTATTTATTTTAATTTCAGTTTTGTTTTTTGTTTATATATACAAAAGAAATAAATGATATACACTCTGTACAAATTCAAAGAACTTTAGCCTGTTCTTACAAGACAGGCTTTAGAAGCGATCCTAGTTCTTACAAATATCTCAATCTAATCTAATCTAATGTAATCTTATCTATCTATCTATCTATCTATCTATCTATCTATCTATCTATCATCTATCATCTATCTATCTATCTATCACAATATTCTGCCAAAAGTTTATCTCTGAATTGAGACTTATCATATCTCTACAGGGATAGAATACATCTTAAAAGCAATTCCTTGTCATGAATGGTATAACTATTAGATGTGAGAAACCTTTCTGACAGAGTTTCATAGCAATAACGTGGAAATATTGCCTAAAATAATTTTTTGTAAAAAGAAAAAGGAGATGTTTCACTAAGAACTGTTATATGGAAGTTTTTAAAAAAGTATATCCCACCCCAATCATTAAATTTATATTGTCTTTTCTTTTTTTTAGAGAAGAATATTCTGAACAAAAGATCAGAATCTGAATTTAAATTAGGATATTATGATAAATGAAGTTATCAGCAACAGTTCCATTTTTAGCAAACAAAAAATGATTTATTTGAAAAATAGATTGTAATTTCAAGAACAAGTAGAGATTATTGCCAGATCTTCTAAAGGTAATGACAGTAGAACAGATCAATTATTTAGCAGTAATGAGGACTGAACAACACTGATTGTATAGATTAATGATTAGAAGTATTGCTCCATTCATGTTTTTCCTGTGTTTACTTTAATTCTCATTTAGTTGCTTGCTATTTAGTTGCTTTTTTCCTAAAATGTAAAACTGCCACAACAGTATCAATTCAACAGTACCATCTCTTTATTTATTTATCCTCCCCAATCCCCCCCCCCCCACAACAGTAATACCATTTCCCATTTTTTAATGATATCCTAAAGACATCATTAAGAAGCTCTTTGTCTGGAGCTTTTTCAGATAAAAAAAGAAGTATAAATAGAAAGTTTCAAAAGAATCGAAAAATGTGTGATAATAAAGCAACAGCACTCCACGACAATAAATTCATAACTACTAACAAAAGATATTCTAAAACTTTTTGTTCTTTTTCTTTCCCCCCTACCCATTTGCATTTTTAATTTGTTGAAGGCTATCTCTTTTCTATTTTTTTTAATTAATTGTGCATGCAATCAATATTCTGAGAACACGGTAGAAAGATCCCTTTTCAAAAAGAGAGAAAAAATTGTTGGAAATATCCATGTACATATTGGAGAACTGCATTAAACGATAAAAGAACAGATTCCTTTAAGACAAACAACAGCAACATAGCTCTTCTGTTTCTACACTCTCCATCATTAAATGGGATTGATTTTTTAAATTAAAAAAAAAAACAGGCTTGTCATGAACATTTAACAAAATTAAATATAAAGTGAATGTGTTCCTTTTAAGTAGCTTCTCCTATCATTTTTACTACTTGTTTCCGACTGCTCTGTATGTTGTTGATATGTAATTCTTACTCATTGAAAGTAACTAATACAATCCTTCATTTCACATAACAATTACTGATCTAGTCAGCCAAATTCTTTTGCAAGTGTGTTCACTATATACAATGTTTGAAGCAAAAAATTGTCCCAGAAGTTGTGGATACTCCAACATTGGATGCTCATTGCTCCTAGAAGCATGAAGCCAAAAACACCAGCCTGAAGATGACGTTGCCAAGACACTTCCAATTTTATGCTAGAGAAAACCCGAATAACCAAAGACCTACAAACAAACACCCACGAAAACCTCAGAAAACACACACACACACACACACACACATATATATATGTAGGTCTTTGGTTATTCGGGTCTTCTCCCGCGTAAAATTGGAAGTGTCTTGGCGACATGTCGACAAAGTCTCATTCGTCATTTTCAGGCTGGTGTTCTCGGCTTCGTGCTTCCAGGAGCAAATATATATATGGGTGGGTGGGTGTGTTATATATATATATATATATATATATATATATATATGTATGTATGTATGTATGTATGTATGTATGTATATATATATATATATATATATATATATATATATATATATATATATATATACACATACATACATATACACACACACACATAAACTACGAAAAGTAAGAAAATAGACATTGGGCCTTTACAGGGAGGAACATGAGATGTGGGTGTGGCCTACTGAGGATGGCTAATGAGCCAGAAATAGCTATATAGGTCTCCCACACTGCAGCACAAAAAATTTGCTTCCTGCCAGAATGAAAAGATGGAGAAAGAACCCAGAAAGTAGTGAATGTGATTTTGCTCAATTGTGGTTCCAGAAAAATCTTGGCTACGTAGGAAAAACCTGGCTTAAAGGAAACACACACACACACACACACACACACACACACACACACACAATTGATATGTGCATTTTTAAAAATACGACAGTGACCTTGTAAATATAATACTTATGAATCTTGCTACTTTTGATAAGCTGCAACTAGATTGCTTGTCTTGCAGTTAATATTATTTCAAGGCATTTTTCATCCAATTTATACCTTATGGTCTTTTTCAATATCATAATGTAGTATAATAGTTCAATAATATAATTTGGTTGTGAAGAGTATAAATCAAACCTGGTTCATTACTAACTGAGAACAAGTGCTACAGTAGCAGACTTCAAGAATTGTAACTATGGATAATATATATTTACAATAAGATGTCTACGAACAAAGCAACAAATTCATGACCCATTTTTCCCAGATATATTCATGACATGGCCTAGTGTCAACAATATCGCACAAGCAATCACATTTCTCAGTGAAAGATATTGAAGGAACATCTTATGAATTACAATCTACTTATTGTTTATTCTGAGAGACTTGCTCTCTATAATGGTGCTTCAGAAATGTGGCCTAAGGATACATTTTTAAATGTATTTAGGAGACATTGTTGAGGTTGGATATTGCTTAAAAGGAAAAAAAACATTTCTGAAGAACAACTTTGGCAAAACAAACAAAAGAGAGTACCAATGGTATTAGATACCTTGGGTGAAATCCCAAACATCTGGAACACCACTTGAAAACCACTGGCATTGATAAAATTACCATCAATCAATTGCAAAAGGCATCTTTTCTTGAACAGCTTACATTTAATGTAAGTACATTTAATAAAATAAATAAAATTTACAATGCAACCTGTCAATTACAAAAGGCCACACTTTTGTATCCTAGGTTGTTAGGAAAATCTCAGCACAAATGAAGGTAAGTACTGACAATTATGATTTAACATTGTTGTGTATATAATAATAGTAATAATAAGGATAATACTACTAATAATAACTTTATTGCTGCTGTAGCATTTTGTTTGCAGACATAATTGAAATCGATAAGCTGTTTAATGAAAGGCAAAATAACCCTCCCTTAGGTATACTATATACCAAATAAAATGGAAGGTTGAAGTTACTATTTTCTGTTTTTCCAATAAGAACAGCCTTGAATCTTTATGTTTAACAGTCAACAATCTCTGCCTTATTGATTTAGAATCTTATAATTAAATATATTCAGAACATATTTATGAGAAGTTGTTTGGGACAATTCACTTCCATCTCTTGATTGATTAAAAGAGGTGACCATGATAGCAATAGCACCTAGACTTATATACTGCTTTAAAGTGCTTTACAGCCTTCTTTAAGCAGTTTACAGAGTCAGCATATTGCCCCCAACAATCTGCATCCTCAATTTACTGATATCAGAAGGTTGGAAGGCTGAGTCAATCTTGAGCCTGGTGAGAATCAAACTGCTGGCAGCCAGCAGTTAACAGAAGAGCCTGCAGTACTGCATTCTAATCACTGCACCACTGCACCACCATGGCTCTCAACATGCATGTGTCATGTTTATAATTATCACCAACTCACCATTATCACCAACTCTAAAATCCACAACTACAGAACCATGAAACAATATTCATGACAAACCACAAAAATTACAAGATAAAAGTAACTGGTGCCCACACCAATTGAAGAAGACAGTACGAACTTTGAAAAGCCCTGTAGGAGGATTCCCATTTTATCTGCCTTATGAAATGATGCTAGGTGAGGTATAAGACAGACCTTCAGGTACAAGCTCTTCCATAAACAAGGTCCTGGTATGGAAACTTTTTGCCTCATGGTCTTCACTCACTTCTTCTGTAGATGCCCCATCCCCACTGGGGCAAATACATTGGACGAAGAAATTCTACCAAGAGGTAGTGATGGGCTTTAGTGGTTAAACCAGCATTTTGAAACTGGTTAGCATAGGAGTACTGCAGATATTACATACTATAGTGGCTGTTAGCCATCAGTACTGAGCAGTGTTCAAACTTAATTATTTGTAGTTGCAGTAGTCTAACTGGACAGTATAAAAGCATAAAAGCATGAATCATTGCTGCCATTCTACTCCTCTGTCACCAATCAGTGCTTAAGGAAGAGCAAACTCACTATAAATCAATGCCCAATACTCAATCTCAAGAGGTTGCCAGGGTGGCTAGGAGATAAGATCAGCCAGCATACAGTTCCCATGTTTAGATTTTGAGAAGGCTAAATTATTGGGAATGATCAATTCTGCTTCTATAAAATGCCTTGGAATGTAATTGAGGCCTTATCACCTCCTCAGAAATGTTGCTGTTGTTTCTCTTCATATTTGTTTTGCCTAATCATACAGTCTGTTAACTATGCTTGTCTAGTTCTTACAGAGAAGCTTATCAATGCTTAATGTTAAGAGAGTTTTTTTTTTCAGCCATTTGCTCATCCTGATTGAAGGCTCAGAGGTAGAAATTGGCCCAAGATCACTAAATTGATTTCCATGCCTATAGGAAAACCAGAATCTGAGTCTTCTTGCTCCTGGTTCAATTTATTACTCACTACATCACACCCTCTCTTTACCACCTCATTAAAAATATTCCCTAAAAGGGGAATAAGGAATAGAGATAGGATGATAGTTGGAAGTCTTCTTCAAGACAGGGTGCACCACCTCAATTTCATGAAGAAACCTAGAAAACTTCCTATCTACTTCATCAGAATCTACCAAAAGGAATGCCAGATCTCAAAAAATGACATTGTTTTTGTTACCACTCCATACCTATGAAGCAGTGGTGGAATTCAAATTTTTTACTACTGGTTCTGTGGGTGTGGCTTGGTGGGCATAGTGTGGCTTGGTGAGCATGGCAGGGAAAGGATACTGCAAAAACTCCATTTCCACCCACTCTAGGGGAAGAATACTGCAAAATCTCCATTCCCACCCCAATCATGGGAGAAGGATATTGCAAAATCTCCATTCCCACCCCACTCTGTGGCCAGCCAGAGGTGGTATTTGTTGGTTCTCCAAACTACTCAAAATTTCCGCTACCGGTTCTCCAGAGTGTCAGAACCTGTTGAATAGCACCCCTGCTATGAAGAGTTAAATTTTGAGTGAACATTGTTGGCCTTATTAGCAAAATTTTGCATAGTAATCTATTGCAGACCTTCCTGCCTAATAGTAGGGGACCTAATAGTAGGGGACTGATTGTGTAAAATCGATGAAGTATTTCTCTTTTTGAAATTTCAGCTCTGACTGCTGAGAAAAGAAACATGTCATAGGTGCTTCACAAGGTAATGAAGAATAATATTTATTCAACCGTTTTAAAAAATCTGGTTTTATTCTGTTTATTTACACAAAGATGATAGATAGATAGATAGATAGATAGATAGATAGATAGATAGATGGAGATCTTTACTTATGACCACAACTGAGCCCAAATGTTCTGTTGCTAAGAAAGACAGTTGCCCCATTTTACAACCTTTCTTGCCACAGTTGTTAATTGAATCACCGCAATTGTTAAGTTAGTAACACAGTTGAGTGAATTTGGCTTTCTGATTGTCTTTGCTTGTCAGAAGATCACAAAATGTGATCACATGATGCTGGGTCACTACAAGCTTCATAAATATGAGTCAGTTGCAAAGTGTCCAAATTTTGATCATGTGAGTGAGGGGATGCTGCAATGGTCCTAAGCATGAGAAACAGTCATAAGTCACTTTTTTCAGTGCTGTTGTAGCTTCAAATGAAATAAGTCACTAAACAAAATATTATAAGTCAAAGATTATCTATAGATAGAGTCTCCTACCTTTAGAACACTGGTGGGATTCAAATAATTTAACAACCGGTTCTCTGCCCTAATGACTGGTTGGGTGGGTGTGGCCTTGGTGAGCATGGCCAGGGGGTGTGACAGGCAGCACTCGGCCTCCTGTACCCTTCTGGGAGCAAAAACAGGCCTAGGAAGCCCCCCTGAAGCTTCCTGGAAGTGAAAATGGGGCACAGGGGGGGGGGCGGAATGCCCCATTTTGGGCCTAGGAAGCCACCCTGCACTTACCTGGGAGTCAAAATGGGGCACGTGGGGACTCCTGGAAGGGGCGGGGTGGGAAGGGGCGGGCCCAGCCAGCAATTTAACTACCGGTTCACCTGAACTGGCTCAAACTGGCTGAATTCCACCACTGCTTTAGAATGAAAGATGACTGAATATCTTTACATAACTGGGACCTCTTCAAGTAAATCAGAATACTTATATGGCCAAAGTTTCTATTGATGAGAAATGGTCCAATGACATTGGTCCATCACACTAACATAGGTTCAAGCACATTATTGGTAGAAAATCATAGTCTTAATTAGGAGTTACTTGAATATATTTATATGGGAGGGAAGTGATGATGTATGTATGGACTCTCCTACAAAAATATGTCTATTACACAGGACAACAATCAGAAGTGTATGAAGATGTAAATAAAGCATTCTGAAATCATCTGATTGCTGAAATAACTTTTTCTGGACTCTAGATATTCAGAAAGTACCAGGGTAAATAAATTGATTTTGGAAATAGAAAACATCTCTAAAAGTGCCTATACATCATGGCTGAAGCATATTGCTTAGCATAAAATTATCAATTGCATGGTGACACAGAGATCACAATTATCCTTGGGAACCATATTCAGCCATAGTCACAATACATGTACGGCATTTTACTGCTCCTGCAGCATATTAGAAGAGTATTTAGAAGAATATTTAAAGTTTCTGTGGTGCTGCACAATTTTTAAAAAAATCCAAAGAAAGGAGAATATTTGTAGTTCAGGGTTGAAATGAGATGTCTCTGAGCTTGGTTGTTTTCTTGCAGATGTTTCATTACTTAAACCAGGTAACATCATCAGTGCACTAATAATAATAATTAAGAAAAATGACAACAACAAAAAACAAAAACAAAACAAAACTCGGTGGACAGTAATATAAAAGAAGTGTGCCGGGCCAGCATGTGCCATTGATTTCAACAGCAACCATCAACAGATAACCTTTTGCTGGATAATACTTTCTTTCAATAAGCACAATGAATAGGATCTGAATTTATAGCTACAACCTTGTTTGGACTCAGAATTTAAACAGGGGAGACCTTAGCAATTACTTGAATGGAAATTTCCTAGCTGAGACTTTCAGGACAAAAGCCTAGATTGGGAAGTAAACAAAATAAATCAACAAATAAACAAAGAATCTGGAAGAAAGCATTGGCAAACTATTTTGTTAGTGTTATAACAAAACAGCATGGATGTTTGGCTGTATGTTACCAAGAGATGTTTGGTTGTATGTCACCAGGAAATGAGATTAAATGATAAGAAACTTTATTGTATCAATGAAAGGAATAGTATAGAATCTATTATTTACTGTAATATACTATATATAGCAAATGTACAACAGCAAATGAGATAGATAGATAGATAGATAGATGGATGGATGGATGGATGGATGGATGGATGGATGGATGGAGGACAGACAGACAGACAGCAATAAATACCTGAAATCCTATTTAAAAAAGCAAACAAAACACAGTGGAAATAAAGATAGTTTTAGTACTGACTTTAAAATTCAGTACTGGTTTTAAAATTTCTCCAGTTTTAATAAAGTTTTAGTTCTATTTTGGTAGAATAATGAGACAAATGTCCTTTAAAAAAAGGAAAACCAGATACCTTGGTGTTTGTCACTTGAAATGGAGCTTTTGAACCATTTGTAAAAGACGATGTCTGTCTCTCGGTTGATCTTGAAGGCATAATATTGGCAGTAGGAGACTGATTGTGCAAAACAGATGAGAGGCATAGTTGTACAGTCTCCTTCAGAGCTTTCAGCTGTGATTCCTGGGGGGGAAATGTCACAGGATGATAAGGAATAATTTACTCAAACCAACTTCACCAAGTAAATGATCAGATACAATGTAGGAAGAATAGATAAAACGACGTTGTTCCTCACCTCAGTTGCCCAGGGAAGGGAAAGGCATAGTTTGATAACTATTGCAAAAACAGCATTGGATTAGCTAGACTAATGGTCAAACAAGATGGTGGGAGTAACTCACCACACTGAACTATCATATGGTTAGTTTGCTTTTGGCTTAGCATGTGATTTGAAACCCACAATTTATAATTTAGTGTTCAGTGTGAATCAGCTCATAGTATTTTTTTCAATACTGCACAGATGAAAGAAATAATGGCTTAGTGGGATGTCAGGACTCGACATGGTAGCTTTCACTTTTCAAAAGAAACATTAATTACATGCAAAATCAAAATTATGGTTATGTTTTTACAAGAATAAGATTTTTAGTTCTAAATTAGGGTGTCCGAAAGCTGCCTATTAATAGAGCTCGTGGATATACTCAGAAGAGAACTTACTTTGTCAAGAGCTGCTTTTTCCAATTCTTCCTTTGCAATTGCTAGTTTTTGTTCCAAGTCTGTAAGCTGCTGTGCCTGTGGGAAATTTAAAAAAAAAAAACAAATTAGCTAGTATAAATTATGAACCATTTTTTCACTCACTAAACTCATCTAACATATCTGGAAGAAGAATAAGGTAACTAAAATAGATCAAACGCTGAGGAAAAATATCTTGACAATGTAATAGTTTCTTTAGGGAATATTGGGGAGTGTAGAAGAAAGACATAAAAAGGAAAATTTTAAAATCCCTTTCTGATGACTATTTTATTATCAGTTTCAATGGACCCAAAATATTCCATCTTGTGCTTAAATATTTAGAAATTTTATTGAAACACATATGTGGTAATTCTTGAATAACTTTGGATCATTGGAAGGCATTTTATTCATTAAAAAAGACTACAATTCATATACATGTGAAAAGACAACTTTTCTTCATTCTTTTTCTTAAACAAAATAAAAGAACTGAAAGTACATATGAAACTTTTTCCATATGCTGCATCATGGGTCTCCCTATTTTATTCTTGTCCATGTATTGTAATATTGCAGGAGAAAACCAATTAGGAGTCATAATTTGAAAAAGGAAAAATAAAGAATTCTTATCTCTTTTCTTTCTTGGATACCTCTTCTCAGATTGTAAGAGGTATGTTAATTATTTAATAACTTTTTCTTCACCCCATAAATTTTGGTCTTTGCTACCAGATATACAGTGATTTTATTTTGCATAATCAGCTGCTTGGAATACTTTGCAACATTACTGATTGCCCTCTGAGCATAAAACAACTACTATTTCAGTTGGCCAGTCATTTTATAAAAGATTTATGTAGACACACCAAGCTTTCAAATGTGGAAAATATGCCGTTTGGGGCAAAACTGACAGTACAACATTCTGTCCACTGATATCAATGCAACATTACTAAATATGGAATTAAATTGCACATGATTGACCATGCCAAAAAAAAAATCCAGATTATCTAAGAGAGGACCCTGAATATTTGGCAACTTCTGACGTTAGAGAATCAATCTCTATTGCATCATGGCCATTAACACCAATACAGCCATTCCTTATAGTGGTAAACAGAGTAATGCTCCTTGTTTGAGCTTAGTGTCATTGGGACTAGAAACCTATGCTTTGAAATTGGTTAACTATTACTCCAGCAACATGATCACTTGGGTCATCTTTAGTCCATCCATGTTTAACTGCCATATATGAAAGAGAACCTGGGTACTATTTTTTAAAAAAATAAATATAACTACCACAGTGATTGGTAGATAATTGCTTTCCCCCCAAATTTAAATAATTTTATGGTTATGTCTAATGTTTATGTAAAAGAAGTGGGGAAAGGATAGTGGACCAGATGGTTATGTTGGCTATAAGAAATTTTTATACAGCACTGGACATTTTTAGCATATGAATTGCTTTGCAAGGTTTTATCTCACAAGTCATAAAGGACATTGCATTTAGGGCTCTTCGCTAAACATTGCCAAACAAGCAATTACTAGAGTCCATTGCTAATTTTTCCCAAAGTTACCACCATCCAGATGTCTGACTTTAATATTTCCTTTATAAAATTATAGGAAGAGACAGTTTCATCCTTTACATTTTAATGTGCCATTATGATAAACCAGTGGATGGAAGAAAAAAACTGGAATGGCTTACCTTCTACCACAAATTAACAAAACATTCAAAGCAAAATAAATATAAAACTAATTTGGAATCCTTCTACAGATATGGAAAGTAAATTAAAACAGTTAAGGGAAAAATTAGATTTTTGGGCAATAGTGCAAAACTATTAAGGGATGCTTCATTTAATGAAAAATTGTGCACAGAACCTCTTGACGGCTGCTTTATAAAGCAATGTGATTCTCTGGCCAGTTTTTAAAACAAAGTGAAGTTAACACTTTTCTTCACCTTGTGTCACTCTGAGCCTCTCATCCAGTTTTTCTAGCAATTAGGAGAACTGGACAAAAAGCTTCAGACGTAAAGTACTTTGTTGAGGAGAATTGTGTCACATCCTTGACTGAACAAGAGGAACTGCACTGCAGCTGTGGCCTCCAGGGTCCTTCTTTGGGTAAAACACAGCTGCTTAGTACAGGTCTAGAGACCTAGGTCCCAAATAATTAACCAGGCTCACATGATGGCTGCTCTCAAACCATGCAAGGCTGAACTAACTTGACTAAAATTTAACTTTGTGGAATTTTCTGAATAGTTCAGTTAGCAAGTTTCAGAAATGAAAACCAAAATGAAGAATCAAGTAAAAGTTAGGAACTGAATTGAGGGGATGTTGCTTTTTAAAATTAAATAAGAGGGATTTTTGTTTGCTGCAGAGTAGTTAGAAGAAAATGAAACATGAATAACTTCTGAATTTGTACATACATCACACACCAGAACAGTAATGAACTATTTGAATTCATCCACAGAAATAGATAAGAATTTAAAACATTTCTGGTGGGCAGTTTTGTATAATTTTAGAACTACATTTGTGGCAAGCATCCAGATGTACAAATTTTACGTGAATCACAATGTTCTAGGTGAAATATAGAAGTGCCCATCTTTAGTTTAAGTTTCAATAGGAAAGTTTTTTTTTTAAAGGATGATAGTTCAGATATGGGGTTGATGATGAGTCCATTCATGCATATAGGTATATATTTTAGCATTTTTTTTTTTGTATTTGCTAAACTGGGGGAGATTATTTTTATCAGATCTGGAATGTAATCCCCCCTCCCAATTTTCCACAGTAGTAAATGTGGCAGGCCTGAAGGCCCAATGCAAAAGATGTCTTCCAGATCTGACAGAGATGACATTAAATTGGGTGTGTAGCTAGCAACCTAGAAGGCTGAAATAAAATTCAAAATAAACCTAATTAGAAAAATGAGCTGAAAATAAAAGTATCAAAGTTGACAGAGAAAAAATAAAATCTCTGTATAAATCTTATGCATATATTTTGGATGGGTATACCTAGTTCTGTAACAGAATTATTAAAAAAAAATATCTTGGAATAAGCTAGGAAAAAAAAACCACATTTTATTATGTTTTGGTCAGCCCTCACTTCCAAAATTATTTGAACGTCTAGTTATCACACCATCAGACAACAAACAGGTTCACAGAAGAACAATAAAGAATATCAAGAATAATTGAATAAAGTATGGATATAACAGAACTCTTTAAATATCTAAAATGCTATAGTGCAGATGAAATTCAGAAACTGTTCTTTGTCATTCTAGAGTTCAAGACATGAACAAACGCCTTTACAGAAGGACAAACTCTGATTCAATAAGAGAAATAGCTTCATAGCAGTAAGAATAGTTTGATGATGGAATCAAAAGTTTTCCCAAAAGATGATGGGATTGCTTCACTGGATATATTTAAATGGTGGCTAGATATTCATCTTTCCTAAATATTTTCCTTTGGATTTCTGACCAAATGGTTGTAACCAATGATTTAGATAGTTTGATCACCCAATGGTCAAACCATTCTCTAAAGCATCAAAAGGCAAAGTAAGAAACAATGGATGGAAACTAACCAAGGAGAGAAGCAACCTAGTTTCAGAAGAAAATTCCTAATGGTTACAGCAATTAACCAATGCAATAGTTTGACTTCAAAATGTATGGGTAATCCATGACTGGAGACTTTCAAAAAGAGACTGGACAATTGTTTGTCTGAAATGGAGGTTGAACTAAAACCAAGGTCCTTTCAACTCTCTAATTCTATGTTTTCAATTCTATGAACCATGCAGTATTGGCCATTTAGACAATCAGAAGGATTACAGGGATCTTAACGTTACATGTTTGAATTTTTAACTGCTGATAGGTAAGCTCCACTTACTACTATGAATTGGTACACCATATCCATGGAAATTAGTTGGTGCAAATGGGTTTGAATGTTTTTGCTAATATTTTTTTAAACAATATATTCTTTTTGTACATCTATTGATATACAGTGTATACACAATTTAAAACAGTCATCTGTGAAAGGAAGCAAAAGTCAATAGATTTTACTGGCTTTGCAAGTTAGTCTCACATTTTTAATATGAAAATATCATACTAGGGAAGTTTGAATAGAGATGGTAAAATAAAGTGAATTTCTTAATTCTCTTGCTGTCAAAACATCCAAAACTTCCATTACATTTTTCTTTTCTTAAAAATCTATCATACTTGCAAAATTATTTTATAATTTCATAGGCAGTTTGGTTTACTCTGCCATGTAATTTTATAATTAAAAAGTTAAAGGTTCCCTTCACATATATGTGCTAGTTGTTCCTAACTCTAGAGGGTGGTGCTCATCTCCATTTCAAAGCTGAAGAGACAGCGCTGTCCGAAGACGTCTCTGTGGTCATGTAGCCAGCATGTCTAGACACCAAAGGTGCACAGAAAGCTGTTACCTTCCCACCAGAGGTGGTCCCTATTTTCCTACTTGCATTTTTTACGTGCTTTCAAACTGCTAGGTTGGCAAAAGTTGGGACAAGTAATGGGAGCTCACTCCGTTATGCGGCACTAGGGATTCGAACCACTGAACTGCTGATCTTTCGATCAAAGTTCCTCTAATTTAAGACATTTATACATATAAGCAAAAAATAAAAAATAAATTAATGTTTTATGTTTGTGTGTTTGTGTGTGATTATTTCTGATTGCCCCTTGCCTTCTTTCTGAGGCAGAAATAATAAACCTAGCATAATTTAATCTGTTTCACTCCTACAAAGCATACGATTTATCATATAGCAAATCAGTTTTGGGGTAGAGGGAAATGTTGCCTTATTTATAATTTAATCTCATTTAATAGTTAGCTATTAACCTAGTGCTGGGCACATTTATACATTTTCAACCACAATTTAATTTAAGTGATTGAGGCTAATGTCTGAATATCTTGCACAAATCCCATTTTGTTCACAGGGCATTGAATCAAAAGGGTGAGAATATCAATCTTGCTGCCACTTTACTTGAAAAACCACTTTACTTGCATCCTTGTAGTGAAAAGCTATTTGGTTGAAGAGATTGGTCATTTAGACATAGACAATGTGTCAGGCATGGAAGCCTTTTTTTTTTTTTTTTTTGGATCGTCAGAGCTGCCATTTCTTCAGGGCTGCTGTGGGAAATTGGGAAGGAGGATTGCATGGAGTTGCAGGGATATCTAGCCATAATAATATTTTTTTTCTCTGAGAATCAAGGACATCCAGCCTGCACCTGGAGTGGCATGACTGGGAAGCATCTCCAGTTGGGATGGTGCATTGATTGGGCCATGTGATGGACATGTAGGTACAGGGGAATGGACATGGACTTTCTTTTGGGTGGGGAAAACCTGGAGGCTTTCAGATTTGGGTTTTCCCAGATGTGCCAATATGATGTCTCTAATAAAAAGGAACTCTAAGGAATTTCTAGCCTTGGAGTCTTCTTTCATTGGGGGTGTTAATTGGAACTCTGACACAATGTTTAAAACATCAACCTTTTTTTTTTTTAAAAAAAGAAGAAAAATCACTAGATTATGGCAACCTTTATTCCTGGATTCTTGTTCAAGGTTCTTGAGTTATGGGGCAAAAAAAAATAAGTTACTGATTTTATAAATTATGGTGCTTAGGTAGGTGAAGCATGTACGGTACTAGTCAATATATAAAGATGAGTCTGGCTTGATTCATGAATAGATAAATTTGAGCCAATTGCTTATTCAGTTTAATCCACCTCAGAAATTTGTTTTCAATTAAAGAAAGCAAGTAATCATATTCTGAGTCCTTGAGTTGCAACAGAAATCTAAAAAGAATCTGGCATTATGTTGGTTTTAAAACAAAATTAGTTTGTTCTAAAATCCTTTGAAAACACCATTAAAGACTTTGAAGTTCTTTATAATCGGAAACCTTAAGGGATACAATTGGAAGAGATCCAAATGTACATTTATAAACAGTGGTCGGAAAGCTTTCAAATCCTCTTCAGAGACTGAAAGGAACCAGAATAGAAGTGATATAAATAACTAAAGTATTCATAGTTTACTAGGATACATCTTCTTAAAATAATTGAGACTGAAGAATATGGAGAACTCTAAGGAATTGTAGTTCAATGACTAAAATATTTTCTAAATCAATTTTCAGGAACACTCTGAACTGAACTAAGTAAATTGCCTGTATGAGATTTGTTTCAGAATTAAGAGAACATTAAGAGATTAGAAATTAGAAACAAGGTTGACTCAGCCCTCCATCCTTTCTAAGGTAGGTAAATTGAGGACCCAGTTTGTGGGGGCAATAAGCTGACTTTGTATAAATATACAAAAGTATGAAGGCTATTGCTTAACACATTGTAAGCCGCCCTGAGTCTTCAGAGAAGGGCGGCATATAAATCAATTTTTTTAAAAAATTAAGAAATTAAGAGATTTGGTTCAGAATTGAGAACAGGATTAAAAACCTAAAAATTAAATTTTTATAGCTTGCCCTTTTTTTTATTTGTCTTTGCTTTCCCTAATAAAGACAGAATCTGAAAATGGTAACAGAGGCTACTCCCTCTTTTCACAGATGAGTGTGGAAATGTCTCAGCAATAATGACTACTCCATTCAACATGTTGACTCCAAAAATAAAAAGCATCAAGTGTGGCTTTTTCAGCATATGCTTTACTATGCCCATGTTTATTAATTAAGGCCAAGGAAAACCAGTGGGGCAGCACACTTACTACTGTGAATCTTATTTCATCATCCATTGATTGCAGGAAGGTTTCATGTCCTGTCATTCACTTCCCGTGCCCCAATTTTATTTTCCAAGTTCTTTTACAAGGCAAGCCTTTCCAGATTTAAGATTTAAAGTTGTTTTTGTATGCCACTTTTTTTTTCTCCACATCAAGAAAATAAATGTGCATTCAGGTGGAGAGAAGAATTAAAAGACAACCAAAAAGAAATCTGTTTGGTTTAGTCAAGGTCACTGGTTTCAGAAGGGTCAAGAAGTAACTAAGGAATCCAGTTCTTTCAAAATAAGATAATTTATTTTAAAGCAATTAAAATTACAAATCCCTCCAAAATCTTACAATAAGGCAGATACTTAGACTTTTTCCTTTCAGTTTTGTTTTTCTTGTTCTTGTATTTTATAAGTCATGGGGTTGCCTGCTTTTGAGTTCTAGAAATGTTTGGTACCTTAATTATTTCTGTTGCTGTGGTCATTCATGGCACATTTCAGAGTGGCTGTAGAACTACTGCTTGCACTTAACTATTTTTTTAGCAGTAACAGAGTTGGACAGGATCTTGGAGGTCATCTAGACCAACCCCCTGCTCACACAGAAGATCTATACTAGGGATTCATACCGCCAAACTGGCAATTTTTCTGATCGACAACCTCAGCTGCTGAGCCACCTAGCCAACTTGAATTTATCTATCTAAAATTGTAACACAGAACAGCTTGAGCTAGGTATTAAGCATCCTATTAACTTCCAATGTAAGTCCAGAAGCTTAAGGCCACCTTGCAGGCAAGAGATGGTTTCTAAATTGGATTTCTCAGTTCATTAAAGATGTAATAACTTCCTTAATACACATACCAGATTCAAAGAAACTACAGAAGAATGAAGGAGGTGGCAGGAGAGTACTTTTAACTCAGCAAAGATTTTTAAAGCTTTTATTTTTATAAATATGAAGAGGTTTCTCGACTACAACTCTGGCTTCTTTAAATCCCAGCAACACAAAAACTTAAATTGATATAAACCATCCACCCTATTATTATACTAAATTATTATGGAGGCAACTGAAAATCTCTATATAGTTCTGATTCTGTATCCTATGCACCCCCCCCTTTTGTTCTTATTTCGCTTTACTATGCAATTTAGGTTAGGTATTTTATGTAGACCATTATAAAAATAATACATTGATGATTCAGTGATGAGATAAAATAGCAGCTTTCAAAATTTAATAGAATACCATTCCTTCCCCTTCATGGAACATTAACTTGTGCTGGTGAAGGGGCGTCTGTACCTGTGTACAAAAAAGTACCTCATGATGAGCAAGTCATAGATAAGTCATAGATAAAAGAACAGACCTAACACGACCCATTAGAGAAGGCAACCATTAAAGCATTCAGTCAAGGTTATACTATTGCAAATTTCATACAAAAAAACAAAACAAAACAATGTCTAAAGTAAAAAAAAAAAAATCTTAAGACACTGAAAAAAATACAGTCCACTTTCTGCATCTCGTCAGTTTCTGGACTGATATAAGTCTTTGGTCTATAGCAACATAAAAAGCTTGACTCTTCAACAACAACCTGTTTTTATTACAGTGCACATGGTGAAAGTATAGGGAAAAACATGAGAAATTGAATAAATGTTGCAGCTTTAAACAAGCTAAACAAATATTGCTATATCTGTCGTCAATAGATTGTGCAAAGACTTCGAACTCATTTATTTGAATTTTAATCTGAACAGTGTGATATTAATTCTTCATCAACATAACATTCGATTTTAGAAAAACTGGGTTTGCTACATTTATTAGAGGATTGGGTAACTAATGCCATGTCTTTTGTTTCGAGACATTGTCACTACAATTAAATATGTACAATTAGGAAGGACTCCTAGTTCTGGTGGTTTTCTTGATAATTGGGATCTCTCCCTCCCTCCCTCCCTCCCTCTCCCTCTCCCTGTCCCTCTCCCTCTCCCTCTCTCTCTCTGTGTTCCTTCCTATGTTTCTTTCTTAATGTTCATTAAGTGACTGTGGGTTCCTCTATGTTTGATCATTTCCCTAGAAGGCGTCTCTTTTCCTTATACCCCAAGGTAATCCATACATTCCTTTACAATATACCATATACTGATATATTATTGCATATTGGTCCACAGTGAAACTTTTTTCAGATAATACCTTAATTTTTAATGTTAGTAAGATAACTATACATAGTTATTTCCAAACTGAACAAGGATGAACTACCTGTTTCATTTTCTTGATAGGTGTGAATGTTAGGATTTTATCAATTACATTTAGTTATAGATTGTAGTATACAGGTAATTCTTGTTTAACTACAGTAATTGGCACTGGAATTTCCATCCCACGGTGATGCAGTTGTAAAATGTAATGTCATGTTACTGTGCTGCTTAGCTATGGCAGTTCTAGCACTTCCAGTTGCTGGCATTAAGTGAATGCCATGCCACCATCAGTGGTGGGTTTCAAATTTTTTTACTTCCGGTTTTGTGGGTGTGGCTTGGAGGGCGTGGGAGGAGAAGGATGCTGTAAAATCTCCATTCCCTCCCCAATCCAGGGGAAGGATACTGCAAAATCCCCATTTCCTCCCAATCAGCTGGGACTTGGAAGGCAGAGACTAGATGGGGGCAGGGCCAGTCAGAATTTTTACTACCGGTTCTCTGAACTACTCAAAATTTCTGCCACCGGTTCTCCAGAACTGGTCAGAACTTGCTGAAACCCACCTCTGGCCACCATTAAGAGTGATATCAATATCACTTAGAATTATAGTCCACTCCAAAGTACTTTACAGCAGACTCTGGACACTGTCAGCATATTTCCCCCAACAATCGGGATCCTCATTTTACCGACTTTGGAAGCATGGAAGGCTGAGTCAACCATGAGCCCATCAGGATTGAACTCCTAGCTATGGGCGGAGTTTGTCTGCAATACTAAATTCCAATTATTGTGCCACCAGGGCTCTGTGATATCATGTGGTCATTAGTTGTGACCTCCTGTTGGCTTCTCCATTGAGATTGCTTGTCAGAACCAACAGTTAAGGATACAAATGATAATCATGTGACCACCAGATGTTTTATGTCATAATTGTGAACCAGTCACCAAGTGCTCAGATCATGATTATGTGATCAAGGACTCACTGCAGCAACCACAACTATACAAACCAGTAATAAATTTCATTTGTTCCATCATAACTTTGCATGGTTGCTAAATGAGTGGATGTTAATTAAGCACTACCATTCTTCTTCCCATAATATCACATCCACCTTTCAATCAATTAATCTAATCTATCACAAGTCATATAGTCAGGAAGACTAGCCTTATCCTACTTTCTCATAGTTTTAATTCACCAACATAGTTTTGTTGAATTCTTATTATTCTTTGACCTTGGTTGTTTTCCTACAGACATTTAATTATCAGGCTAGATAACCTCAACATTGCATGAGAAAGTGAAGTTTTCTGATTGTTTATACCCTGTAGCAACTTGCTCCACCAGTCTTGGTTAGAGTATAGTTTCTTCCTTATAGGTTACTTGACTAGGGTATTGCTTCCCCCGCCCCCCCAACTGCTTATCTATCTTAGTTGTTTGCTAAGGTAGATGTGCTTTGGGCTGTTTAAGTTTGCTTTCCAGACCTCTTCCCCTTTTGGTAGCCCTTCTCTGATTTCACTCCAATTTGTCAATAGCCTTTGTGAACTCTGGTGCCCAGACACAGTATTCCAAATGGAGTCTAATCAAGAAGAGGAGATATTGGAACATTGCCTTCTAGATTTTTTGCTCTTGTTAGTCTATCCTAAGGTAGCAATTGCCCTTTTAGCAAATTCTACAGGCCTTTGCAATTTTTTATTCATTTGCAGTGGAAGATTTAAAAATGATGCATCTATGTCAAATTATTTTGAAAGCAATATTATTGAAAAATGGGCTAGGTATGGGATGGATTGAGAGACTGTCTCTGAAGTGACATTTTCTGTCCATCAGGTCCCAGAAAAGAAAATTGTATGGTTCAATCCACTAAACATGGAACCCAGGAGGAAATCTTTTACTGTTACTGCACCCACCTTATAGAACATTATTCTCCTACCCCGAGGCCAGACTGGACCCCAATTTTGATGGCCTTCCAGAAGGGCCAGAAGATCTGGCTTTGCCTATGGCCTGAAGATCAGAGAGTGGCATGAACCCATAAATTGGCTGTACTGTTCTTGATTGCATTTTATGATTTTACTCGTTTTTTATTGTTCGTGTAGTTGTTTTATTCTGTGTTTTGACTATTATTTTTGTTTTAAATGTGAGCAGTCCAGTCACAAATATAAGATGGATGACTATATAAATTAAATAAATAAATAGAATAAATCCTCACCCTTCTATACCCTATCCCTATCATAAGCCTATTTGTGGGCTTATGAATCTTTCCTCAAAGAGTGCAGTCCAAAAATAGGAAGGGACAAAAGCAAGAAGCAAGCAAAAGTTAAAAGAAATAAAAACCAGGGAATAGACTATTTTGATCTTTTTATAATAAAAAAATAAAATTAAATATTATATACTTATTTATAATAAAATAATGTAGCCAGCTTTCTACAGTCAGACCAGTAATGGGTAGATTGCCCCTGGTTTGGATCAGTTCTATAGAACCGGTAGTAAAACATGAGGGAGGCTCCGCCCACTGATCCTGATGTCACCAGAAGAGATCCGCACATGCGCAGAAGTTTCTGCGCATGCGTGAGTAAAGCGAATGCACGAGCGCAATCCCGTTGCAAACCGGTAGTAAATGTAAGTAGAACCTACCTGAGTCAGATGTTTTTGCTTTCAGGTATTATGTCAGTCAGTTAACTTGTGGCTTATTTACACCATCAAGTAAAATAGTAATGATTCATGTCTATGAGTGTTGTTAAAATAAGCCTTAATATCTGAATGTGGCAGAAATAAGTGGTTCTGCTTTTGTTTTTGTCTTTTCCCTTAGTGACAATGTGTAAATATACAGTACTGTTACTCAAATACCGAGAACCAACATTAGCTTTGGATGCTGAGTCTGAATTCCAGCCATTTTTGATAGCTGGTAAAGGAGGAGGAGGAGAGAAGTCCCTAAAGTGAGGAAGTTAAGTACAAAGCTGTGATCTCAACTTTCTGATAGAAATAAGTTTCATTGGGATTCCTATATGTTTATTGGCATGAATAATATAAATGAAATTTAACACCAACATTTTTTGAACATCCAAATTATTAGTACTTTAACTCTCCATTCTGGATAAAAAAACCTCTTCTGTATCAATAGTCCTCTCCTCTCCTCTCCTCTCCTCTCCTCTCCTCTCCTCTCCTCTCCTCTCCTCTCCCCTTCCCCTTCCCCTTCCCCTTCCCACATTCCATTCCATTCTCCAGAATCCAACTTATATTTGTTGTCATTAATTATATTTATTGTTTTATTTTGTTAAATATATTTAAAGCAATCTTTCTCTTAGTGCTACTATAAAGCAATTTACATGAAAATCTTACCTAAATTCATTATCACAAAAAAGCAACTGGAAAAGATTGGCTGGACCAGAGCAAATAAACCTAGTTCTGTGGTCAAAAGAGGCTTTGAATTTGGATGTACCCAAGGATACTGACTCTCTTTTAAATGATTATGTGTATAAAATAAAATAGAACAAATTAGTCAGAGGAACTTTCTACCATTACAGCTTTGTAAACCTGTAAATATTCTCTTCCTGCAGGTTTTGGTTTTGGTTTTTCAAGGGTTTTTTCTTTATTTTTGGGTGGGTTTTTTTTTTTTTTTTGAAGGGAAGATGGATTAGGAGGTTTTGTTATTTTGAAACATAACTTTTTGGTGAGTACAGCTCCCATTTGAGTCTCTTCTTATTTTTTCATAATAATAACCCTGTATGGCTGCTGGGCTAAGAGAGTATGAATGCCCATAATCATGTCTATGGGAGAACTAAAACTTATGTTCTCCTTATATCTGGTCCAGCATGTTAATTATTATACCAACTGTCTCTCTAATAAATGCATACTTAACATTCTGAGATAAAAATGGGCAGGCTCCCACTAGTTTCTAATGGGAAAACTATGCTATTATTTTTATGCTATTATTATCATGCTATTAAGCCCTTATAAGCAGAAGAACACTGACACTAAAGGTAAAGGTAAAGGTTCCCCTTGCACATATGTGCTTGTCATTCCTGACTCTAGGGGCGGTGCTCATCTCCATTTCAAAGCTGAAGAGCCAGCCGAAGATGAGTCCGTGGTCATGTGGTCAGCATGACTAAATGCCAAAGGCATGTGGAACGCTGTTACCTTCCCACCAAAGGTGGTCCCTATTTTTCTACTTTCATTTTTTATGTTACTAGGTTGGCAGAAGCTGGGTCAAGTAACAGAAGCTCATCCCGTTATGTGGCACGAGGGATTCAAACCACTGAACTGCCAACCTTTCGATTGACAAGCTCAGCATCTTAGGCACTGAGCCACTGCATCTCTTTTACACTGACACTGACTTCCCCTAAATTCTGCTGAAGACATTATCTAGCCTGGTAACAAAATGTTCAGAAACCAACCCACAATCTAGATTAATGAACCTCCACCGTCATTATATACCCGAGCTACAAAAATTCACCACTATTCCAAACTATGCTATCACAGAATGGTATTTTCCATTGCTACCTATTGTCTTCCTTAGTTGTTGAATGAAAGGGTGTTTTGCAAATACATTTTGATTAAAGGCCACTAGACTCCCAGGATCAGAGTTTGGATAATCAATACTTTTATACAAAGGAACAGTAGTTATTAGATATCCCTCTCGAAATAGATTTTTAAAAATATATTGGGGGGGGGGAAGGTTGACAATTTAGATGTGCACAAGAAATTAAAGCTGTTGGTTACAAGTTGTAAACTCTGATTATGTCTGATTCTAATATTTTGAATACTGAAATCCTAACAAAATGTAAGAAAAGTTTTGTCCATATTTTTAATCCTTTTATTGTCATTAAGTATGATGTTATATATATATATATATATTTAAATGTAACAAGGTCTCAGTTAAATATAGGACATTTTAAAGAGAAAAATAAAAACAAAGTGATGATCAGCCTAAAAATGGATGTCCTGGACCAGCTTTAAGTGAGCTTTAAAAATAATTTGCATTATAAACAGCCTTGCAATGCTTCTTCAGCCCACATCTTACATGAGTTCAGAAGGCTGCTTTCTTGCAAATATGCTTATCCAAATGGATTAGATACACCATATATATTGCAACAACAGTCAAACCCACATCAAAGGCTTTTTTCTCTCTTGTGCTGGGGAATTTGGAATTAATGAGCCTCACTGTATATAATGAGCATGCAAAAAACAAAAAACAAAAAAAAACTCACATCAAGAGTAAATATATATGTTTTCTTCACTACAGTCCATTAAACATGCAGTTCTTGTGTCATTAATTTGCTCCTTAAGACAAGATCTGAAACAATAGTCTTTTAAAACCATTAAGACACAGCTGGTAAATGTGTTGTACACATCTGTTTGATATGTTTGAGGTTAGCACCCCATTCTCAAGGTACCTGAAGTAAATGCACTTATTTGATAATGAAGTCATCACTCCATATACTAAAAAATAATAATTGTGCTCTCTGACAAAGCACAATCTATTCCCAAATATATCAAAATCATTTCACATAACTTTATGTAAGAATTATTTCATATATATATATATATACATACATACATACATACACATACACACACATACATACATACATACGTACATACATACAGGTCTTTGGTTATTCGTGTCTTCTCCCGCATAAAATTGGACACTTCCAGCGAAAACCTCAGAAATATATATATAGCTATTGCATTCTATTTTTACATTGGATTCCTTGGATAGATATTTTTTTTATTTTAAACTGATATGTGTATATTATAACAATAGAATATGGGAAAAGTTTACTTTTTATTAATTTTTTAAATACACGATTTAAAAACATTAGACTTGATGCAACTTGTCTGGTACATACTTTTCTAACACTTTTTCTTTCATGTATATTACAATATAACATCATGCATATTCCATACATACTTTTTGTACATTCAATCACACTTCAGTTACATAAATATTCCCTTCGTATCTATCCAAATCCAATTTATTCCTATCTAATATTTCGTATATTATTTTATTTATTTTTCTCCCCTTTTCTTCATTCTGTTTCTAATTCTCTATCCCTACATTTACTTTTACTTTTGTTATCCTTTTTGCTCCACACAGCTCCTATTGTTGTCATAAGAAAGTTGAGTTATTTTTGTAATTCAGATTATTCTTGATTTACAACCACAGTTGGACCAGAACTGCTTTTAAGTCAAGTTGGAACCGACTTCATGACAATTTTTTACCACAGTTGTTAAACAAATCTAGCTTCCCCAATAAGCTCCTTTTTTTGCTGGAAATCAGCAAAACAGGTGGAAAATTGTGGTCATGTGACCACAGGATGGTGCAGCTGATGTAAATACAAGATGGTTGCAAGTGCCTGAACAGTAATTGTATAACCACAAAAGTGATGCAATGTCTGTGCGCATACAGGTCATAAGTTACTTTTTCCAAGGTTGTTGTAACTTTGAATTGTCATTAAATGAATGGTCATAAGTCAAAGGCTAGCTGAATTATTTTTAGGAGATAAAGAGAAGACAACAATTTGGATAAACTCAAATTCCTTTCTTGTTTTCTTGGTTGAAATTTCTCCTCAAAGATGTTTTACTCAGCAAACATAGGTTTTATAGAACTTATACACTTTTACATTTATGCTTTTCTTTTCCTTTGATGCTTTTAAATTATTTATAGACAATTCAATAAAATATCAGCCTTTTCCCTTAACTAGATAAATATTATGTGTTGTGTAAGCCAGGGTATCCAGTTTCTTATACTGTTGTTGTGAAATTTGGATTCTGCATTTCTCTATTTAGGAAAGGTTATGAACTGCTGAAAATCTTTAGAAAGGTTATGAACTAGCCCAGCACTGCCCAAACAAAAAGTCACTCAAAATCAAAATGAGATCCTGCTTGTCACAAATTAAATAATCTATGGATTTCTTGATCCTCAAGTACCCACAGCGCTCTGATTTAACATATACATTGATTCTTGTGTTGGGCTCCTAAGTAACACCTAAGTAAATCTTGTTGTTGCTGGTGATGTAAGGGAAGAGCTATGAGTTGTAATTAATCAGGCTACCTTAAAGCCTGTTTCAGGAGGTATTTCCAAGTATTATATCAAGGTTTGATATTCCGAGAAATTCCCTTTATATTTTGGATTTAGCAACAGAGACTTTCTTTAAGCAAAGATTCTACCGACTTTTGATTGTAAGATGATGAGACAGATTCCCACCATACTTTTAAAACTATTGTCACATCTGACACATAAGAGCAGTAGTTCCTCTTAATTATTTTCACCCTGAGCTTTCATTCAATCAGTTTCATTCAGTTTACGTGTATTATAAGCGGAGACTGATGAGATCATATACACATACTTATGAACATACAGACAAACCCCAACAACCATTTTATATCATGAAGCAACACTTTAATGAAAAAGATTACAGATGGCATTCTTATCTATGGGCCAAATCAGATTTAAAGAAGTTTTTTTTTTTAATTAATCCATCAAGTCCTCCAATAGCTTGTTTATGCCTTTGTAAATTACTTACTCAATTGTGTGTTCTATATATTTTTGTTCCTTTGTAAATTACTTATTTACTTTGTAAATTACTATACATTATGTATGTATAGAATAACAAATCTAATGACAACTTCAAACATATTACTATAATCAAACTCTTTATAGTGTATTTTGACCTATTCATCTAATAATAATAGTCTCTTCTGTACAGACCTGAAGAATAAAGGAGCTGTCCCTTCCTTTGGCCATGTAATCTAAAGCTAGATTAGTAGTAGTGACTCTGAACAGAAGTGGGTAAGTGAGCATTCTACCTTCAAACAATTAACTGATAGTCATTGTAGCATATCAACAATGTCAAGGCTTAGGGACTATATTAAAAGTGTAAACTACATTACCATGCTTTATCTCAAGCTTCAAGAATCCCTTTGATTTCCTTTTATTACTTTGAAGAAATGAGCATTTCAATTCCACCTTAAGGGAAATAAAAATCCATTTTTGTCCTGACAGATGATTTCCAGGTTCAACTTGTAAAATTCTAAGGTAAGATATTATTATTTTTTTTCTAGATAATCATTCTTGATGAAAAAGAGAATGTTTGCAAAAGAGATGCACTGCTAAGGACATAGTCTGCAAAAACCAGCTGCCATTTCAGATGTCTTCACAGTATATCCATATGCATTCTGAATTAAATATGTTTTGGTATTTACTCTGGCAAACAATATGCTAACAGTGGTTTGACAATAAAAATATAATATGCTTTGGATCCTTGTCTCCAGGCTTACATCTCTTGTTATTAAGATAACATATTGGATTTAGCCAGGAGTTTCTATATCTCTTTATCATCTTCAACAAACTCACGACCATGAAATTTCTATCACTAGGGGAAAATATCTACTTCCTCTTTTTTTTACAACCAAACACACTATAAATTTTTAAAATAGTGTTAGTGCAGTGAACTGACATAATAACCTCATTTCACTTGCTACGTTTTATTCACAGATTTTTGTCCCCCTCTGTATTTGTATTTGCAGTGAGATAAATGATTCTATTTTATGTCTTTTTAAGCATATATCTGACCTTACCTCTTGGACAAAAATGCTTGAAGTAGCATTGCACAAACTCACCCCAGTCTAGCAGTAATAATGACATAATTGTAATATGTTAATAGCAGTAATGATGATAGGCTTATATTATGTAAATACCAATAATGATGATAGATTTGTATTATGTAAATAGCATTATCCACATAAATGGCACTTAGTGTCATATTTGTTAAAAAAGTCTTCCCTAAAAATCCTATATTTTAAAATTTAACCACAATATAGATAATAGAAGAGAAGAGAAAGGTGCTGGTAATAAGGATAAGGATAATGTTATGCTTAAAACGTAAGATATTTTTTGTAACTTAACGGGTGTATTTTGAATGGCGCTTCAGCAAATCGGGTTGAACCAAATCTTGAATTTAGTCATTTTTAATTTAATTACTGATAAAGGGAAAGAGAAAACTCAGAGGAGTAAAATAACATTTCATTTTGGAACCATTTTAATAAATGAATATGTGGATTTTTAAAAAATGAATAAATGAAGGATGAACTTGATCCCCATGTGTGGACAGTCAGAAACACTGAAATGCTAAAGCAAAAAAAAAAATTATCTGGAAAACAGTTTCACACATAATCTAAATATAAAAACATATGGTTCAGGGTGGGTTCTAATTTTTTTACGACCGGTTCTGTGGGCATGGCTTATTTTGTGGGCGTGGCTTGATGGGGGTAATGTTACTGGGTGGGTGTGGCCATCCTTTTTTTTTTACTTTTAAAAGCATTTTTTCTACAACCTTAAGAGGTTGCAGAAAAAAAATGCTTTTAGAAGCCTCTGACGATCAGGCAACTCAGCTGAAATTGCCAGAGGCTTTTAAAGGCATTTTTTCCCCTACAACCTCTTTGGCTGAAGAGGTTGTAGAAAAAATGTTTTTAAAAGCCTCTGACGATCCCAGTTGAGCCACACAATCATCAAGAGGCTTTTTTTCCCTTTTAAAAGCATTTTTTTTTCAGCCAAAGAGGTTGTAGAAAAAAATGCTTTTAAAAGTAAAAAAAAAAAAGCCTCTGATGAGGTGGGTGGGGTAAGCGAGCGGCTGGGGACCAGTTCGGGGGCATGGCCAGCCAATGTTATTATCGGTTCTCCGAACTACTAGAAATTTTTACTACCAGTTCTTACGAACCGGTGCGAACAAGGAGCAACCCACCATTGATACGGTTGTTGTTGTAAAGAAAATAAGAAGAGAAAGGTGCATTAGATATGTTTGCTGCCATGAGTTATCTGTACAGATGATAAGGATATTAAATAAATTATAAATAAACAAATGGCAAACATATACTATATATATAATATAACAAATAACAAGCAGGCAAACTCCCTGGTAGCCAACGATGCTTCTCCATCAACAAATGACATACAGGATTATGATGGTCTCTGGGAGTAAATTTATGATGGGATTTTAGTAAGAGTTCTAATTCATCTTCCTGCTTTGGAATATAATGGGATGATCTTACAATATGGCTAAACACATACATTGACCAGGACTATGGTTATTGTTCTCCGAAGAAATTTCTCATAAATTGGATTCTGGTTTTGATTATATTACTATTATTATAAATGTTGAGTCATTGGAAATGAGGTATAGAAATGATTGCATAAATAAATATTTCTCCTCTTCCTATCACAAGAAAAAAAGCTAGATGTTTGAAACTTTTCTCTTTCCCCATTCCATCATTGTGGAACTCTTTCTCCTTCTGAAAATAAGGGAAGCAAACAGAGCAGGTGGGACAGATTTGTGAAGGCAGATCTCCTTTGAGTTGAATTTGATTCCCAAGTACATCCATGTACTTTTCTTGGCACAGTCTGGATGTAGTTTGATCTTACCTTCTGCTGGATTTTTTTTCCTTTTCTAATCTACACTGGCATTTGCTGATCTCATATCTCAAGTACTAATAGACGAGTTAGTACTAGCCAGATCTAACCCACTTCACTTCTGAGCCTTGACATAGCCAAACAGATGCTGATGGCTATGTTTTCTCAAACTTGCAAAATACTTCCAATTTTTGTTAAGAATTGTGGGCTTAATCTAGTGTAAGTGTAAGTGTAAAAGAGTGTAAGTTGAACTATATATAATTAATGCAATGAATGGATTTGACTCTGTTAGCCAGAAACTCAAACATATCAAATAATATATGAAAAATCATGTCTGGTTTAGTCCAATTTGTCCCAAGTTGATAATTATAAAGTGCCACTACAGTGAAGATTATTTTTTTTTATTATTATTAAGAAATATTTGGTACTAGAATATAAATGTTTAGAACTATCAGAATTTTTTTTCCTGATTCCAAATAAAAATATTTTATTGATTGCTAACTAAAGGATGATTTGATATTAAGTTTTTGAAATCCTCACAGATAAAATGCTCCTGACTGACACAGTAAAGTGCTTGGTGGGCCATAATTCATTATTTCACTTGATCCTGGTTACCTGAATGAACATTATCAGTGATACGTCTTAGCTTGGAATTTTAGATTAGAAATGTATTACCATATTTTATATAGTATATAAGTGGGGTTTATCTAAAGGGTCAAGGAGGGAGACAAACACCCAACCACACATCCTCCCTAGCAGCTAACAGACAAATAAGCAGGAAACAGGAAATATCAAAAAGCTAACAGTTCAACCTTGAGGTACATATATTCTCAATTATTGTTTATTCATGTGTGGCAGAGTCTTATGAATCCATCTGGGGAATGACATATGCAAGGCATCTTAGCTAGCAGTAGCCTTTGCCAGGAAGGCATGAACTCTAGCCTGAGTAAATTAAAGAGGAAGACACTAAAACTGTTGTTGCTCTTTGTGTTATCTGTAGCTTCCAACCCTTTTGAACAAAAGCAAATTCTCAGATTACCCTACTTCGACCTGTCATACTGTTAGAAGATAACCAATGTTTATATTTTTCAGTAAAATGTTCCTAAGCCTCTAGAGCAAGTGCTGAGATTTTTAAAATGTAAGATAAGGAATTAATTATTCAAAGTATTTTTAATACTTCCTAAATGTAAGATCCAGAAACTAAAGAGGATTGGGTATTTGGAAGGATAATTATGGAAACTGCTGCATGATGTTCTTTTAATTTGGCTCAGTATACAGTCAATGTTTGCTTCATGTGCTTTTTTTTATTTCAACAGAAATTAATTAAACTAAGAGGCATTCTTTGCATAATTAGTTGTGAGTTAAACTATGAGCACTGAATGCTGTGTTTCATGCTATCAATTTTATTTAGAAATGACCTACACAATATTATCCATACAATCTTCACTGTATGAAAAAAACAGTTTTAAACCTTAAAGATGTTGCAAACTACCTAATTTGAAGTACAACATTTTCATCCTCTGCTCACTATGATATCATCTTGAAGATGATCACAAGTCCAGAGAAGTATATTTTTTGCTTAATTTATGTAATTATCTTTATCATATACTATACTCAAATCTATCCCATTCAGCAGATTTTTTGGGAGGCTAGATGGATGTTGTGGGAAAAGGAGAAAGTGGTTTGTAGCAAGTCAGTTGAATTACCAGAAATCCTATAGAGTAGATCCAGACACGGCTAACTGAAAGTTGACTTCTTTCAGAATTTGCATTGTGGTTAAAAGATAATATCTTGGGATCCAAAGAGTAGTGGGTTGCCCCCGGTTCGCACCGGTTCTATAGAACTGGAAGTAAAACTGGCGGGAGGCTCTGCCCACTGATCCTGACATCATCAGAACGCTTCTGCACATGCGTACGGCCCCATTGCAAACCAGTAGTAAAGATAAGTAGAACCCACCCCTGGATCCAAACCATTTACAAGTTATGTAAAAAGCAAAGAAAGAAGTAAAAAAAAAAAGGTGCATTAAATAAAATTTAAAAGTAAATGTTTCAAACCAAATCGTCTGTATCAGCATTTCGTTAAAATGTTCTTCACTGAAACATTCTTGGAGAACTAGATTTCTTGATTTTGTTCATGCTCCATTTTCATTTAAAAACCAATTCATTTCTCTTTTTAGATTCAATTACTACCGCATGGAATGCAACTTTTATTAATTATGTATCTACTGCTAGTTTTTAATATAAAATGCTAATATTTTATGTAATATCACATATAATATTTGATAATATAGTGCATTTTTAAATGCTATCATCTGGGTTACCTCACCCAGGCTCTGATTCTTAGACTGATTCAATCTGGGTTTTTTTTGTTGTTGTTGTTGTTGTTATTCCTATACCATAAAGGCAGATGTAGTCTTTGGGTACTTAAGGCTCCTATTTGGCTCCTCAATGACTAATCCACACTGCCCTAGGGGAAAATGGAAGGTAGAGTCCCCTACCCCAAGTTCAAAGCAATTATCAAAGGAGTGGAAAGCTCAGTTTCCACTCCTAGTCTTTACGTTTCGGCATAGAAAGTGTTTGTGTGGCGGTGGATACTTTGAACAAGGTCAACTGTTGGACAAATGACTTCAGAGAGATATTGTATATCCATCTGCTAAGATTTGGAGCTTGAAGTTTCAAATAAATGAGTCCTGTGCCTTCTAGTCTCAAAATGAACTGTGAGTGCTGTACTGTTCGTTGTTATGCAAATAGTGCTTTATTACATTTTCCTTATTTTTAATTCCCTTTACCAAATATAATAATTTATTTATCAACTCCCTCTCTGCATTCCTTGTCTTTTCCGGTTTGGATAGAAGCATAAAGAGAGGGAAATAGGGCTTATTTTATTTATTTATCCCTTGTTTGCTATAATGCTGTGCTAATTACACAGAGCTATGGGGAATACTACACTTTTCCAAATACTTTCTTTAGACGATACACTGAAGAAAGATATACAATAGAAAGGTCTTGGAAAAGAGGGTATTCCACTCACAATTCTTTAGATTTCAGCTATGGTATTTAAGAATTGATGGGACATGGTGGCTAGTGGCTAAGATGCTGAGCTTGTCAATCGAAAGGTTGGCAATTCAGCGGTTCGAATCCCTAGAGCCGCGTAATGGGGTGAGCTCCCATTACTTGTCCCAGTTTCTGCCAACCTAGCAGTTCGAAAGCACATAAAAAAATGCAACTAGAAAAATAGGGACCACTTTGGTGGGAAGGTAACAGCATTCCGTGCACCTTTGGCATTTAGTCATGCTGGCCACATGACCATGGAGACATCTTCGGACAGTGCTGGCTCTTTGGCTTTGTAACGGAGATGAGCACCACCCCCTAGAGTTGGAAATAACTAGCACATATGTGTGAGGAGGACCTTTACCTTTACTTTTACCTTATTTAAGAATATTTCCAATTGAACTTAACAGGTATAACAAACCTGTTTAACCTGATTGGTTAAAAAAAAACTTTTGTCTTTTTAAAAATAAATATGTTTATCATAGTCATTTACAATAAACATTTATGGTATACTGTTACAAGGCTTTGGTTATCTCCTAAAATTAGTTTCACACAGCACCAAGCTAATGGACATCAGGATGACAGAATCCAAGATACAATTCTGCCAAGTATCTGACAAAGATTTAAAATGTATGCTGGCTACATTTCTTAAATCAGTAGTACATCCAACCACAACTGATACGATAAATCTTATATTACATCCTTTTAAAGCTATCTTATGAAACACATGTGCATGTTATACATTGGAACCAAGAGCTAATAGCCCCTTAATTTGCTCTGTGGTGGTACTGGTGGTAATGGTTTTGACAGCACTTAGAAAAGAAAACCTTTCTTTTTCTGCATTAGATATTCCAATAAGGATCATTCTCCTCCTTCTCCTTTATAAGCTTTTAACTTGTAAAAATAAATAGGAAGGCATTTCCATCTCCTGCATATTAACAGTAATGTATACAGTGGTGGGATTCAGCCGGTTCGCACCGGTTCGGCGGAACCAGTAGCTAACCACGCCCGGCTACACCCCTTGCCCCTTCCAGCCAGTCACCTCGGATGAGGCTGATATGTAACGCCTTCTCTCTTGCTGCACAGCCCTCCCAATCAGCAGAGGCTCCCTAAATGAGAAAGCTGGCCGGGGTCAGTCCTAACTTTGCTATCCATCACAGCTAGGAATCTCAAATAAAGCTGAGAATGAATGCTTGTGTTGCAGCCAATCTGGGAGCTAGCTAGGCAGGTGGCCTGCAAACTCCGTGGTCTTCTGAGGAGCCTGGCTGAAGTTTCACTCACTGAGACACTAGGACTCCTGATGACAGGATGGGGTCCTTTGGGGACTTAGTTTGTCTACCTAGTAGCTTCAGCCCCACCCTCCGCCTCAGCAAGTGGTACGCAAAAGTTTGCTCAGGCTCCTCGAGAAGCAGAGTTGGCAGGAGACCGATTTAGGGACTGGTTGTTGCACAAACATTCATCCTGGGCATTGAGATTCCTAGATGCAATGGGCAGCAAAGCTAGGTTTGTCCCTCTGATCCAGCAGCTGGAAAAGGGGGCAAAGAGAAACAGTCCCATTGCCAAGGTATGCGTGGGTCGGAGTGGGGAAGAAATACAAACTTCAGCCGCCTGGTGTGGTGCGGGGCTTTGGCAAAGTTTGGAGGGAAGGGCTCTGGCTTGCTTGTGCTCTCTCCCTTCCCAGTCTAGGTTGATGCAGGTAGAAGCTCACATTACCCTTTCCAAGCTGCTGTCAGTAAAGCTGGGTGCTGATGAGGGCTGGCTTTTTGCTTAGCTTTGTTTGGCTGTCGGGGGGGGGGGAATGGATGGGGGCCTGGAGAGGAAGCCATGCCCCCCCCCGACAGCTGGACAAAGCTACGCAAAAAGCCAGCTCTCAGCGGCACCCAGCTTCTCTGACATCAGGCTTGCAAAAGGTATTGTGGCTCTGCCTGCAATCAAGCTAGAGTGAGGAGGGGGAACATGAGCGAGCACTGAGAAGATTGCAGGAGGAGGGATTTCAGGCAAAGGGTGAGTGACGGCATCTGCAGCATGCTGTAGCACATGCACTTTCCCTCAGCTCCCTTCTTTCGGAGGGCTCCGATCGGCTTCCCCGCCTCTCCTCTCACCCCATTAGCCAGCCTACCAGCAGGAGGTGAATTGGTGGGCTTTATTGTGTTCCAGGCATTTCCCACCCGAACAGCATACCACATTTGCAATGGGGGGAGGTGTTTGGGGAAGGCAGCGGGGGAATGGGGGGTGGCAGAGGAGCCACTCTCAAGCCATTGGTTTTTGCGGGGTGGAGAGTCTCTGGAGAGTCTCCCACTAGTTATGCAGGCAGAGGCATGCTTCCCATTTTGGTAGCCCCCCATAGGGAAAATATTTTTTTTTAAAAAAACCCACGGCTCGAGCTGGGCTGCCAGCTAGTGGCAGAACTTCCATGTCCTGGATGGACCCACCCATGTCACCCATAGCGCATATCCGCCGGCAGCAGATGGTTTGTACAAAATGAGATGCTTTGCCTCCCCTGGACAATAAAGCTGTATCTCTCATTAGTGCTGAGAATCTGAGGAGAAGGCATGGCGTGCCTGCCAAAAAGTCTTTCTGACAACCTCACCTGTAGCAGAGATGAGAATGTCAACTGTCTCTAGCCCCTAATTCTCCTTAAGCATTGCCAAATGAGGAACAGCACTGGCAGACTTTCTAAGCCTAAAGCAGAGAGGGAAGGAGGGTGGAAGAGAGATATCCAATCTAACCTTTGTGTGTGTGTGTGTGTGTGTGTCTGAGGGAGAGGGAAAGGGAAAGGGAGAGAGATGTGGCTTCTTGAGGGTGCATTTTGGAGAAGTGTCAAGAGAAATGCTAAAACAGCAATCAGTTTGGGATTAAATTCCAAATGAAATTGGAAATGTCTAGAGGAAACTCTTTAACTCATTAGTCCACAGGGATCAAAAGAGATAGGGTCCCAGTGAGTGTCTTAGCCAGTGGTGGGTTCTAACAGTACTACCACAGGTTCACTTTGTGCACATGCTTTCTGCGCAATCTCCCCAAAGTGGGGAGAACCGGTAGCAACCCACCACTGATCTTAGCTGTTTAGTTTAGGAATAACAGAATAACAGAGTTTAAAGGGACTTTGGAGGTCTTCTAGTCCAGGGCCCCCCAAACTTGGCAGCTTTAAGACTTGTGGACTTCAACTCCTAGAATTCTTAGCTGGCTAGAGAATTCTGGGAGTTGAAGTCCACGAGTCTTAAAGCTGCCAAGTTTGAAGACCTCTGTTCTAGTCCAACCCCCTGTTCAGGCAAGAAACCTGAGGATGCCAAATCTGAGTGGAGGGCCTGGGAAAGGTGTCTGAATGATACTTAGAAGGGACCTTGGAGGGGACCCTATACCATTTCAGAGAAATTACTGTCCAGTTTCTCCCTGAAAACCTCCAGCATTGGAGCGCCCAGAACTTCTGAAGACAAGCAGTTCCATTGGTTAATTGTTCTCGCTGTCAGGAAATTTCTCCTTAGTTTTAGGTTGCTTCTCTCTTTGTTCAGTTTCCATCCATTGCTTCTTTTTTTGCCTTCTGCTGCTTTGGAAAATACATTGCCCCTCCTTCTTTGTGGCAGCCCCTTAAAAGCCTGTTGCCTATCACACTCTTGGGCAAAGCATGTGAGCCATTTCCTCCTTTCAGTGGTCCATGATGTAGTGAACCAGTGGTTCACTACATCTATAGTATGTAGTTGCAGATAATAAAGTCGAAAAAAGTGAACAACGTTTTATAGAACTATCGAGATGTTGAGGCGGAGGGTGACAAGGAGTGGCTTGGAGGGGAGGGGCTGGGCAAAGTGCCCCTTGACATGATTGATGTCGAGTTGGCCATGCCCACCCAGTCACATGACCATCCAGCCACACCCACCCAGCCACACCCACCAAGCCACGCCCACAGAACTGGTTGTTAAAAAATTGTTGTTGTACCCAGGAACAAAATCAGACCATCTTTAACAGACAAAACATAAGGGAATAACATCACCACACATTATTATAGTTATCTATAGTTAACTGATTGCATGTATCTTCATGCAATCAAATATTTAGAAAACATTCACCTAATTTACCAAGGGGAATACTGAAAAAGGGTTGAGTGTATCAAGACTGAATCCATCTCTAAGAGCCTTTCTCCCCACTGAATGTAAACACAAAGGACTTTTAGACTAATTCTATCCTTGGCTTCCCTGATGACAACTGAATGCTAACTTAAACACACCCAAACTGACACATCACAGACATTTGGATGCCAGAATCATATTGCAAGTTCAAAGGTCTCTAGCATGGATCTGCAGGCCCTCCAGGACGCCTGACAGTTATTGGAGTTCTTTTCTTTGCCCAAAATAATGCCTTAAAATAAATGCATTATTTTACTTAATGAACTTTAGAGAGGTTGGAGGACAAGTGGAATTAGGATATATGATACGTTAAGCTTATTTCTTGATCCTTATCTAGCTATTCTAATTAAAAAGCAAACCAAAAGACGTACGTTCTGACTTCACTTTTGAAATAAAGACTATTAAATGTTTATACACATTTTGTCTTCCATGAGAAAAAAAGACAAATTTTTTAGTCCATTAATTTTAACAAGCATGGTAAACTTTTTCCCTCATCACATAGTTATCAGTGGACTGCTTTCATAAAAGAAAATCAGTTTTCAGAGTGCTTTAAGATATGTATTTTGTGCTGACAGTAATGGTTGGAAGGAAACAAACAAACAAACAAAAATCATATTTATCCAGTGTCAGTTTTCAATTATTGTAGCTATTTTTTTTAAAAAAAGCATACAGGATTATCTGTTTCCTAGGACATCATCCTACAGTATTTTACAATAGTGTAATAATTTTTACATTTATGCCATGATAATCATGCACTTTTAGTAGTAAATAAAAATCTAAAACATTATGGTATAAAATAAAGCATCCATGGTGCATAGATTAAATCAAAATTAAATATAGAAGCAATCTAAAAATGAGATAGGAGAAAGAAAGATGGTACAACCTTAACTAAATATTTTTTTTGAAAAAAAGTTAAAATATTCCTCCTTAAAGAAGTCTTGAGATATTTACATGTGAAATAAACAGCCTTTTCAAAGTTTTAGAACAGCTTGATTATTCTCAGAAAACTTTGCCTTCTGAGAGCATTTTCTCCATTTAAAAAAAAGCCGAAATACATGAGTATTTGGATAATCTACCATGGAAATCAAATTTACCTTTCATTTTCTCCCCCAAATCCCTTTAAATATGTTGACATTTTTGTGATTCTCTTCCATTGGTGTTAGAGGAATAAAACCATTTGGTCAGATTAGATTAATGTTGTACTGTCTTTAAGCAAATACCCTTGCCAGTTCAAGTGAGAAACTCACCTTAAATATCAAATCCTTTTTCCCATAGCGAAGCTCCTTCAGTTGGGCTTGAATCTTTTTTGACTGTAAGCAGAGGATAATGTATTAATCTTTTAAGTAATGTAATGCTGCTTCATTTACAGAGTTTTAAATACAAAGTTCAGGCAATAGGAAAAGGTATTCTGAGATTTTGCATAGGGGAGGGAACTGCTGAATTATTACACTTTTGGGGTACACATATGTTCTGATCTAGGCTTCCCCAGCAGCACGAAGCCAAGTCCTCATACCGATAAACTCCTTTTATTTAATTTATACTGAATTCCTCTCCAGCAAAGTATTTCCTCTCCCACAGTCTTTCAAGATAGCTCACAATAACCAAACTTTATCAGGCTTGAGAGTGGCCAGGCTGATATCTTTCAGACGCCCGCAATACTTGGCAAGAATGCAATAATGAACTAATTGTCACCTGCAAACTCCACTCTCCTTTTATTGTTTATTGTTTATTTATTGGTTCGATTTATATGCCGCCCTTCTCCGGAGACTCAGGGTGGCTTACAATACGTTAAGCAATAGCCTTCATACTTTTGTATATACCTGCTTAGTAGGGCTTTTGGGGCCTCCCCAAGTGATGCTCTTTTTTATACAAAGTCAGTTTATTGCCCTCACAAACCGGGTGTTCATTTTACCTACCTCGGAAGGCTGAGTCAACCTTGATTCTGGTGAGATTTGAACTCACAGTAATTGCAGGCAGCTGGCAGCTAATTGCTAATTAATAGCACTTTAGTCCACTGTACCACCACGGCTCTTTTTTTCCCCCCTCCTCTTTTATTCATTCTGGGATGGGCCATTCATCGTCCACCTGTGGCCTTATTCCCAAGTTGACCCTTGTTCTTTAGTTGTTCCCTTCATCTGGCAATTCTGATCATGCACACACTGGGAACAGGCTCCAGCTGTTTGTCTGCCTCACTGATGTCTGACTTCAAAGGCAGTTGATAACTGGCATACAGCCCTGGCCCTCTCTCTGCCTCTGATGCAGAGCCCTCATCAGAGCCTTTCCCAGATTCCAGGATGGCCCATGTTCCTCCGCAACCCACTCACTGTCTGAATCTGCTGCCAGATCCACTGGCCATTGGCGGCCACAACAACACACACATATACCCACACCCACAGAAAACACATAAAGTTCAGGACAGAAAATAATCCCAGTATCCCACAGACATAATAAATGACTAGAAACTAATATTTGGGTTAGAACATAAGTCATACATGGGAAGGGAAGCTCGTACAAAGAGGCTCTCCCTTTCTTGCCTGTACCCTTCATCTCCTGGAGGTAACTAAAAGGATCTTATTCAAGGAACTAGTAGCTGGATTTGTTTTCATCAGGATAAGATTTGTGAAGCACAGAAAGTCATTCAGTCCAGGCCATAAGAAGAACTTCCACACTTCGTTGAGTCAGGCTACCACATTTTAAAACAATGAAGTAATGCACACTGCTATTTCCAGAGAGCAGCCAGATATCATTAAATCAAAGTTAAAAGAAACAAAATGTGCTAATGTTGCTGAGTGAGGAAGATCAATTGTCAAAAAAACATACATACAAAAAAAAAAAAAAAAAGGACTTTCCCCAATTTTGGAACAAAACCCCAAACTCAATTAAACAAAACTAAACTCAAAATTGTTCACTTACTAATGGACAAAATCTTGAAGCAATTCTCCCAAAAAAAAAAAAAAAAAAAGAGCTTAAAAATATTTTACTGTCTTTACTTCTTTGTTACCTACATTTAATAGCAAATAAATGAGGCAATGGAATATCAAATGCCAATGAGGGAAGTGTCTTTATGGATCAAGCCTCATTAGTGAAATAATTTCAATACAACAGAACTCAACCAGGTTTATAAAGTGCCGTTGTTAACCCTATCTAAACTAAGATAGGGTATGACCCTAAATCAGTTTTATGAACATTGCTATTCACTGACCTTGGAACCCCATTAACTTTTTTTTTTTTTTTTTTGCTTCCTAGTTTTCAGTGACTGTTCTCCCTTCCTTATTTATCCAAATGATCCAAATTTAGGGAACTTCCCAGTCCTTCATCATGTGTTCCTGTTTTATGAATTTTACAAAATGTTGTTTACAAATTGGATGGCCGATCTAAAATCCAAGGCTTGAACTAAATAAGGAGTGAAAAAAGCTAAGTAATAAAAAAGTATTAAAATCATTCTTAAGCAGATACAAGAAACATTGAAAGCTTTTTCAACTCACTATGTTCCAAGCAGATATTGATGGGTAATTATAGCAAGCCAATTTGGTGTAGTGGTTAGAGGTGGTGGGTAATCAAGAATTCTAATACTGCTTAAAATTTTATTAAGTCAGGAAGAGTAGTTGCATACAAAGATTTTTTAAATGAAAGAGGACAATTGAAATCCAGGAATAAATTGAAAGAAGAAGGAATCAAACTCAAATAGTGGCATACGTCCAAGTACAATAAAAATACATGAAAGACAAGAAAGAATGTAGCATAAAAATAGAGCTAACAGATTTAGATAAAATTTTATTAAGAACAGAGGAGAAGGCAATAAGGAAAATACAGTAGTACTTGTTGGAACAGGACATGTTAGAAGAACAAGTAAAAGAATAAGAGTCTTGGTGGTGCATCAGACTAAAGTGCTGTTAAGTAGCACTTAGCTGCCAGTTGCATGCAATTACTGTGAGTTCAAATCTCACCAGGCTCAAGGTTGACTCAGCCTTCCATCCTTCTGAGGTAGGTAAAATGAGGACCTGGATTGTAGGGGCAATAAGCTGACTTTGTATACAAAAGAACACCGCTTGGGGGGGGGGGAGCTCTACTAAGCAGGTATATACAAAAGTATGACAGCTATTGCTTAATGCATTGTAAGCCGCCCTGAGTCTCTGGAGAAGGGCAGCATATAAATCGAACCAATAAATAAATAAAATAAATAAGAAACTATGTTAATTTGGAGTAATCATTTTGGCTATATTATTGATCTACACAATTGGCATGATCTATGGGAAAGAAACATACAAATTACTCTAGCTACTATGTACAAAGAAAATTTACACAAGATATTCTATAGGTAGCATCTCTCACCCACAAGACTAGCAAAAATAAGTAAAAAATATTCATCAATGTGTTGGAAGTGTGAGGCAGTGCCAGGGACTTTTTACCATATGTGGTGGGAATGCCCCAACTATTATTAACTAATATTAACAAGTGTTAGCTAAAATATTAGCGGAAATGGACAGATTGGCTCTGGAACTTAAAGATAAGAACAAACAGAGTATTATGAAATCTGGAACAAATTTTATTACTTTCTTGACAGGAGGAGGAATGCTGAGATAAATGATTATTGACGAGTAGAATGTTTAGAAGTGTTTACGCTAGTTTTCGGTGTTCAATAAGATCGAATTTGGTATTAATGCAACTTTCACAGTTGTAAGAATCTACATGTTTGAAATGTGATAAATCGTATAAACTTGTATAGAGAAAAGGAATTGTATTAATTATAAGGTAAGACGAAAATGTTTAAACTGGAGACGCCACCCCATGTCCAATGTTTTTAATTAGTTATTACTAATAAAAAAAATTTTAAAAAAAGAATTCTAATACTGCTTTAGCACAAAACCAGCTGGGTAACCAATCGCTTTCTCTCTCAGCCCTAGGAAGGAGGCAATTGTAAACTACTCCTAATATTGTTGCCAAAAGAGTGCATGGATGTGTTCATGTAATTGCTAGGAAGCAAAACTGAATTGAAGGAACGAAAAGAGGGCGAGGGAAAAATATGAAGTCCCCCTTGCAAATTATAGTTCCAAATGGATTAGAAAAAGAAACAGATGATACTTCTGGCTAGGATTTATTGCTTGCATGTTTTCTGTCGCTGCATATCACCCAATTAGTATGTAATGTAGGATAGATGCCAACAATTCACAAGAAGCATCCAAAATATCTTTTGAATTCTTAATTCATGCAAACAGCCACATGTTCTGTGGCCACATGAAGGCTATCAGCCCAGTAAGATATTTAATCAAAACTAGTTGCTGTCAGAAGATTTTAGCAATACACACCTTGTCATTTGAAATGTGCTTATTAAAAAAGTTTGCATAATATTCTATCATCTATCTATCTATCTATCTATCTATCTATCTATCTATCTATCTATCTATCTATCTATCTATCTATCTATCTATCTATCTATCTATCTTGCTATCTAATCTCGATGCACCAACTCCCATACAAACTATGTGCTCTATCTCCAAAATCTGTTTCTTCTTCAGTATCCTATATATATAATCACCTCTGGCTAGCTGACATTTCCTTCCATTTCTATTGATAGGTCAATATTTGAAGTATTTTAATTCAAGAGTAAAATTCAGCATAATGTCACTACTTTGAAGTTACCCAAGCTGTTTGAAATATATAGCTCATAAAGTGCTTTTTTATCATTAGATTCCAAATGCATCTGTTGCACCAAGTTCCTGCTGTGTAGGAGAAATCTACTGCAGATCTTGTTATCTCAAGAAAACTCACAGCCAGGCAGGTTTATTTTTAAACATATCTTCTATTACAAAATATATTTTCCCTTGGAAAGATGATCAGTGAGCAATTCCAGAAAATTGTCCCTTCAGGCCTCCATGATAAAACTACGATTTACCTATAGTGAATACTCAGAAGCACAGTTTTATAACTTCATTTTGCAAAAAGGCAAATTCCCTTCCTCCATTTAAATTAAACCATTGTGTTATTTTATTCGGAATTATGCTGCAATATATATGTACTGTAAGTGTATACACGAACATATATAGTATATTCCAAAGCTTTTAACATAAAGGAATCTATTAAAAATAGTAAAGGTATTGTGCCTAAAAGTAAAAGAAGGGGGAAAAAAAAACTGGTGGACTAACAGGGACAGTATTCAGGCTATAGGTGAGAATTCCTGACCTTGTTGGTATATAAACAGGAAAATTGAGAAAGGATAGGTTAATGTATTCAGACAAGAAAAGAAAGGAGAGAAAGAAGAAGAGGGCAGTATAAATATTTCATAATTTTGATTAGGAAAAACAATAATGCACTAGTAGTTATAATATGCTGATGTGGATATGCTGATATGATTATTGCTCTGTTGAACAGAACTGGTCAGCAACTGTTTTTGGAGGCAACAATAGATAATGTCACCTATCTGGTAATTCCTCAGTCATTGTGAAAATGACTTTTTCTTGTTTAATTTTTGAGTTATACTTTTCCATTTTATGATCCTTAACCTTCCTGTCTGGTTTGAACAATAGACTTCAGTTTGCAGAAGTTCATTGGCTGTTTCAGCTGGCCCTTCAACTGAGTTAATGCTTACCTTGTCCCTTTTACATTTCAGAGCTGCCTTTTATTCTGAATGCTATAGTAGTTTAACAGAGTCTTGTAAATAGAAAGATACTGATATGAAACATAGCCAATACCAATAGTTTCCTCCATTTCATCTTCCTCTTTTTTGTTACTTGTGAGCATCCTACTTTTCTCTGTCAATTTTTTAAATAATGAAACTAAGAACCTGGTGCCATACTTTTCTTCATTTTTCCAAACACCTGAGACAGAATCAATCACTCCTACCTCCCATATAACTCTCAGATGATTTGGGCTATTTGAGAGTTGGAGATAGAGATTGAAATAATGATGACTACAGGACCAACTAAATGGGAAAACCTTACCATTCATCCCCCAAAAATCTGTACTGCGCCTGTTTCTATGTTCATTTCTTTATCTTAACAGAATAGCATAATAAAGAAAGTAGAAAGAAATAGTATAGGGTATCCTGCTCAAGCAGCATACCCTATACTATTCAATATGGCTGTCCAAACTCTTCCTAAAATCCTCCAGTGTTGGTGCACTCACAATTTTGAAGGCAATCTATTCACTGATTTAATTGTTCTCACTGTTAGTAAATTTCTTCTTAGTTAGGTTGGATAAGTTGATGCATTTCCATTCATTACTTCTTGTCTTGCCCTCAGGTGCTTTGGAAAAAACATGTCCCACTCTTCTTTTTGACAGCCCCTCAAATATTGGAAGAATGCTATTATGTTAGCTCTAGTCCTTCTCTTTGCTAGATTAGACATTTCCAGTTCCTGCAACCTTCATCATATGTTTTAGCCACTAGCCCTCTAATTATCTTTGTTGCTCTTTTTTGCACTTTTTCTAGAACTTATTTTACTTTGTGTATGTGTGCAGGGCCTTTCCAGGAGCAGGAAAGTGGGCAGGCACAGCAGCAAGCAGAATTATTCAATGGGATGACATGGTAGTCTGCAATCTGGACTAAACTCTTTGAGAGCACTTTGTAAAGTGTCTCAGTCCAGACATGATGTTCCTAAACCATTTCAGAGTGGATCAGCTTGAGCACAGGATAGAGTATTTTCAGAGATGACTGCAAATAAATTCAGTGGTATAAAAAGCAATGAATGGTGAAGGTTTTTTGCTATGTTTTAAGTAGAATGGGCAAATTCCATAAATGACTGAGTGAATGTTTGTCTTGATTTGGGGATAGTGGTACGTCTCCCCATTCCACATATGGAAAAAAAAGAAGAGTAGTGATTGAGTGATAACTTTGAATGGGTAACAGATGAAAGTCCTCCAGTACACCTGAGGGAAATAAGCTGCTTTAAGCAATTCAGGCTGGGCTGTATGAGATGCTCAATTTATCTTCTGCCAGTGGAGAATACTGAGGTGCCTCAGAACAACATCTTCAAGGGATTGTAACCACTCATATCAGCATTTATTTACATAGTTATGTTACTATGTTTAATGGTTGTTCAGCTTTGGGAATCAATTTAATTTGATCTTTTAGGAATGGAAAGTAGAAGCCCCCTACTCCTAGAGAAAGATGTGCATGTCGTTTTCCAATAAATTATTTCGGATTAGGTTGAAACATTGGCTCTGAAACAGTGTCCTCTCTTTTCTGGCAATTATTATGGATGGATGGTAGTGGCAATAAATTTGGATCAAATTGTGTTATTGTTCTCAGAAAGCAATATTTTCCTTGGAGCATATGGATATTGCTTGTTGTTGTTTTTTGTCATTTCGTTTTGTTCTTATAGCTTTGTGTGTAGAAAAAATGCAAGCACAACTGAATTCCTTATGCGAACAGCTGCAGAGAAAGTTAAATTGAAGCTGAAGTAATACATTATGCTCAGCATTACCTTTATTTATTACTGTATTGCAAGGTTTATGAGTTTACCTGGTTAGTATGACAAAGTTTTGCTTTAATTTTGGCATGTTTAAATAGAAAGTCTTGTATTGATTATTACCCATCATTGCCTATTGTCTAATAAATCCATGCCAATTATTAGCATTGTCATATATTATATGCAATTAATTGCCTTTATAGCATGAAGTAGATCTTTCAAAGAACTTCCACAGAATCTGAAGATGTTGGAAAGCTTACTAGTAACTCTAGTAAAAAAATAAATATCACCAAGCAAGCTGTATCTAAATAAAGCTCATCTGTGGCTACTGATATTTTTCTGTAGCGCATGTTACTATATTCTAGAGAAGAATTTCAGTTGACAAGGTAATATCAAGGTATCATGGACCTTCATGAATTCTGCATATTCTAGAATGTGACTCAATTCACTTATAAAATCTTTTAGTGCGGTGGAAGAAGCAGGATTAATTATTCCTTGAAGTTAAAAAGTTTGAAATCCATTGACATAAATAAAAATATTCTTTAGCTGATGATAATATTTTGAAACATGAGAACAAATATAAGTAAAGGTGTGCTTAGAAAATGTAACTCCCATAATGTATACTAGGATGGATTGCCTCCAGTAGTTATTTGTGCAAATCTATTCCATCATAATATATTCCCTGGAGAATTCCTAAAGATAGAAGCATGTTCATTAACCATTTCCCCAGATCAGCAATCCTGAGACAATGCAAAAGCCAAAGTTAATTGCTAAAGTCAACTCTTCAGTCAATCACAGTCAATATAACCAAGAGTTGATTACACTAAGGACTCAAGCCCATTGGTTGTACTGGAGACACTGCAAGCAAGCATATGACATTGGATGCATATGTGAAAATAATCCAAGGTCACTCTATGATTATCTGAGATAGTAATCTGGAAAGAGTTATTCTTTGTTTTATTAGATATATTATAGCAGGATCATGCAAAAGCAATAGCAGTAGGACCAGGAATGGCTATTTGAAATGCATTTCCTCTACTAGCCTTGAGCCAGCACTAAGCTTTCTGCCTAAAACATGGCACTAAATTATTTGAAATGTTGAAGGTATCTGTCCTCTTTTCTTTTTATAAGAAACAGCATTATTTATGTGATCACACAGATCATGTCTATTTTGCATGACTTAAAATTACGTTGAAAAATATAGCAATAGTTAATAGTTAGAGATTTCAAATTATATATTGTGTTTTTTAATAACTGTGAAAATACTATTTATCCGTATTTTTAAAAGGTTACATGTTTTTAGATAAAATTGCTGATCTCAGAAATGCATACCAGATCAGTGTCTGGTTTTAATTTTAATTTTTGTTTAATTTTTTAAAACAACTTATTGTCAAATCTAGACATAAATGGATTGCTAGAAGCATATAAATGAATGATAAACATATAGATAAATAATTGTGAACATGAGCGGGGAGGGGGGGGGAGAGCTAGCTCTATAACAAATGGTCCACAATGTGTAGGCTGCCCAGCATGACTCCAAAGGGCAAGGTAGTAAACAAGGAAATACATTTCATAATATTATGAAAAAGAAATAAGATTTGATACTACCTAACACTATGAAAAATCTTATATAGACAATGAATCTGATGCAGAAACAATTTAGTACTGAACACTTTCTACATTTCCTCATTTCATTCCATATCAAATTTGTAAAATTATTTGTTGATGCCCAAATGATTTAGCAGACCAGAGCTGCCTTATAACTAGTACTACTATACTACTACTTTCAGTTAACAATATTAAAAACCTATGTTGCCATAACTAGTTCCTTACATTCTTTAATTTGTGACTTGCCATAGATTTCTTTTGTTATCACTGCGGGTCAAATCTTTCATGAAATTCCTGCTTTCCTCCTTTGCATTGATTTGATGTGAGAGCTCTGGAAATAAAACTAATGGGAAAAATCTAGTGAATCCAAATGGGATTAATGTCTATTTCATAGCCAAACTGTGAGAGAATAGCTTCTTGAAATTCCGTGAAAGTGCCATCACTTTTAGAACAGCAGTTGTTCCTAAGTAATTAAAATTTGTATTCAATTCAATTGTTTGTTCTGGATTCAGGAATATACAGGAGGAAATGGTCCATTTTCCAAACATACTAGAATATTCTATCCTCACTTCCACCCTATGCCTCGCCCTAATGGGCTAAATAGCACAATTGGATAAATATTTAGCATATAACTATCAACCATTTTGTTCGGACCAGGCAGTCCAAATCCAGAATTATAGTTTACTGAGAAAAGGAGACATTGTTTAGAAAAAGTAATCCATGCCCTGCTCCGATTCTTTTGTTGCTAGCAGGCTTTCAACTTGGTTGGCACAATTTTTTTTTTCTCTTTAATCTCTCACTCTTAGAATGAATGTGAATTTTTGGAATGTAAGGTGCATTGTTTGCTATCAAGCAGATTTTCCAGAATGCCTTGGAATTGCTCATAAAGTGTTCAGAATCCACGAGACAATTTGCTGAGGGAAAATGTTTTATTTAGCTGTCCTTATAATAGTCAGAATAACACTTTTTGTATAATTTTTTCTTACCTCTTCTGCGTGAATTCCACAAAGCTTATTCCCTGACAGGAGTTTATTTTTCAGGCTTTTGTTCTAGGAAAAGGAGAAATATTTTGATATTAGTAATGTGAAATCAAATACTCAGTAACTAATAAGCATAATAGATCAAATGCTATTTCAAGTTGGCTATGAGGAAGTGTATCTACCTAATAATTTACCTACATATCTGAAATCTAAATTTATAATATTACAAGTAGCATCATACATTTAAGATCACTTATGGCATAGAAGAACATGCTCTTGTTTTGGACAAGTCTCAGGCGACAGTGCATCAGATTATCTTGTCTAGCTTGAGAAGCAAAAAAAGATGGGGTCTGGCTGGAAGACTTCCATGAAACACCAGGAAAATAGACTAGATAGTGAAGTAAAAATAAACAAACAAATCTGGGAAAATTTATTTCTATTAATAGATACATTTATTAATTTATCTATTGCTCCCAAGAACACTACACAGAGCCACCGAGAAAGTCAGCTTGACTTGAAATCATCTTTATTTTTTACCTTTTCTTAAAATATAATCCCTTAAGGAATAAACTAGGTTTTTGGAATAGATTTGATGTGGGATTAAAAAAGGGATAATAGTGGAATCCTGCCACCACCCTTGATTGTAAAAATGTTTCCTTCTTTCTTTCATCACGTTGTTGTTTCTTCATCTTTCACTGAATGATTTAACAAAATCCTAATCCTCATTCAACTTTTACTTTAATTCTTCAAAATAAAGGATTTTTTTCTTTTTTTAAAAAAAGACTTATATTGATTGATGTATCTCATTGAATAATTTCTAAATTATTTTCATTATTTTTCCAACACCGTATTGAGTTGTTACTAGTGCTCTACTCTATTAGAGACATACAAAAGAATGTGATCCACCTGACCTCCATGTCCTGAAAACACAATTGATGGGATTCTACCATTCAGTCCTTTTACACAAAACAACCCACACTCTGGCTAGGGTAAATCATCTATCATTTCATGGAGTACTCAGGAGCCCAATGGAAGGAATGGTGCAGTAGCCTAGAGGTGGAGCTCTCGCTTCACAATCAGGAGGCTATAAGTTCGATCCTAGGAAGAGGCAGATATTTCTCTCTCTGGGCATAATGAGAATATATCTGCTGAACTAAACTCTGTATTGGTGACAGGAAGGGCATCTGGCCAGTAAATGCTCTGCTAGCTACATTCAGTTGCCCAGACTCCACCCTCCAAGGGATTATGGGGTTGTAAAAAGAAGATAATGACTCAGAAACCCAATGGAATTCCATATTTTCTTCATAAGATGTTTCTGTTTTTGTTTTTATCTTATTTTATTCATTAGATATATATCCTCCCTTTTTCCTGAAAGTTCAAGATGGCCTAGATTCCTTCGTCCAATTTTTCCCTCAGTGGGAAAAATCCTGTGGGTAAAACTTGAGCTGAGTGATAAAGAAACACTGAGACACAGTTACCTAGTGAACTTCTATGCCCAGGAGTACAGTTGACTGGACTTGACTAGTTCTTCCTTATCTTAAATCAATGAGGAATCTCAGACTAATGAAAATTACTTGTGGAAAAGCTTTATATATGGCTCTCCTTACCTTCATATGATTGTTTCATATAGCTCCTGAATGTAGCTTCCAGTAAAGACTGGAATGCAATTGTTAAGTAAAGACTTAACGTCTGGGGAATATTTCAACATTTTTACATCAATATCATTGGTGCACAATAACTTTGGCATGGAGAATTAATATACAAAGATCCTTCCACATGGCCACTACCTTTCAAATTTTATAAAATAAGTGGCTTTGAGATGAAGGCACATAAAGTAACGTAAAAGCCACTGCCACATGATGCAAAAGGTCTGTTGGCTTTATCTTCAAGATACACCCTACTTAAAAATCTTAATTATATTTATTAGTGTACAATAATGTACTAACAATGTAACAATGTACACACTTTTAGTTCATGGCATTTGAATCAAAACATCTATGGAAAATTTTCCAAATGCTTGTAACAACAGTTATGCCAAACTCCTTAATTTTTTTCATACCTACATTTTCTATCTTCGTTATTATACAGAAACCCATTATCATCTATATTTAATTGCATGCGGTATTAAGAAGCCTTGTTTTTTTTTTAAAAAAAAAACAGCCCTAAAGTGGTTTCTAATGGATCTTATATATTTTTAAATATCATACTATTCCATAGAGAATAGTATGATACATTCATACATAATGAATATTACATTTAAAAAAAACTATTAACATTTATGACATTAATGTGCTGAGCATATGTTACAAATGCAGGCTGATCCTTTCAAGTAAACTCACAGCCCTACTGCAAAAGTCCTTTCAGGTTCAAATTCAGATTCCCCATTTATTCCTGTTCTGGTTCAAATGTACTAATAATGTAATATCCAGAGACTGACATAATGCTCCAGGATAGAAGCCCTTTCAAAAATATCAGCTTTAAGTGAGGAAACTGGAGGGGGAAGTCATCAAATTGTTTTTTTCCCTCCAAGTGGGATGAAACATTGGTGTCTTTGAATATATACAAGAATTTACACTCTTCCATAAGAAAAGGACATTTTTAGTTCTACATGCAAGTCACATACAAAAGAAGATTATGCACTTTGTAATATTGCCAGCGCTAATTAGCTAAACTCCCTTTTGGTATTCAGTGCAGCACCTCTCTTAAAAATATGTGCCAAAGTACAACATACTAAACCAGTGTTTCTCAACCTCAGTGACTTTTAAATGGGTAGACTAAATGTTCCAGAATTCCCTGGCCAGCATGTTGCTGAGGTTAAGAAGCACCGTACACACCGGTAATCGTGGTAATACTATATACATGGATTTTCAAAAAGTCTTGAATATCCTTCCTTATGAAACCTCTTGAACAAATATAGCAATCAGTGGTTAAGGTGCCATGTGTTTTTACTGTTTTTTTTTAAAGGATAATTTTCTCAATAGAGGGAAAGCTGTGTTGGGATTATACATTAATCACATTCATAAAGGCTCAGGATTTAGGGTGACACAGTTTGCAGAAGATTCTAAATTATTCTGAGTGGTAAAAGTCAGATATGATTGTGAAGAGCTAAAGAAAGATCTCTTCAAGCTGGAGAATGGTCAACCCAATGGCAAATATGATTTAATTTAAGTACAAAGCAGTGGTGAAATTCAGCTGGTTCTATCCAGATCGCTCAATCTGGTAGCAGCAGTGGTGGGAGGTTCTGCCCACCAGGGCTGGGTTCTACTTACCTTTACTACCGGTTCACAATGAGATTGTGCTTGTGTGCTTGCTTCACACGCACGTGCACATCTTAGTTCTGTACACGCGCAGCTCACCGATGACGACATCCCACTGGTTTTACTATCGGTTCTTGCGAACCGGTCCAAACTGGGGGCAACCCACCACTGCCGCCCACCCACCCAGATGTCATCACGTCCTGTTTTTTAACTTCTGCTCATGCGCAGAAGGCTCTGTGCATGTGTGGAGGAGGCGCGCACGCTCACATTTGCGAACTGATAGCGAAGATAAGTGAATTTTACCTCAGTGCAAAGTGATACACATTAGAATAATAAACAAATGCCCTATGAGATAGAGAGAAGAGAGGGGAGAGAGAAAGAGAAAGAGAAAGAGAAAGAGAAAGAGAAAGAGAAAGAGAAAGAGAAAGAGAAAGACAGAGAGAGATAGAGACAGAGAGATAAGCAAGAGATGAAAGAGAGGGGGAAGAATGTGAGAATATAATCAAGAATTTGTTTACAGTTTCAAAATTGCCATAGGTAATTTTTCCCAAGCTGCTACTCTCCAGATGAACTGAATTACTGAATCATTGTCTATATGACTACTATTGTTGGGAGAAGGAGCTTGTTTTGTTTTGCTTTGCTTTATATAAAAGATGCTGATAATGGAAAGTTTTTCTTAAAGGAGGCAAAAATTATTTCAATAGATCCTCTGAGAAAGAAACCCTAAAAGGGACTGAATCTATCTTTCTCTGTAGGAAAAAGAAGCATTATCACAGTGTGTGTGTGTTGGGGAACTTCTTTATTTATCACACTGCCTCCAAACATATTTTTAAATGAAATATGTGAAATATCAACCAGCAGTAAACAATATGAAAACCTGGTCCCTAAGCGTTTGGATCTTTTACTTAAGGATTCTGCAGTATCAGTACAAATTTATTGCTAGCTAGTAATAGCATTCTGCAAAATATATGCCCAGGAAACATATTGCCAATTGAATCAGAATATTAATTGCACTCAATAGACAGATTTAAGTCCATATCCTAATGGAAAGTTTGATTTGTAAATTAGACACTTCTTTATCCAAATAAATGAGCTAAATAGAGCCAATGGAAAAAGAAATAATTCCCAGGCACTGTTTACATTTGAATTTCCCTCATGTGTCTTTTTGCAGAATTTCTGGGCAATGACAGCATCCAGCATCTTGTTTCACACACATTTTAACTTGTTCTTGTCTATTACCCAGTGAAAGTGGCTCCTTCTGCAATGATAAATTGCTCCAAACTGCTTTTTCCAGGTGTGTGTGCCACTGTGAGGCAATGAAGAGTAACCAGGGGATTACAATACAGAGAATTTAACGGGTATATTCCTATCACAACTTTTGTTTTCAAAGCATTCAGGGAAAACAGAAAGTTATTTTGCCATGTGCTAATTGAGTTTGCCTCTGATCAAGGCGCCTGTAAAAATTGGTATTTCAGCACCGCTTTTAAGCAGAATACGAGATTTCGCAAAAATTCCTTTTATTCTTGTGTTCATTTTACTGAGACTGTTTTTTTTTAAAAAAAGATTGATTAAAAATATTAACCCACAGACATAAGTTCTAGATTGCCATACACCAGCTTGTTAAAGATTAAATAAAGGCAGAGAAGATCTTTATCTCACAAATAATAATTAAAAAAATGTTAATAATGCTATCACTTTTTGGGGTGGAGGGGAGAAGGAAATGATGAATGTTAGCCAGATTATGCTTGTGACTAGCATTTATTCTGCTGTGCATGGATGCCAGGCAGCTTCTGGAAAATTTTGCAGTCCAACTATTTTACTACTTATTATCAAAAAGAACAGAATTATTTTGTTAGCAACATCCAGTTGGGATAGAAAGAAATGGTTGCTATCCAAATGTATTGGACTTTAATGCCCATCAGCTACAACAAGCATGGAAAGCAGCAGGAAACTGTGGAAGCTGTAATTCAAATCAACTGGAAAGTACCAAGATTGCTCTGTTCCGATCAGACAATTACTAAGCTTCTTAATTCTTATCAATCCTTATGTTTTGCCACAGGCATTTTTGGTTAATGGGTTGATATTAGATTTTTGTGCAGACAGCCTCAAGAAACAAGCTAGCAACAAAGTTTTCTAAGTATTGCAAAATTACTACGTAGTAAATAACCCCCTCTGGTTATGTATGATAACACATAAACTGGAATTGTGATTTGTCCACCTGTTTCTTGTTCTTTTAGATTTTAGGATGCAAGGAATTCTATAAAATTACTCCTGCCAAGAATATAAGGGGAAAAAGAGAAAACTGGGAATGTGGCACAAAACTAATTTTCATTTTAAGCACAACTTTAGAGATGCAAAACCATTGCTCTAGCTTGTCAGCCAGGGAAAGAGAGGTCAAAGGCATGATGGATCTCAAAAAAGATAGCGTGATTAATTATAAACCAATCTGGAGAGAAGCTGCAGCAGAATGCGGCCGCACGGGTGATTATGGGTGTGACAGAAAGGTTACCCTAAGGCTAGAACTCTTCAGTTCAAATTAAGAAAGAACTTTTAAAATTACTTCTATCCACCATTAAAGCAGAAAGTACTAATTTCAGGAGTACCTGTCCTACAGTTGTTTCGCTCATTTTGCTAGGATCCTTATATAAGGGGTGTTAAAGTTCCTAAATACCTGCATGGCATAGCACACCACCAGGGCACTACATCCCCATACTGCAGGTTGTATAATTAAATTGCCGACAAAGTATTCCAAAATACACACTACAAAAGTCACTTCTGGCAAAACTTTCCCTTTTTAAACTTCCTCTTAATGGATAAATCTTCAAAGCAGGAGGGTAATATGAAAAGGACAGTAGGGAGAATTATGCTTCATGTAATATTCCAATTAAATGGAAAGCATTGAAGTAGGTCTTACAGGAAAATAGGAATCTGCCTTATACTAGGTCAGACTTTGACTGTATCCCCATCAGGGGTGGGTTCTATTTACCTTTACTACCGGTTCGCAATGGGATTGCACATGCCTTGCTTCTGCGCATAGGCAGATTGCCGATGATGACATCTGGGGTGGTGGGTGGGCCTCCTGCCAGTTTTACTATCGGTTCTTGTGAACCAGTCTGAACTGGGGGCAACCCACCACTGGTCCCGTTAATATATAGAGTCAAAGCAAAGCTGCTTCATTTTCATTTAATGAACTATGATGCCAGGCTTTATGGCTCAAAACACAGTCCAAAACTGGACTACTGTAACACTCTCTACATGGGGCTCCCCTTGAAGAGCATCTGGAGGCTCCAACTGGTCCAGAATGCGGCCGCACAGGTGATTATGGGTGTGACTAGATGCACCCATGTGACACCTCTCCTGAGTGAGCTGCACTGGCTCCCAGTGGTCTTCTGGGTGCGGTTCAAGGTGTTGGTTACCACCTTTAAAGCGCTCCATGGCCTAGGGCCCAGATACCTACGGGACCGCCTTCTGCCACCAATAGCCTCCCACTGACCAATGCGCTCCCATAGAGTGGGGCTCCTAAGGGTGCCGCCATCTAAACAATGTAGGCTGGTGACCCCAAGGGGGAGACCCTTCTCTGTGGGGGCACCTACCCTCTGGAATGAACTATCCCCTGGGATACGTACAATTCCCAACCTCCGTACTTTCCACCGGGTCCTAAAAACCCTGCTATTTCAACAGGCTGGCCTGGCTGAAGAAGAACTTGGATGGGATATTTTTAAATTATGGGTTTTTAATGGAGAAGGCCAAATTGTTTAATTCTTTTTAACTGTTTTAATTTTTATATGATTCTGTGTTTTATTATGGCTGTGCACTGCCCTGAGTTCTTCGGGAGAAGGCTGATATAAAAATCTAATAAACTCGAAACTCAAACAATGGTTAATAGTTTAGCATGCTGTGCAAACCCATGAATTTGTAGTTAACTCAATAAACATATGGTTAAACGAACTTAGTTTACTGCAGTGTGAGAATACTAGCCAAAATTGTCTGGTGCTACCTCTCCAGAGTCTTCCTTGTGCAACTATCACTTCCTATCTTCAATTTCCAAATCTTTGCCACTGGAAATACCAGGTATTAAATCTTGAGCTTTCTGTATACTGGACTATAGAAAGACAGCCATATTTTCTTTGGTAGCCAAAAATCAGGAGGACTCTGGTCACACCTTTCTTGACTAACAAATTATATTAAAAGACATAAGCTTTTGTGAGCTACAGCTCACTGCATCAGATGCAAGGGAAATGTTACATTGATATAAGATTTATACTGGGATGAGGTTCTAGAAATGAAGTGAGCTCTTGCTCACAAAAACTTACCTCTTTTAATACAATTTGTTAGTCTAAAATGTACAAGCAGACTATCCTGAATTTCGATGTGGACTTGTGTAATTTCTAAAAAAATATATAAAAAATAAAAAAGGTAAAGGTAAGGGTAAAGATAAAAGATTTCTTCAACTTGAGCATGACTTCTAGGAACTTTATAGACATTGTCTATGTAGATTTTTTTTTTTTTCATCACAGTACCAGGTACTTAAAAAAATGGTTATGGGTAAATAATTTTGATTGGCAAGAGGGCCAATCTGTCTAAATATATTCATTTCAAAGTCCGCCTTCCTGTTTTCTGGTCCTTAAAGCGCTGATGCACCAGTGATCACATTAGAAGCTTGCTGACAGCATAATGAAAAATGATATAATCTTTACTTATTAAAGCTATACTCCACAAATCTCACCACATGACAGGTTAAATTTATCAAGGACCCTCATGGGAAACTGGTTAGGAGAAAATGAACATTGTGTTCATTGTTGGAATGTTCTTTGGTATTGCTCAGTTGTAACCTCACTGCTCTGACAGGTAGCTTTTGCATCTTGATTAATATTGATGATAGTCCCTCTTCTGCAAGAAGAAGAACTTTTGAAGAATAATTTAGCTGTGCTTAGACTGAGTAAGTAGTCTGGCTGTGTTGCCAGCTCTCAAAGTGTGCTTTCTAAGACAATAATATTAGCAAAATATTCTGCCCCAGTTAGTTTGCTTTTAAATTATTTTTAAAATATTGTTTTAACTTGCCCTCATTATTTTGTTTTGCATTATGTGGCGCATCATCAAGATATGTTAATTAGAATATTACAAAGAATCCCATATCCTTTGACGTGTACCTCTCATACTGAGTGACACTGATTATCATAGTAATAATTGTTCTCCTAAAGTTCACTTAATTCATCATTATTTTTTTAAGAAAAAAAGAATAAAAAAGTAGTCAAAATGACTTTTCTGAAAAGGCAGGGAGTTTTCCATGAATAAGTATGTTTGAAGAAGGATATATCAATATTCAGTCAATATTCTTTTGTAATCTTGAATAAGCCATGTCGACAGGTTCCTTCCTTTTTGTACAGTTGATGTTATTGAAATCAAGTAAAATATCAACTCAATGCATGGGAAGATGGAGTCTCAGAAATCAGACTTTATGTCAGATTACAAGTTTGATTGATACATAAAATCTAGTGGAAAGAAGGACAACATCTGAAACTCTACTCCAAACACTCATTACAAGCAACATTACAGTATTGTGTCATAAATTCCTTTTCTATGTATTTTGCAATGTTGCATGAAGATCCAAAAAGACCTTTTGTACCAAAAGCAGCATGATCCTTTGAACACCACTGGATCTAATCAAACAAGTGATCCTTTATAGTTACACCAGTGATAGTAAACAATCTTCAACCAATTATGGGAAGTTTTGACCACTGGATTCAAATTTAGATAGGATAAAAATTAAAGTTAATAAGAAAGAAAAAGAAGAAACTTGCATATCTCATAAGTAAACACCAAAACCAGTTGACAAAGATATATCCTTACATCAGAAGGGAGTCCCGCAGTATTCAATGAAGTGTAATATATATAAAAGTACATATATTTTTATGTAGAATTAAATAGTAAGCCTATACCATTACAAAATTGCAAATGACTTCTTTAGAAATAATTATTTTATTTATTTATAGTATTTATTTTTGCCCAGAAACTTACGGAAATATTTTTCTCTTTCTGAATGTTTGCATAAATTGCTACTTGCATTGCACAATATTATTCAGACCTACTTAGAAGTAAAGACTTTGAATGGAATTCAGTGGATTCTATTCCTGGGTTTGCAGATCCATTAAAAAAAGAACATATGCAAAATCAGCCAGCACCTCTTGCCTTTGCAATTTAGCAGTAGCTGAGGAAGATCAGCACATATTTCTCCATAACCCTAATCACTGACTAATACAAACAAAATTTCATCAAGGAAATACATCTGTAATTTATGCTTTTTGCACTGTATGCACCAGGGGTGGGTTCTAAATTTTTTGACTACCAGTTCTGTGGGCGTGGCTTATTTTGTGGGCATGGCTTGATGGTCATGTGACAGTTATTTAGGATTTAGCAGAAGTACTGGTCTACCAGGCTTTTAACTGCTTGCAGAGCTGTACAAATCTACCCATTTATTTTTTGCAGGCACTGGTCTACTCATTTATTTTTGCAGACACTGATCTACTCATGTATTTTTGCAGGCACTGGTCTACTCATGTATTTTTGCAGGCACTGGTCTACCCATTTATTTTTGCAGGCACTGATCTACTCATGTATTTTTGCAGGCACCGGTCTACTCATTTAACACTGATCACTGTAGGAAGCCCTGCGGCAAGAGTTTAAACATTTTTTTCCCTCTAGCCATCAGCTGGGACTCAGGAGGAAGAAATAGATTGGGGATGGGCCCAAATAAAAGGTAAGAATAATGTGGGGGTGGGGGGCATGGGGGGTGGGGGGGCAGAACTGGTTCGGTGACATCATATCGTCACTGCTACCGGCTCGGGTAAACCGGGCCGAAGCAGGAGGAACCCACCACTGGTATGCACCAACATCTAGCAGAGACGACAAGGCTCATCTGTAGATTCTTCCTCACTCTCTTTGTTCAGATTTTTTTTTTCATTGCTCAAGCAAATAATACATTTCTGTGAAGGTAAAGCCCAATCATATGTTAAACAATACATGGGATTTTTCTTCTTAGTTTTACTAACTGAGTTACAATTTACTAACCCTTTTTAATAAAGAAAAGTAGTTTGTCATCTTAAATGTACTAACCAAGTTTTAATGGTATATGGTGTATAGGTTTGCATTTACATTTATAAATACGGGGTAGGAAGCAAAGTCCTACCCCGTATTATCCTGGCTAGGTGGCTCAGTGGCTAAGATGCTGAGCTTGTCAATCAGAAAGGTTGGTAGTTCAGCGGTTCGAATCCCTAGTATAGGTCTCCTGAGTGAGCAGGCAGTTGGACTAGAAGATCTCCAAGGTCCCTTCCAACTCTGTTACTGTTAACTGTTACTTGATGAGTTTGTCATAGCATGATGATAATGATTCAATGAAAATTCAATAAACATGTGCCCAAAATATATTTTATTTTGTTCATATAAAATGAAAATCCAGATATCTCAGATGTTCTGGATATAGGAAAGCTTAGGAATTTGGGACTAACAAAATTTACATTCTCTCCTGGATAGGAAGATGCAAAAGCAGATAATTTGCCCCCACAAGATGAATCATGTTGTCTTTCAGAAAATAATTTCCTATAATACATGCCAACATAGACATTTTATTCTCTGGCATTTTATTTGTTTTGACAGGATAAGTCTTCATCTCTTTTTCCCCTAATGAATACATCAAAGCAAACTACATTGAGACCATTTTTAGGATTTTGTATATAGAGAGAAAAACTTTCTCCCATTCCCCACAAAATAGTATTCTGCAATTTTGTTAGGATTTATAGCCAAAAGAAGTCATTTCTTCTTAATGATGGTTCTTTGCATGGTTCAATGGCACAGAAGTGGGAAAAACATGTTTTGGGCACCCTAAATATTTTAAAGTATGCAATTTGTTTTAAAGCAAGATGAAAGCCTGATTCATATAACTAATATAGAATCTGCTTCCACCTAGGATGATACTCAGCCTTTCATCTGTACCAGAGAGGAAAAAGAGATGCTGCAATTTGCATTAATACCTCTCACTCTATGTAATCTAAATAACCAATAGCAGAGAAGGAAAATAAATAAAAAGGGAAATAGGAAAACAAAAAAGCACACCTTCCAACATTACTCCTGACATATACTCATGTGTATTAGAGAGTTCTTATAATAAGACATTTATTTCTACCTGGCTTATATCAAATGCGATTCCAGAGAACATGCCCTTTAATTATTTTCTCCATGTGTGAAACATTTCCAATTAAATCAAAGCAATGGATTTCAACAGAGAATCACAAATTACAGTACTGCATTTGAAGATGCCAAATAATTGCTTGTATTATTCAGAATTGTCTAGCAAAGAAGGTTGGCAGTTGTCTAATAGGGTGATTGGGAGGATCTCGGGGTGCTTACAATATAAGTCAAACTGGAATGCCTTTTTAGAATCTTGTCACCCTTCAGCCCTATCTTCCCATCTAATTGAGAAATGACCCTGAAGTCTTTCATGTGCACAGGTTGAAGATTAAGTTTAAAAACACCATTACTGCTAGCTGACAGTGCCACCAAAAGCAAGTTGATAAAAAATGAAGTGAGCAACATCCTGAAGCCATATATGCAAATCAAAGTAATTTAAGTATGAAATGCTGTACTGAATTCCTGATTTCCAAACAAATACTTGGCTGCTTTGGGCTCCAGATCTTCCTGTTTTCCTACTGTGGTTGTCTGTATAGCATCTCATTAAATGAGTAAATATCAGCATAATGAACTTCACCTGGATCATGACATAAATAAAGTATAACAAGACCAAAGCATGAGAATTTTGTGAAAAGGCATTGCATTTAAGTAGTTCTAATATAATTTGCATGCTATTTATTTTTCTTCGGTATAGATGCTTTAGTTCCTTATGCTTGTGGGCTTCGAGTTCCAAATCTGTATTTCATGCATGCTGTTTGTTTGTGGAAAAACGAAGTACTTGGTCTTTTAGACTACAATAAAAAAATTATCCATTCTTAGATATTTTTATATTGAGTGGTGTGGTGTCAGAGGTTAAGATGCCGGGCTTGTTAGCTGGAAAGCTGGAAGGCCAGGTTTGAGACCAGAATGCCATGTGAAAAGTTGAACTCCTGTCCTCACCCCAGCTCCTGCCAATCTAGCTGTTTGAAACGGGTGCGTTCTACTTACCTTTACTACCGGTTCGCAATGCAGCCACAAAGCTTCCTGATGACATCCGGATCGCTGGGAGGAGCCTCCCACCAACCAGTTTTACTACCAGTTCTTGAGAATCAGTCCCAACTGGGGGCAAAACCCACCAATGGTTTGAAAGCATGAAAATGCGAGTAGATAAATAAGTACCATTTCAGTGGGAAGGTGCAGTGTTCCATGATGTCAGGCTGGCCACATGAGTATGAAAATGTCTTCAGACAGTACTGGTTCAACACCCATGAAACGGAGATGAGCAGCATTATCTAGAGTTGGCAACAACTAGCAAAGTAAAATCCAAAGAGACTCCTATATATTTCTATATCTATACTTCATTCACTTTTCTTTTTTCCACAACTCACTGAGGCGTATGTGTTTCCTGATTCCCTTGTGTTCCATTTAGTCCAGAGATAAAACCAGGTGAGGGTCCATGGAATACGACCTTTGGCCAATGTATGAAAATGGAACTTATTAGTGGACATCCTCATTTACTTTTAATGGGGATATAAGTTCATGTTTTATGCAATAATGAAATGTTCATTGGAATATAGGTTTATTAATTTAGATAGAAAGTTTCTGTTAATTTACAAATCTTTATTAATTACATTTGCACCAGCATTATATATTAGCATGTACCATAGATACTTACTCATGGTCATTTGCCCTGTACAATAAGGCTAAGGAATGGACAGGGTTTTGGGAAAATCAGAATGTGTACTAATTGGGGAACATCTGATTAAAATCCATATAGCCTTTTTTAATCCTTTGCCAGAAACCTGTATCACATATTCCTTTCTGAGACACCTTAGCCTTTCTGGAACCTGTAAGCTGTTGGCTCTGATATGACTTGGTTCATGGCAGTTAATAATTAGCTTTGTTGTCTCTGGTTGTTGTCTTCTGATCTTCATTGGTTGTTTCTTTAAAACCCATTCACCTGAAGGGTGGTATCTAGATCTGGTCTGGTGGCTTTCTTGTTTTATGCCCTTTTTTGTGTGTCTTCATTTTTCTTCAGGTTCAAATTCTATTTAGTTATCTCAGCCAGTGTTATATTTCTCATAACACAAGTATTTGTGAAATCATTCAGATATCCAGTGAGAATCGTGAGGGTGTCACTACAAAGATTACTATAAATCAGTGACAACTGCCCCCTTCCAAAAAAACAAAATCTATTTGCACTGAATCCTGAATTGTGTTCTTTTTAGTTTAATAATTTAAATTGTATAAATTAATTAATTCATTAAGTTAAATCAGAAAACAGAAGACACTTAATTCAGAAAGAAAAAAAATATTTTTGTTAGAAGTTGGCAGTATGGTTATAGATATTTATTAAATACATGGTAGATCTCTATGCCAATATTCCCATAGGACTTCAGGATTTATTTATTTTTTTAGAACGACGGAGGGGGGAAAACAACTGGCCATTGCATAAAAACAAGGCTACCATTTTTAATTTATCATCCTACAATGTTTTTCAAAATGAGTTGATACTTTGGAACAATGTAAAGTTGATAGCTGCTTGAAGTTGGTAGAAGCTGGTTGTGTTTATTTATTTTACCAGATAAAATACCAGGCAAGGACAAAAGAAGAGAAGAAATTCTGCAAGTCTGATTTCTTTACATTTCTAACTTTCTAACTCTTTTTTTTTTCATCTATTTTTCTATCAGTTTGTGAGTGAGTATGTGTATGGTTGATCACATCTAAACCTTTTCATGGATATTTCTCCCTATTTTTATTGTTGTTGTTGTTTACTTCATTCATTAAACATGAAACTCAGTCAACTGAACATACAAAAAAGTATCAACAAAGTACCTCCTTAAGATGTACGATGTTCCTTTTTTCTTTATTTTTATATGCGCTATATGATATCACAACCCCTCTTAAATAAGCTTTCATCGCATCCCATACAATTTCAGGAGATGTTCCTTGATTCCCATTTTCCTTAAAGAAGAACCGTACTTCTTCTTTCAATTTATCAATACACTCCTTGTCGTTCAATAAATTCACATTAAATCTCCATCTCTGATGTTTCCTTCTTGTTGTATTTTTCCATTTTATCTCCAGGGGGTTGTGATCCGCCCAAATATTTGGACTAATCTCTACTGATGCTATTTCTGCTCCAAGCTTTTAAAACATCTAGGAGAAGCAGAAAAAAAGCTCCAAGAAAATCCCGGAGATAAAACTACAAAAGAAAATTGGCTGATGTGGAGGCATAAATTAAATATTTTAGAACAAGAAGAATTAGCACAAAAATTAAAAAGAACAAAACAATACTACTTTGAGAATGCCAACAAGACAGGCAGGTGGTTGGCCTACAAATTAAAAAAGGAAAATGAAAAAGGGACGATTCAAACACTAGAAGACTCAGAGGGTAACCTCTTAAACGAAGAAGATGACAAATTAGAGAGAGCGAGGGAGTACTATGAAACCCTATATAAAGCAGAGGAGGTCCCAGAAGAAGAAATAGAGCAATACTTGAAAAATGCAGAGCTCCCACAAATAGCCGAGGAAGAGAGGGAGATGCTTAACAGGGAAATAACAATTGAAGAACTTAAAACAGCCCTTTCAAAACTTAAGAATAACAAATCGCCAGGTCCTGATGGGTTCCCAGGGGAAATATATAAAAAACTTGAAGAAACTCTACATCCAAAGTTACTTGAAATTTTTAATGAGGCACTGAGGGGATCAAAAATTCCGGATTCGTGGAGGGAAGCGCATGTTACACTCTTGCCGAAAGAAGGTGCTGACCAAAAACAAATTCAGAATTATAGGCCTATTTCTCTTTTGAACACCGACTATAAATTATTTATGACTATAATGGCGGAAAGAACTAAAAAAATATTAAATGCTTGGATATATAAAGATCAAAATGGATTCCTCCCAGGGAGACAAATAAGAGATAATTTGAGAACAATATTAGATACACTAGAGTATTATGAGGAACATTTGGAAAAACAGATGGCCTTAATATTTTTGGATGCCCAAAAGGCATTCGATAATTTAAATTGGAATTTTATGATTAAACAAATTAGAATAATGGGATTCGGAATAAATTATGAAAAAATGATTAAAACTATATATGACAATCAAAGGGCGAGCATCCTGGTAAACGGAGATAGGACTAGAATATTTCAGATCAGGAAGGGGGTAAGACAGGGATGCCCCCTATCTCCGCTATTATTTATTTTGGCCTTAGAAGTCTTGTTACGAAAAATTAGGAAAAACGAGGAGATCAAAGGCCTAAAGATTAGGAAGGAGGTTTATAAAACACAAGCATTTGCAGATGACGTGGCCCTAATATTAGAAGATCCATTAGAATCGGGACCAAAAGTATTAGAAGAATTGGATAAATACGGAGCAGTGGCAGGTTTTAAATTGAATAAAACCAAAACCAAAATATTAACTAAGAATGTAACTGAGACACAGAAACAGGAGATAGAAGGAATGCTGGGACTACAGGTTGTCAAGAAAATAAAATACCTTGGAATTTGGATAACTGCGTGTTATCCAAAGGTGTTCATCCCTAAAAGATGATAATTATACCCCCCTACTTCAAAAAATAAAACAAGATTTGAACAAATGGAAGAAAATCAAATTGTCACTTATAGGTAAGATAGCTGCGATCAAAATGAACATCCTCCCCAAAATTTTATTCTTATACCAAAATATACCAGTGAATTTGGATAAAAAATTTTTCTAGAATTAAATAAAAACATTAGGGAATTTGTATGGGAGGGCAAAAAGTCGAGGATTTCACTTAAATTGCTACAGGGGAAAAGAAATATGGGAGGATTTGGCCTCCCAGATTGGGAAACATATTTTAGGGCCGCCAAGTTAGTATGGATAAGGGAGTGGGCCACTTTGGAAAATAAGAGAATTTTAGCGTTAGAAGGTCACGACTTGCAGAAAGGGTGGCACTCATATTTATGGGACATAGATACAAAAAAAAGAACACATTTCCGTAGACATAAAATTAGAGACTCACTAATACAAACGTGGATTGAAATTAGACAGAGATATTATAATAAAGTTCCAAAATGGCTCTCTACAATGGAGGCCTTGATCCACCCAAACAGACGGGGGATGGAAAAAATTTGTAGATATAATGATATTTTAGATGGAAGAGGAAATCTTAAATCAAATGAAGATCTGAGAGACCAAGGCATAAATTTAGATTGGTGGACATATTTACAAATAAAGTCAAGATACCAGAAAGATAAAGAGGAATACAGTTTAAAATTAGGATACAATGGATTGGATAAAATTTTGATGGGAAGCGAAAAAAAAGTCCTAGCTAAATTTTATAATTATTTATTAGATCAAGATAGAGCCGAGGCCATAGCCAAAAATCAACTGAGTGTCTGGGAAAAAAATATTGGATATAATTTAAATTTTAATGAATGGGAAGAGGCGTGGAATAAAAATTATAAATTGACTAGAGCTGCATCATATAAAGAGAATCACTATAAAATGTTCCATAGGTGGTATTTAGCGCCTGCTAGATTATCGAAGATGTTCCCTAACATGTCCCCAAATTGTTGGAAATGTGGCCACGGTCAGGGCACCTTTTTTCACATGTGGTGGACGTGCCCCGATGCAAAAAAATATTGGACCAAAATTGGAAGATGGGTACAAGAAATAATTAGAGAAGAAGTAGAGCTGATACCGGAATTATTTCTCCTGGGAATAGTGAAGAAGAGACTTGGAAAAATAAAGACCCATTTAATGGTTCATATAACTACTGCTGCTAGGTTGGCCTATGCCCAATACTGGAAGGAAAAAATCCTGCCACCAGAAGAACTTATACTTAGGAAGGTATTAGAGTGCGCAAAGATGAGCAAATTAACCTACGAAATAAATAATGATGAAAATTCAGAGTACTATACTGTGTGGGAAAGGTGGTACGAATGGATGAACAAAAAAAAAACAAAACAAAAATAGGAGTAAAAGGTGTGTTAAATAACTAATAACAAATGGTAAAAGTGACACCAAGTAATTTTTATGTATATATGTATAAACACTGCGTATCCGATGTAAATAGAAATGAAAATTTGTTGTATCTATAAAAAAATCAATAAAGTATATTAAAAAAAAAAAAGATGTACGATGTTCCAAGTAGCACAGTTTTTTGCAGTTCCGCTGGTGTTATTGCAGAAAGCTGCAATTTGTTGATGCATCTTATAAAATTCTTGGACATGGTACCAAGTGCCCCGATGACAATGGGTATCACTGTTACATGTTTCATCCATAGCCATGTAGTTTCGATGGCCAGGTCAAGATATTTCGTGATTTTTTCCAGTTCTTTGACTCTGGCATCTCCTGGTACCGCAATATCAATAAATTGTACGTTTTGATTTTCGACAGCTGTGATATCAGGTATGTTGTGTTCCAAATGGCGATCTGTCTGTATTCGAAAGTTCCACAAGATCTTCACCTTCCCATTTTCTATAACTTTTTTCACTTTATTTCCCATGACTTTTTGGATACAGGTAAGTCGTATTTTTTTACATAATGACCAGTGGATTAATTTAGCAACTCAGTCGTGTCTAGCTTTGTAATCAGTTTGTGTGATTTTGCTGCATTCACATATTAAATGTGAAACAGTTTTGACCTTGTTGTTGCAAAGTCGGCAGTTTGGATTGTTGGTGGATTTTTGTATCTTCACTTTCATGACATTAGTTTGTAGTACTTGTTCTTGAGCAACGAGTATTAAACCTTTCTTTCTTGATGGTTCCCATCTTAAGCCATGCCCATAGCTGCTGCTGCTTCTTGTTGTTGTTGTTGTTGTTGTTGTTGTATGTGTGATATTTACCGGAAAGTCAAAGTTTTCCAAACACATTTGTACAATTTTATTTTTATCAATATACCATTACAATATTAATATTGTAGCTCTGGAGATGCTACACTACACTACAGAATACCATACTTCAGTCTCATGCCTTTTCCCTTGAAAACTACATTGCAAATTTCAGGAAAAAATATACTAAAAATTGAAGGATAACTGTTTTCTGGTTGTTCTTTTTTTGCATTGATCAAGAACATACATTTGTAGGAACTGCTTAAGTTTGCGTTACATTTAAATGGAATGATATCTCCATCTCAATGATTCTACCAGCAGTAGCTCCAGTTTTAAAGAAAACATTACCTTTATGTCACTTAGGATTCTAGAAATTGTAGACATGCTAAGCATAATAAGCAAAAATACTATTTTCACTCCATTCTTTTTTCTGTGCTCGTTATTTTTAAATTGATGTTTTTGTATTCATCATTCAAATCGGCAGATAAAAGCCACAATCCAATGGGGCAATAGGCACAGTAAGACACATAGTTAACAAGCTCTTTGATGTTGCAAGCAAAACAGTTGCCTGCACCAAATAGTTGGAGGAAGTGGGGGGGGGGGGAACCCTGCTTATTCCTGAGGTTGAACCAGCAAAAAGCTAAAGCCACAAAGACCATCTTAAAATAATAAAGGATATTGCCAAGGATATGAATTTTGATCACATGACCATAGAGTGCTGCATTAGTCGTAAGGGTGAAAAACGATCAGTTTTTTCAGTGCACTGTAACTTTGAAAAGTCACTAAATGAACGGTTGTATGTTGAGGACTATCTGTAAGTGGTCATTTACTAAATTCTCCTTGTTTTGGGAATCTGCTGAGACTGAGCTAAATTAAGGGCTGACTCAGTTATCTCCCTAATTACAAGCTAAGTGACTGAAGTGTATAGAACCATTTCAAGCTTCTTAGAAGATGATTTACTTATTGCAGACTGCTTTGTATCAATGACAAAATATTGTCACTGGAAAGTATGAGGGATGGATTTTATAAGGATACCAATTGGCAAAAGAGATTGGTATGTGTTTTTTGAGAAGCCAGGGATGTGTACTGTAAGAGAATCTCATAGTGTGAACTCATATTCAAGGGGATGAACTAAACCTTTATCTGTTTCTAAGGTAGTTAATAAATCTAAGATTGGTATAGAATGGTCTTTGTGTCTTGCTAATAGGTGTCTAATTGATTACGCCACTGATCCTGGACTGAAATTGGTTTGTCAATATTTTCCCCAGCAGGTGGTGAATCAGTCAGAAAATCAACAATGAGCCTTCCAGCTTCAGGCGTTTTCCTAGCAGATTCAGCATTCTTCCTTTTCCCCTTATCATATATTTCAATAGCCATTGGGATGCAGGGTAGGGTGCCAGTCCATCTTTCAGAAAGTCAGTCGGTCCAGGGGCCTTCCCATCTCTTTTCTTCAGAACTTTCCTGAATAAATAATATTACAAAGGACCGAATTCTGTCAGCCTGCAACCGTTCCTCCAATGCGTGAAAATTCCCTTCTGCACAGAGAGGAGCTATAGGTGGTTCACAGCTGCTCTAAGCTTTGAATTCCTTTCTCCTGAATGTAACGGAGAGAAATCAACCCAATCTTTTATTTTCAAAGAAACAATGCTTCCTGTAGCCTCAGGGTGATTCATCATCTTAAGTAGTGATTTTCTTGTCTTAGTTATATCTTGCTACTATAGCTAACCTTTTCTTTTCTTTTTTAAAGCCTTCCTCACTCAAGAAAACTGAAGAAAGAAAAAGAGATGAAGGGGAGTGGTTCCAATCAATTTGCAGACTGCAGCATCAAGGTAAATCTAGGGCCCTGTATGTTATCCAAGTATCAGGAGAGTTGGAAGAATGAGTTCCAGGATTTTTTTTTAAATCACTGTAATTAAAACTCTTTTTATTATTTTGTGTCTCTAATCAAGGTTCAGTACTACCCAGCAATTATCTATATACTCCACTGACACCTTAGTAAAATCTTTATTAGAAGCCCATATCTTTTCTCTAGGGTGTGGGGGATCTTTTTCTGCAATGTGTTTCTTTACATTGTATTTGTATGGGTATAGGTCAGGGGTCAGCAACCCACGACTCTGGAGCCGCATGTGGCTCTTTCATCCGTCTGCTGTGGATTTTGGAAACTTAGTTGGGTTTTGTGATTAAAACAGTAGAGCTAGATCATGAATCTAATCTGACCTCAGCCATGAAAAGCTGGCTGGGTGACTTTGGGCCATTCACTCTCTTTCAGCCCAACCCACCTCACAGGGTTGTAGTTGTAAAGAAAATAGGAGGAGGGAGATGTATTGGATATGTTTGCCGCCTTGAGTTATTTGTAAAAATAATAAAGGCAGGATATAAATTCATGAAAACATATATACATACACTATTTCTTTTCTCAACCTTGGAAGCTGCAACTTAAAGTGAATGTCATTTCACTGCAGGTACCTCTGGGTTGGTGGAAATAAGAAACAATATGTTAGCCTGCAAGACGGAGATCCTTCCTTTCACAGAATAGCATGAGTATATTTGACAGATAATGGGGTTTCTTTCATTTGCCAATTATGCCAAAAACTGTCCAGTACTGTTCTTACTGCTAGTGGGGAATATCCAGCCAGTTTGCACCACTTCGGGAGAACCAGTTGTTAACTTTCTGAGCAATTTGGTGAACTGGTTGTTGGAAGAAATCATTAGGGTAGAGAACCGGTTGTTAAATTATTTGAATCCTACCACTGGGAATATTGCATATTCCACAGCTATGGCCAAGGCTAATTACTTACTCTGTATCTTCACTTTTTAAATAAAACATGTTATGCAAAAGCTTCTATTGACCAAAGCCATAGTAGACCATATCAGTGGATCCATTTGATGATGACTATGGAATGTGAAAGTTTGCAACCTGGAATGTAAAAGTAAATTACACATAACAGGAATGTATTAATGACTGAAATTAAATAAAGAAAAATAGGTATGTTGTGGGGCTTTGAAAATAAGAAAGCAATGTTTTCATCTGAATGAAGGTAGCCTGATCTTGTGAAATAGAATTGATGAATGTATGAAGGATTTTTTTTTTAAATTGTTAACGAATTGGACAAAACATATCTCAAAAAGTATGGATTTGTGTCATCTACTGTCATAAGAATACATAGGGAAGTAAGAATTCACAGATTAGAGATAACTGTATGTTAAATTCCAGGGAATTGTGATAATGGAAGAATTGAGAACCAGTTTGATATAATGGTTGCTAACCTGGAAATCAAGAGAACTAGACAAGGCAGAATTCTAGTTCCGCCTTGTCTATGAAAGCCATCTGGGTGATCTTGCATCAGACACTCTCTCTCTACCAAACCAATCTCTCAGGAACATTGTGGTGAAAAGGAGGAGGAGTATTATGTATGTTCACCACCTTAGGTTACTAATAAAATAATAAAGGAGGGATAAAAATCTAATAAATAGATAATAACTTTAATTTCAAAGAGTGTAGAGAAAAATTATGCAATACTTTGAATAAATGGGAGATGGGTTATCAAACTGAATCAATGCATGGAAATAAAAGAAGAAACGATAGGAGGGGGGAAGTATAGGTCTATTTGGAGAGCCAGGAAAATGAAAATGATGCCTACCCTGTGAGTATTGCCTAGAAGAGGGTTTATTTGTATCTAATATATAGTTTAAACATAAATCTAGTTATATAAAAATAGGCCAAAGGAATGAATATAAATCTAAAAGCAAGCTATTTCATTGTTTATGATGTCAAGATGTGAAAAATTCATGAAAAACGTTAAGGGAGATGAGAATTCTGCATCTGGTGCAGATCAGTCTTTAATGGTGTCAGAGTTGAGGAAAAACTGGAGAAGGAAAAAAAAAACAAGGCAAGAGAAAGAAAACAGAATGACCACAGGAACAGGAAAGTTTGAGGCATGTATAAAAGATTATTTGAAATAGTAATCTTCCATTTCAACAGAATGAATGAGAAATGATCCTAAGAAAAAGAGGAGGCAGAAGCTGCTTGGAACAGAATGAAAAGAATTACATTACAGAGAGTCCCAGAAGTATGTGGAGTCACACTAATGAAAAATATGGAAAATGATGCTTGATGGAACAATAACATGAAAGAGGCTGTGAATGAGAAAAATGGTATGAGAAAATGACTGCTTTTTTTAAAAAAAGAGAAAAATATAGTATAGTGTATATGGAGTTAAAAAGATAAAAATAATATAGCAAGGAAGGAGCAAAGATTAAGAGGCAGAGTAAATGCTGACTGTTTTTCATGGAAGTAAAATTGTTTTGAAAGTAGGTGAAAAGGCCTACGGGAAAGTGAATATGAATTAAAATAAACAATGTTGAACTGATATGGGATAAAACAGAAGTGGAAGATTGCTCAAAGGAATATTTTAGAGATTTCTAAGGGAACAATAGCATTACAATATGTTGAGTAGGATTTAAAGGAATGCAATACATTAAAAATGGATGAAAAAGAAATCATAAATGCTATGAGAATGTCAAAAAAGTGGTTAGACTGGGACAGTATATGGTGTAAGTGAAGAAGTGTTAAAATATAGATGACATTTGCTTGTGGCCTGACTTATGTGATTATTTAATCATTATATAAAATCATAAATCTTGGAAGAAGAACTCGGTGGTCTTCTAGTCCAACCCCCTGCACGTGGCAGAAATCTTATGACCAACACTTTGAATTACATCTGGAAAGAAACTAGGAACCAGCAGCTTGGGCAATAGGCATGTACATGGGCAAACTTAGAAACACCCACAACTACGTATGTTGTTGCATTTTGCATCAGTTGTAGTTTCCAAATGGTCTTCAATAGGAACTACATGCTGCAGAACATACTGCAGTAATCCAAATCAGAAGTGAACAAGGCTAGGGTGAGCTAATCTGGGAAAGGACATAATTGGCACCCAAGACAAATTTGTATAAAGACCATCCTAGCCACAGTATGCCCCTGCTTCATGACCAGGAGCCATAAATACAATAGGATGGAGCACCAGCTCAGTCTGGGGGAGTGCCACCCCATGCAAAGATGGTATAATACTAAAGACCGGGGTGCCAAGACCCCAAAGCAACTTTGCTTACCAAATTTGAATCAAAATAATCTCTTCTCCATCCAGACTCTCACAGTCTCCAGGCACTTGAATAACACCACAACAGCACCAGTTATTTGTCCAATGGTGATATATAACTGTGTATCATCAACATATTGATGATATTGTACCCCATGAGGGTAAATAACCTTGCCCAGCAGTTTCTTGTAAATGGTAAAAAAGAAAGGAGAGAAACCTAAGCCCTGAGAAACTCTGCACTGATGGGGCCCAGGGCCTAGGATCCACCAACTCTGACTGAAACCAACTGTGGACAAAGAAGGAAAACCACAGGAAAATAATACTTTCCACTCCTAATTCCCAAAGCTGGCTGAGAAGAATCCCATGGCTAATGGTATGATATTCAGGATGATCAGTTTGGAGCCCTCTAATCAGGATGATCACTTTGGAGAGGTCATTCACAATCATGAACAATGCCATCTCAGTACTGTATGCCCGCCTGAATCCAGACTGAAAAAGTCCACATAATCTGCTTTAGCCACAGTTTTCCGAAACAGCATCAACCACTGTCCCAATAGTCTTCTCATAAAAGATAAATAAAAACTTGATTTTAGAACAAATCAGAGGGTTTGACCCTACTTGGGTTAAACCAGTGTGATGAAGAAGGTGCAAAATATGACAATCAATCACAAAACAGAAGGAAAAAATATAAGCCTACTGAGTATTGAAAACAAACAAAGAAACAAAAGCATATTTGGGAAAGACTGAGGCTTAGAGGGATTTAATTGCCAGTAGAACAGCAGGTAGAAGAAGCAAGAAAACAGGTTAATGGTCAGTAAGCTCTACCCATGGCCATGTTTATTCAGCGGGATACCTAGATACACCTATATACATACACATTCCTATTTTATATAGCAGCTCCATATATCAACATATTTCCAAGCACCTTGATTTCCAAGCCACTGAAGCATTAAATTCTTGAATGACAATTATACACAGCCAAGACTGAACACAATGAATGCTCTTTATAAACAAAAAACATAGGAAAATAAAAAAATATCATCTCACTGTTTCTTCACATCTTGTGCTGAATTTTCTAACCCAGAATAATAATTGTATCAACAACATATAAGGGATGGATTTACTAAAGGAAGACATTTGGGACATATAAAACAAATTGGATTGGTTACTGAACTGGATGAGCAGAATACATTCTATTCTCAGGAAGGAAACTGCAGTTTTGAAGCATAGCTTTATTGTATCGGGTTTTTTTACGTGCTGTCCTATCCTTTGTCATAGTCACAAACTGCACTTGAGTACAAGCTAAAAGTAAACACCAATACAGCATGCTTCCTAAAAAAGGAGGTTTTTTTAGCCTGCATCTATAGGTGTATAGTTTTTAAAACACATGAAGAACTCATTCCATTGCCCTCTGCATTGATCAGGTTTCACCTTGATTGTGATCAAAATGGGATGACTTGACTAGCTCGATGCAGCCAGCAGAGGGCAGCTTTCTTGTGAGTTGGCAGGAAGGACTCAGCATTGGTGAGAAGGCTGCCCCCTGCTGGTGGCGTAAATCTAATGGCATCAAGTTGTGATAGACCTGATTGCAGTATCTAGTTCGGCACCTTATAATAGAGAATTAAAGTACAACAATAAGAAAAGATTGAATAAACTGAGAATATTTATCCCTCAGGGAAAAAAAAAACTGTGAGAGGGATCTTGGCGTCTTACTGGACAATTACTTAAATATGACTTCAGTATGCTGCAGCTGACAAAAAAGCCAATACAATCCTGGCTTCTTTAACAGAGCAATAGAATCAAGTTTATATGACGTATTAGTGCCACTTATAATTCCTTGGTAAGACCACACATGGAATATTACATCCAGTTTTGGTTGCCACAATGTAAAAAAGATGTTAAGGCCCTAAAAAGAATGCAGAGAAGACCAACAAAGATGATTGGGAGGTTGAAACATATGAAGAACAGTTGTAGGAATTGCTTATGTCTAGTTTTATGAAAAGAAGAACGAGGGAATGATATGATACCAATATCTGAGGGGTTGCCACAAAGAGGAGAGAGATCAATCTATTCTTTAAAGCACCTGAAGGCAGAACAAGAAGCAATGGATGGAAACTAATCAAGGAGAGAGCCAACCTAGAACTAAGGAGAAATTTCCTGACAGTTAGAACAATTAATCAGTGGAACAACTTTCCTGTCTGGAGATTTAAAAACCACACTGGATGTTTTTAAGAAGAGATTGGGCAGCCATTTGTTTGAAATTTAGGATTTTCTGCTTGAAATCTTCAAGGTCCCCTCCAACTGTGTTATTCTGTTAAGTACTTAAAAGGATATCTCACCGAAAAAGGTCAAGATAGATATGCCTATGATTCTGTATTCAGGATATATGGAATAAGCTCAGAACTCAGAATCAGGTAGAATGTTATGAAATAGTTGCAAACAACAGGAGCTATTTAACCATGGACTCCACAGACTGAATAGTTATAATGATAACACATCATTAAATCATCACAGAAGTGACACAAATCATATACTATTTATCATTTGTATAATGATAGGCACAATTTAAATAATCAGTGCTATTTTCAGGAAGATATGGTATGCATTATGTCACCCTTGTTTTATTTAAGAGAGGGATAATGTCTTCAGATCTTAAAGAAGTGATATGTTTTCTTGTCAAGAGATTATCTTTGGATCCAATGCTCTTGAATACCTATCATTGTAACACCAGCATTCATTTTTAAGGAAAAGTTGTAGAGAAGGTAGTTGGACTGCAGCTGTTGAAACCTTATAGGAAGCAGCTTATCTCAATCAATTTTAATCAGGTTTTAAGCTATGATTCAATTCTGAAACAACTTTGATCACACCACATTTTGATGACATTCCTATGGCAGAGCCAGGAGAGAAGTGTACAGCCATCCTTATGCTTCTGGATATCTTAGCAGCATTCAATATCATTGGCCATGATATCCTTGTGGACCAGCTCTGAAGTCTGGGAATTGGGGACACAATCTTGTGGTTCTCCTCCTTCCCTTAGGTCTGGAACCAGTTGGTGCTGGTTGGGAAAAAAAGACATTCCCTAGGTCCTTCCTTTTTAGGCTGCCACAGCATTTGGTGTTCTCTTCTGTTCAACAGTTTTATAGAAAATTACTAGATGAGATCATTCACTGTTTTGGAATATAGTACTCAGTTATACAATATGTTTCTATTCCAGGCTGGCCAAGTGAAGTTATTAAAATCCCATTTTAGTGCCTGGAAAGCATGAAGGCATGGATGGGAAGGAAATTCAATCTTATCAGGAGTGATTGGTTATGGATATTAGGGTTACCTAGATTCAAAGAGATTTCAACATTAATCTTAGCTGGATTCAAAAGTGGCCTTACAACTCCTGCTCAATGAGGGCCTTTGTACATTTCATTTGGTGAAATGTGTCCTTTCCTGGATTGACATGTCCTTCAGAGAATCAGTCACTTCATAGATTGAGTATTACAATGTGTTGCACATGGGATTGCCCCTGAAAACCATTTGAAATCTTCAGCTGGACGATCATGGGCAATGACGATCATGCTTCAGTATACCAATCTGACATTGTAACTTTGAGCATTCACTAAATGAACTGTGGTAAATTGAGGACTACCTGCATTTCAGTGCTTACTGGCTGAGAATACATTTTGAAGGGGTGCAGTATATGAAAGTCCCTTATGCTGACTGAACTTATTCTTCTGTAATCCTAGGTGGAAAAGCCACAGACCGATCTGAGACTGTTGGAATGTAAAGATATTTGTTATGATAAACTTTTCCTTATGGTTCATTATGGAAGAAAAAATATATTGACCAGGCTTCTCTCTCTTAATACTGACTTTTGAAAGTAATCGGACTCCAAGGCCATGAGTAACACTTTTGTTGTTGTTAGTTGCAAAGTAATGTCTGATCCATTGCAACCCCATGGACAACATTCTTCCAGGCCTTCTTGACTTTTACCATCCTCTAGAGTCCATTTAAGCTCATGCCTACTGTTTCAGTGACTCCATCCAGCCACCTCGTTCTCTGTCATCCCCTTCTTTTGCCCTCAATCTTTTCCAGCATTAGGCTCTACTCCAGTGAGTCTTTCCTTCTCATTAGGTGGCTAAAGTATTTGAGTTTCATCTTCAGGATCTGGCCTTCTAAAGTCAAGGTTGATCTCCTCTAGGACTGAACCGTTTGATTGCCTTGCAGTCCGAGGGACTCACAGAAGTCTTCTCCAGCACCATAGTTAAAGGCCTCAATTCTTTGGCACTCATTCTTTCTTATGGTGCAACTTTCAGAAATAGAGTAATGCACTAACTTTACTCATTAGTTTTCAAAAAATAATGATTATGATGATGGAAGAGGAGGAGGAGGAGGAGGAGGAGGAGGAGAAATCTTGTTATTTTTGCTAATCATAATTTAAAATGTCAGTAACAATTTTTTGATTGCTGGCAATTCATAATCTAAATATTCACAGGAACAGAACTGTTTTAGATGTAATTTCATCTTATGCATATCTAGACTTCCTGAAGATCACAATAGAATGAAGAGATCTCACCACACAGATACATTGATTTTAACAATTAATAAAGTTATAGGCTGCTTAATCTCAATTATTTTTATGAAAGCTTGTTTACTTCTGAAAACATAATATAAGGCCAAACTTATGCACTGTTTCCTAGGAGCACGGAAAAAGACATGTGCTTGAATATGAATATCAACTGCAGGGGAAAAAACTAGATGAAATCATATTATGAATATTAAATATAAAATGAATTATATTATGGTTAAATGTTTGATGAAGCAAAACATTGCTATATTATAGGGAAAGAAATGACAATAGTAAATAATACTACTTGGCAGTAGCAGCCTTAAGTTTTTACTTCTGCATCAAAGAAGATGGTTTCCAACAAAGAAATTATTATATTTTCAATATTGTAGGGATTTTTTTTTCATGATTTGGCTACACATTCATGATATTTCTGCATGCATCACTAAATTAAATGCTTTGAAATGTGTGGCCTGAAAACACTAAAGTTTCTATGGAGTTTCCAAGTATTAGAAGCAATTGAGTCATTAATTCAGTTAAGAAATCAGCTTGATGCATATGTTTGAAGAGACTTCATACATAGATCTGATGCAGCTAAGGAATTAAATAATATCAATATTCAAGAATTATAAATTACGATAACACAAGAGATAACCTTAGGTTTAATATAAAAAAAGACAAGCAGCAAAATACACTATTATTTTCAGTTAAAAATGAAAATAGTTTACTATAGAATAGGGAATTTGTTTATTTGAATAAAAATATTAACACTTTTTAAAAAAAATGGAAATCATAGTGAAGAGATAGATGATAGATGATCAATTGATTGATCAATCGATAGATATAGATAGAAGAGAAAGAGAAAGTGAACATCAAGATTCTTTTTTGCAGGATATTGAAACACTGGAATTATGTTTCCAACTAAAATAAGATTACAGAATACCAATATGAACAAAGGCAGATAATACAGAAATGATCTTGAATTAAAATTATAAGAAAAGTTAACAAAAGAATGAAGATGTTTCAAAGAATAGAGAAACTGCATGTACCAAGAAATGCAATATCTGGGAATAGAAATAAATAGCTGAAAATAGATATGGTTCTAGAAGAGGAGTTGGCTCTTCTTGAGAGCTAAACAGTAGATAAATATAAAAACAATGATAAATTGTTTAAATTCTTATGGTTTTAGGCTACATAGTACATTAGAAGAGAAATGGTAAGTCCAAAAAAGGATACTTTAGGAATAGTCATAGCCATTGAAAGAAAGTCAATATCATATGGCTAATGTGGAATCTTGCTTTTGTGTAAGAAAAACAATGTGTACCAATGGAAACTTTTCATTATGGACACTTGCTCATGTTCTCAATTGATGTATCAGAATAGTAAATAGTGATTTTTGCTATCTGTCCACTTGATTAATGAAATAATATAAGCCAACTAAATAGGTTCCATTAAGCTGTAATATTAGAATTTGCATAAGTAATAAATCCATATACATAAATACTTCAAAGGAAACCTAGCAGTAGACTAGGAGGATTGTGTACTTTCTACAGATTAACCTGAACACTCTTAGGAAAGTGTTGCAGCTGTTCTGTGTGATTCAGGGGTTGAAGTCAATATTATTTGATTATTGTAGACAATTCAGAATTGATTGAAACATTTCCCTTTCGTAACATAAGTTCCCATGATAAGTTTACTGCACAGCAGAATTTTCTGTGACCTTGTAACTGACAATGAAGCCCAATTTATGGCAGCAGAACTCTAGTTACTCCAAATATCCTATACCTCTGACTCTCATTACCACAAATGGTAAGTTGGAGACTGAATCATAAACTGCTGTATTACAGTTCAGTATTACTCTTTTAAGGTGGAGGTCAAAACCACTGAAGGCTACTGAATATAGCTTAGCAGAATTGTCAACAGGGAAATAACTCAAAATATCCTTTTTGTCCCTCAATAAGATTTTATTTGGAACTGACCTGACATTGGAAAAAAATCCCCTTTCATTTGCAAAGCCAAGAGCCTAGCCATTTTTATAACCAGTTCCATTAATTCAGTGAGAAATTACTAGCTGTACTGTAAGATACAAAGAAAAGACTACACAGCAAATCTTTGTTATCTTTTAGAGGCAAAGGACCTACCATGAAAGTTGCAAAGGTAGACTTTCATGAATTATGCTGGATTCTAGATGGAGCTGAGGTGGCGCAGTGGTTAGAGTGCAGTATTGCAGGCTACTTCATCTGACTGCTAGCTGCAGTTCAGCAGTTCAAATCTCACCGCTCAAGGTTGACACAGCCTTCCATCCTTCCCAGGTGGGTAAAATTAGGACCCAGATTGTTGGGGGCAATATGCTGACTCTGTAAACTGCTTAGAGAGGGCTATAAAAGCACTATGAAGCGGTATATAAATCTAAGTGCTATTGCTAGTTTGGGGTTTTTGCTTAGCATTATAACTGTAATATGCCTATTTTAAGGCCAAAATAATATTTTTTAACACTATAATAGAGTTGGAAGGGACCTTTTGGGGAAATATGATATGTATGTATGTATGTATGCATGCATGTATGTATGTATGTATATGTATGTGTACCAGGGATGAAATTCACTTACCTTTCCTACTAGTTTGCAAATGTGAGCATGTGGGCCTCCTTCACTCATGCACAGAGCCTTCTATGCATGCACAGAAGGTCAAAAAAGGCACGTGATGATGTCCAGGTGGGTGGGCGGAGCCTCCCACTGCCGGCGCTACCAGATCACGTGATCCAGATAGATCTGACTGAATTTCACCACTGAGGTGTATGTGTATGTGTGTGTTCATTCTATATTCTACAACCGTGTCTTGTAGGATTCAATGTTAAAGGGAAAATAGTAAAGTGAATTAAGATAAAATGAGACCCATGAGTGTTGAAAATTATGAGAGCAAAAGCCTAGAAGGCTAGATCTCAGCAATGGCATGAAGTTTTTGTTTCGTTTTTTTAAATAGATGATTATATATTCATTCCTGTCTTCAGGTCCATTCATTTTAGTAATTTAGTTTTGCAGCATTGACGTAAATTCAGAAAGATAGCTGGAATTCTCCTGCAAAAATTCACCATGAATAATAATTTTAAATATCAGCCTATATTCCTTGATTCAGGTTAACTGCCTATCAAACAGAGCCAATTAAGATAATAGTTCTAATATTCTTCTGTGTTTTGATTCAAAGAATTATGTACATTTATAAATTTAAACAAAACTACATTCAAAATTATCTAATAGTACCCTGTGATTTAGAAGAATATTGATGTGAGCACAGAGAGAGAACAGTAAAAGAAAATCAAGGCATTTAAGTCTATGGCGCAAGATCAAAATTAAACTGATTTTGTGCCATGATCATAATGGGGCAATTTGGCAGCGTGGGTATGCCCTAAGTCAAGCATCCGTGAATCTATCAATCAAGCCTATAGTTACAAATATACTGGGACATAGAATATTCAAATATACTAAAAAGAAAAACATTTATAACAGAAGGAAAGTAGAACAACAAAAAAGTATAAATGACTTGCTCAGGACCACATCTCATTTTAAGTATCTTCAAAGAGCAGACTAGGGTTAGAGTGATGCTCTTCCTTTCTTTAGATATTGTCACATTGAAAGGATCAAGATCATGCATAAAGTTGTGGCACAGAAGATTTATTCAAACCTTTACACAAGAGTCTAGTCAACTAACAGTCATCACTAAATTAGTGCTAGATAAGGGTCAATGCTATTCAAGGGGAGATGGGACTTGGATCTTTTGTGGCAATACAAGAACTCTAAACTGAGGATGTGTTTAACTCCACCACCCCAACTCTGCCTGCTCTTCTCCTTCAGAGACTTATATAATATAATTTGTAACTTTATGGTTTTACTGGTGACCCATTGGATAGCTATAGTTCTTACTTGGAGATAGCATCATTATTTTTTCCTACTATATAGACACACAGAGAGGGAGACATACATACTAAATTAGTCCCTATTATTATCAGCAGAGGAACATCAATAGTAGGATAGTATAGTAAGCAGCATCAGTCCTGGGATCCTGGTTTTTGGCTTTTGTTTTTACTACATGAATTATTTCAGTCACCTTCCCTACAAGTCCTCTTTAGGACTCATTGCAGGTCCTAAATCTCTGTCCTGAGGCATAGCCCTAGTTGATCACTAAATCCATAATCATATACTACCATTCCCTATTTTATCATGACTATTTTAGTGAGGTAAAACAAAGGACACCATTTCCTGTATTCTATAGAATAATAAATGAGAGCAGGCAAAAGTTATACAACTAGAAGCAAGAAAACTAATACTTGTGGGATAGGTGAAAAAATTGCTAAAAGAAAACTTTTTTCCCCTTTGACATAATAATACAATTGTAATGTTCCACTATTATCCATGTGTACTGTATTCGTAAAATTTAAATGCTGATCACAGATTTACTGATATTCAAATTAGCATGGATGTTATTGAAAACCACTTTCAAGAACAATCTAACTTCTAGATGAAATGCCTTTGTTTGTACTTTCTGCCTCAGAGTTCTGTGGTATAAAAACTGAATCTCCCTAGAATTTTCTTTTCTACTTTTAAATATGCCTTTTAAACAGCAAAGAGTTTTAGCTATTAGATTCCACAAAGTAAAGACTATTGCTTTAACTGACTTTAGCTGGAATAATCCTTGTGATTTCCTAAGCATAATGTTCAGTTCAACATCTTTAAGGTAGATTGAAAACTGGCTCATTCTTTGGAATTAATGTGTGAATTTAATTCCTTAGCATGTTTCCTTGCCTTCTCCAGTTCTCAGATTCTTTAAGTAATAGTCACTTTGCTACAGAACCTAATAAAATATATTGTTGGCTTCTCTGCCAAAATAAATTTTTATTATCTCTCTCAACAGCTACATCTATTGATATTTTCTACAAAAATAAAAAATAAAAAAATGAAACTGAGTCTTCCCAAAACTTTAAAAAAACAAAAAACAAAAACTGGCTGAATTCAGGTTTGGTGGTGTCCTTGATAGCTCCAAGGAATGAGATGAGCTATAGAATTCAGATAGACAGAAATAATAAAATCCTACTCAGGGCTGGAAACACCAAGCATATCTCAATGAAAGACAGGGATGTGCCAATGCTTTGAGAACTGTTACTTGTATTTGGCTCAGCCTGTTAAGTGTTGCTGTTTGGACCACTTGGGATTAGAGTGTTTCTAAAGCCTTGATTATGGCCTTGCCCATAACTTTTCCAACCTTAATGTTTGAGGAAGAGACTTTAACATGTATAAATATGGAAACATTCTGTTCTGTGGTCATTTTACCTGAGCAATCAAACGCTGGGAAGTGTGTCTTAAAAATAGAATAGGATTTTTTTTTTATTGGCCAAGTGTGATTGGACACACAAGGAATTTGTCTTAATGCATATGCTTTCAGTGTACATAAAAAGAAAAGATACATTTGTCAAGAATCATAAGGTACAACACTTAATGATAGTCATAGGGTACAAATAAGCAATCAGGAAACAATATCAATATAAATGGTAAGGATACAAACAACAAAGTTACAGTTAAAGTACAGTCATAAGTGAAAGGAGATGGGTGGTGGAAACGATGAGAAGATTAATAGTAGTGCAGATTTAGTAAATAGTTTGACAGTGTTGAGGGAATTATTTGTTTAGCAGAGTGATGGCATTTAAGAAAAAACTGTTCTTGTGTCTAGTTGTTCTGATGTGCAGTGCTCTATAGCACCATTTTGAGGGTAGGAGTTGAAAGTTTATGTCCAGGATGAGAGGGGTCTGTAAATATTTTCACAGCTCTCTTTTTGACTCGTGCAGTATTCAGGTCTTCAATGAAAGCCAGGTTGGTAGCAATTGTTTTTTCTGCAGTTCTAATTATCCTCTGAAGTCTGTGTCTATCTTGTTGGGTTGCAGAGCCAAACCAGACAATGAGCAAGACTGACAGAAAAGACTGGAGGAATGTAATAGCACTCTTTCACAAATCATAAGAGATGAGGAAAAGAGAGCAAAATATTATTTGTTTGCTGACTGCAGTTAAAGAGCAGATATAATGCCATTAGATTAGATTAGATTAGATTAGATTAGATTAGATTAGATTAGATTAGATTAGATTAGATTAGATTAGATTAGATTAGATTAGATATAATGGGAAATTATAGGAATAGTAAGATGTCTTCTTCCCCCTTGTTTTATCTGTTAAAACAATTCTAGCTGTAGTTTTCATATATTGAGCAGAACATTGGCCAATCGCCAAATGTTATTGCATTCTATGATTTTATACTTCTAGACATCCTGTGATTTTGTGACAGTTCAATTGCTAGGATGCTTTACTAATAATAGGTCATTTTAGGTAGAATAAACTCGTTTACTTTTGTAAAACTATTTTAAGATACTCATGTCACCTGTGGTGAGGTAATTAAAGCTCACAGAATGTCACTATGCTTCTCCAATCACTAGAACACACTTCATATTTTCAAATCAGTCCCAAATAATAGCTATGACCTATTCTGTAATCTCTTATACAGAGTTCCTGTAAACATGAATTTGAAAGACTGTGTGAGTTGAACATCTTAGAGATGAAAAGTTTGGGATTTACATACTTGGTCACAGATTAAAACAGTCATTTTGTTTCAGATCACTTTTTGGGCAAAAGTATAACTCATTGCTTGGGTTAATCTAGAAATAGTGGTGCCTTTTTCATATATTCTTTATCAGTAACACATTTCACTCTGCTCTGCTTGACCTACTGTATGTGACTTTTTTTTTTGAAGGAAAAAAATCATGTTTTACACATTTTATCAGTTCTCTCACTGTGCTGTCTGTCTGACATATGAAATTCTCTACAACATTTCAAATGAGTCCTCGAGCAGTGATTGATATTATATAATCTTACTTTGAAGCATTTTTACAATTTCTTTAAAATATCTGCACTTTAAAATGCTGTCTGTTAAAAGATTTTCAAGAATCTCACTGAAAAAGAGACCCTTCTCTTTCCTCTTTCTAATTAAATACAGAGTAATTCACTAAAACCATATCTTCTCTCTTCTCTCCTCACTTGTTCACTTCTTCAGGTACCTCAAAAAATAAAGTGTTTTGGTTTTTTACATGCTCATGCACAAGGTAATACATACCAATTTTGGCTATTCCAAAGGTGTATAAAATAAATGTAGGCACATTCACCAAAGTTTCTACCTAGTGGAAATATCAAGAGCCTAATGTGCATGTTTCATTTCTTCATCTTTTCAGTTTGCAAAATAATGGTCTTAGTGTTGAGCCAATACAAATTCAAAACCGGTGTGGGAGGGAAGGAGAAAGAAGACCTCAAATGAAATATCTAGTTTTTAGTTGCTGACTCTATAAGGAGTTTTATAAACTTCAAAAATTTTCTCCACCTCAGATTTAGAAAATATGAATTTTTGGCATAGTGGTAATCTACCTTGTCTTCCTACCTTCAATCACTCTTCTGAGAATTATGCATTTCTTTCAAGAACCATTATTATTCTATCTACCCACTCCCAACGATGTCTACGATATGTACTCATGTAAATAAATAAATATTCACTGTTACATTTTGATCACTTCATTAAAAGGCAGAGGGGAGAAAAGCTTAGAACTGAGAAAAGTGCATCAGGAACTGATTAACTAAAAGGGAGCTTTATTTTTTTTCAGTGAATAAATCTACTACTCCCCTTCTATCCTATTCTACCCTAATCCTATTTGTATCATACTATCCTACTTCAATATTACTCAGTATAAATAAACAATAGTAGTAGTATTCAGTATTTGTTTTTGCATATTGGGTAAAAGATAAAGGTAAAGGTTCCCCTTGTAGATATGTGCTAGTCGTTCTGGAGTCTAGGGGGTGGTGCTCATCTCTGTTTCAAAGCCAAAGAGCCAGCACTGTCTGAAGACGTCTCCATGGTCATGTGGCCGGCATGACTAAATGCCAAAGGTTTTTGGGGATTTGAACCACTGAACTGCCGACCTTTCAGTCAACAAGCTTAAAGTCTTAGCCACTGAGCCATCACATCCCTGCAAATTGGGTACACTGACATACATCCTGTTTCTTTAAATCTTAAAATACAAGGATTATATTTTCTTCGGGACAAAAAAATTGTAGGTCATTAAATCCAGTCATGATCATTAACCAAGTTTCATGACATGGGTTAATAAATTATGGGAATCCAATGCTACCTTTTAAGCCTATCTTTGCTAAAAAAGATATTTGCTGTTCATTCATTCTCTTTGATCATTCTACTCTCTGGTTCCATTATACCTGTCCTGAGTAGTAAAGGCAATAAACCACTGTTATATTCCAAGTATACTTGAAGGAACAACAGAAAACAAGCAGCCACCCTTGCCAATTTGGAATTTCGCCCAACATTTTTACATGGACCAAAGTATGATCACCATTGATCTGACATTCAGTACTGGGTCAGACAGTGTGATCTAGAGAAAGAGTAAATTAATTTAACAGGGAAGAGAATGTGCAGATTTATAGCTCCCCTTCACACTTACATGTTTAGCCTCAGAAACCTGCTGAGTGCTGCCCCCTGAAAATTGGCAGAATGCAACAACCGCAACAGGACAGTCAGACAGGTTTCAGAATTACTTAGCATCACAGGAACAGGGACGTCACTAAAGGAAATATTAAATGTTGCCACTTTGGGCTGTCAAAAGTCTAAGAAATTCAGTGAAAAATAAATGGTCTATTTCTACCTCCTGATCTATTATTGCAGGTTTGGAAATAGCCATTCATTCACTCATCTGTGACACTGAAGTAACGAGATGGAAAACTCTGCAAATGAGCAGAATGCTGTTTTTTTTTCCCCATCCCCTTTCTTTTTCCTGACATTTATTACTGAGGAAGACATTTTTCTGGGCTAATATTTTTTTTTCAGGGCTGTCATCTTTTGCATTTGTTTGTACTCTTCTGCCTTTTCATCCTGGGGGAATGCATTAATCTCTAGTGCAAAACTGAGACCTGCGCCTCTGCTATCAGAACAACAATTTTCATCTTTACAATATATTTCGGAAAAATCATTTATTCCAAGAAATTTCAGGGGGTAGAAAGAACTGCAATTCTGGATGAATATAGGAAGCAGAGAACATTTAGATTTAGTTGCTATATTGAAGCAAGATTGCTCTGAGCAAATAGTTATGGATGAATTTTTGGACATTAAGAGAAAATAGTGCTGAGATATATATTAGGTTGGAAGATCTTCAGTGGCATGATAGATACATATCTATAGATTTAGATTTAGATTTATGTCCTACCATTCTTCCAACAGCTCAGTGCAATATAGATAGCAGCCCTTCCATTTTTCTAATTATTAGTTTTACTGAAACAAAAGGATAGATTGAGCTGAGATAGTTCCACTCCTAACAGCTTAATTGCTGCAAAACACAGCTCACCCATTCCAAAATTGCACCAGTCAATTATGTATTTTATTTTGCTCAGTTGATTTAGTCATTCTCAGCAATTTAAAGCTGACCCAATTTTTTTCTAGGGATGCTTGTTCTGCAATCTGTAATGTTTTACTAAATTACAATGACCTTCCTATTTTACAAAGTCTTTTAGCTCAGTGTTTTGATTCTGGAACAAGGTGTTTTTATTATTTCACTGTGGGCTTCTGGGATCACTCTTTGATTCTGCTGATTATTAAACAATGAATATTTAACATGCCCATAGCATATTGAAATGAACAGGCACATGACATTTTGAAATGGCTAATCTTTCACTTTGGGATTCTACCCCTTTCTTGAATGAATAGCTTCAACTTTAAAAAAAAAATCTAACAAGTCATAAACAAACCCATCCTTTCTCCTAGCAAGATTATCAAAGGGGGAAAAAAAAGACTTAGATGGTTTAAAAGAGATTAGACCAATGAGATATTTCACCTGTTTTTCCTGCACATCATATTTCTGTGGTTAAACAGAAAAATCTCTTTGCCATGAATCCTTAACTGGACAATCTAATCTACTTTCCATTTTTATTGCCAGGATAACAGCTGCCACCATGGGGCCAATCTTTTCACATATTTATTTAGTAGTTGAGATATTAAAACTTCAGTGTGAAGTGTTGGAGGATATCCAGCAAATTATTTGTAGTCTACATTCAGCAGATACACACAAACATAAAAGGGATAATCACAGTGGATTCTCCAGAGCAAGACAGAATGTCACCTGGCAATGAAAAAGAATAGCAGTTTAACACTGAAGGACTTTTTAGCTTTCTCATTGTTAACGTTAAATGCTTACATTATATTTTTGTACAAATATGTTATTTTAATCTCTTTTGGCTAAATTATGGATTATGTTTGATCTATTCATGTGGCTACACGTTGCTATCATAGTGTATATTTCCATGAGATGCTAAGATAAATCTGACACTAAGTATGGGTAAGCTACTTATCCATCAGTTTATTCCCCACTAAAACATCAAATTGTGGCACTTATAATTGGTTGTTTATCAGATTTTTTATATTGTTGACTGACAATACTTTCTTAAAAATAAAATAAAGACAAATAGTTGGTTATTTTGTCCCTGTTACAAAACCCATGCCTTGTCAGATATTGCCTGCATGTGATGCACCAGAGACTAGAAGGGGTTAAGTCTTTACAGACATCACATATGACTATATCAGCCAATGAACTCTCTTATTGGATTCTTACCCAGAGATCACTTGGATATCTTCCTCTCTCTCATCTATCTGTCAGCAAGACAACAAATGAAGTTCTCTCTCCTCTCAACATTTGAGTCATACAGTTAGGGTAAAAGAAAAATGCAACAGGACACCCTGTTCATCATTGTATGCATGTATATATTTTGTAAATATTAAAACAACCTTTTTTTTGAACCTGAAGCTATATTGGCCAAATAACTTCTCATAGAACCGAATGAGCACGACCATCAATATTTCTACTAACATGCCTATTGGGTATATGGGGAAAAAACAAAGAAGAATAGAGATTGCAATGGAATGGTTTGATTAGACAGCCACTCTGGCTATCCAGCTCTATTGCCAGAGGTCAGATGTTTGCATTTTATAATCCCTATTCAAAGCATTGTTTAGATAAATAAATAGCAAACTATAATTTAACCAATGAACTAAATTTCAAATGTTTGTTAATTCTAACCACTTTAATTTGTCACAAGGATATGATCATTCCATCATTTAATTTCCTTAGTTTGTTTTCACTGTTTGATAAAATGCTAGATGTCGTTTCTCCTAGATGATGGGATAAGAATCTGCACTGAATGAGAGTCTATGTTACAGTGTACTCCTCTATGTGTGTGATAAGAGGAAGAAATTGAGGAGTACTTAGTGCTCTCTGAGCTTGCTTGTTTTCTTGCAGACATTTCATTACCCTAATGAAACATCTGCAAGAAAACAAGGAAGCTTAGAGAGCACCAAGGACCCCTCTTTTCAACCCTGAGCTACAAATATTCTCCTATAGGAAGAAAGTTGCTGAATGCATGGACAAATGTTTATTTGTATCTCAATTCATTCAATCCTGAATTGATCAATCCTAGTTAAAGTGTATCTGCTTTTTGTAATTTAAAAATTTGAATTCACTAAAACCTTTAGAGACAAAAAAGTAGCTGTTCCATGTGCTTGTTTCATCTCTTATTCCACACACACACACACACACACACACACACACACACACACACACACACACATTCTATGACCTATCATATGTAGAGCTTCTTAATCTCTCCTTTGGGGTTTTGGAAGTGAAAAAAATAAACTTTATAGAAAAAGCATACTCAAACAATGCATCTAAGAAACAGATATTTACAATGGGAGAAACCCATATATTGCATTTTTGCTTAGCACCATGAAAGCTTAACTAATTTCATTTAAAGAACAATATTCATCAAAATTCATTAGACACTGCTAAGCATTTAACTGAAGCCTTTCAGGCAGTCCCAAAGCAGCCTTCAGCTTCCATTTCATATTTTCTTCTTTTTAAGCATCTTTTTAAGCATTTTATGTGGGAAAAGAACATAGATTTTGTAAACTCCCTAAGTGACATTTTAATGCAATTCTCTTCCCAAAGAGATTGGTGAGAGAGCATTTGGAAAATGAAATTGTCTTAGAGGAGCTGGTGGGTGACAAATGTTTCATCCAAGTTACTTTATAATACAAAGTGGCAGAAAAAATCAGAGCCCTCTATGCTACCTTGGATCAAATATTTTGAACAGCTGGAGGCATTATACTCCCAAAATGTGCTAAACAATTTGAGACATTTTAAGAAAATCTCAAATGAGTTTATTTCTTAGTCACATATTTAGGTGAAAATTAAATGCAGTATAGCAACAACAAGGGGTAGGGTTTTTTGCAAGTTAATTCCCTTGTTCCCTTTCTTGATGCAGAGGAAATCAATGGATTTTTCTCTTTTTCTGTCACTGTAATTTTTCTTGAGGTTCCTTTGCTAAAACCTAAGAAGGTTTTAAACAAAAAAAAATCATATTTATCATTCTGACTTCTATTAATAAGTATTAATACTTTATTATACTTATTCATCATCATTAATTTTGAAGCTTTTTTCTGTTTCCAAAACATTTTAGTGTCTGGATGATTATATGGTGCCAGCCATAACTTTTAATGAACCATTGCATGAAATGGAAAATGTGTTTTACTTGGAACCCAAAAGAAGAATCTTTTATTTCAATTGTTCTGCCAAATCATTTCGATTGGGCTGCAAATCAGCAGGACCATATCTCCAAATATTGTGGTTGTTTCAGGTTTTGGCCAAAATAAAATCCAGAGGGTGTTATGGCCAAGCAGGCCCAAACAAATGAACGTCATTCATCTCTGTATTTCTCTTCATGGTTTTGATGTATCAGCCTACTGTCAATATTTCTTCTTTCTTTCCCTGTTTCACTTCCAAGATGTTTAGCTTCAAGGACAGCATGTTTAGTTTCTCCAGCTTCTCTTTTCCACAATATTCTTCCCTTGGTTATCTATGCCCTTGGCTTCAAGTGTGGTACAGTTAGCAATTTCCTCATCTATTTCTTGACCTTCTTTTTTCCATCAACCCTTAGCCATAACTGATGTCATTGACTTCAAACATAGCCCACCCAACCAGCCTACCAATCATTCATCTTGTTTTTTCCATTGCCCTCCTTTTCTTCCTCCTTCTTAGTGTCATCACTAATGTTCTTACCTTTATGCTGATTCTCTTCACACAAAACACTTCTGCTGGGAACACACATTTCAGACAAAGTCTGAGAATGCACACGTTCTTTGGTTCAGAAGTGGGACATTGAAAACTAGCTGTTCCATAGTTTGTATACAGAATATTTTCCACACATGAATTAAAACTTCTTTGCTATATTATGGGATGCACAGGAAAATCTATTTTCCCAATGCAGCTGGCATCCCATAATATAGCAAAGAACAATTCCAAAATCTCAAAATGGGGGTGAATGCGTTTGGTTTGTATTTTACTAATTTGTATTTTCCAAATCAATAAAGAAAGTGCAACAAAGTCAGTTTTCTCACTTCATTGAATGTTGCAAAGCAGACCTGAAAATAAAGCCTTTTCAAGGGAAATAATTAAATATCCTTCATTAAGAGGAATTAAAAATTTCTACCAACCAGAATTAAAAACTGAGACTACATCATCAGTAACTTAAATGCTAAATTATTGAATAGTTGGTCAGCTGGAATGAGTGCATTGGCTGACAATTTTTTCACTGATCTCCATGTCCATGAATGACCACAAAAGTGATGCGAGCATTGATTTTGCAGTTATAAATAAATTTTAGTGAGCACCCAAACTGGCAAATATTGAATCTGCAAATAATGAGAAATAACTATCAGAAAAATTCACATTAAAAGGTAAAGTGCCTTTCAAGTCAAGTTTGAATCATGAGAATATCCATTTGACTGTTTTAGTAATAACATGGAAGTGATTTGTCATTATTTGTGATCTGGCCTATAATCATGATCCACTCTATGTAGCCTATTCATTTTTAGCCAGCATAACTAGTTATACAAATACATAACACATAACAAAATTATGAGAAAGAATCAGAAACTCCCAATAGTGTCTTTGCCAAGATTATGGTGTAGTAAATCAAGTATCCACATTCTCTATATGTACGCACAAATTAGTAAACAGAGTTGCTTTATGTTTAAATATTCAGAACAATTTATTATATTAATTACAATTTTATAAGGGTTGAATGTTTAAATATTCAAAACTAGTTCTTTCTGTTGCAATGTCATTTTAAATATATAATAAAACAACAGGAAATGTATTATTGGGAATATGCTAGGCATCTAATAAGACTTTTTCTTTGTCCTATAAAAACAATTCATGAATACCATGTATTTGCTTCCTAACAAAAGTGTAGCAATTATTCAACATCTTTCGAGGGGGAAATGATACTAATCTCACCTCATTTTGGAGATCTCTGATCATTTTGCTTTTTCTCTCCATTTCGGTCTTCAGAAAATTAATCTGGAAATGTAAATTTGAAGAATTTATTGTAAATCTTACTCTAGGTAGGCTAATAAGGCAATAAAATAGTGTTTATCTACTGTATGGCTACTTTACTTCAGCTGTCAGCTAGGTTTCTTTCATTGCTTATCTGTATCAAGGCCAGCTCCAGTCCTTTATTCATCTTAGTCTATTGAAAATCCAACATTTAACTATTTCTGCAAAGCCTTTTTGGATTTTCAGAATCACTGATTCATTGATAGCAAGACCCATCCACTCCTGGTACAGTTGTCTTTTGCCTCTTAATTCTGAGTATTCTCTTTACTCCTGACCTATTCACCCAGAGTAGAAGAGTATTGTGGGCATACTGTGGTAGAAGACTTTGTTAAACATCTCAATAGACTATTTCACCATTCCCTCTGTTCAGATTAAAATAGGACTGTTTTCCTCCTGTCTCCACAAAAAAGTGGAAAAAAGAAGTCAAACCATCCCCCATTCCTACAACCCTACATGCTAAGCTGCTATAGGATATAATTGTTAGCTTATTATAAAACAGTCTTCCAAATAATACTTTTATTAATCCTGTATTAATGTATAGATAAATTAAAAGGGTAGAATACATAAATAGGTAAAATATAGAAGTTTGCCTTCTCAAGGAATTTACAAGTTATATGCCTAACTAATTATTCATAATGAAAGGTTCTCTAGGAATTGTGATTTTTGTGTGTGATTCCAAAAATGATGATGATGATGATCACTAATAATAATACTAATAATAGGAGCCTTGGGGGTGCAGCAGATTAAAATACTCTTAAATAACACCAGCTGCCTGCAATTACTGCAAGTTTGAATCTCACCAGGCTCAAGGTTGACTAAGCGTTCCATCCTTTCGAGGTAGGTAAAATGAGGATCCGGATTGTGGGTCAATCAGCTGACTTTGTATAAAAAAGAACACCGCTTGCGGGGGGCCGAAAGCCCTACTAAGCGGGTATATACAAAAGTATGAAGGCTATTGCTTAATGCATTGTTAGCCGCCCTGAGTTTCCAGAGAAGGGCGGCATATAAATTGAACCAATAAATACTACTACTACTACTACTACTACTACTACTACTAATAATAATAATAATAATAATAATAATAATAATAATAATAAACAACTTTGTCATTGTACACAAATACACAGTATACCCATACAACGAAATTCAGTTTGACCTGGTCAGTTTGACCAGGTCAAACACACATAACAATCCCCGAACACACCCTCACCCACCACAATTCCCCACCCCTAAACCACCCAAACATCCACACAGCAGACCAAGTAATTTTTTCTGTATGGCTGTGATTGTACAGGGGTGAAATGTAAAATTTGTTACCACCGGTTCTGTGGACGTGGCTTGGTTTGGTGGGGGGGGGGACAGTGTGACTGGGTGTGCGTAGGCAACTTTTTTTTTTACTTTTCAAAGTATTTTTTCTGCAAATGCAAAAAAATGCTTTGAAAAGCCTCTGCCGATCAGGAACACAGCTGGAATCATCAGAGCCTTTTCAAAGCATTTTTTAACCACCTCTTCTGCTGAAGAGGTTGCAGAAAAAATGCTTTAAAAGTCTCTCTGACGATCCCAGCTGAATTGCCTGATCTTTATAAAAAATGCTTTGAAAAGTCTCTCTGATGATCAGGCAACTCAGCTGGGATCGTCAGAGAGACTTTTAAAGCATTTTTTTCTGCAACATCTTCAGCGGAAGAGTTGGTTTTAAAAATGCTTTGAAAAGGCTCTGACGATCCCAGCTGTGTTGCCTGATCATCAGAGCCTTTTCAAACCAACTCTTCCCCAGAAGAGGTTGCCGAAAAAAATGCTTTGAAAAGCCTCTGACATCCCAGTTGAGCTGTGCAATCATCAGAGGCTTTTTACAAAACTTTTAAAAGCATTTTTTCAGCGGAAGTTGTAGAAAAAATACTTTTAAAAGTTTAAAAAAAAGCCTCTGATGATCATGCGGCTAAGCTGGACATGGGGGGGGGCAGGGATTTTTGCTACCAGTTCTCCGAACCACCCACCGCCATCGCTACTGGATCGGGCGATCCGGTGTGAACCGGGAGCATTTCACCCCTGGGCTGTGAAAATGAAAAGATTTACTCTCTAAAAATACTTTTGAATTGTTTGCACAGGATCTATAGCAGCAGTTTATAACTGAATAGATTTTTTTCACACACATTTATCTTGCTAGAAATATATTATTGGACTGCCAACCTGCTTAATTCCAGGAATAACATTCCTGTTTATAGACTACTTAAGTTTATAATAATAATAAAAAAAATCTCTCCATGTTCTCAGCAGACTTCCAATAATTCTGAACAGCTTGATGAAGTTAGGCTAAAGTAAATTAATTTCACACATTTTTCACAAATGACTTCAAAAGCTCTTAAGCAGGCTTTATTGGATTTCTTCTGCTAATTTTCTCTCCTACTACCTTTATCATTCTTTTTTCTCTCACTTTTTTCTTCCTCCTTTTTTCTTAAAAGAAGCATGGACAATGTTTTAATGCAGCCCTTAGAATTATTTATGATGGTTCACTTACTTTATAGGTGGGTTATTAATTCTTCAAAGCAATCCTGATAAAGCATAGTAGAAAGATCAAAGCTTCAATAGGTCTTCAGATCCAGGCTGCAAAGAGATAACAGCAGACAAACTCTCTGCTTACTTTCTAGTAAATGTCCAGATTTTTGCAGCCCAGATCAATGAACCTATTTTTATTTTCTAGCAGCTAGAGTTTCCCTATATTAGTATATTTAGAAGTGTATAAAGGTAAAGGTATAAAGAAGTGTATAAAGGTAAAGGTATAACTCGCACATATGTGCTAGTTGTTCCCGACTCTAGGGGGTGATGCACATCTACGTTTCAAAGCCAAAGAGCCAGCACTGTCCAAAGACATCTCCGTGGTCATGTGGCTGGCATGACTAAATGCCAAAGGCACACAGAACGCTGTTACCTTCCCACCAAAGGTGGTCCCTATTTTTCTACTTGCATTTTTTACGTGCTTTCAAACTGCTAAATTGGCAGAATCTGGTACAAATAAAGGGAGATCATCCCGTTACGCAGCATTAGGGGTTCAAACCGTTGAACTGCCAACTTTTCAATTGACAAGCTCAGCATGGAGGGTTCTGCAAGGACATGTACCATGAGAGGAAATATTTTATTCAAAGCTGTTATATTGCAGCTTCCAGTTGTTTTATTCATTTATTAAAAATGAGTGATCTTAAATATGTGAAAGTTTATCTTAACCCCACCCACCTACTGATGGGGTTCCAATGACACAAGTTTTCTGCTTTCACACTTTCAATGCTTTGGCAGGAGAGAAGCTGTGAGAGATCCAATATCTGGGTAAGATTGCTTACTCAGATCTTGCATTATCAGGTTTCTTAATTATAGGAAAAGCTTTCCCTTTAAGCTTTTTCAGAAAAAGCATTGAAATTCTGAATTATTATAACAAAATAGTAGATAGGTACCCTGTTTCCCCCAAAATAAGATATCCCCTGATAATATGCCCAGCTGGGCTTTTGAGTGCATGGCAATAAGGCCAAACACTTATTTCAACACTTATATATATATATAAGACCGGGTCTTATTTTTGGGGAAACATGGTATATTTTTGCATTGTTTTGTGTTATATATAAGACCGGGTCTTATTTTTGGGGAAACATGGTATATTTTTGCATTGTTTTGTGTTATAGAAGCCATCCTGCATGTAGTTTGTAGGCTGGTATATGGATTAGGGAAGGAGAGAGGAAAAAACCCAAAGTGAACCTATTTTCTAGATCTACATTCCAAAGTTTGCAGTGGTTTCCTAAAAGAAGAAAAAGACATTTTAAGAGAAAGCTTCTTTTTTAGAAGGGTAAAACTTCTTATCATGAGAAATGCAAAATAACATGCAAGACATGCAAAACAAGAGCTATGTCTTGAGATTCTAAAATAAATGCAGCTTGAAACAGGGGTTACAGTATAAATGCTATAAATGTGAGAACCAAGGTGTGCAAGATAAGCTTTAATGCATGACTATCTTGGAGATATGAACTTAACGTGAGTCTCTTATTCTTGAAACATCTGGTTTATCTTCTAGCATTATACGGATTGATTATAAATTATTTACATTGTCAGCGGAGAGAGACAAAAAAATTTTTCTATACCCTATTAAAGTAATCTCCAAATGCAGAGTATAACCATTTGTAATGGACAACTCCCAGAATCCTTAATCACATACAGAAGAAGATTTTCACTAGACAACTATCCTTTATCTGTGGATGGCAACACAAGTGATACTCAGCGGAATAATGCTGAGTGTGAGCAGAGAATTGGCAACCGACCTTTGGAATAATTCTTCAATAAAATCATCTCTTGATTGCATTCTGATTTAAAGCAACTGTAAAGAAAAAATTCTTTTTCACAGTAATAGTCTTATTACAATTATACTGCTCTCTTTTGCTCCCCGTTCTCCTTATAATGCTATCTTAGCACCTTAAATCATGAGATCATCCCGGATAAACTGTGTTTAATTTAAATGGGCAAATCTTAGCAAGTTATGCTGAAAGCAGAGAAATCTCAGAATGCTGAACTTGTATTTTTTCAATGGTACCTGCAATTTTTTTTTTAAATAAGCAAATACGTAAGGATTAAAACCAATCAATATTCTAAAGTTGGCATGGATGCTGTAGCACTACAAATTAGCTGAAATCTCAATTTAAGATTCAAATGCAGCAAACTTTTATTGGAATTTGAGTTTTCAAGGCAACAGGATTTGAATTGAACTTGATTTGAAATTTTCTTTGAGAAATGAAACCATAAGTTAAGTTCGCCTGCAGCTGCTTCATTTTGTGGCCAAATGGAATGAAATGAGACTGAAAATAACAGGACTGAGAGATCTTTTAGAGGATATTAACTGTGCTGCCAAGTTTTGGCTGAATACCTCAAAGGTTATACTGTAGTAATTTCTTGAAATATCCCCTTCCTCTCTTTCAGGGCAGCAATAGCAGAGATAAAAATGATAAAGCCTACTAGCCCACAAATCATTCAGCAAAGAGCCTTTACAAATGTTGTGCAGAAACAATGCTGAAAAATATCCTATTGTAACTTAATAAAGTGTTTAAAAAGCAAGGTTTTATACATATCAAAGAACCACTGGCAATCTTGTTGGCATCGTTTATTGGCAAGGCTCTTATTTTTAGCTGATGACTTGTTATGTACTGCTTGTTTGTTTGTTTGTTTTAATATTTTATGTATTTTCCTTCCTTTTCTTTCCTCTCTTCTCCTCTTTGAGAAGTTTGGGAACCCTGCATGCTTTCAATATTGTGATTATAATGAACTATAATATATCCTATCTAACTCTCTTTCTTTCTTTCTTTCTTTCTTTCTTTGCAATGGCACTTAGACTTATATATCGCTTCACATTGCTTTATAGCCCTTTCTAAGTGGTTTACAGAGTCAGCATATTGCCCCCAACAGTCTGGGTCCTCATTTTACCCACCTCGGAGGGATGGAAGGCTGAGTCAACCTTGAGCCTGGTGAGATTCAATATGCCAAATTGCAGGCAGCCAGCATTCAGCAGAAGTAGTCTGAAGTACTGTACTCTAACCACTGTGTCACCACGGCTTGCTTGCTTACTTGCTTGCTTGCTTGCTTCTTTCCTTTCTTTTTCTTTCTTCCTTCCTTCCTTTCTCTTTCCTTCCTTCCTTCCTTCCTTCCTTCCTTTTTCCCTTTCTCCCTTTCTTTCTTTTCCACCTTTATTATGTAATAATGTTCTGGATTTTAGACTATTTTAGGCTACTCGTGAAGTTATTCATTCCAAGAATAAGGGGAAAAACAAAGAAATGATAGAAAAAAAAAATAAGCATTTGGTTTGCATTTCAATTTACTTCAGGGAGGATAGAGAGAACTAAATGTTAGGTAAAGAGAGACTGAAATATCTGAAAAACCTCCAACACAGAGAATATAGAAACTAATAAAGTAGTTTGAAAAAGAATTTAGAAGGTATGGTTGAAAATGCATGGAAGAAGGGCTTCTTTAAAACAGCCATGACTCCCCCCCCCCAGTTTTAAAATAAAAAAAAATAAAGAGGCCCTATAGTTGTATCAAAACACCTTTTCCAAAATATTCAAAAATATTTTTCTTGTAGCTCTATTAATGATCAAATATTAATTGGGGGAAGTAACCATATACAAAGCTCAAATCTTCTAACAAACTCAAAACATGTAAACCAATAGCCATTGGTTATCATTTATATCTAATACAGGAGTCACAAACCCTTTCCAGGTTTTCTATAATCATCCTAATTTAACCATTTTCCCTCATATGTTTCAGATTTAATAAATATACCACCACTGGTCTATAAAACCAAACAATTACTAGCAGGTTGAAAAAAAAAGATAATGGTAGTCTTGATATGTATGAAAACAATTAAACTGTGCATGCTACATTAAGTTCTGAAAGAGAATTAAGCACATCCTGTCAGTTAATTTATCCAAAAGCACACCAGCTGTGCTGGTATATGCAAACAACAACAACCTTTATGTTCTGTTCTCAATTGTTATGTTTCACTCTGAGCATAAGAAGTTGGAAATTGTATGCTGCTTTGACCTAGTGTCAGCTCAAACAGCTTATGTAAAAACCGTCCATCCATCCATCCATCCACATACACAGGGCTGGATTTTCCTATAGGCTACCTAGGCTTCAGCCTAGGGCCTCAAGATCAAGAGGGGCCTACATTCAAACTGTTAGCAAAATTAAAATTACACTATTCTAAAAACAGTGAACACTAAAACACTGAACCGAAAAAAATGGGAGGTGAAAGGGCCTCATAAGTGGAATAGCCTAGGGCCTCTTTTCATCTAAATCCGGCCCTGCACATACATACATACATACATCAGGGGGTTTTTTGGTGCCTCGGTCTTTGATTGCAGGTGACTACATGGATTAGTCCCTGTAGTTTTCTTGGCAAAGGTTTTGGCAGTGGTTTGCCCTTGCCTCTTTCCTAGGGCTGACAGATAATGACTGGCCCAAGATTGCCAAATTGGCTTCATGCGTAAAGCCAGACTGGAATTCATAGTCTCCCAATTTCTTCTCTGGTGCCCTGACCTCTATACCAAATTAACTCACATAACCAGCCAGTACAATATGCGGTATACACAATTATTAAGAAGCTACTCACAAAGCATGTTCATTGCCAAAAACAGCAGTGGAATCTATATTTTTAAAAAAAGTTATCAAAAGGTTTACATAATTGCTTCTCTTTCTATGTTCAGGCTGTGAATGTAGTTGCTAATATAAGATGGCACCGCCTACACATAAGGGACTTCAGGGAAGTTACTAAATCAAGTATAGAACTGGCAGTTCCCAAGCTGCAATGTCAGTTTTAAAAATAATCCAGCAATCAATTCAATAGTTCAGTGCAATGTAACTAGAAGAAGAGGCCTATGGATTTGAACGACTTAGGGATATAAGATAGAAATTGAATCTTCACTCTGAGCTTTTCCATACCGCACCCTTAAATTGATGAACTCTTGTGCATAAACCAACTGAAAGTAAAGCCTGCTTAAAAATCCTTTTGCTACTACAGATCCTGTCTGACATATTTCCTTTCTTCTTTACCATTCCTGGATCAGTTTAAAAAAAAAACCCTCTAGTTTTATTATTTTCCCTGTCACTTAGGCTACAAGGAAATTTCATCTGGTTAAAAACAAAACAATATAGACAGGTACGTGTCTTCATTACTCCAGTGTTCTATCAAAGCAGTTATTTCAGGGGTGGGTTCTACTTACCTTTACTACCAGTTCACAATGGGAGTGCATGCTTCTGTGCATGCACAGAAGCTTCTGTGCATGTGCAGATCATCCATTATGATGTCCGGGTGAAGCCTCCCACCACTTTTACTACGGGTTCACAAGAACCAGACAGAACCAGGAGCAACCCACCATTGAGTTATTTGTTAAAAAATGATTGTGGAGGGCAGATGCAATGACCAGAAAGGACTTTCCTGCCGCAGTACACAAATAATGAATTAGAGTTGTTTGCCTACAATGAAATGAAGAGCAGCAGGAAATCAGACAGACCATTTGAGTCGGAAAACACTTTGTTGTTGTTGTTGTTGGAAAAAGGTGGGTAGAAATTGCCTTCATGTAGACTGTGGATGAATAGAGAATGACATAGTGCATTCCTACATTGAGAAGTGGTCAGCAGCTCATACTCACAATGAACAAGCGTGTTAGGAAGATGAGCCCTCCCTCAGAGGAAAATCTGCCCTGTTTTTACAGCTTCAACCTAGTATGCAATTGAAGTGCTTATCTAACTGTGCCATGTTGTGCATCCAAGAATTTCTGCTCAGCTTTTGCCAAGGCAGAAATTCTGCCACATTTTAGGGGAGAAAAAATGAGAACAAACAATTCAGTGAGAATTCATGGAATATGGATTAAATAGAAGAAAATATTGGTAGCTCGGGTTGAGCTGTGGAGTCTTTGTACTTCGTTGGTTGCTTGCTTGCAGGCATCTCATTACCCAACTAGGTAACATCATCAGTGCTAGTAAAGGTGAGGTTTACTCCACAGGGTGGGAAGGTAGGGTTCCCCAGGGAGTAATTACAAACAACAGCTCAAAGCACCAATCCACAATATGGATTGAGCACAGGCTGGAAAGCTAAAACCATAGGAGAGCAAAACTGTCTGTCTTTGCAAGGGTCTTCTTCAAATGAAAATCTAGAATTCCCATTGAGAATTCTAGATTGCTGAGGGCTATCAGCAGCAAACTACTTCTGGAAATGTTGAGAAGGACTTGGGGTTCCCATGTCTGTCTAGAAGAAGCATTAGTGGTAGAAATCTTCCTTTCTTTTCCCGCCACTTCGCCCTAAGCATAGAAAGGGACACATTTAATGATAGACAGGTGCCTCCCTGAGAAACAAAACCAGAAAATATGAATCTACATGTAAATAAGACAGTCATAGATGGGAACACACACTAACACAATCTCTGCTGGTTGGCAGATCAACATGCATACTTAAAAGCTTTTTCTTTTAAGTAACTGGTAGCTGAAACAATATTTAGTTTATCAACCTTCCTGATAAAACTCCTCTTGGCCTTCTTGATGACCTTTACTACCTGGTTCTTTTTTGCTGCTATTGGTGGAACCCCAAACTCCTTAACCTGTCCTGGAAATTGTTTCCTTTAACCAAGTATTTATCTTGGAGCAGGGAACAGGAAATGAAATATGGTGGGCAGAATTCTATGTGACAGGTGTAATTTTTTTTCTTCCTTGTGTTAGTTACTGACATGGAATGTGCAACGTGATTCATACTGCAAGTACATTTGTGATTGTCGACTGCAACCATATTTTTGAAAATGAAAATGCCTTGACACTGGTATTTATATGCCCATCACTACTATTACTCTGATTTGCTATTCCTATTTACCAAATGCAAATGTGCCAAAATTGGAAGTAGGTACATACAAACAGCACAAAAGCATCTCCAATTTGAAATGCATATTAGATGGCCCAAACTATTCATCGCCCAACAGGGAATTATCATCACTGAGCTTCAATTCAGTACAAAATGCATGGATTACAGCCAGCTAAGTGCAGTAAAGAAATGAAACCATTTCTAATATTGTGGAGAAAGCAGGGTATAAATATAAAGAAGACTCCAGATTGTGGATAAAGTTTGTATAATAGACATGATTTAGAAATGTGCATAGCTAGCAAGCCTTTTTCCTCTTTGTTTTAGAAAATTAAGTCCTAATTCAGCATTTATATTCTTCAATATTGCGGTATAAATGATTGGATTCTTCAACAGCAACAAACAAATCCTAAATTCATTGACAAATTTATTCTAGATATGAAACAGAGGCCTGCATGGAATCTTAGTGGGATCCTTCTAGGGTCTCAATTCTCAAAAAGCAGGTGGCAATTTTTTCTAGGAGAACTTTTGTGCAACTTTGTGTTTTGTGCCAGTTCACCCTTTCCTGGATCATGAAGCCCTGTTCACAGTGACTCTTGCCCTGGTCATCTCCCAATTGGATCACTGCAATGTGCTCTATATGGAGCTACCCTTGAAGAATATTTGGAAGCTACAACTGGTACAGAATGCAATGGAATGCTCTGGTGGGTGGCACATGTGACACTGTTGTAACATGAACTGCACTGGCTACTAATTTACTTCCAGGTTCAATTAAAGGTGTTGGTCATTACCTTTAAAGACCTTTATGGCATGGGTACAGGGTATCTAAGGAACCATTTTATCCTGATGGGACTAATCCTTCTCACTCCCCACAGTGGAAAGCATCTGCTTTGGTTCCTATCAAACAAAAAAAATTCAGTTGGTGGAATCCAGGAGAAGAACCTTTGCTGTTGTGGTCCTGTCCTTTGGAATATTCTCCCATCAGAGTTGAGATCCACACTCCTGGCCTTCTGGAAGAGCCTAAAATCTTAACTGCCACTTGTTTTGGGACCCCTATAGGCCATAGGGGTGAGGCTGATAGGGTAGAGATGATTCTCACTGTCAGTTTACCCATCACCTTGGTTCTTTTTCTTCATTTTTATTCTAATTTCAATAGTTTTTAGCACTTTTTAGTATATTATCCAGAGTCACTGTATTAGTGAGATGGGTACCATAGAAATATACTACTACTGCTAATAATAATAATAATAATAATAATAATAATAATAATAATAATAATAATAATAAACCTTAACAATACCTTAACAGTTCCTAGGTCCTTGGTTAGGACTCGAGCTGCTGAGCTAATAACCAGCCTCAAAGGCTGTGAAATCTCACTAAAGATTAACCAATAATATAATAATAAATAATGTCTGGCATTCCAACCTCTCCCTAAATAAGTGGGCAGGGAATAATTTTTCACCCATGTATTCCATAGCCTTCTCTGCCATTCTTTGCAATAAAAATAGGATAGTATTAGACAATATGATAGGATTAGCCTGAGGACTAATCCTGAGGACTGGTGGAGGACTGGAGAAGTTGTCCTGCCTTTGTTCTACTTTGTTGGCTATCAGCTACAGAAACACCACCAGTAACAGTTTTTGACAGTAATTAAAGCTCCAGTCTGAATACATCCAGGTTTTGGTGTTGCTAACTCTGCAGATTCAACACAGTGGTCTTCTCCAACCATCAACTTTAGAATGTAGGCACATATAATTCTTCAGCATTATGGATATTGTATCCACACATGCAATAATGATGAATCTGGAAGATTTTTGAATTTTTTTTTTCTAAGACAAGACCAGTTGTTAAAATACTGTAGATTATCAATATTTCTCAGGACAATTGCATCCTTTTCTACCTTATGTTTTAAATTGGTAACTTTCATTTTTAAAAATGCATGGAAAAAGGCATATTAAACTGCTACTATTTATTTATTTATTTATTTATTTAATCCACAACTACATCAATTCTCTAGTAAGGAAACACTTAATGGTGCTGCCTGAAATTCATCATAGCAGTGTTTAGACCTTGAACATTTCATATTATATTCTTTCTACCTTTGATTATGCCCAGCATTCAGACAGTGTTGAATCTATTCAACACAGATATGAAGGATGGAACAATAATATTATATAATAATTATTGCAATATTACATTTTAAATCATTCAGTTTTAGTTTCTTACCTTTAGACTACTTATGCATCAACCAAGATATGTAATTCAATAGAACCATATCTGATGCACTAAGTTAAAAAGGGGGAAAAAACTTTTAAGAACTCTTGAGTTGCACTGATTAAATTATATCAGAGCATTTTCCATTTGAAATCCAATATTCCTCATTGCCTGCAGTCTCTGGAAGCAACTATTCTACTACTTGGAATTGTACTTAAAATTAGATTTCTACACTGACCACACAATAAATTCAGAGGTAATGATCAGCTTTCAAGTATATTGCCCTGCCCATCTAAAATTGTGCATCTTCTCCAGTGGTTTGAATTCTTGAAGAAATTCATCACAGAAAGGCTTTAGGGTAGAAGTAGAAACATAGCACCTAATAGTACATCGCTCAACAATTATCTCCATACTTATTTGAACTTAAGCTCCCTTTCATTGAATAAGGTATCACTTTTGAAAAGGCTTATACCTATAGATGGAGAGAAAAATAGCTTGGTTCATATTGTAATGGAAATCTATCCAGTTTACATCTATCTCTTCTGTGAAATGTGGAATATCAGTGATAAATTAGAAAAAGCTCATTCAATTGGGAAAAAAAAAGTTCCCAAGCTTTCAGAATCACGCTGGAGCCTATCCTCAGGGAACTTCTTTCTCTCCAAAATAAGGTAAGATAACCTTTATTGTCACTTTTTTTTCTGTGAACAGATTGGCACATATTAAAAAAATGAAATTCTGATGCCTGCTCTCAAAAGAATATATATACATCACATACATATACATGTACATGTACATATACATACACATATATCACATACATACATATAATACACACACACTATATGGTACAAAGCTATTGTCAGGGTTCCAAGTAATACCCCCAATGAAAGAAAACTCTGACGCTTCAGTTTCCTCAAAGTTCCATTTTATTAGAGATGTCATATTGGCAAATCTGGGAAAACCCGAATCTGAAAGCTTTCAGGTTTTCCCCACCCAAAGGAAAGTTCAAGTCCCTGCCCAACACCCACATGTCCATCACATGGTCCAATCAAGCACCGTCCCAACTGAAAATACCTCCCAGTTCCAGCTGTCCAGGTGCAGGGCAAGATGTCCTTGACTTTCTGAGAAAGGAATGTTATTATGACTATATATTTATTTATTTTATTTTATTTATTAAATTTACATACCACCCTTCTCCTAGTGGACTCAGGGCGGTGTACAGCCAAGAATAAAAAGCACTCCAATACAAAATTTAAAATATTAATAAAAGAATTAAATAATTTTGGCCCAATAAATTTAAAAAACCCAATAGGCAATTAAAATTTAGAACCCATAAAACTTTAAACTTAAATAATATCACCCTGGCTCCATACAATTCCCCCTCCCAGATTCCCACAGTAGTAAATGTGGCAGGCCTAAAGATCTAATGAAAAAAATGGCTTCCAGGCCTGACAGCTATTGCAGAAACTAGTTGTTCTGCTTTGGATACCACAGTGCCTCCTCCCAGAAGGTAACAAAGAAAACCAGTCATGGAGAGAATGTGTAGCATTCCAGACAATACTGTGGACCCTGGTCAAGCATCACTTGCATGTTATGTCCTGGATCAAAGGAAGTGAACTTCCAGTAATCTGCCATCCTCACTACTCTCTGGCACAGTCTTCCTGTCCAAAACATAATACTTCCAAACCACACAGTAATACAATATGACAGGATGCTTTCAATCGTCCCATTATAAAAGTATAAGGACAGGGGAACGAAGATCTGCTCTTCTCATAACAACACAGAAAATGCAGGCACTACTGTCTCTCTCTGTTGAGTGACCTAGCTGACTTTTGTATCAGCTGCACATCCAGAAACTTGATACCTCTACAGTTGAACCATTAATATGCAGAGGTGTATGGCTGTACCTGCCTTTTCTGAAATTGACAATGATATCTATTGTTTTTCCTACATTTAAAATCAGGCTGTTTTTATTATACCAGGGCATCAAACTCTCTATTTCCTCCTGGTAATCACTGTCATTATCATCCTGAAGAACGCCCATCACTGTTGTATCATCTGCATACTTCACAATATGGTTGGTAGCAAACCTTGCACAACAGTCATGGATCAGCAGAGTGAACAATAGCAGAATTAGGACACAGCCCTGAGGAGCTCAAGAACATGGTATTAGAAATATTAGTCCCAAGGTGAACATAATGGGGCCTATCAGTGGGAAAATCAAGAATCCAGTTACACAAAGGAGTATTGAAGCCTAAAAGGCCTGGTTTCTCTATTAAGTGCTGGGGAATTATTGTATTAAATGCTAAACTAAAGACAAAAAATGGTAAGTGACACAACATTTTGGAAAGAGAGAAGTTCCCTGAGGATGGGTTCTAGCACGAATCTGAAAGCCTGGAAGAATAAACCTCTGGTCCCAGTGACTTACTCAGACTGGATCCTGCAACATTATCCTGTGACATGTATATTTGCCTTCAGTCATAAAAAAATTACATCGGTCAAATTGCACATATATGCCCCTTTGTGGAAAAAATGTATGAAAAACATCTCAATTTTTCTTTTCTTTGAAAAATTGTAAACCAATGCAAAAATTGAATGGGTTGAATTTAAAAGCAAGAAACAAAAAGTAAAAGATACATTCATCCCTACCTGTATCTTCACTATGATTGAATAAACATATGAATAAACAGGATTTACATTGCTTTCTCAGCAAATATTTGTATGAATTTAGGAAATGTATAAATAAAATCTGATGTAACACTTGTAGAGGCCTTGGGAATTTTTTTACAGCAACTTCTTTTAAAAATGGATGCTAGATTGATATGACAATCCTGAATATCACACTTCAGTGACCATTATCTCTGAATTGAGTGTCCATAGAGGGTTGCAGATTTATTTCTTCAGGGAGATTTAATCTAGAAGTGTAGCAATTTCACAATGGAGCAGTCAATAGAGACTGTGTAGCTATGTCATTCTACTAAGTCTTTTCACCATGTAATTTACCACTATGTTTCTAAATGCCTTCTGAGGTAGTAATATAACAATAAAGATCAGATGTAGAACATATGCAATTCTATTTACTCATTTGTAAAAAGTCTTCATGTGCCTGAAGAAATGTTTCATGAACAAGGATTTGAGGATCATCATTTTTTTTAAAAAAAGGAACACAATCATTAATGATTGCTTTTTAGTAGCATTCAGTATATTCATTGCAGTTATTCTATATATTGCTAAAACACTTGTGTCTGTCTGTTTGTAACATTTCTTTTGCTGAAATTGGAAGATATTGGGTAACAGTTATTAAATCACAGTAACTCATATGGGATAACCTGCAGAATGTCATGACTCCCTTGAGAATTTGAGAAAGTTGTAATCACTTCAGTACTACTGTGCCCTTTGACTACACTTTCCATAAACTCATAGGTTGCAGAGTGCAAGGGAATATGAGGGGCTATATCCCTACTCTCTTTCCTGTTTCCCTCTGGCTCCTGCAACCAATTGGAAGTGGGCAAGGAAAACAATGATTGACAGATTTGGAACCAAGGCATCTCTTAATGATAGTGGTAAATGAAGAAAGAGTGAGAGAGGAATACAGATAACTGCTGACAAGGAAGAGCTTTTTGGAGGTCAACAATGGTTGACAGGTGAACCCTCTTTTTCCCAGGATGGAGGAGGCCCTTGGGGACATACTGGAATGGGAAGCATGGCTGCCTCTGCTCCTTTCCCCCCAAGCAAAATGGTAGGCAGTTCCATGGGTCAAGCAAAGAGGAGGAATTTTTTTTATGCTCCCTGCCAACTTTCCACAAGCAAAACTAGTAGGGAAGGTGGCAGGAAGTCAAAAGTTGTGCCTGCTTCCTCTGCTGTGCCCAATCAGCTGGTGACAAAGCCCAATGAATAAGTGTTGATTGGCTGCTTTGGAACAAATGCTAAAATTTGAAATCTTTTAATAGTGGTTGGTAGCAAAGGAAGGATGAAGAAATGACTCAGATACCTGCATGCAAAGTAGGGCTGGCAGGGCTACATCCATGGTTTACAGGTAAACTTCTGGGGACATGACAGTTGAGTAATGGGGATGTAGTTTTCTTTATGTACTATGGGTCCCTTTGTTTCCCCTCCCCCAGCAAAGTGGCAGGCAGATCTGTAGGTCAGCCAACGAGAAGAAGGAGTGATTTCTAATGCTCTCTGCCAGCTTCTCACAAGTAACATCAGTGGGGAAGCTATCAGGAAGTTGAAAGTTGCTTCCATTCTTCTTTTTTGTCCATCCATGGTCATTTTGTTTCTCCGTTTAAGTAAGAAAATGTCTCAGAAAGGATGCATCAGCCAGCCACAATATAGTTTTTAACTTCCCAAACATCTTTAGAAGCAGACCCTGTACAGCTTTCTAGAAATATGTGTAGACCTTTGAAAGGAGTTCCTGTTACATATTGTGCATTCAATCTCTGAATTGTGCTCAATATTTAGTTCATTTAGGGTCAAGCCAAAAGGTCAAAAATATCAGTTACATAGAGCAGTTCATTTCTATATCTAGTGTGAATCTTTTCCCATGGTTTCCCTATTCACATGGTTTGGTTTCATTCTGACTTTTTTCTATGTCTTAATCACATTTTTAGAAATTAGACAGAAATTAGAAATTTCATTCAAAATAATAAATAAATCTCTTGTTTCTACTTTTTTTAAAATTTCAGAATTACTGTAGAATTGGACAGCCCGCTACGGGCTTCCCCTTCCTTTTTGCTAATCCTAGAGAAAATCTTTTGGAGTTCTCTAAAGGCAGAACTTTCCCCAACTGGCCATAAATCACGCTTATTTAATGTACTGGATCTACAATAGCACTCCAAAGAACTTAAAAGTTCCTTTTTTAAAAAAATTAGGGAGCACACTCTTTCTAGGTGCCTGACTCAGTTATACTTTCATTCATTAATTCAGAGTATTTTCAATATGTTGGCTGTAGGAATAGATAACTAAGAGACATAGCTGGCTATTTGTCGATATCAATTTACCTTTCTTTTTAAGAATCATTAGTATCTGCTAGGCATGACTCATTGGGAAAATCTGCATAGGCCAACAGCATTTTGGGAAATGAAAAGAAGGTCAGAACAACACAGAAGTCGGATTTATCAGTTCAAGATAGTAAATGAGTCTGAATCATTGAGAAAATGATTTTAAAGTTTTAAAATTTAAATGTATTATCCCTCCCTCCTTCCAGCTGACTTTCCCCCCATTATTTAGCATTTTTAAAGCATTTAGCATTAGGATTTTTTTTTAGTTTTGTCTTTCTGTGTAAGTCTGACTAGAAAGTACATTAAATGAAAACTATTTAGATCTATAACTATAACTATAGAGATTCTCAATCATCCAGGTCATGCTTCTCTCCAAAGTACTTTTTCAAACAGCAACTGGACTTTCTTGGTTTGAACATGTTTCACTTGTCAATCAAAAAGCTTCATCAGTTTTGACAGGATTGGGGGGGGGGGGCGGGATGGAAGTATCACATTTTTTGCTGTCATCTAGTCATTAGCACTCTGTCTGAGAGACATTGAGGTCACTTGGAGGGTTATCCTGAATCAGAGTGCAAGTGGGGATGGAATCTTCTTGGAACTGCTGAAAGGACTGAGTTATAGACAGGAGATAGGCACATAGACAAGAAGGCACCGTCTAATTACTGATTACTATGCTCCAGGACAGGGCTACCAAACATCCAGCCCGGGAGCCAGATGCATCATGTATTGGCCATGTCCACATCCCATTTAGCAAAGGGGAAAAAGTCCCAATACATCACATGACACCGCAGTGATGACAGGAATTTGACACCCCTGCTCCAGAAGATTCAGAGTACATAGATATGTACTGGCATATCTACAACATTTGAAAAAAGATACCTGTTTTTCTAAGACTACATGGCATAATATCTTTTCCATTCATTTTCCTCCCATTGGATATACCATAAGCTTAAAGTGTCTGAAAAATACAGTTATTTTTTTATTGAATCTGCAAATATATTCCTTAGGATAATTGGCAAAACAGTTAAAAACACTCATTTGGAAGTCCTTCTCTGGATTGAAATTATATATGGATGCATCCAGCTTCCAAAAGAGTTTAACAAAATTGCAGGAAATAAAACATGACCTCATATTTCATGTGAATTTGGTTCTTAATGTATACTTTTTCATTTTTGCATGTTTGAAAGTTGGCATATAAGAGAAATTGGGACTAGAAATTAATTTGTTCTGTTTTAAGATGAACATGAAATAGCAAAATATAATTAGTGACATAGCCTTTTACATTTGCTGCAAAACACTGGGAGAAGAAAGAATGGCAAATTATGTTCCCTTCTTCTACTCCACACATTATCATAGTTATTATTGTGGCCACTCTAAAACATCTTAGGGCTATTTCTTATAATACCTTTGGTAGTTGAATTTGTTTCAGTCATCAGAATTGCTGCAGCAGTAAGCTTGGGGTGTTTATATCAAACTTATTGCCCACATAAGGAGGGAGGCTGACAACCCTTGCACTGTGTGTGCTGATATTTTTACAGATAACACCCTCAAGATATTAATCTTAAATGCCATGAGAGAGAGACTTTTGTTTTTTATATTTTCCTCCTTCTCCTAATTGTAGTTTTAAATAATGACACTTGCACTGATCCAAACCACATTTGTAATTTTCATTCAATGCAACTGCATAGCTCTCTACTCAGAAATACCCCACTGAGATCAATGGATCTTATTTTTTAGATAAATTGGTACAGCATATTATTGTAATCAGGGGTGAAATCCAGCAGGTTCTAACAGATTCTGGAGAACCGGTAGCGGAAATTTTGAGTAGTTCAGAGAACCAGCAAATACTACCTCTGGGTGGCTCCAGAGTGGGGTGGGAATGGAGATTTTGCAATATTCTTCCCCTGCCATGCCCACCAAGCCACCCCCACAGAACCGGTAGGGGAAATTTTTGGATTTCACCCCTGATTATAATGCTGTTTGTGCAATGTGCTGTATTCAGATGGATGGATGGATGGATGGATGAAGGATGGATGGATGGATGGATGGATGGATGGATGGATAGATAGATAGATAGATAGATAGATAGATAGATAGATAGATAGATAGATAAGTAATATGAGAAGTAATGTGTATATTCACCATGCATACCTATATGTTACAACCTATTTATCTGCAGCAAAGGCTGCATTGTATAAAGATCTCCATTTCAAAGCAGAGTTTACTAGCCCATGATCTTTCATGAAGTAGGATAGCTAAAATGAATGCTTCTAATTTAATCTGTGAGTCAATTATATGATCCTTCTGCCACCATGTGGGTCATCCTGAACCCATGAAATGCAGAAAGAATCCTGATTGTATAATTTATGGGGACTTTTTTTTCTTCTTTTTCTGAATTGATTATGGGGTTTTAATGTAGAGTTCTCCCTCAAAACACATAGTCTTCAATTATGTGCTTCCTAAATGTGTCCTGTACGCTCAAAATGTGCTGTGTCAGCTTGCCTAATGAATATGGAAACAGATTGTGCTATTGTTAATTGTGTAAGACTGAGCAGTCTTGCTTTTACAAGCAGAATAATACCATTCTGTCATACCAATGACAAGTTTGAGAACAAAGCTTCTTAAACATGCCCAAACATACAAACATGCACCAAAGCACACAAAGCATGCCTTAGGATATTTTTGACATAATTTTTGACATATATGCTACTCATTTTAGGGCATCTCCCATTGATGGAAGTTGGGTGATCTAAATATATAATGAACGCATAAATAAATACATAGGAGATTCTCAAATGAGTCCTCTTTTGAAATTATCAAAGGATTGGTTTGTTCCATTGGTTAGCTGCTACAAGATATGCTTCATAAATGTATCCAATACTGTATTTACTCAAATGATATTCCCCAATTTATGTATATGTGTCTATTTAGATGTATGTATATATTCATACATCTGAACACACACACACTTTCTACCACTAGTATAAATCAGCAGCTTTGTTCAGTGAGAATTTTGGTGTGTTCCTTTTTTTTTTTAAAGAAAACTATTACCAAGTTTTGCCAAGTATCACACCTATTTTTGAATTGAATGGAAAGAAGTTGAAAATAGAAGAAACCTAAATTGTCAGGCTTGTCCATACCCATTTCTAAAGGTGTACCTGAAGAATTTGAAAAGAACAGGACATGGAAACACTGATGAAAATAATAGAGGAAAGTTACTTACTGTGGCCTGCTGCTTTTCTGCCTTCTCAGTTGCCTCATTAAGCTGTTTTTGAAAGGTCTCCTGGAGCGATTTCATTTCTTCCCTAGTTTATTGAAGGAACAAAACATGAACTTCATCTCTATTGTCCATTAAGAAATAATGCCTTTGTTTTCTCTTATTTCATGACAAGGCACTTTTAATTACACCAAACCACTAGTGTTCCTGCTTTCCTGAAGTAGCTTTCTAATAAAGCTAAATAAAACAACCAGTGCACACCAGTAAAATTCCTAAAGCAAAATTCAGAAGTAGGAAATTGCCTGTCTTTGTAGCTACTCTGTAGCCTGCTGTGCAAGATATTGCCACTTGAATAATTCTGGCTGGTCAAAAAAAGTGTAATTGCTATAAGAAAAAAACCTCTAAACAATGGTATGTTGAATCAGAATGAGATTATTGTAAGTGGAAACAATTCTGATTTTATTTTAAAACAAATGATCAAAAATGCTTGTTAAATGTTAAAGTGTAATTATTAGTACTCTTGTTTCCAAAGTAAGTCCCCTGGTTACAAAAATATGTTCAAAAACAATCACTAGAAAAAGATATAGTCACACAATCTTGAATTCTTAGAGAAACAAAGGCAGATCTTAAATTTCATTAGTGTCAGGAAATGATATGGTTTTTCTATGAGTCAAATCATATGCCGATTGAGTTTCTATTGCAGAGATCAGATTGGTTATACTTGTTTCCAAAGACACATCCACTATAAAGCTACTTCTGCTGACTGACAGCTGTCTGCAATTTGGGAGTTCAAATCTCACCAGGCTCAAAGTTGACTCAGCTTTCCATCTCTCTGAGGTGGGTAAAATGAGGACCCAGATTGTTGGGAGCAATATACTGACTCTGTAAACTGCTTAGAGAGGGCTGTAAAGCACTGTGAAGTGGTCTATAAGTCTAACTGCTATTGCTATAACACATAACCAAACTTCTGTTCCTCTTAAATGCAGTGGCTAAGGCGCTGAGTTTGTCAATTGAAAGGTCGGCAGTTCAGCGGTTCAAATCCCTAGTGCCACATAATGGGGTGAGCTCCCATTACTTGTCCCAGATTCTGCCAACCTAGCAGTTCAAAAGCATGTAAAAAATGCAAGTAGAAAAATAGGGACCACCTTTGGTGGGAAAGTAACAACATTCTGTGCACCTTTGGCACTTAGTCATGCCGGCCACACGACCATGGAGATGTCTTCGGACTGCACTGGCTCTTCGGCTTTGAAACAGAGATGAGCACTGCCCCTTAGAGTCGAGAATGACTAGCACATATGTGCGAGAGGAACCTTTACCTTATGTTTCCAATAGCTTACACAGCATTCATTTAGTGAATTTTTATTTCCTACTGAAATATCTGCACCAAAAGGATTCTAATGTATTGTAAGTTGTAATAGTGTCATCATATTTGGACTTCCTAAGAGAATGTACAAGGGTATTTATATTTGTATTCTAGTTTTCTTGATAATGCAAGGTGCCATAAAAAGCATGGGGGAATCCCTTTCATTTTATTTCAACAATCCTAAGCAAGGTGGATGAAAGCTGGTAAAAAATGTCTTATCCAAATTTACTTAATATACTCATAGCCAAGAGAGTTCTTCATTTTTCATTCACCCTGCTCTAAATCCAACATTTTATGCAAATGAACAGAAACCTATTCCTACTCACAGACCCATATATAATCATGCATACATATTCCCCTCCTAAATCTTCTTCACTGTCTATCCCTACATAATAAATAGAGAACTAGAACTTAGAAGGCAATGAAAAAAGAAAACTGGATTCTAAGTTGGATGTCAAAGAAAAAAAAGTGAATTCCTGTGCAGGGAAGGCTTTGCCTTTGTGGAAACAGGAAGAAAAGAGCTAGAACCTGGGCTGACAGTCAGGTCTATTATCGGGTTGACAGAAAGAAAATGGGTTGCCCATAACAAAGGTTGAAGTTTTGTAGAAGTTTCTCAAAACAAACAGAATTGGCTCAATAATACCCCTAAGAACTGGGTATTTTCTCTAAGAAGTGTCACTAAAAAGCTAGTCTCTAGGAGAACTGTGCTAAGTTTAAGTTGGATGATGCTTTAAGCATAGCAGCCTCTCAAAGCTTCTTCACAAAGTGAATGAGATCCTCTCACTTCTGACCATGATGATCCATTTCAGTTTGTTTTGCAGCCTTTCTTAATCTTCTCCTGAGGGATTTACATTAGCAAAGAAGGCAGAGAGCCCTTTTATCTAGTGCTGGCATAAATGTACTTGAATCTTATAGTCTGGATGGCTTCAGCAAATGCTCCTGCAAACCCTTCAGGGCATGGTCCATGCTTCTTAAGGTACCGTCTCACCCTAATGGGACTGGCCCACACCACCCATGCTGGCAGAGGGGGCATGCTAAGGATCCCATCAGCCAAGGAATTTCAGCTGGCAGGTTCCAAGGAGCCTTCTCTGACATGGCTTCTGTCCTCTAGAACATCTTACTCTCTGAAGTGAGATTGGTTCCCACCCTTCTGATGTTTTGAGAGTGCCTTAAGACCTAGCTATATCAGAGGGCTTGAAGGCCCAATGGGGGAGATTCATACCGGAGGTGGTTGATTAATTAAAATCTAATCCCATCTCCCCACCTGCTATGTCTCTAACTCCTACCTTTTCCTGATTTTAATGGTTTATAATTGTCAATGAATTTATCTATTGTGTCCATTACTGTTGATTTTAGTGTCTTTTTTGGTTTAGAGTCATTGGATATGAGATGGGCAGCAAATAAATTTTCTAAAGAAATAAAATAAACTTAGCCTGGCCTATGCTTGGAAAAAAACATAAAGTGGAAAAACAAAAGCCTATTTCTTAGAAACTCTTGGAGGCAGTGTAATCAGTGATGAAAATAGATTAAACAAGAACACGCAAATGTGAAAATCTTCAACTGACTAATGATCCTCAGCTTGCATACATCTGCAAGCTGAGTATTTTCTTGGGCAATGGTATTCATCAGGTTTATATCAGCCAATGGATGGCATTAGAACCCAGATGCAAAACTATCAAGAATCAGAGATTAGGTGAAAATAGTCCCTCATTAATTACAATAATTGGGACCAGCAAGTCTCTCCTTAAGCAATGCAGTCATAAAGCGAGAAATCATGCAATGACTTACAGCAGCAATTGCAGCAGTTCCAATTGCAATTGTCAGGTAAATCCTGCAAGATTGCAGAATCTCGCAGTCATGTGATCACCATTTGCAACCTCCTGCTGGCTTCCCAATTGATTTTGTTCATCAGGAACTGGCAGATCAGGTCACAAACTCTAATCATGTGACCATGGGCTGTTGTGACTGTTTTAATTGTGAGCCAATTGCCAAGTGATGAATCATGAACATGCCTCTGTAACTACGCTGCAACAGCTGCAACTACAAGGACTAGTTGAAAATCTTTATTGGGCATCACTGAAACATCAAATGGTCATTGAATAAGGGTACCTGTAGAAAGGGGTCCTCAAACCCCCAGGTTGCGGTCTGAGGCCTATTGGTTATTGGGCCATGCAAGCAGCAGGTGAACACACAAAGCTCTTTTTGCCCAGAGACTACACATGCAAATCCATCCCTTCTCTCCTATTTCCACCATCGCTGCCATTCATGGAGCCAGAAAAGTTAGGGACTGCTGCTGTAGAATCTTAATTTCCACCATGTCTTAATATTTTAATACAGAAATGCTGCTAAGGAATCACAATTCTGATAAGAAGAGAACAGTGGTAAGTTTCTACCAGAGGTGGGTTTCAGCAGGTTCTGACCAGTTCTGGAGAATGGGTAGCGGAAATTTTGAGTAGTTCGGAAAACCAGTAGTAAAAATTCTGACTGGCCCCACACCCATCTATTCTCTGCCTCCCAAGGCCCAGATGATTGGGAGGAAATGGGGATTTTGCAGTAACTTTCCCCTGGATTGGGGAGGGAATGGAGATTTTACAAATATCCTTACCCTGGAGTAGGGTGGGAATGGAGATTTTACAGTATCCTTCCCTTCCCATGCCCACCAAGCCACACCCACCAAGTCATGCCACGCCCAGCAAGCCACACCCATAGAACCAGTAGTAAAAATTTTTGAAACCCACCACTGGTTTCTACCAGTTCGCCCTGGTTCAGGTGAACTGGTAGTGGCAGTGGTGGGAGGCTCCACCCGCCCACCCAGACATCATCACTGATGCTGTGCGAATGTACAGAAGTGGAGCAGGCAAGCAAAGCAAGTGCACGTGCGCTCCCGATTCTAAACCGATAGCAAAGGTAAGTGGAACCCACTACTGGAACGGAACATTTTGAATGGAAGAGCTACATATTAAATATAAAAGCTATCATGTACAGGGCAATTAGGTTCAATGAAATAATTTCAAAGAACTAGTTTTTTTCAGTAAATAAAATGGGGAAGCTTTTTTAGTTGTTTCAGAAAATATATCGTAGGGTAGACAAGATAATACATTAGGGCTCAGATCTCTATCTGATAGGTTCCTTTATGCTGATGGATTTATTGTTAGGTTGTTTAACTATCAAACAGGAACTGGAAATGCATGTGGATTGTTCTTTGCATGGATTACAGGGCAATTTTGTGCCTTACTGTTTTGAATTGCTAGCTACATTTTAAAACGTGTGTCCTTTCAAGCAGTAGATGACCTACAAGGACTTGCTGACCTACAAGGTCCCTTCCAACTTTGTTAATCTATAGATCAGTGGGTTTTTTCAAGCAAAATCCGGGGATTCTTTAGGGAAGGGCTTATATTGGCATTATTTGGTATATGATTTTCATTGCATTTGTTTGGAGAATCAGAAGATAAACTGGGAGGACTAGCCAACACTTTAGAAGAGAAACTCAAATTACAATACTTTGTTGGAAGTCAGACAATAAATTTCATAAATTTTAAATGGATTGAAAATCTTCCTTTATCAATCATGACACTATTTGGAAAGAGTGTGTGTGTGTGTGTGTGTGTGTGTGCGTGCGTGTGTGTGTGTGTGTGTGTAGCATTTCTTTTGACTTGCCTCAGATGGAGGTTCATAAAACTCACCTCCTTGCTCTGGAGATTACTTTTTGTTTTGATATGTTTGATGCCTCAACAGTAACTGAAACCTGGTATGCTCTTATTTTAATATGAAATTATAGAAGGTCACATATAATGGTCTCTGGGAATCAAATGGGGTCCCATATTTCATTTCTCACTCAAATGTGTCCTGACAACTCTGAAATGACACTTTTGCGAGTTTGAAAATGGCAAACAGGTTCTGTTTCTAAAGAACGTTACCTCTCCAAAGCTTTGAAAGCAGATTTTGGGATTTATAATGTTCACTATTTTTCCCTTATCTAGTTAAAAATGAAATGGTTTAAATTAGATGCTGTGCAAATTCAGATGATCTTGTAAAGGAGTGGGAGAGGCAAGATCCACTACTTAACAGAAAAATTACATAAAGGTAGAAAGCTATACTGTACTATAAATTGCCTTCAGATGCAGTTTCATTAGATGCTGCAATGTAATGTAAGAAATATTGTTTACAATTCTTCAAGGAGAATGTAAAACAGATAAATTTATTTCTCATACGAGGGTAAAGGCTTTTGTCCCTTTTCTCCTTTGCTGTTTCAATATTTATGTTATAAACCTAAGCATTGTCCTACTCCTAAATTGTATTTTTCTTGCATGCTTTGGGGCTATAAATATATCCAGATAGTGACCCTAATTAGTTTCTGAAGTTGATACTACAATATTGCAATGGTGGTGAATGTAAATAGCTTGTAGCCAGCAGATTGCACTGTTGAAGTCCAGGTATCTGGGCTGGAGAAGGTTGTACTGCACAACATTTTTCCCCCAAAAAAGGTTTTGCTTCCTAAAAAACTTTTGGTGATTATGATAACTTCAAACTTAACAAAAATATGCTTTTGGAATAACTATGATGTATGGTTGGAATCTTGAGAAATACAAAATTAACTTTTAATGAGAATAATGCATTCTATTGTATGATGTTTTCAACACAGAGCATTAATTCAACAGGACTAAAAATACTTTGCTGCTGATTTTCATGTGTACTCAGTGTTTCAATGTTGTGTCTAACAGTAGTCAGTCAGCACTGATGGATTCCAGTTGCCCCGATACTATTTTTCCATTGGGGCAATATCCTATGAAACCTTTACCATATTCATCACTGATTGAATTTATAATTTTGAGGGGAAAGTCCACATGTGAATGTAGAAAAGAAATCTTCAGAAATGCAGACATTGTTACATTTCTGAATGCATTCCTTACTGGGCTCCTCTAAATCCTATGTCTTATTATAAAATATGGACATTTGCTCTTGATTACCAGCACATTGGTTCATTCTGACCTTTGGCATCTATCAGCTTTAAAAGTTTGAGAAGAATCACTGTAGATTTTATTTGCCAGACAGTGTAAAATTTTCCATCACTGGGAAATTGCCATAAAATAAACCCAAAGATATGCACTCGAATAAAGTTTCTGATTAGCTTTAACAAATTCAGAGTTGAAGTGTCTTTTTGTGGTAGATCTTTGCATGCAAAATGAAAATATTTTTTTTCTCCAAATGGAATAGAGTATATCATAGAAGTAACTTCCCATGCAGAAAATTGGTTCAACAAAAAGATTCTGATCTTGCTCTTTCTTGTTAACTTTACTACTTGCAAGAGGTTTTCCCCCTTTTTAACTTCAAAACATGAAACTAGTGTTTCAGATCAGATTGTTGATTTTTATGATCCATTTCTTATGTGAATGTCTTGGTTTGCTGACTGGTTTAACAAGGTAAGAATTCATCATTGTTTCCTGTTTATATGAGAAAATACAATAGTTAGGGCAAATAAATGCTGAATCATACCTTTGTTTTTGGCCTAATTCCAAGAGTTTCTGCACATCGCTTTTCGCTGATGCCTCATCATTTTTCAAAGACTGACAACAAAAGAAAGAATCCAGGTGTTACCAAGGAGCTCTCTTAAAATTTCACCTCTAAAATTATTCATTGTGACTTTTTGTATTAAAGGCTGTATGTGAAAAGTACAGTAGAGTTATGACAGAAAAGACAGTAAGGATGATACAACTTTGTTCTTCTATTGCCGAGATTTAACAGCACCCTCAAACAAATTGGGTGGTTCATAAGGCAGAAGTTGATTTAACATGAACCAGAACATGAAATTCATCCAAATATCAGTATACACCAGTGGTGGGTTGCCCCCGGTTCAGACTGGCTCTATAGAACCGGTAGTAAAACTGGCGGGAGGCTCTGCTCACTGACCCAGACATCATCAGAAGTAATCTGCGCATGTGCAGAAGAACATGCAGGCATGATGCGAACCAGTAGTAAAGGTAAGTAGAACCCACCCCTGGTATACACAATATAATAGTTTAGTTTAGTTTAGTTTAGTTTAGTTTAGTTTAGTTTAGTTTAGTTTAGTTTAGTTTAGTTTAGTTTATTAAATTTGTATACCGCTCTTCTCCTGACGGACTCAGGGCGGTGAACAGCCAAACATTAAAATACAAGCAATATAAAAGTTAAAATAATCTAAAACATAATTAAATCAAATTTTGGCTTTCCCAAATTTAAAACCCCTCATAAAATTCACCCATTAAAATCTACATTAAGCCAGCCCGGCTTGCTGGAATAGAAAAGTCTTTAATGCCTTGCGGAAAGTGCGGAGGTCTGGGATTAATCGAATCCCCGAGGGTAACTCTGTGGCAGGGGCCCCCACAGAGAAGGCTCTCCCCCTGGGGGTCGCCAGTCGACATTGCCTGACTGACAGCACCCTGAGGAGACCCTCTCTATGAGAGCGTATTGACCGGTGGGAGGTTACCGGTGGCAGAAGGTGGTCTCGTAAGTACCCAGGTCCTAAGCCATGGAGCGCTTTAAAGATGAGAACCAAGACCTTGAAGCGCACCCAGAAGACCACTGGTGCAGCTTGTGCAGGAGAGGTGTCACGTGGGAGCGCCAAGTTCCCCCCAAAATCACCCGCACGGCCGCATTCTGGACCAGTTGGAGCTTCTGGGTGGTCCTCAAGGGGAGCCCCATGTAGAGAGCATTACAGTAGTCCAGGCGAGAAGTGACCAGGGCATGAGTGACTGTGCATAAGGAGTCCTGATCCAGAAAGGGACGCAACTGGTGTATCAGGCGAACCTGATAAAAAGCCCCCCTGGCCACGGGCGTCATATGCTCTTCTAAAGACAGCCATGGATCCAGGAGGATGCCCAAGTTACGAACCCTCTCCGTGGGGGCCAAAGACTCGCCCCCAATAGCCAGCGAAGGCACCAACTGTAAACTACCCAGAGTAATTAACTGAGATGGGTGGCTCCAGAAATTGAATAAATAAATTAGGCAGGAGTTTAGTTGTTATTATCATGCTTGGGTGGAGCTAATCATGGTTTCCCAGCTTAATATTATGATACACTTTTTTCCCCCAGACTAATATTATGTTGTACTTTCTATCCACACTACCAGTTAGATTTAAGACAGAAAATAAGAACTTGGTTCTTCAACTCATATGCCTTTCTTTTTTCACAGACCAAGCTATTAAGAATGAAAAATGAAATATTAAAAGTAAAAAATATTATCTTCGGCTTCCTGTCTTCTCCACTTCTTTGACTTTCATTCAACACTGAACCACAAATGGAGGAAGGGCTACATAAGTTTTCTCCAAGTGATCAATTCTCGGCTAGAAGTTTAATTGGTAAGAAGGACTGGGAATTGAGCATACCACATTTAGGAGTTTTTTTTTAAAAAATGCTGCTGGTGTTCAGAAAGGAACAATAATTAGAAAAGACAACAGAAGGATCAAAGTCCTTTTACCTTCTAAATCTTGAAACCTTCTACTATTATTATATTAATACTCACTTTAAAAGATTACATAATTCTACAGAAGGTTTAAAAAGGGGATCTGATGTGAATGAATAGGCAAGCTCCCATGCAAAATTCTTTTCTCCTTTGTCTCTTGTGGAGAGGGGTCTGAAGGGAGGTAAGTAAGTCATGCTTGCTTGAATATGATCAGAAAAGATTTCATAAGTCCATTCAAGAAGACAGAATTACAGATCATACAGGCATTTCTACCGACACTTCAGAAGAACCCCACAGTGAAGAGGAAAGTCAGGAAAAGCAATTGTATCTTTGTTCACATCCCATGTTCACATTTTACCCTCATGTGAGCCAAATAAATAATATCACAGAGCTAATATCAAATGCATTTTACAGTTATGGTAGAAGAGGAGGAAAGGCATAAATTCTGACCTGAAGGTTTACTTTAATTCCCTCAAGCTCTTTGGATGTCTTCGACAGCTGGCGAAGTATGTTGCTTCTTTCCTTAAAGACTTCTTTAAGTTGTCTTTCCAGCTCTTCATAGCCCTGTCTAACACATTAAAAAACAGCAGTGAGATTGTCTCAAAATAACTGAAGCAGCACAAATATAACTGGAATTATACCTTGGTTTGATTACTGCAGCACTCAGTTTTTTACTGATCAAAAAAAGGATTATTTGTTATTTTTGTTTTTAGCCCATGATCAAATCATCAACAGCCAAATTCTCATGTATTTGGACAGTAGCCTTATTACTTTATTTTGTAATATTCCATTTTCATCAAAAATCTGCTTATTCTAACCAGTATCTGTGAGGCACTATGTTAAATTCGACAAATGTTACCTTTTGGGGTGACTTTAATGTTGAAAAGAAAGAAATGAAGAAAAATAAATATTGGGAAAAGTATTCAGCTCAATTGTCTTATGTACTCTTTGCCGTTCAATATTACTATTCTCTTGTTGTTTTATATACACATTTCCTGAGCCTATCCTTTTTTTTTTCTACAAAAGAAATCAATAGCAAGGATACATTCAAAGCCAGGAAAATTAACACAATTTAGTTCTGAGTTTGGAGTCAATATCCAGAAGAGAAAAATAGGGATAATGATGGATGATGATGATGATGATGATGATGATGATTACGATGATTTAATAGTTTGAGGAGAAAAGCCAGCACAAAGGGGGAATGAATTATTAAAATATCCTTTGTGCTGAAGAATTGAAAGCTATTTCCTCTGAATGTAATTGAATGATATTACTGCAATTATAAGAAAAAAATAAGTGTCAAAAAATGCACTCTTTTTGTGGATTCCAAAGCACCAGTGGTAAAATATGAAGTAACCAGAGAGTAGAGGAAAACTTGCATGCTGATGTAATCTGGAAAGGTAATAAATTAATCCTTCTGTCATCAGAGCTGAAGCAGACAATAAATTCTGAACTAGTGACAAGAAAAATAAAAGAACTTATCACCTCCAATCTAAAGTTTCTTATTCATGAATTAATAAACTTAAGTAATGATGTGACTAGTGAATTTCAATCTTATTACACTCTTAGCTGTGAATGTATTTTTTGCTATTAAATGGACACAAAGTTTACTTCACTTGTGAACTATAAGAAAACTATCGTATTTTCCGGGGTATAAAACAACTTTCTAACACACAAAAATCTTCTCAAAAGTGGGGGTCGTCTTATACTCCGGGTGTTGGTCTCCTGTAACCAGGCAGACCAGCCAGTATGGCTTTGACAAGCCTTAAATGGTTCTAAGGAGCTGAATTGCCAGCTGAGTTGCCACTAATCAGCTGAGTTACAAGCAAGCCCCCTGTAAAAGGGAAAAACTTCCCTTTTACACAATGCTGGCCATCCCAGCTGCTAATTTTTGCTTGCTAATTGGTACCTCCCAGCTTGCTTACCTTAGCTGCTAGCTGCAACACTTGCCTTGCCTTGCCTGCAATCCATTGCATCAGCAAGCAACTAAATCTCCCTGCCTGCAATCAAGCAGGCAGGGAGTTGTAGACTTCAACTCCCAGAATTCCTCAGCCAGCAAAGCAAAGCTGGCTGAGGAATTCTGGGAGTTGAAGTCTACAAGTCTTAAAGTTGCCAAAGTTGGAGACCCCTGTTCTATTGGGTAAGTTTTTTTCCCCTTTGGGAGCTTTAAAAAAAATAGTTAATTGGGGGGTTTTTTAGTTGTTCTTTTTTAGACCTAGCCATTTAAAGGCTAGGTCTAAGTTTTAGGCTAGGAAGTTTTAAATTTAGCTTTCATATAAAAATAAAAATAAAAATAAAAATAAAAATAAAAATAAAAATAAAAATAAAAATAAAAATAAAATAAAACAATATTTGTGCAGCTTTCTGAGATTTAGTGTGTTTCTGTAGTGTTTCACTCTAACTACACAAACGCACAAAATCTCACAAAGCTGTATGTGGAATTTTGTGTGTGTAAAGTGTGAAAGTTGTTTTTTTGGGCTTTTTGTGGCTATGTGAGGTTCCTGCTTGTTTCGGGGGCCATTTTGGGTCTAGCACAGCTGCTTTTACATTGTAGGTGAGCCAGTTGGAAGAGAGGTCATCTTATACAGCAAGTATAGCCCAAACCCTATATTTTTACAGGAAAAGTCAGGGGTCGTCTTATACGCCCAGTCGTCTTATACGCCGGTATCTTTCAATCATTCTTGTTGTATTATTCCATAGTTTTACAATTGCTAATTTGTTATATGTATGTTATAATAAAACAGAGAAGAAGTTCATCAACACATATAAGAGTTTTTCTCTGTATGTGCAGCTTAATATTTTAAACTAGTATAAAGCACTATAGTAACCACAAGAATGTCTACGGAGATTCTCAGTTATCCAGGTCTTGGTTGTTCCAAAGATGCTTTTTCAAGAGGCAACTGGACTTTCTTGCTTTTCTTTGAAAACATTTCACTTCTCATCCAAGAAGCTTCTTCAGCTCTGATTGGATGGTGGAGAATGGAAGGATTTAAATTATTTGCCTCTTGAAAAAGCACCTGTGGAATACCAATAGAAATAAAATAACATTTACTGCTAAATGCATTTCTTTGGCAATGAAAATAACTATGGTAATAAGTAATGTAACATTCAAACTCTGTGAAAAGGAGTTTGTACAAGTAACATAATGGCCATCTGTGGCCATGTATATTCCTGGAAATACCCTTGTGCTGGAAGGAGAAGTGGAGCAAAATGTTGGAAGTAACATCAGATTTCTTGGACCTCAGACAATGCTGAATGCATTGAACCAGGTAATTAAATCTGATCTTATGTTCTGTGTCCTATCATCTGTCATTATCCAGGTCTAGACTTTCACTCAGAAGTCAGCCTTTTCTGCACCATAGAAATGTTCAGAGTTCATTCTGATTCTTTATTAAGTTTACTATTTAAAGAATTCTTGTTAGAATATGAATGACGTCAGAGTCCTGATCTGGTAACCAAAGACTTGGTAATTCAAGTGGTAATTCAAGTATATTGGGACAGTATAAATCAATTGTGGTTCAATTCCAATTTGAGTTTCAAAGAGGCATGAGTCAGTTTGAATTTATGATTTGAAAATCAAGTCAATTGATCTGATCTGAATCACTACAAGATTTGAGTTGAAAAAGATTTATCCATATGCAGCTGTTTCATTTTTTGCAGAATAGGATGAAAATAGCAGGGAGAATAAACTTTAAGAGGAGTTTATTGTCAAGGTTGATGCCAAGTTTCCACTGAATATTTTCAAAGGGTTTTGTTCAATAATTTTTTAGTATAGTCATTCTGGAAAGAGATAGTAAAAATGTTCTTTTTCTGTTTGCCTTCCTGGGATTTGGGAAATAATGAAAAATAAAATTGACATGTTCTTGTAGGGTGGTGTAGTTTGCTACTTCTGATCATTGCCCTTTCTGTCATGTCAAGCAGGATTGGTATAACTGGTTGGGAAGTTTGGTCTCTTATGAGCAGGAGTCCTTATCACCATTTTAGCAGGGTGTCAACCTTAACAAATTGCATTGGTAAAGCTTGACTTCTTCTAAAACTAGGAATTGGAAGAACAATTGTTGACCTGCCCTTAGAGGGCATTATAGCTTTGCTGTCTCTGTTCATTGGGATTCCATAGATGCCAAGAAACCTGCCATAGCTGATTGGTAAGCTTGGCCTCTCCTGTAGAGAAATTTCCTTATCACTTACAGGATTCAGTTGTGTCAGGTTTTGGACAGACAGTAATATTCTGTGTTTGTTAATTAATCCAAGAAGCAGAATCAGTTTTACAGAGGAAGATACTATTTCATATTGTAGATAAAGAGGCTACCAGAGAAGAATTGGCATTTGTAGCCTTTCCTTCCTCTATTTTTTACTATAAACATTTAAACCAGTGCTTGTGATCATTAGCATAGCACTCATCCACTCATTGTTAGAAGACTTAAGTCTGCCCCAGTTATGAAGAATAGAGAAATAGATTTTGACCCAAGAGCTTATCTGGGCAACATTCAGAGTTCTGAGAGCTAAATTAAACTGTGTTATTAATTGTATTAGTAAATCAATATGGAAGCAGCAGTGTCTATGGTGTATGTATCAAAATGGCCAAGATGGCAAAAAAGGCCATCCTGCCTGTTTTCTCTCTCACATTCACACATACACATATGCACACTAGACATGCTGCATGAAGTATAAAGTTCCATTAGCACAAAGGCTAATAAAGCTTAAGGCTTAATATAGGCTACACTAAGGAAATTGAGGGCCGAAAGAGTGGATGAAGTTCAAAGCAGTCTTAGTGCTAGTATTTGCGTGCCCCCCGCCACCACATTCCAAACCTCTGGAGGCAATCACATCATTCAAAATCTTCCTTGTGCACTCTCAGTATATGGCGGTAGCATTATAATACTGTGTATCATCTTTAGCAAGCTTAACAGTAGCAGAAAAGACAGTAGATCTATGATTCATTTCAAATTTCTACAAAGATTTTCAGAGACCTCTGACTCAATTTAAGTGTTCCTACTCTTATTCAAACATTTGCTTTGGAATGATTCTTCCAGAGTTTTGTTGATGCAAAATGTCCTTTGTAGCAGTTCACAAACCTTATTTTATATCATTTCATTTATATCCCCAGATAAATGTAGCTAAAATAATATTGAATCCTTCAACTAGCATAAAAGCAACAAGCAAACAACCAGCTTTTTTTTTTATGGTATCCATTAGTAAACATTAAACAGCCACCAGAAAGGGATATGATTTTTTTTCTACGGCAAAACTTCACAGCTGGCTATTTCCATCACAACGCTAGTTCTTGTTTATGCCTCAGAGAGCATCAGTAATAAACCATTAAAATCCTTGATGCTGTGAGACTCCATGCCATTTTCCTAGTATGTGACCTGTAAAAAATGCCTATAAATGATTGTCTGAGCTTCAGTAAACCCAACAAGATCTTTCTGAACTTTTCTTTTTGCACTTCTTACATGTTCCTTGGTATAAGAACCCATACAGGACTACTGTAAAAAATCTTTACTGGCATCTGTTAGTCATTTTAGTCATTTTTTTATTCAACCAATTTCAATAGTTTCCTGCTTCTATGATGTGTCTTTTTCTTCATACCATCCATGGAACTTGGGATTGTGTGAAAATTTATCAGGGGTTCTTCAGGGAGACCAGATCAGCTTTCATGAATTACTTGTCCACATTATTGATCTTCGTATGCCATGTTCAATTGCACCAGAAGTAGAAAAGTCCTATTTGTATTAAGCAGTGCATGCCTACAGATACAATGTTTTGTAATAAATGATAGGTGGGCTACAGCAGCAGAAGCCAGACACAAAGACCAGTATCATCCTTTTTGTCTTCCAAGCAACAGATTAGGAAAAAGGGAGAGATTTCTTCCCTAGACAGAGATTTCTTAACTAGCATTTTGCAAGGAACATTTGCAAAACAAGTTTTGAAATCAAGTCAAGAACTGTTGAAACCAGTTGAGAACCAGTAGCAGAAATTTTGAGTAATTTGGAGAACCAGTAAATACCACCTCTGACTGGCCCAGCCCCCATCTATTCTCTGCCTCCCAAGTCCCAGTTGATCGGGAGGCAATGGGGATTTTGCAATAACCTTCCCCTGGAGTGGGGTGGGAATGGAGATTTTACAGTATTCTTCCCCTGCTACACCCACCAAGCCATACCCACCAAGCCATGCCATGCCATGCCATAGCCACCAAGCCATGCCATGCCATGCCATGCCACACCCACCAAACCACGCCCACAGAACCAGTAGTTAAAAAAAAATTGAATCCCACCACTGATTCTCAGGGTTTCAAAGGTGCACAATGGGTAGTTTAGAATTTGTCCTAAGCAGCAATCCTTGGAAATACTTTCAAAGATCAGTATCTTGTGGATTTTGAGGACTCTCACTCAGTACCCAATAGGTTCCCTAATTATGGACTTTGGAAAACATTATGATGAAATAGCCACTAAGAACCAAGGATTAAAATTAATATTGAACAATCCTAGAAGATTCTTAGGAAATGAAAAGGTAGTCAAACTATTTCTGGTACATAAAAGAGGAAGGTATTTATTCTGTCATAAGTTTCATGATTCATATCATCAAATGAATAGAAAAGAATGCAGTGAACTGCTGATTGTTTAGATAGAGAAATGAAGATTAAAACTAAAATATTAAACTAACCCAAATTCGCCACGGTCACTCATACCCTTGTTACTTCTTGGTTGGATTACTGTAATGCCCTCTACAAGGGGCTGCTCTTGGGATACATCCGGAGGCTCCAGTTAGTTCAGAACGCGGCCGTGCGGGTAGTTATGGGGGCTCCTCGTTACTCCCGTGTTACACCTCTCCTGAACAAGCTGCACTGGCTACCAGTTGCTCTCTGGGTCCATTTCAAGGTGCTGGTGCTTACCTATAAAGCCCTACATGGCTTAGGCCTGGGGTACTTACAGGACCATCTCTTGCCTTCCTCCCATCATCCTATGCGCTCCCACAGAGTGGGCCTCCTCCGAGTGCCATCGGCCAAACAATGTCAGCTGGCGGCCCCCAGGGGAAGGGCTTTCTCGGAGTTCCGACCCTCTAGATGGCCCCCGACCTCCTCTCCTTTCGCCACGGACTAAAGACGTGGCTGTTCCAGCAATAATCTGATCGAGGGGTTGTATAATTTTATAATTTTAATATGGTTTTAATGGGGATTTTAATTTTAATTTAATTGTTTTACTATGATTTGTATTAATGATTGTTGTATGTAAGCCGCCCTGAGTCCTCAGGGAGAATGGCGGCATGTAAATCACAATAATAAATAAATAAATAAATTAGAATCTTGCAGTTAATTCATTGGAACATATATCTAGCAAAGCACAGATGTCTGAGTAAACCAAAATGAGTAAACAGTAGCCAGATGTAGAATATATAAGGAATTTCTAATTAAAACCACTTTAAATTTGAAATACTCTAATCTCAGGAATGCTATGAAAGAGCTCAATTTGAGTCAGAGAATCTCTTGTCTTTGGCTTGGAGTATTACTCATTATTTTTCAGACCATCTTGTTTCACACTCAGAACAGCTGTTTAGCACTCAAAATGGGACAATTTGGACCCCAGGTGAGATATTTTGAATTTGAAATAATTAAAATTCAAAATGTTGCATATATTCCCGGACATATATTGTCCTACCCACAACCAAAAAGGAGGATAAATAAAATTTATTAAAGAAGGAAGATAACACTGTATCTGAGCTTTCTACCCTCATGACATGGGGGAAAGAATAGGGAAACATTCTATTCATATGTAGAAAAGCTCTAGTACGGAAACCCTAAGAATATCAGTCTTTGATTTGGAAAAGTACGGAACAAAGCAAGAAATTTTTCCTTTATTTTATGGAATAAAATATGCAAAAAGTTAACTTTTCTGAAGCTGTATCTTCAAAACAAATAGTGAAATTGATAGAAAATGAAATGCGGGCTTGTAAATTAAAATATTGTTTAGAGTCTCAACACAAACTACCACAGACGCTTATGATATTGAAAAGACCTTTGTATCATGGAAGGACAATTTACCAAATGCTACTTTATATTCTGATACATGTTTGAAACCAAACTGGTCAAAATTCAGAACAATTCCACTTTGTTTTCTTTGTACCTGAAACGACAAGACACTCAAACATTGTTTTCATTTGTGTTTTTAATAGCATTATTCCTCATGTTTCCAGTGATGCAGACATGAATCATTGGGTGAACTTAAGAACTATAGTTTTATTTCTGGAACAAGGTCAAACTGCATGCCAACATTTATTAGCACAACATTTTCTACATTTTTTTTTTTTTGAAATGTGACTCATTGTTCTGAAATCAAATTCCAGAGAAAGGAACTATCTGAAATAGTAGTTGCAGCAAATATATAAGGTTCTAGCTTTAAGATTTCACTATGCTAGTTGAAAAGCTGAAGGAAGGGGAAAACCAAATGTCTGTGAAATAGAGGAGTGAATAACAGATTGGAGAAAGGAACAGATCTAATATACCGTAAGCCAATTGCATATGTTTATATCACATTTATTATAATTGTCCTCTCAATTGTCCTTTAGATATCAATATGTGTTCAATACACTTCCCTATGAACATGTAAAATTTAATTCTACAGTTAGCTGGATAGTGTGTAGATTTTATATTACAATAATGATTGAGAGGACAGCAGTAAAATGATTTTCAAAATAACCTCTTATGTAGAGGTTTTACCTTATATAGAATCATGTAAGCACAATCGGTAAAATTGAGCTTGAATTTCATGAGTAGTACATTAGCCAAATGTCCCCAAATTGACCAATACGTTCCTTATCATTAAAAGAGAATTCATCATAAGGGATGGGACACGGACAGATTATGAGATCATCTAATGGTGATCATAAAATATGTGAGTTTGAGATTTGATATGCAAGAGGACTCAGTTCAACTCAGTTGGATCAAATTCCAATTAAAAGACACATACCTAGCTATTTCAGAAAGCCTTTGGGGACTGAGAAAATGGTTGATTTCCACCCTTAAGCAGATGATTGTACAGAAAATGTTATTCCTTTGTGAGATTAATGGAACATTATTGGTATTACTTGTTTTTGACCATGGTATTTATTGCTTTAATATATTTCTGTTCATTTACTGGAGTGAATGTTACTTAAGATTCATCTGCTATTGAAACAGCCTATAACAGTAAATTAAGATTTTTTAAAAAATGTCACAGTGTAAGAATCAAGAAATGGAATAGTTATGTTTGGTGTGAGACTAAGAGAAACGGGGAAAACTTAATAGATCTGAACGAAGCTAATCTGTTCTTGTGGAGTAGAATTGATGAATTCACACAGGAATGCAAAGATGGAGACTTAATTTTGAATGAAATGACTTATGGTGATCAGAGGGAGCCAGAAGCAATCTGCTACTAATGCTAGTATCCAGTGATATGAGCAAGAGATCATTCTGAGAGGCCCTCAGCAGCGTTAGCATTCCAGGATGAAACTGAGAAACCTTGAATGTTAGTGTTGCCCACGGAACACTTGTGGTAATTTTACTTGTGCGACTGGATGCTAGTGCTAGCTTCAAATGAGTAAGAGTGACCTGAAACAGCCATGACCAACCTTCAGGCAGCCATAATGTCCAGCAGTGCAACTGAGAGATCCTTCTCTGAGATTGTGAAAGAGCCATATGGAACCATAGGAACCAGATGATATGAGCAGGAAGACACCTTCCATCCTTAGCCAAAGTACTTGCTCTAGAAAGCAAGGGTAGTTCTGCAACGAAGTCATGTTGATAAGGAATAGCACTTAGATTTATATGCTGCTTCATAGTATATTGTAAACTCTCTGGGCAATTTACAATGTGAGCTTATTGCCCCCAACAATCTGGACCCTCATTTTACTGACCTCAGAAGGCTGGAAAGCTGAGTCAGCCTTGAACTCTGTCAGTATCAAATTCCTGGCAGTGGGCAGAGTCAGCCTGCAATACTGCATTCTAACCACTGCATCACCACGATTTACTGCACTGTGTTAATTAATGTACTTTACACATATGTCAAAAGTAATCTGCTATTCTGTGCAGGCGTAAAAGTTAAACAAAGCCAAAATTGCAGATGCGCAAAAATACTTATGTTTTTCAAGTTGTGGTCCCTGAGTTGCAGATACACAAAACCACAAATGATGAGACAGCAAATAATGAAGATCACGTTATTCTAGTGATATTTGACTGTTCTTTATCTTCTGACGTGCATGAGGCATAATACAAGATTATACAAGGAAGCAAAATAGGTTTTGACAAAAATGGGAAGGTGACAGAGATAAGGAAGGCATATGTCTATCTGAGATTGATTTGTTCAATATAGCGATAGTCAGGGATTAACTGTATTCAAAAAAACAAAATCTAAGCTATTTATATAATGGGAGTGTGGGTAGGTGCGTATGTGTGTAGGTACAGCAAGAATGCGTCAAGGTACACTATGATTGACAATTGGAAGCAAATTGTAAAAGGGTTCATTTAATTGTTGGAAAGGACACTTGTAGTTATTTATTTATTGCTTAAGACGTTGGTCTTCCTAACCTTTTCTTATTGTGTTCAAATGATGGCCAATGAGCCTTTTTCCTTTTTTTCTCTTGCCCATAGTGATAAGGGAAGTCATTGGGGATTTCATGGAGTATATAGGTCCGTGATGGTGAACCTATGGTACACATGCCAGAGGTGGCATACAGCGCCCTCTCTGATGGCATGTGAGCCATCACCCCAGTTCAGCTCCACTGCACATGTGTGTGTACCTCCCACCAGCCAGCTGGTCTTCAGGTCTCTGCTGTGCATGCACAGGGGTGCTGCTTGTGCGTGGAGGTGCATATGGATGCATGGAGTGTGGAATGCATGTCAGTGGTAGGTTGCTCCCGGTTCACACTGGTTCTATAGAACCAGTAGTAAAACCAGTGGGAGGCTCCACCCACCAACCCCAATGTCATCAGAACTCTTCTGCACATACGCAGAAGAGCGTGCATGAGAGCGAAGCAAGCACGCGCATGTGGCCCCGTTGTGAACCAGTAGTGAAGGTAAGTAGTGCATGTGCAGGGCTGGTGCATGTGCAGGGCTGTGCATGCATTGCATTTTGGGGATTTGATCGCATGTGCACTTTGGGCACTCAGTCTAGAAATGGTTAGCCATCACTGATATCGACCCATCCTATTCTAAATTTGTGAGCCCCTTTCTTTATGCTGCCTCTTTTTCTTTTTTCCATCATCCATCCCAGGTGGTTTTTCTCCTTGGTAGTAGGTCTGCTCTTCCTCATCACTACAGCTGGTCAGTGACAACAACTGAGATTATACATTTTCAGCCTCCTGGAAAAAGCTAAATAGGTTGAGGTAAAGCTATATCCAAACTTAGGGAAAAGAAGTAAATGCTACCATTTGCATTTCAGTCCTCCACAGCCATTCTGTTGTGAATTTAAGTGACATTCAACATGATAGTTAAGGGTTGGGATAGTTGCAGCCTCATTACCATTATAAAATCCTCTTTCTCTGTGTTCTCTCATTGATCTCTCTCAGGTATTAGCATTTGAATCCAGTGTTGAATATATTTATTTCTTGCATACTAAAAATAGAATGGAACCCCAGGAAAAAAAAAGGTTGTTTGAATTTAAGGGAACAAGAAAAATTGTTCTTTTCAATCTCATCTATATACATTTGTTTAGTGCATGCATTATCTTAGCATTAAAACATATGCATCTTTAAATACCTGGTTGAGACAATTAAGACTCATTTGGTTGTATACTGTACTTTATCACCTAATGACTTCTAATACAGAGGAACTAGAAATAATTACTTTAGAGTGTCAGGGACACTCTAAATCCATGGTTTATTGCTGGTAAATCACTGGAAGAGAAAGCAATCTCTTAATATTACCAAGCGATTATAGGTTTTAGTCGTTAATTACTCTTTCCTAAGCAATATTATTCTGGGGAGCTCTTGGTGCTCTCTGAGCCCTGTTGTTTGCTTGTGGATATTTCATTACCCAACTTGGTAACTTCATCAGTGCTAGTGAATGTGGGGTTTGCTTTCTGTTTATATACAATAGGACTCCAGGGATTTCACATTTCAACCCTGAGCTATGTATATTCTTCTTCTGTTGGTACAATATTGTTCTTTCCAACAGAAGAGAATAAATGTGGCTCAGAGTTGAACTGTGGAGTCTTTGGTGCTTTGGTTAGTTGCTTGCAGACATTTAATTACCCAACTAGCTAACATCATCAATGAGCCTTACTGTAACATTACTGAGGATATTTACCTAGTTAGATAATGAGAGAACCCAAAACTCTACAATATTGTTCTTTCTTTCTTTTATAGTTAATGGAACAGTTCCTTATCATGCAGTTAGTCTGCATCAATTAACAGTATTTTTGATGCTGGATCTATAGTATTTATGATTATTAAAGACTAAAAAAGCTCCTAAATAATTTAAACAATAAGAACAGGATGTTGTAAATCAGGACAAAAAGAAAAACTGTTACTCAGTGTTAAGAAACTGCATTATAACATTAAGCAAAGAACCCACAAAGCTGCTGCACAGATATAAATCTCCCATAGCAACACACTGGAATTCTTAGTGATGATTTCTTTCTAGTTCCCTGCAGGATTTTCTGAAATCTGATTTAGTCCATAACCAGGTAGGACGGATAAAGATACTAAACCAGGGGTGAAATGTTCCTGGTTTGGACCAGATTGACTGATCCAGTAGTGATGGCGGTGGGTGGTTCAAGAACCGGTAGCAAAAATCCCTGCCCCCCCTCTCTGATGCCCAGCTGAGCCACGCAATCATCAGAGGCTTTTTTTTTAACTTTCAAAAGCATTTTTTCTTTGGCCAAAGAATCTTTTTCAAATGCTTTTAAAAGGCTCTAATGGCACCAGCTGAGTTGCCTGATTGTCAGAGGCTTTTTTTCTTTTAAAAGAAAAAAGAAAAAAGAAAAAGAAAAAGAAAAAAAGAAAGAAAGAAAAAGAAAGAAAAGAAAAGAAAAGAAAAGAAAAGAAAAGAAAAGAAAAGAAAAAGAAAATGCTTTTAGAAGAAAACAGAAGCCTCTGATGATCAGGCAACTCAGCTGGGATCGTCAGAGTCTTTTAAAAACATTTTTTTATAACCTCTTCAGCCAAAAAAAAAAAAAGTTGGCCACGCCCACCCAGTCACATTACACGCCCCCCCCCCACCAAGCCATGCCCACAGAACCCATAGTAACAAATTTTACATTTCACCACTGTACCATACCATCTAGTACTGATAAAGGTGGCAAAGAGGTATTGCATTACCTTTATGGTATTGCCAAGGCTGTTGAAATCCTGATGGGAAGATTATAAAGCTAAGGTTTTGTCTTTATCTTCTTTCAGACAGAACTCATCAGTTTTGGAGTCCAGAAATCAGGTGATCCTATCATAGTTTAGTTGTGTGACATTATGGGGTATGGACTAAGAGGCAAATAATACATTCCAATGTCTGGAGAATCTCTTTCATTGAGGTCATGGTTGTCCCAAAAGTGCTTTTTCAAAAGGTAATTGGACTTTGTTTTTCCTAGAAGACATTTTGCTTCTTATCCAAGAAACATCCTTTGTGGATAAGAAGTGTAACATCTTCAAAGAAAAACAAAGTCCAGTTACCTTTTGAAAAAACACCTTTGGGACAATACATTCAAATATATACTATAAGAACATAGTTTATACAGAATGTTTCTAAGAATCCAAGTAGGCTAAAAAGTTGATTATCAATATGAGTTATATAAATTACTATAATGCTATGTAAATTTGCCTTGAAGACTTCAAAGTGCTAAACGTTAAAGAGGCTTAAATGCTAATACATCATCACTGCTGGGATAAAGGGATTTCAGCTGTACCCCAGAGAAAGGTATTATTGATTGCTTTCCATTGCTGACTCTGGCCTGGAAAATGCTGTATGAGAGTCAGTCTTGTACGTTTCAGCACTTTGCTGAAGTGCTGAACTTAAAAGTAAGTAATATATTTTAAGACAAAATTTAGGAAACTGTCTTATTCATTCCCCCACCTGAAACCAAAACAGTAACAACAAAAACGTATTTTCTGTTTCAATCCAGTTTAGAAGTCCATTATTCTCATGAACTGATGTATATTCTGTAGAAAGACTATGTAAGAAAACATGTTTCACATTCACATGGCCTCAATTTAATACTTGGCATCACCAATTAAAAGGGGTCATTTTCAGGGTAGAAACAGGCTTTGTTCTGGGATATTGAAATTAGGGAGTCATGCTAAGAGTATCTCTGAAGAACCTACTAGGAATAAGATGCAAACAAACACACACAAGGACATCTACAATAATAATGGAGAAGTTCACATCAAGTGTGCTTATGAAGAAACCTCCTATTAATGTATAATTAAATCCTTAAAATATATTCATAGTGAGCTTTAAGCACATTTAATCATATATATTTTAAATGGCCTGACTTTAAGTGTTATAATGAATTAATATTAGTTTCCTTGTAGCCAAGAGTAGTGGTAACAGAAATCATTTATCCAATTCCCTAAATTAGCTCCATGGTGGACCATCGATTTATGTCATAAATGCCTGCTGCAGTATTCCTTAAAAAGTATATTGCATTAATTTAGTCAACCACTAAAAATTAATATTATTAATGCACATTTCTGCCATGTATTAAAATTCTAGACTGTTTTGATAAAATCAGTTGTTAGTGAACTGAACCATTAGATGTATTCTAATAAAATACGGGGGGTGGGGGGGGTGGGAATGAAATTATGGGGGAAAGTTTCCTTTTCACAGAGAAGCATGACTTTTCAAGCCCTTTTCCTCCAGTCTGAGCCATGGAACCAGGAGAGAAAGTAGCTTAAGAATGGAACAGTTAACAATATTTCAAGACTCTCCTCAACTTTCTGTCCCATAGGAACATATAAGGGACATTTTCTCTACTTTTTTTCCCCCTCTGCAGTCCTCGGTCATTTTTTAACCCGGTATTTCTTCTGTCAGATTTTGTTTTTCTCACCATACAATGTTTGATTCAGTTTTGTTCTGTTTTCAAGCATTATCCCATCAAAGACCTGACACAGACAATCTTGCCTCCCTTTACATAATTTCTTTACAGCATTCTGTAATATTGGAAGGAATAAAATATGATACCTTGCTAAATAACAAAGTAAAACTTTGCTGTAGCCATTTCCTCACTAATGATTTATAGGATTCATAACATCAACCGACTATAATTGTGGCTATATAAAGTCTATCTTCATTACTGGTATATTAACACAGCAACAGTGAAATGACATTACAAATTAGTATAAATCACTAGTGTGGGAATGACCTATATTTAATGTCATTGTTATAAGCTAGGTAAATAATTGGAAGCATATGTTCCTTACTGAAAGCCTAAAAAGGAAGAAGAGGAAGTAGAGAAAGGGGAAAAAAAACGATTCAGTCTTTCTCTCTTCAATTTCTGGTTGGATATAATTGGACACCATAGTTACGTTTTTATAGCCTTTCTTAATCCTCCCTAGGATCTAGTTCTCGTAGCTTATTTGCTGATAGTGGTGGATTTTTCTGTCTTGTATTTGAATAGGATTTCTGCCACACCTGGATACAACAGAAAAAGCAGTAAAAATACATTTTCTAAAATTAGGTATCATTATCTGCTGACTGGCTGGATATATGCTTGCATGAATGTATGTTTATTTATTTATTTTTTAAAACCATTCAATCTCAATTATGAATTTCTTCTGAATCTGATTTAGCTTTTGGGGTGAACACTGGCCAAATTTATAGAACAATATAAATGGCTTATTGAGATTAAATAAAAATTTGCAAAGCATTTTAAGGGAACCCAAATATGCTTTTTCAAAAGGCAACTGAACTTTGTTTTCCCTTGAAGACATTTCACTTCTCCTCCAAAAAGCGTCTTCAGTTCTCAGTCATCCAGGTCATGGTTGTCCCAAAGGTGCTTTTTCCAAAGGCAACTGGAATTTCTTTGTCTTTTCTTGAAGATGTTCCACTTCTCATCCCAGAAGCTTCTTCGGTTCAGAAAGTCCAGTTGCCTTTGGAAAAAGCACCTTTGGAAAAAACATGACCTGGATGACTGAGAGTTTCCATAGACATTTCAAGATAATTTTCTCAAGGCAAATACTTTAGGTAGATGTTTGCAAACATAAAGTAATGTTACTTAGATAGGGGGGAAAAAGCAAACAAATGGCAAATGCAGATTATAGCAGGGGTGAAATGCTACCGGTTCAGACTGGTTCCGCCGAACTGGTAGTAATAAAAGCTACTAGTTCAGGTGAACTGGTAGTAAAAAAAATGATACTGGTTTGTATTTCCGACGATCAGCTGTGCCACATGATTTATATTCACTAGAAAGCAGGAAATCCTTTACAAAAAAGTGAAACCAGAGTAGGGCTATAGTTGTTCTTTTTAAAAGAGGAAAATTCAATACAAGGGATTCCAGGGAAGAGAAATCATCAAAAATTCCAAAATCATAACATCCTTACATATGGCGAAATTACATTTGGAATATTACGTAGAGCTCACATTACCAATAAATAAATAAAAAATAAAAAATGGCACAGCTGACTAATGGGCAGAACAGCTACAATTGGGTGATTAGGGAACGAGGCTGCACTTTATTTTCTGTAAAGAAAAATTACAACTTATAGAGTGTCGTAAGTTTTATAAGACATTGCATAGGAGGCAACACATGCAGTTTCTCCCACTCCCCTCTTTAAATACAAAATCTCCCTCTGCTCAAAGCCTGAAAATTAGTACCACTGCATCCTGGATATTTAAGTTTCAATCCCTGACCTCTCAAAATCTGATGAGCCCTAATGTAAATAAACCAGCAGAAACTTGTGTACTTATATTTGTGCATCCTTATATTTTCCACCAGTTCAAGGTGGTCACCGCATGGTATGTACAAAAGGGGATGTTCAAGGAAACAAAATACAATTTTTTTTAACAGGTCTCTCACCCTTACAGATTTTTGTGAATGCCCTTCTTCATCCATATTGGGTAGGAACACAAATAAGTTCTAAATGTTTATTTGCCAGCTTTGCCACGGGAAATCAGACTAGTACCAATTTTGTCACTCTTCAGCTAACAGACTGTTAGTGTGTCAACTGGCTTATTAGCTGTATTTTAATCAGTTGAGTCCTCTTTGTTTATTTGTATTCATAAATGTTAAATCAAATATTAATTATATTTTAATTATATTTTAATTATATATTTTAATTATATTTTAATTTAAAATATTAATTATATTTTAACATAATATGTTAATTATGTCTTTTAATTTGATTCATTATTGCTAGCTCATTGATTACCATTTCTGATAGAAAAGTGGTATATAAATTAAAGAAATGTGTATTCAGTAAGATAGCTGGCTTGCTTTTCTACTTAAAAGTTTTATATTTAACCTTCTTGCTAGGGAAATAATAATAATTGCTGGGGGGATTAAAGTAATTAAAATTATTGTGGTAAGACAGACAGATAGCTCAAATAAGGGAGAGGGGAGAAAATTCAAATAAAGTGATTAAGATGAAAAGAAACAAAAATAAGCAAATTTTATGCAAATAAAACATTATTTGGAAATATATTAAGTGGTATAAATAAATAGTATTGAGCAAAATGAAAGGACTAAAACAAGTAAAAGCAGTGAAATTATTTAGGGAAAAAATGAAGTGAGGGCATGCAGAAAAAAGCATTTTAGAAATTCTTACAGGAATGATATTAATATGTTGAAAGTAGAACTGAAGTAAATACTATAAATATTAGTGTCATAAATGCTGGGAACATTATGAAAAATAATAAGACTTGAAGAGGTAAATGCTATAATTGTAGAAAAGGTAAGGTACAAATATAATTTGCTTAAGGCTGGATATGTAGCTTGTTTAATTATCATTTGTGTCTGATGGTTGAAAGAATGCTTTTAAATGTAGCAAAAGTGAAAGCAAAAATTATAGGGAGTAGTTTAATTGAGTCTAGGAAAGTAGAGTATTGACAGAATTGAGATTGCAAGGCAACAAAAAGAAAACATCAAAATTTGAAAGTGCAAATTATTTTATGCCAGTGGAGTGTGTGAGATCAGATTTTTGCTCTTCTAACTGTTGACTTCACTAGATGTTAACTTCACCGTTGAAGCTGATTGTGCTGATTTATTAAGTTTGCATGCCATTAAATATGTTAGCAGTTTAAAACAACATAGAGCAACATAAAATATCCAACATAAAATAAATAAATAAATAAATAAATAAATAAACAAACAAACTCCTTAACCTCAATAATAACAAAATAAATTACAATATACCAGCAATATTATAATGAAATAAGTACAATATAACTAATTTAATTTAATGTAATTTAACCAATTTAGGCACAGCCTGCTCCAGATTGAGTTTGAGTGGCTAATGACTACAATCTCATAAGCAATTACAAAAATGGCAATTACAAATATATAATAATAATGGATAAATCCAGGTCCAGATGGCGCACAATCATTCCCTAAAGCCTTCCAAATGAATCCACTCTTCACTAACTTCTGGAAGGTCACAGTTAAGGAGAGCAACCTAGTTTCTAAAGGGAGAGGGATATGGGATAAGGGTGATGCTAGGAAAACAGAATTTTCTACTTCAAACGCATTTATCTCTTGAAATTGCAAGTACCACAAGCAGCTTTTCTTGGGAAAATCTCTTCAGGCAGGTTGACTATGGTTGCCATACTTTGGGCCCGGAGAGTCTTTAATTCAGAGTCCTCTACTTGATTAATCAAAAATAGCATTTTGAATTATGCCAGGACGACTTTTTGAAACGAGTAAGAACACAATATAGGTGTAATATAGAAATTGCTGTTTTTCCTTTTATCAGAGGTTCAGATGAACATAATTGCTTTTTTTTTCTTTATCACCTCAGGACCCAGAGTTTGGCTGTAATTTTTGGAAGACAAAATCTTTACAGAAGGGGAAACTCTTAGGAAATGTTCTTTGATATGTGCCACTGAGCCAAACCATACTTCAGTTAAGAATACCTTTCCTGACACAAAAAAAGTATGGACTTTCTCTCTGAGACACAGTCAATCTTGTTATTACAACAGTACCTATGCATTGTATATCTTCTTGAGATGTCAACTGAGAATCCGCAAAAATTATATTGAATAGAATAGAATAGAATTTTTTATTGGCCAAGTGTGATTGGACACACAAGGAATTTGTCTTGGTGCATATGCTATCAGTGTACATAAAAGAAAAGATACCTTCATCAAGAATCATAAGGTACAACACTTAATGATAGTCATAGGGTACAAATAAGCAATCAAATCATATTAGGAAACAGTCAATATAATTCGTAAGGATACAAGCAACAAAGTTACAGTCATACAGTCATTAGTGGAAGGAGATGGGTAATGGGAACGATGAGAAAATTAATAGTAGTGCAGATTTAGTAAATAGTTTGATAGTGTTGAGGGAATTATTTGTTTAACAGAGTGATGACGTTTGGAAAAAAACTGTTCTTGTGTCTAGTTGTTCTGGTGTGCAGTGCTCTATAGCATCATATTGCTGCTAATTAATTCAACAGTTAGCTTTAAAAAAAGTTTAATTCTTTTATTTAAAAAAACAATCTTGGTCCATTAGTTAATGAGCTCCTTTCAATCCTTTCTAAACTGATGCTAACTATGATAGTTCTTAATATAACATTTTTATGAAAACATTTTTTATTTTTAAAATTTGCTTTTCACATTCACATCTCTCCCATGAGGACTTCGCATGTCTCTGAGTTTTCAGAGCAATTTGGGCTCAAAATTGTCCCCAAACTTTATTCAATCTAGGCGAATATCAGTGTCTTCTATAAAACAACATGTGTTGTTTCCAGGAATTAAAATAATCATTTAATGTAAGATGATCCTGGCAGTGCCTGGCTCAATAAATAAATAAATAAATAACCAAGGGCCATGTTCACAACTGCTCTTTTACTATTGCTGGAATGAAATAATCACATTACTTATCTATTTTTTAAAAAAAGTAAGCTTTCTTCTTTGCAGGAAGTGGAGAAAAATATTTGTCTGGTGACATTGTTTCCTCTTATATCTTTATTATTCTGAAGTCTCAACAGCCTGCTACTTTCCCACAATTCCTGATTTGAGAAATCTTTCTGAATTTTCCCTAGAATGCCTTCTGTTGGGATTTAATTAAAGTTGAGGAAACTAGGGAGATTGCACCAGAAGAAAGATTGTACAATGAAAAACAACAACAGGATATTTACCCACTCATCCTTTAATGAAATAAATCCCCCCTCATTTCCCCTACTTTATAATGAATAAGAACAACAACTTTATTCAGAAGCATTTAGCAATACAACTTTCCCTCTGAATAAAATGTGAGACTATTGTTTCTTCCAATTGAATGAGAACTTGTAGAAGAAAAGGCAGAAAGCATTTCTAGGATGCCTCAGCTGCATATTATTACTATATCTATAGCAATTCTTAATCCCTAAAAGATTATTTGGGTTTCCAAAATTATCAGTTGAATTGGAAATGCTAGAAGGACAAAACTTCAAATAATCTAGAATAAGAGAATCATACTATTGAAAAAGGCCATTTAGGACACTGTGTTCTATGCAAATTAAAGCAGCCCTGACTGAAAGCTGCTCAGCCTTTTTCTTGAATGCATCCTGTGAAAAAGGAATGTTCAGTCTCTGAGTAATTTGTTCCACTGTCTGACTTTTGTTCAGAAACTTCCTTCCTGAAATTTAAATTCATTATTTTTCAGTCCTACAGTTTGGAGCGAGAGAAAGCAGATCCTGACTTTCCTTTGACTGATGTATGTTCAAATATTTTAGAAATACTACTGTCTATCTCCTTGACCTTCTCGCCTCAAGGAGGAACATTTCCACTTTCTTAAATCATTCTTCACAGGGCTTTATTTTTAGTCTTTTGAATATTCTCAATACCATGTTCTCATTTGCCTGAGTTCTTTCTAAAACAGTGATGGCTAACCTTTTTTTCTTAGGGTGCCGAAAGTGCATGTGTGTGCCCACACCCATAATGCAATGCCCCCTGTGCACCTCACCCCCTGCGCATGCATGCGCAATCCCCCTGCTCCCCCGCCCCCATTCATGTGCATGTGACTCCCCCGCGCCCTGTTTTGGGCCTAGCAGGCCTCCCTGAAGCCTCCTGGGACCAAAAATGGGCTTCAGGGGGGCACCACATCCCTCCCACCCCCACACATATGTATGCGACCCCACACGCATGCAGGCATGGCTCCCCCACCCCCCCACATGTGCACGCATCTCCCGCATGCATGGCAGAGACCAGAAAATCATTTGTTCAGCGGGAGGCGCGTGGACATGTGCAGTGGAGCTGACCTAGGGCAACGACTCAGAGACGGCTCCATGTGCCACTGTGGCACATGTGCCATAGGTTCACCATCATGGTTCTAAAATATGGAATATAGAACTTTAAATAATACTCAAAAAGGGTTCTGATGCAAGACAAAACAAAATGAAACTTATTTTGATTCAGAATTACAGGTTTGTTCATCTAGCCTAAAATTATATTCATTTTGCAACTGTACCCAGCTATTCTGAGATGTTTTTCACTAGTATTACCAAGTTAAATATCCCCCATTTTATAAACCATTAATCTATTCCTCTAATCTACCAAAATTATATTACATTTTATTTTTGTCTTATACAATATTTATAAACTGGTCAGCTAAGTGTGAGATGGACAGCCATGTCGATAAATAATTAAAATAATATGTCTCCATGTCTAATCTCCAGATCTAATAAACATTTGGTTTAGGTGGATAATAATAATAATAATAATAATAATAATAATAATAATAATAATAATAATAATAATAGCAATTATTTGTTCCTGTACTTGTTTTAACTCCTATGCTCTTTACAGCATCACTACTTGCATTTTTGAGCAGGTGTGCGTATTTTTAACTCAGTGGAACACCTTCTTTTCTATAGTTTCCATTTTTTTTCTGAACAAGTTACATCTTCAGTTGTTTCAGTCATGAAATTCTTCTCACCCTGACTGCTTTAAACCTATTAAATCATATTTACTATATTGTTTTAAGAGTTCAAGTTCATATTGTTTATTTCCTATATTCTGAATATTAGTGTATAGATTGGGGGAAAAAAAACCTTAGGAATTTTAAGAGGTAAAGTTCTTTTGGCTTTTTATTAAGTGGTTTTTAACCCTAATTTGTTTCTTTATACCAGGATACAACCTGTGGTAGAATTTACAAATAGGGTGGAGGGTAGGGATGATGAGAGAGGGAGAGTCCTTGCACAGCAGGAAGCAATGCAAATCTTATCACTCCCGGAATCCCTAAAACCCTTATCTGGCTTCTCCTTAGAGAATGCATTCAGTCTGGTTAGATTCTTGTAAATAGGCATGTAGCAATAAAGAAGTAGCTTTCATCATCACAGCTAAGGTTTCTTGTGCCTGACACAACCTGAGCCTTGAAGCCCCATAACAGTCCAAAATCATGTCACTAAACTAAAATCTGAGCATAAGACCTCCTGAAAGAGATACAGCAGTTACATTCCCAATCTTAAATTTCCCCAATCCAAGGAAACAGATGGAAACAATTATCTATAGCATGTTTTGCTAATTATTTAGGTTGCAAAACTCAGCACTCTGTATCCAAATTTAGAAATTATTAAATTTAAGGATGCCTCTTTGTCTTTAGTTTCCCAACTCCAAATATCATTATATATTACATTTTCTTTAAAATGATATCATGAGCCCAATTCAAAGTGAAGGGAATGTTCTAGTCAAATCATCTACTTATTGAAAAAGACAGAAGTTGCATAGCAGCTGATCAAAAGTTTGTTGGATAGCAGTATCTTTTATGGGTTTTTTTTTTTTACATTGGGTTCCATGAAATTCAACTACATGTTGTTTTTGTTTTCATTTTACCCTTCACACTCCTATTGATCTACTTGCAACTTTCAAGAGCAGATTTAGGACCTTTCCCTATTGTTGAGTTGAAGAGCTATCCAACCATCTGTCAACTTTGAAATGGATCAGGCCTGTCACAGCCATTTTCTCCGTTTCTCATCTTGACACACTTTGGGGAGGGGGAGGGGGAAAGGGAGCTCCAGAATGTCAGACCAGACATCAACAATAACTTACTATCTCGGTGGAACCAAGGTCATCCCAACAAGTGCTAGCCAGAGACTGGAAGAGGAGGCAGGAGATGCCAGAACACCTAATTGGACAATATGACCTCTGACAAGGAGGGAGGGATCAATCTATTCTTTAACTATACTGAAAGCACAGGAAATAGCCAGAGCTGGTTTTGCATTTCAAAAGTGCCGAAATGATGTACTCAATAAAGCAGTTATTTGAAAAAGCTGAAAGTCTCAGAGTTGCTGGATTAGTTGGATTCATTACCTTGACATCATCATTGATTCAGTACAAGAAGATACCAGTTGCTATCCCCGCTGCTAAGTGTTATCCTGCCTCTTTTGCCTGTATCAAGTCACCATAGTTCTTTAACTTCTTTCCAAGTGTGATAGATTTTATACAATTTATGGGTGGCCATGTATGGCACTAGAATAACAATGCTATATTAATATTGGTTCAGCAAAGGATGACTTAAGTGTGATTCACTCATAGGCAGTAGAATGAGATGAAACCAACATGGAAAGACAACAGGCATGCTGGCCATGTTGCTATAGTGGGCTAATAGGCAAAGGCTCTTGGGATGAGTGTACAGAATTTATATTTGTCAAATGGTGCTTGACTGACAACTCAAAAAGGTTATTGTTTACGTATCTTAGGGATCCTAATGTTTTTGTGGACTAATATTCCAGTCATTTAAATATCAGCAAAAATAAATGTCTCAAATATCTCTACATTTCTGAATATAACTATTTCAATATTTTTTGCTATAAAGATCACTCAACCTTGTCATTGGTTAACAAAATAAATAAATGCTATTCTTCCCTGAATTATCTTGGGGGAAAGAGGTTGCCAAGATGCTTCAAATATCACTGAAGAGGAACATTTTAATGAAATCAGTCGGAAAACCAATACAGTGTTTTAACTAATTTTCTGAACTATAAATCAATAAAATAATTGTATGCTACCAAAGCAAACACATTTATATATTATCAGATATTGAATAGCATATATTTAATAGAGATGGATAGTAATCAAAGTTTTTCATTCAAGGAAAAGGCCATCTTTAACATGTTTATCCATTACAGGCTGAATTAATAGTCTTATAAAAATATAAAGTCAATAATATGTTTTCAACACCTTTAAACTAATCCTTCTACAAATCTTCAAGACCTAATCCACCAGAGAATGTTTTTGCTTTGTAAATAGTAAAAGGTAAAGGTATAGGAGTCCTTGTAGATTTCACTCTGCTAGTCATTGCTGGCTATGGGGAGTGGTGCTCATCTCCATTTCAAGGCCATTAAGCAGCACTGTCCTTTCTGCAGTCATGTGGCCAGCATAACATCACAGAGTGCTGTTACCTTCCCACCAAAGTAGTACTTATTTATTTACTCGCATTTACATGCTTTTAAAGGGCTAGGAACTCACCTCGTTGCGTGGCACTTGGGTCTCAAACCTGGGCTGTCGACTTTCTAGCTAGCAAGTCAGATTTTCACCAATAACTATTTACAACTATTTGTAAATAGTTCCATAAATAAAATAGGCTCTTTATTTGAAAGCATTGGGATTGTTTTCTATGAAACCTCTAGCCTTCCTTGTGTAGTCTAATTTTGGTCACTAAAATCTCTAACCCTCCTTGTTTAGTACATTTTGGTTATTCAAACTACTTGAAAGAACTGTTATAGTAGAGTAGTTAAGGCACACCAGGCTAGAACCCAGGAGTCCATATTTTCTAATCCTACCTTAGGCACAAAGGCAGCTGGATGACTTAGGGCCAGTCCCCTCTGAGTCCTAAGGAGGCAGTGGCAAACCACTAATGAAATATTGACAAGAAAACTATAAGGACTTGTCCAGGCAGTTTCTTGAAGTTAGCACTGAGTTGAAGGAACACACACACACACACACACACACACACACACTATTTCCACAACTTACTTATGCTTTTAGAATGAAAAAACAAAATATTTACACAATCCTGAAAAAAAAATTAGACTGAGTATCCAAATATGTCATCCTGCCTCCTGGACAGTTTTTTTTAACCTGCCTTTTAAAAAATAGAGTGCTATAATATTACTTTTAAATGTTGGTGCTTTGAGTTTAATCCATTATTTTGAAGTAAAAGAGCGTTTTTATCTTCCCATTTCTGATGTGAAAAAAAAATTCACAGAGGAGTTCCTTTCATGATATCTTATCTTGGAGTTCAAGCTACATATGGAAAACCAGAAGTATGCAAACTCTTGGAAAACTGGTTATATAATAGAAGCGTGGAACTCTCCTCACCCAATTTCATATACCTTATAATTAAATTAAGTATGAACATCCATGAGATTTTTACTAAGCTTATTTCTTCTTTGGAGGGGAAAAATAAAAAGACATTTCAACTGTCTTCGAAGAGAAAATGTTGAAAAAAAATAGAGAGCAAAACGTTAACAAGATGTATTACATATTTTATAAGTTTATAAGATGTATTACATATTTTATAAATTGAAGGATCCTATCGATTGTGTATTGTCTACCCCCAACATCCCTTGCTTATATGTACAAATTGTCAAGGAAAGCAGAGACAACAGCTGCCTGCATATATAACATTCTTCTTTTGCTAACAGTACTGCTAATTCTGCAGCCATACCAGGGGTGAAATGCTCCCGGTTCGGACCAGATCGCCCGATCCGGTAGCGATGGCAGCGGGTGGTTCAGAGAACCGATAGCAAAAATCCCTGCGCACTCTCCCACACATACCATGCCCAGCTGAGCCGCAGGATCATCAGAGGCTTTTTTTTTTTTTTTTACTTTTAAAAGCATTTTTTCTACAACCTCTTCCCATGAAAAAATGCTTTTAAAAGAAAAAAAAGGCTCTGATGAGTGCGCGGCTCAGCTGGGATAGTCAAAGGCTTTTCAAAGCATTTTTTTCTGCAACCTCTTGGCTGAAGAGGTGGTAAAAAAATGTTTTGAAAAGTCTCTGACGATCCCAGCTGAGTTTCCTGATTGGCAGAGGCTTTTCAAAGCATTAGAAAAAATGCTTTGAAAAGTTAAAAAAAAAGTTGGCCACGTCCACCCAGTCACATTACCCCCCCACCAAACTACACCCACAGAACCTATAGTAACAAATTTTACATTTCACCCGAGTCATACCAATACCCTTTATTTTTAGTATAAACAATCAACAACCACTCAAGTCCATGAAGCGCACACAGAGTCTGTTGAAATGGAGCAGGAACAAAATACAACAGGTTTAGCTATGCAATCACTCCGATAGAGGACAGTCAACCACTTTTCATTCTAATTTGTGTACTTATTGTGTACTTGAGCAGTGTTGGAGCCCTTAGTCAAGTTCAAGCCAAACTCTACCAAGTTGTGAAAAAAAATCTGCCAAGGTTTTGCCATGACAACTTGATTTCTTTCTCTTTATTCTCAGGAGAAGAGCCATGAACTTGTATTTTCATTCAAGTTTTCTAGCACCAAAGTTACCCCTGTCATATGATTTCAGATAGGAGCTCAACTATCACAGCGCATCTTTGCAGAAACCTATTTTAACTATTGGGTATGAAGTTCTGCCTGCCCTCTGCCTGGTATTCAACAAAAAGGCTGGGTGTCAAATGTTTTGAGTTCATTCTTTATGATTGCACAAATCAGTCTTTTAGACTTTTGATTGCAGCTTCTGACCACACTGAAATAGACCTAGTTTTCCAATTTTCTTTCCTAGTTTAAGACCTCTTTTAAGGCCCTGCCTCTTACACAGTTTGATCCTGCTATTTTTACTCATTTTGGAAGCAAGAAGGAAATAATTTGAAATTTTTACACTTAATACAGCAGAAGCATAAATGTTTAACTTATTGGAAGGGCTACTGAGGATCTGAATGTTCCGCAAACATTCAGTACACATTTATAGCAAACCTCCATATCTTCATCACCAGTTCCATTTGCTGCCTCCTCACAAACCCAGACTCCATGACTACTCTTACATTATTAGCAGATGCCAGTGATGCAGGCACTAAAGAGGAAGGCACTTAAAAGACAGGGAAATGGAGAAGAAGATATGGCTGAGGAAACGAGCACAAAGACTGAATCACTCAAAAGAGAGAAAATGAGTTCTGGAGAGTGGAATTCTCACCAACTCTAACCAAAGGGGGGGAAAAAAAGTAAATTAAGGAGGAAGATCTCCCTTCCTACTACTGAGAATCAAAGGAGGGAGTCCCAGCCTTTCCAGACAGAGAAGGGAAGGAGTCAGAAATTTCAGACAAGGATAAAAGGAAACATAGAAATGATTATTCAAAGGGTTGAGGAGATATATAAATAATGAATGTGGTCTACAGCAGAGTCCATTAAATCCTGATGGGAAGAAATGGCTGCATTTTTTTTTCAAGTGTTATGGATATTAGAAAGAATTCAGATCCTTACTTTGACAGAGGGCAATAATCCCATGCCACTTTGCATGTCTGACGGTCTCTAACCAAATTTAATTTTAGCATACAGATCAAGTAGTTTTGAATCAAATATCTGGGATTTTTTTCCTTCTGTTTTTATTTCATTTGAAAAAACAGTTAAAACACAAAACTTCAAAAAATTAAAAAAAAATTAAAAGCACAAAACAAAGAAGACATTAAAAAGTACATTAAAGAGGGAAAAGCCCAATACATATTATCCCCCTAAATGAATACTGATTAGTACATTACTACAATATTAGTTCCTACCCTTATTTTTTAAAGTTGTAAATCCCTCCCAATTTTTTAAAGTTGTAAATCTATTTGTAAATTACTGACTTGTCATTTATATGCTATATTAATGACAAAATAGTTAACAGGAAGAACAACAATAATAAAAAGGACAAGATTAAAGCTTCAAAACCCTCCGTTAACAAATTGTTATTGTAATAATCTTGTAGAAAGTTTACCATGGCATCTTATCTAGAAAGGGACATTGAGGCACTGACCTTTGGCTGTGACCTTTCACCCCCAGCCACCTGCCTCAACTGATTTACAGCCAGTTTTCATCCCCTGCTGGCCCTCCCCTGGACATTCTCAATGGGCCCTGGCCCTCCTCCCGTCACCCTTCATCCCTACCCATCCCTACCCATTCACCCAGACAACATTTGATCCAGGCCTTTGGCTGCACAGGACAAATAGCCCCCAGCCAATCAGGTGGCAGACAGAAGCAATGGTGCTGCAGGGGCAGCATGTGATTGGCGATTGGTGGGACATTTGCATGGTCTGTGGGTCTGTGGGGTGGGCAGCATGCAATGCAAAATGTTTTTAAAAGCAGCAAAGGATACAGAATACTGTATATTAATCCAATTGATAAAAGGGAGACTATCCTTATTTCAGCAAAACTTTGACATTCCCATCAGATCAGATCAAAGGCCTTTTTTGCACCCCGAGTGACAATCACAGCTTGTTTCAATTTTTCTGACTAAATAGCCAAGATACCTTTCTATAAGTATTCATATCAGATACTTGATTACCTTTTAAAAATCAGATTGGTGAAGGTGGGTCATTATAGTTTATGTGTCAAAGTCAGAGCAATATTTTTGTGCCAATGTTGAGGAAAGAAAGTGGATCACTTATTCAAGTAGCACACTGTTTACCAGCTTTCAGAATCAGAGTCACGTAGCTTTTTCTAAAGAAGGCTAGAAAACTTATTTTAAAAGTTTTCACTATAAATCTTCAGTATCAGTGGGGCACAAATCTCAATTTTATTTCTTATATGACTCACTAAGATAACCTACTGGACTGGGACTGTTTTCTGTTTCACAGATTTAATGGCATCTATTATTTCTCGGAGAGATAATGATGTGGCTAAATAGGCAGCTCAATCATGCATAATCTTAGGAAGAGCTCTATTATATGAAAATGATTAATTTCTTCCCCTGTTGCACTGAATTCAGTGTTGTGTAGCCAAGGGAAAATATTAAAAATGTTAATTTATTAAGTCAGAATCATTATATATTTTACCATGGTTATGCTTAATATGAAAAATAATAATGTTGTTTTGAGACGTCTGCAGGATATGATGCTTTTGTCACAATAATAAATGTGGCATTGTGACTTGGTGATGCAAGCTCTACTGCTTACATTGTGAGGATGTAACATTGTTTCTGGCATGTCCTCTCTTTGATACTCAGCTCTTCCTCCCAATGTTTTTCAATGTTGTAATTGTTTCAGCTGAAAATCTAATCGTCTTTCACAGCACTTCTAATATTACTTTCTATAATTTAATGAATACCCTGTGTGAAACGCATAAAAGAAATGATGTTCCTGTTTAGCAGTTATAAAAATGTTATGCAGATCCAAAGTAGGTGGTCTTGAATCTGGATTCAAAATGTACTTAGCATTCCTCCCCATTTTAAAAGGTTTCCTTTGAAGCAAAAGCAAGTCCACACAAAGCAAAAGCAAACCCACACAAATACACAAACATACACACAAGACATAAATACACACACGCACACACACACAAAGCCCTTGTGGTGCAATGGTTAGAATGCAGACTGACTCTGCCCACAGCCTGGAGTTTGATCCTGATGGAGCTCAAGGTTGACTCAGTTGTCCATCCTTCCGAGTTGGTAAAATGAAAACCCTGATTGTTGGAGACAATATGCTGACCCTTTAAACTGCTCAGGAAATGCTTTAAAGCACTATGGAACAGTATATATGTCTGGGTGCTATTGTTATAAAGGTATTCCAAAACACCCAACACAGTCAACAGAATATCTATTTTTTCCTCTCAAAAGAAATGTAGGACAGATTAACTCATAATTTTAGTCCCATTTTCCAATTCCATATCCTCCTCAGATTTTTCCATCTTTTCTTTCCTCTTTTCCAGCTGAAGCAGCCACAGCCTCACCTTCTGGCAGACTGATACGTTCATTATCACGTTGGGCAATATCATGTTGAATGTTTTCCCATTTCAGCTACTAATAGCCTTATTTCCAGGTTTATCATCCTCTCGGTGCAAACTTTTCATCTTTTGAGCTTGGCTGCTTATTGCCCTGAAAGGCCAAGAAGGTCATCTGCAATATAATGTTTTTATCCCATCTTTTCCATATATAGGTCAGGCATCAGAATGCCAGAATGTCTCTTTATAAGGGAAACAAACTTTTAAACTTGTGATAAATCTATTTTCTATTTTAAAAAATGGTGCTTTAAACAAATGCATATTTAAGTGCCATTTAATAAAAAGAGGTCAAGCCTTTTTTTTGGAGTGTCTGATTCATGAAGTAGACATGTTCTGAAATTACTATTGTGCCAGTATTAAATGTATTAATCCACTCATCTGAAAATCAAATACAAAACTAACGTAGTTGAATACAACTCTCAAGTGGAACTGAAAAAAAAAAAACAAGTCTTCTTGCCAATAATGTAAAAGTCTTGTTTGAATATACTCAAAACCCTATGAAGGAAAGAGCTTGCAAGATCTAAAGCAGATAGCAGATGGGAGTAGACTGGTCCATTAGAGGTGCCAGTCACTTCTCACATCAGAAACAGATGGCTCAGTCCCCTATATTGCAAAGAAAAGAAATATGGTTTTTACTCAAGGAATTGCTTTAAAAAGAACTTGAATCCTAGAGTGTGTAGTAGCTGGTTTCTTTGAAATTAAAGGTCTTCTTTAAAGGGGATGTGGTGACTCAGTGACTAAGACGTTGAGCTTATCGATCGAAAGGTCAGCAATTCAGCGGTTCGAATCCCTAGTGCCATGTAACAGGGTGAATTCCCATTACTTGTCCCAGCTTCTGCCAACCTAGCAGTTCGAAAGCACGCAAAAAATGCAAGGAGAAAAATAGGGACCACCTTTGGTGGGAAGGTAACAACTTGTGCCTTTGGCATTTAGTTATGCTGGCCACATGACCACAGACAGCGCTGGCTTTTCAGCTTTGAAACTGAGATGAGCACCACTCCCTAGAGTCAGGAATGACTAGAACATATGTGTGAGGGGAACCTTTATATTTTTTAAAGGTCTTCTAGTATGCAGAATAAAAGCATCTCTTCAGATGTGTCTCCTTAAGTTTTTGTCTATGAGCTTTCTGGTTCTAATATTGGGAAGTCTATAAGCAATACTACTATCCAGTGTTCTCTAAGGATACAATTGAATTTCTTGCTTGACTGATAGTGTCTGATGTTTATCTAGGTTCATATGATCACAACAGAAACTTGTTGATGTTGGGAAGTTCATGGTTCACCTTGACTGAATGCACAAATGCAAAACATCTCTCTATCGCTCTCTTTCTCACACTCTGGCACCTTTCATCAAAGTTAAGTGAAGGAGACTTTACATTAAGTGACAAGAGCCTACCCCAATCACTTTCTTTCTTGTTCCGTTGGAAGATTAATGAAAAGGCTGTCAAGTTTACTGAAAGATGCTTGCGCATTAGACTGACAGTTCTTATTGCAAGGCTGCACTTTGATAGATGGAACACCATTGTTCTAAGGCACCTCTAATGAAACAGTAGCTATTTCCAAACATCCCCAAAGCTTATGGAAACAAATTACTTCATCTAATTCAGGAGGAAGTTCTTACAATGCAAGAGAAACTCCTGCTGAATTAAATATAAATATAAATATTAAATACTAGTCCTTTAAAAAAAATAATAATAAATTGCCCAAGGCCAGATATTCAAAGGAAGATATGCATCATAATAAAAACCTTTTAGCATATATACAATGCTATCTCTGGAAAAAAAAAGTTTAAAAGAATACAGTGATTGCCACTATTAAAAGTACCAGTGAAAAGAATATACAGAATACTTTTTATTTGGCTCATAAGGATTTCTCAGCATCTGGAGAAATTTGAGCATTCACATTTTTTAAAGCGAGAAATAGTTTACAGCTTCTTGTTATTGTTACATTAAAAACAAACAAACAAAAACCTATTTGGACAACTTATTCCCATTTAGAAAACATTTTTTGTGATGCCCATTGCATTGAAAATAGTAGAGAGCATGCATCTCACATTAATTGCTTCATCATTTGCTGAAAACTTAATTTATAGGATCACTGCTCTAAAAGAAAAAAAAAACCCCAATCTCTATGTGATATGCTATAGGGATTACATGTTTATTTTTCCGCAATACACTTACTTTTCCACTCCCACCAAAATAATTATATCTAACTGTTATTTTATTGGGGAACAATGGCTGAATTTGCTATTACAAAGGGTTTTTTTTTTCATTTTTAAAATGGCTTTTCAGAACACGTTGAAAGAAGTAGCTGTGTTTTCTTCAATCTATCAAGTAATTCAAAGCATTTCCATTTGTAGTTAACTGAGTTCTTTGCAAACAATCACGTCTATTAATTAAGTTTTAGTTAGGTAAGACATATTAAAACATTGAAAATGTTAATATATTGCCCATCATGTGATGCTTATGTATAGGACTGAGTGTTAAGAAGTTTCTTTAGCTCACAGCTAAATGATATTGATAGGTGATTATTTTATTATCTTTTTCTTCTATACAGGATCAAGGGCATACTCTATCTTAGCAGCTCTTTTCAAAATGACCATTTGGTTCAGTGAAGGTATTTGTACTTGATTCACCTCACTGAAGCAAGGAAGTCATTTGATTTGCCTCAACAAGCCAATTTGGGTCACTTCAAAGCCCTTCAGACCAGAACTATAGGTAAAGACTTCTGAATTTTTCTCCGTGCTGAAGTGCTCCCAGCTAGGAATGTTTGCAGTTCTTCAAAACTGCTTAACCTAAAAGTCCTTCAGTCTTCTACAAGGCTATGCAATGCTTCTACAAGGCTATGCAGGATACAGCAGTGCTGATATGTACAGTGAAAGCAATTTACCTTAAACCACTTCAGTGAGTATGTTGGAGGGGCTTCCAAAGTTAAGAGATGTGGCATAGATCAATCAATCAGGATAGAGCTGGAAGGGATCTTGGAGGTCTTCTAGTTGAACCCCCTGCTCAAGCAGAAGACCCTATATACGATTTCAGACAAGTGGCTGTCCAGTCTCTTAAAAATCTCCAGTGATGAAGCAGCCACAATTTCTGAAGGCAAGCTGTTCCACTGGTTAATGGTTCTCACTGTTAGGAAGTTTCTCCTTAATTCCAGTATGTGAGGAGCAGGTTCCAATGAGATGAAAACACCTTAGCACGGGGGATGAAAGAGGCTTCAGGCTGCCTATTTCCAAAACATATATTTTTTTCCTATTGTGGACTTATAGGCTTTTGAGTAGCTGCCTCTGATATGTATGTTAACATGTTGTCACCTTTATCACTGCTGCTCAGTTTTGGAGACTGTTCACATACAGTAAGTTAATACATAACTCATTGAGTTGCTCACCTTTTGCATGGACTTATGAATTCCTTGCCACCTTCACTGGAGAAGACCAGATTGGGAAACCCATTAAATGTGGCTAAGATCATTCAGGCTAGTATCTCACACATAAGATGTGGAATTGTCCATAGTTGATGATGGAACTGTTTAGCCTGAGATACTCCTTGACATTGCAGTGCAACACCTCTCAGTATTTTTTTTCCTACAGAAAGCTTCAGCTTTCTCCATAGCGGAATGGGACTTTTCGCCTCCTACCATTGGCCATGCCTGCTCTCTGCCAGGCTTCTGCTCTAGCTTTCTCCTCTAGCTTTTCTCCTTGGCTGACACGTCTCCGCCCTTTCGCCCAGTCGGCCACAGCCTCTCCTTCCCACACACTTTGGCATTGCCCATTCGATGCCACACTGTTAGCCCCGGGCTTTTCACCTCCTGGGACAGTTAGCTGCCATCCAATCAGCTGGTTGCCAATGCTGGCAGCCAGAAGCCAGCTGCATCCAAAGGAGTTTTTGTTTTGTGTGGGTATCCTAGCCTTAGAAAGAGAGAGGGAAGGAGGGAGGGAAGGAGGAAGGGAAGGGAGAGAGAGAGATAGAGAGAGAGAAAGAAAGAGAGAGAAAGTTCCCACCCCCTCCCTTCCTTCCTCCCTTCCTTCCTTCCTTCCTTCTTTTCTTTTCTTTCTTTTCTCCCTTCTCTCTCTCTCTGTCTCTATCCCCCTTCCTGTTGTGGCCCGTCAGAGGCCTGTAGCTGATTCTGACAGTGCGGAGGCTGGTATGGTGTTGCACCAGCAGCCTGTGCAGCTGGCACCCGAGTTAGACAATGAGGAGGCTGGAGAAGATGTGATACCAGAGGCAGGGATTCAGCCAGGGCCTTCAGAACCTCCTGAAGCTCTTTTAAGTGAAGAGGAGGAGCCTCTTCCTGATGCATGGGCGCGCAGAGCTGCCAAAAGGCAGGAGTGGCTGCTCAGGAGGAGGCCTCCTCGAGAGTAAGGCTTGGGGCTAATTGGCCACTCTCTTAGCCTATTTAAGGAGGAATGTTGACTGAAGCAAGTTGTAGGGAACAACTTTAGTTCATTCTCCTTCACATCTGGATCTCTGCAAATTGCTTCTGGGCTTTCTGCCAACCTTAGTAAGATTGTGATTACTTTATCTTTGTTTACTTGTAGGCTGTTAAGGAAGTTTATTAACAGCCTTTGTTTGGAAAAGACTGAATTATTTTAGTAAATTTAAGTTTTGTACAAACTTTGTGTGTGCTGTGTACTTTGGGCTCCGTAGCTGGGGCAGAACATTTTCCCTCCTCCTTCCCTCTTTCTTTCTAAGACTAGGACACCCACCAGAAACAAAAACATCCTTTAGATGAAGCCGGCATCTGACTGCCAGCATTGGCAACTAGCTGATTGGCTGGCAGCTAACTGTCCCAGGAGGTGAAAAGCCTGAGACTAACAGTGTGGCATCTAATGGGCCATGCCGAAGTATGTGGGATGGAGGGACTATGGCTGACTGGCCATGGCAAATGGGCAAGGGCATGTCAACCAAGGAGAAAAGCTAGAGGAGAATCCCCCGAGGCGGAAGTCTGTCAGAGAAGCAGGTGCACCCAAGGGTAGGAGGCAAAAAGTCCTAAATCCCTCCATAATCCATGCCCTTTGCAAGAATACTAAGAGGGACTCTGAAGCAAACTGAACTGAAGCTGCCATGTTTCTTTCTTCTTCTTTATTTCCTCTTTTACCCTTTTAGGCATCAAGGAAGATAACATATTTCTTTGCTTACATCTAAAATAATTGGACCACTGTCACTTTGACAGAGAAGCATTCAAGACCATATAGCTTTGTCCATAGCTTTGTCAAAGCAAACACCCCTTTAAACATTTAAGGGTCCTTTTGAAGCTTCACACAACCTACCACACATTCATTTCCTGAATGAATAAATGGGTTAAAAAATTTTATGGGTACCATTTTCTGTTAGGGATTTTGAATTCAATTTTCATGTCATAAGTTAATATATTATTTCATAAATAAAGCTGTTTATAGTGCATTGCAACTTTGAAAGCAAGTGAAAGTACCAAACTTAATAAGTAAATTTGTTGAGGTTTGATAAAGTTGAAGCGGAAGCAGCAACTTAAAAAGTAGAAATAGCTTCTCTTTCAAACACTTTCCATGTTGGAGATAATTACAATAAGAAAAATGTAATTATTTATGCAGATATGATTCTCCCAGACTTCATTAATAGACATAGCAAGAATTATTCAGTGAAAGCTACAATATGTTTTCAAATTGTTGAAAGCATAAAATCAAATCAAGAATGAACGACACTTAGAAAAATGACAGAATTGTAAACGTTTATACAAAACCAGCATCATCTGTTAAGTATATAGACAAACACATTAACATACATATACACACAGAGAGAGACTTATGATATGGAGGCAGAACAAATAAAAAGTTGCATGAAAAAGGATACAAAATATTAGTCACAATATAATAAAGGGAAGCGTTATGGAATAAATCTATAAAACTTACTAACAACTTAAAGGAAAACTGGATATAAAATGTTTTACAGTTGGCATACAACTTTATCAATAATTTCCAAGATGCAAATAAAGGTTGGAAATGCCATGAAACAAAGGAAATGTTTGACTACACATGGTGGACATAAAAAACAAACAAACATAAAGACATGCATAGCACCATTCAGAGAATTTTAGAAATTTTAGAAATCAAATTTGAAATTTTTGAAACTAGGTACAGTATAATGCCATAATACATTAACAACCCCATAATTTATTGAAATACATGGCCATGGCTGCAGAGATAAACTCTGCTCAACAGTGGAAGAAAGTTACAAAGCTGAAAATATCTGATGGGGGGGGGGAGCTTATAAAGGCAAAGCTATAAAACACACTGAATCCACAACAGAAGTTTAAACAAGAATGATTCTCGTATATTTAATACGGTATTACATAACATTTACAGTAGGATTTTAATAAGGCTTAAATGTTTAAAAACAGTGCAAAACTTTCAGAATAGAAAAAAGGGGGAAGTTAAATATTCACCTACTTTTTCCAAGCATGTTTGCTTTTTCTTTTTCTTTTTAATGTTCATAAATTACAATAAGTAACAATAAACCCCTTTATATATAAAATAATTAAATGTACTTTACAATATTATATTCAGCATGAATCACACAATTTAAGTAACTCTGTCCATTTACATCTCTGAAATCATATTTAACATTGAGATACATTTTCTATTTTGAAAGGTTTTTACATAATTTATGTAATCATGACAGTGTTAATAGCTTTCAGTTCCTGTTGTATACATTCCATTGCATTTCGCCATTTCTATTGTATAATGTAATAAAATAATTTTTAAAAGACTTGGAAAGTATGAAATGACCCATTTATCGTAGAAGCTGGTTTTGGGCATGCCTCAAACACTTAATGGAGAACTCCTCAGGTGGGTTGATGATGTCTTGCTTGTGAATGTCCCATACTGCACATGGAGTTTAATAAAAGAGACATTATATAAAATTAAAGATGTAGAGGTGGTGGTGGATGGGCCAAGATTACACTGAAAAGGATAACAGAATTTCTAAAATTCTTCTTCCCTTTGAGAGAGATAATTTAGATATAATGGCTGAAGCTCCTATGGAGCTTCTAGCTGTCATTGGACTGTAAGATTCTGTTCCAACTCGTCTGGCCAAAAGTTTATTAACTGGATACATAAATATACATTTCTTATGATACAATAATGAGTGTAAATTCATGGGATCTCAGCTGGCAATGATCAACTAGAAAAGAAAGATTAGAATCACAGAGGACAACTCAATGAAAATGTCAAATAATTCATGAAAAAGCAAATTCCATGTTCAGAATTATTAGGTAGGGGGTAGATTAAAAAAATAAACTATCAGTATAATAATGCATTAGTGTGTTATTTATTCTTTTGTAGTGGAGCTGGTGGCAGCTGTAGGATGAGATGGAAAAATGGAAAAACCCTTGTCTTGAGTGACTGGGTGCACTGAGTGCACTGTGCACTTTGTGTTTAGGTAGTATTTTCATTACCATACAGACTCTAATTAAATTGTCCATAATCTGGTCGTAGTGGAGGAGGAGGAGGAGGAGAAGGAGGATCAACTTTTTAGCATCACCTCCTGGAATTTAGCATATTTGAGCTATCTGGCCAAGGAACATCAGCCATTTCTTCTTTTGAAGAAATGAAAACAAAACATAAGATATAAGAGCAAGTTTCATTTTCAAAAAGAAAATAATGTTCTTTTATTTTGCAACTTAAATCAAACTTTTAAGGCATATGTTTGTCTTGATTCCTCAATGGTTTGGGGTTGAGTGGTTGAAATTCTAGAGGATGAATCCTTAGACATTTTTGGTCACAGTTGAGGACCTTCATCACCTTCATCCTAGAGATAAATTTTCATCTTCCCAGAGGCCTCTGTCCATCCAGAGCCTCTCTCTCATTTCCATACAAAGCAGTCTTAATTCTCTACTGTGAAGATTTCCTTGACTCTTAGTCACACCTTCCTCACTTCCAGTCCCAGAGAACACAGCTTTCCCCTTACCACAATTCTTCCCACTCGGTCCTTAGCTCACTTTTTCTGCTGGAACCAGCTCCCCAAGACCACATATGGATGTTTCTAGTCTCCATATATTTTCTCACCAATCCCACTTTCTCCCTCTTCTGGGTGTCCCTCCATTTCCTCCTCAAAAGTCACCTGCTTTCTTTCATAGCCCTCAACAATCTCTCATTTGCAATGGCAGAATGAAGGAAAACCTTTAGGGCTAGTGTAGTCATGTTTCTTCCTCTTCCTCTCCTCCTACTTCAAGGCTTACCCTGTTGCCTTTTCTCATTCACCACAAATACAAACAAAAGGAATCAGTAGTGTCTGCTGGGGAATCAGTGGGGACATCAGACACATGAAAGCAGAAGGGCATTATCCTCCTCCTCCTCTTCCTCATTATCAATATCATCATCAAGACCCATCTCTTTTCTCTTTGCATTGCAATATCACACACAATCACGAAGTGACAGGATCCTGCTGATACTACTAGAAGGAATGAATATGGGAAGACCCGGTTAAGATATTAAATCAGTTTAAGCATTGTTCTGCTTCTTATTTAATGAAAATAAATTACGTTGTGAGAACAAATACGTCCTTGTGCAAAACAGTTTTAAGACAACATCTTTTAAAGCAAGTTCCATGCTTTAACAGAGAAAGGACAAAACTTAATAAACAAGCACCTGGGGTTAATTGCTACTTAAGTTGTCCTGCATTAGTTCTGCATTAGTTCTGCCATTTTCATCTTCTGTAGGTGAAGTTAATTCCCCGAGATGCATATAATATCTGAACCAAAGACCCTTATGCAGATATAAGGATGACACCAGCTAAATGCTTGCTGCACATCCTTTTTAATAGCACTGAGGCAAATTTAATAAAACCTGTGTCATTAGTCATTGTACCTTGGATAGTTATGAGTGCAATCCATTGTGCCTTATGAATAAGGCTTATTGCTTGCCTCTAGTTGAAAAGGGGAATTTTGAGGAGAGAAGAATAAGTATACAGCAGGCTATAATCCTAATGTTTGCATCTAAATGTAGACTCACAAATTGTTCACCCTAAATAAGGAACTACTAAGGAGACAAACAAGTTTAGCAATTCAAAGAAGGCAGTCAAACAAACAGAAAACAATATCCTATTCAAGGAACTACCAAGGAAAAAGTCACAGCCTCACCAAAACTGGCAAGGAAAACTACTATATTTAAACAGGAAATAAACCCCAAGGATCAAGGACTCCATTCTCCAAATATATTTTAGAACACAAAAGGATGTAAATTGTAAACTAAAAATTTCAGTTTTCTCACTTCAGTCTATATATCCTTGGAGCTATATTCCATTGCACTTATTCATGTATATAGGACAGATTGTAGCAGTCTAAAAAGCATTCTAAAAGTATTTTAGACAAAGTGCTAAACTTTGAGAAAGTTTAGTTTAGTTTAGTTTAGTTTAGTTTAGTTTAGTTTAGTTTAGTTTAGTTTAGTTTAGTTTAGTTTAGTTTAGTTTAGTTTAGTTTATTAGATTTTTATACCGCCCTTCTCCCGAAGGACTCAGGGTGGTATGCAGCCATGATAAAACAATGAACCATACAAAATTTTAAAACCAATTTAAAACAAGATTAAATAAATTTGGCTCTGTCAATGAAAAACTCATAATTTAAAATACTCCATTCAGGTTCTTATTCAGCCAGGCCAGCCTCTTGAAATAGCCTCTCTCTGTAGGCTTTCCTATGGCTGGCATTGAAAATTTTCCATGCATTTTTCTTCTGAGCAGAGATATTATTCTGATTTTTATCCTATTGTGTTTTTTGTTTTTGTGAAAGGGTATGTGCTTTAGCAATTCAAAGAAGGTATTCAGTGCAACCCACTTTACAGGGTTGTTGTAGGGAAAATAGAAGGAAGAAGGAGTATTTGTATAGTTACTGCCTTCAGTTATTTATAAGAATGGCAAAGGCAGGATTAAAAAAAAATGAATCAGTCTTGATAGAATGTAGTATTCTTGCATTTTTTGAGAGTTGGAGGAAAAATGTGTGCAATGGTGGGATGCTACCAGTTTAACAACTGGTTTGGTGAGCGTGCGTACCTAAGGCACTTGAGAACCTGTAAATACCACCCCATCTATTCTCTGTCTCCCAGGTCCCAGCTAATTGGGAGGAAATGGGGAATTTCCAGTAACCTTTCCCTGGAGTAGGGAGGGAATGGTGATTTTTACAGTATCTTTTCCCTGCCATGCCCACCAAGCCATACCCACCAAAACACGGCACTATCACCAAGCCACACCCACAGAGTTTTTAGTGAAAAAAATTTGAAACCCACCACACGGCAAAAGCCTTATTATTAGAAGGGTTAATTGATTACATATATTTTCACCAGCTTTTTAGTAAGGTTCATGTGTGAGAAACTGTGTACTTCTATTGTGAAAAACAAAGAACAAACTGGGAAAAATAGCACAGCCTCTCCATACCTCATTAAGGGAGTAAAACAAAGCTTTACTCTTTTTTTCTTTATTTGCATCTACAAAAGCACTAAATGGCTTCAAGCAAGATATTTAATATTCTGGAATCATAGAAATTGCCCATCAAGGTTATCCCAGTGTAAATGAAATGTTAATATTTTAAATAAACCCTGCTTAGAGCATACAGATTGCTTCTCTTATTGAAAAAATATATATGAGAATGACATGCAATATTAAAAATATAAAGCTACATGATAACATAATATAATGATAGTGATTATATTTTGCTAACTGCTTGACCATGAGCGTGCACACTAAAATAATAGAGTTATGCTTGTTTTATTTTTATTTTTTTTTCAGGTAGCCTAAGGATGACTATTTGAAATTTTTCCGATTTATTATTCAATGGTAAAAATAAAGATAAGTTCAACCGACAAAATGATTATACAACAGCAATTACAATAACATGCAAAAGGAAGATTTCAATCCTCCTCTATATGTCTCTAATGAATTTGCATAAAGACATTAAATTATTACCATTGCACCATTTTTTGAATATTCTGTTGCTCATAAAATGAAATAGAATTATATTACAACTCACTGAAACTTTGTAATCATGAAAGACAGAGTATTTTGAACCCAAGGACCAATCCTAGTAAAAGTTGTCTCAGTCTGGGGCAAAACATAAACATTTTTAAGATTGCCATTTTATTCGCTGGCTAACTTGGGGTTCCTTTGTTCTATTTAGAGGTTTTGGAATAATGAAATCAAATTCATTTAATTGGTTGATGAAACCAAATATTTCAATAACTCCCTCAATATTTAATAGTAGTTAGAGGAGAAAGGAAAGGGCACATTATATTAAAGAGAATGAATTACTCACATCATTTCATTTTCTCTGGGCAATAGTCAGTATCTACATTCTGAATATGGGGGCAAGTAATAGCCAAACTTTCATGGATACAAATAATAATTCTAATTAATTTGATCTGATCTTTGATAGGGTCGTAAAAGACTTTACTTTTAATTCAAAAATATTGAATGCAACTCCTGGCTGTGATTCATTAAATTAATCTCATCCTTTTGTGCAATAGCCTCAGAAGCAGATATCATTAAAGTTGAAGGGAAGTACTGCATTCAGTTTCTGAACTATACCTATAGCATTGCAAAGTCTTGGTCTTTAGGCCTGTTGTGCCAATAATTTGTGAGATAAACTTTGCTGCAAGAAAGGTAGAAGGACATGGACTTTTTAAAATTCCCTGGACTTTTTGGTAATATTTAGTTGGTTGACTGTAGTATCCCATTAGGAAAGGCTAAATTGGTTATTAACAATATAACTCTGCAAAGGTTTCACTCATATTTGTGTTGCTATTTCCAGGATAAGCCTGAAGATTTCAGCTGGAATCCCTATCATATGGCTTTATACTATTTAATTTCTATGTCAAATATTTTCTATCAACATTTTCTCTCCCATTTTACTTTTGTCACTTTCCTTCTCTTAAAAGTTACAGATGAAAACATAGAGATGCCCAGTTGGTGCCTGGCTTTTATAAGAGTTTTAATAAGGTCCACTAAACTCAAGAACCAACAAGATATCATAGATTAAACCATTGGTATATTTGGCTGATTTAATTTTTACAGACACCCATCAACTGACGTACAATTGCAATTCTATACATTTGACTCATGTTGCAAAATAGAAATGTGGGGATTAGTCTGTATGATACTGGTGTCAATATCACAGGTTTTCACTTGTCATGAGTTGTATCTCATTTTGTTGTTAGAAAATGTAATTAGAAAATACATGTTCATGTTGCCAACAAAAAAAAAATTATCCTTAACATAGGACATTTTGAATGCAATTTTCCCATACATACATTCTTTCAAATGCAACTATTCTGATATGTTTTTTTTAAAATAAGGACTACCTACATATACAGGTAGTCCTTATCTTACAATCACAATTGGAACCAGAATTTCCATTTTTAAACAAGGTAATTATTAAGTAAGACATTCATTTAATATCAACTCTACTGTAAATTTTCCCCATGCCTGCTAAGCAAATCACTGCAATTGTTAACTGAATCACATGTTCATTAAGCAAATTCAGTTTGCACATTTACTCTTCTTGTCAAAAGCTAGCTGGGAAGATTGTAGAAGGTAATCACAGGACATCACATCATATCAATACTATGCCAGTTGCCAAGCACCTAAATGTTGATCCTGCAACCATGGAGATGATGCAATGGTAGGGCCTGCTGGCTGCCAGAAGAAAAAAAGCCTAGAAATTAGTGGATTGTGATTTCACTGAACTAGGGCTGCAGAAAAATCTTGGTTTACGTAGGAAAAACCTGGCTAAGAGAATTACATACATACATACATACATACATACATACATACATACATACATACATACATATTCCTTTGAATTTTTGAGCAGAAAATATTAGGTATACTAGAGATTATTTGTTGCTGACTCTCTGGGGTGCTATGATTGAGGTCAGCTATGATATTTTTGTAGGGGAATCTGCAGGGTGGGGTGAGGAGTGAGAGTACAATTAGTGCTCTCTCCCTCTCCCTCTCCCTTTCCCTCTCCATATTCCTCTCCCTCTCCCTTTCCCTCTCCCTTCCCCTTTCTGTCTCCGTCTCCATCTCCATCTCACTTTCCCTCTCCCTCCCCCTTTCTGTCTCTGTCTCCATCTCCATCTCACTTTCCCTCTCCCTCCCCCTTTCTGTCTCCGTCTCCATCTCCATCTCACTTTCCCTCTCCCTCCCCCTTTCTGTCTCTGTCTCCATCTCCATCTCCCTTTCCCTCTCCCTTCCCCTTTCTGTCTCCGTCTCCATCTCCATCTCACTTTCCCTCTCCCTCCCCCTTTCTGTCTCTGTCTCCATCTCCATCTCCCTTTCCCTCTCCCTCTCCCTCTCCCTCTCCCTCTTCCTTTCCGTCTCTGTCTAAACTCTCTCTCCCTCCCTCCCTCTCTCACACACAGACATGAATGCTCTTGCAAACTAAAATGTGTGGTGAATTTCCCGTACATCTCTTTAGTGGTGGTTTGTCTGGCATGGAATACTTTTTATCAGCCTACACTGACATAATGAATATGATTGTTAAGACTGAAACAAACATTGGAGAAAAATCAATCCAATTACAATGATGCAGATTGTACTTCTTGGCAAACAAACAGCTTCCACAGATTAAAACCCAGACAAACTATTATTCTCCTTCAGTACTACTAATCTTTGCTCTCTCTTTGTTTTTTTGCAACAGAGTCTCTGCCCTAGTACAATTCATTTGACAGAATAGTGAGATTATTATTTCTAATTACAGGAGTTTAATGGAGAGAGTCAAGGGTGAGACCTCTTCTCCTTAAAGTTATTTGATTTTTCCATTTGCAGACAGATTTTCTTTTACAACTGGTTTTCATGTTTTGATCTTCTCAGGATAGGGAGTCAAATATCAAAGAAAACAGCAAAGTGATTGATAGTGACTGGGTCAGCTTTTTTATTGAACCAGTGGTGGGTTGCTCCTGGTTCGGCCAGTAGTGATGATGGTGTGACTTCAGCGAACCGGTTCTCTATGACTGTGAGCTGGGCCGTTCTGCCCACCCCCGCATTTTACCTACCTTTATTTGTTGTTTTTTTAGCCCAGATGATAGGCACGGCAGACTGGATTGCTGCACCTCAGCTGGGCCGAAATCTAATGTGCTTGCGTGGAGCGCAAGTTCGGCACATATGCGAGCGAAGTGAGAATGCGCATGGCAATCGCACGCAAAGCGCATGCGTGAAGACAACCGGTGGTAACACCATTTGGAACTCACCACTGATTTAAACCAACATTATTTTGAGGGAACCTTGGTGCTCTAGGAACTTGGTTGTTTTCTTTCAGAGATTTCATTACCAAAACCAGATGATGTTACCTAGTCTGGGTAATGAAACATCTGCAAGAAAACACTAAGCTCAGAGAGCACCAAGGACCTTTAGTTCAACCTTGAGCTACAAATATTTTCCTTATTGGTACAACATTACTTTTGTTGGGAAGTATATTCCCAACAAAATATGGGAATATAATTTCCCAAGGGAAATTATATTTTTATTCCCATTGCTGCTATATAAATAAACTGAGAGGATAAAAACAGGTTTCCTTGTTAATGTCATGATCTGATTCCAAGTTACTAGGGTGGTACTGTCTGAAGAGAAACTTCTGAACTAGATGCTGATCCATGATCTACTCATTTATTTTCATCCCTGTAAGACAGAGAAGTGGGAGTAGGCAGAGGCTGCCTGTAATGGAATATAGTCTGAATAGGGGGGGGGGGGAGAGAGAGAGAGAGAGAGAGAGAGAGAGAGAGAATATTCCAGAGGAGCAAGAAATAACTCAGTTCAGATAATTGTGTGAGAAAGAGAATGAGGACACTCCTGCCTAATAGCCTTCAAGTATATGCTTTAAAGGGATGGTGTCAGGGTTCCAAGTAACACTCCCAACAAAAGAAGACTCAGAGGCTGGACGTTCCTTAAAGTTCCATTTTATTAGAGATGTCATATTGGCACATCTGGGAAAACCCGAATCTGAAAGCTTCCAAAAGCACCCAAAAGAAAGTGCAAAAGAAGGTGCCCCATCACTCACATGTCTATCACATGGTCCAATCAATGCACCATCCCAACTGGAGATGCCTCCCAGTCACACCACTCCAGGTGCAGGGCAGGGTGTCCTTGTATCTCAAAGAAAAGAATGTTATTATGGCTAGATACCTCTCCAACTCCATACAATCCCCCCTCCCAGCTTCCCACAGCACTAAATGTGGCAGCCCTGAAGATCCAAAGTAAAAGATGGCTTCCAGGGTTGACAGCTGGTAGTTTGATTTGATTTGGCAAGATTCTGTCTATGAATGAGGAACTATAACAATGCTTTGCAAGAATAACAATGTGTCTTTCTTGGTTTTTGAGTCTGACATTGCTTGAGATTAAACTTTGTTCCAATCTTTTTTTTTTCTTTTCTTTGAATAAAAGGGAAAAAGACAAAATAGATGCCAGTCATTCTTCTAAAGAAATCATAGAACTGCAGCCTAAAAGATCTCTGGAGATGGTGCATAAGGAAAGAAAGAAAGAAAGAAAGAAAGAAAGAAAGAAAGAAAGAAAGAAAGAAAGAAAGAAAGAAAGAAAGAAAGAAAGAAAGAAAGAGCACTATTAAGATACAATCTAAAAATAATGTTTTAAAAAAGACACAGCATTATATATTGTATATATGCTGCCATTCCAATTATATTAAAAATGTTCCATTTTTCTATCAACATTATTTTTCCTACTGCTGTTTTATATACTTACTCTCACACACAGTCTGATATTTTTAAAAAATCATCAATTAAGATTCATCACTTCTAATTTTTTGACAAGAATCAGAAGAAAATAAGTATCACAAAAGTCATTATTTCTGTACTGCTCTTTTAATAACAATTATAGAGCTACATTTCTTCAGTGGAACAGACACAAGCCTTGCTTTAAAGTTTTGTTTTCTTTAAAGCGCAACCTAAAACAAAATATGTTATAGTTGCAAGGTAGCAAGCTTTCAGATAGCACAATGTCAAAACAATTACCTTTACACAAATGTTGCTACTGCTTATTTCTTGCTAGAAAATAAGGATGGAAATAAAGCAGAGCATCTAGATGTGAGGTGGCATGGATGTCAAGGAAGGATCAAGAGTAGCTGACCTGATGAAAATAGGAAATGAATAGCACTGCAAGCATTTTCTATCTTCTGAAGAATTGTTCCACAAATCACCAGAAACTTCACTCTCCCTTCTAGCTTGGGTTACATACAATTGCCATCTTTTTCTTTCTGACCTCAACTCACTATTTAGCATCTGTATCGAGTGCAGATACTAACATTTATCAGAGCAAAGATTCCAATTGCTTAGATGCGCCAACACTGTGCTTACATAACCTTTGCCATTTACTTAGGCTGAAAATGCTGAAGTTTCAGCACAGCTATCCCTAACAATTTCCTTGACATTCCCTTGTCTAAATGGCTTACTCCCAGTAGCAGCAACTGTAGATACCAGAAGGTTTGGAATTTATTCATAATTGGACAATTCCTACAACTTCCTCCTTCTCTGAACGTGTGGGAGGACCAGAGGATTGGCACCACACATGGCAATAACGTTTACTGCATTCTTAATAGAGATAGCAATAGCATTTAGACTTATATATCACCCCATATTATGTTACAGCCAGTGATGGGATTCAAATTTTTTTACTACTGGTTCTGTGGGCATGGCAAGGAAAGGATACTGTAAAATCTCCATTCCCTCCCAATCAGCTGGGACTCAGGAGGCAGAGAATAGATGGGGGTGGGGCCAGGAGAGGTGGTATTTACCAGTTCTCTGAACTACTCAAAATTTCTGCTACCGGTTCTCCAGAACTGGCCAGAACCTGCTGAATACCACCTCTGGTTACAGTACTCTCTGTGTGGTTTACAATGTCAGCATATTTTCCCCAATAATCTGGGTCTTTACAATAATCTTCATTTTACTGACCTCAGAAGGATGGAAAGCTTATACAATTTTGAGTCGGTCAGGATCAAACTCCAGGCTGTGGGCAGAGCTAGATTGCATTCTAATCACCATAGTCCCCATTTGTGTTGTAAACACCCATGTGTGTGCATGTCACTTATTTGGGAAGAGATGGTAACATCTTTGTCCCAGTTCTCCATATTTCCTGATGTTTACGTATATACATGCTGCTCTCAAGTCCCCTTTTTGCATTTCTTGATACTACTTCTAGTAATAATTGTCAAAAGCTGATAGCATAGACTCCTGGTATTTTAAAGTAGCGAACAGGTGAAAAATATAGCATGCCCCTATATGTTAAAGAATAAATCATCTTTTTCTCCTCCTCCATTCCCTAGAAAAACCTACTTTTGCTTTCACATATGATGTGGCCACATTCATTTTTTTGGGGGGGGGGGGCATTTTACCATTAAAAAATGGTAATGGTAGCCACTAGTCATTAAAGTATTCTTGCAGTATAAAACCAAATGCAATACACTAACATGTTTAATCAACAATAAAAAAAGATTTTCATTCACATACTATGGTTCAAAATATTGTCCCATTTTGGACAGATAGACTATTTGAAATAGCAATGGAATGATGAATATGCCGTGACTACTTCTGGTATTACCAAAAGAATATCTATTCTGGTTATACAAAATGGGTACATAAAGATTTCTATGAACTTGTACGGAAGTCTTTGATATTCCAACTGTCTAGATATACTGATTCCACTGGTAATGTAGTGTCCCCTTGGATAAACACTTCTAATGAAGTGTTTATATAAAATAAATCTGTTCCTGTAAATAAACACTCTAAAATGAACAGAGCCGGTGAAATGAGATCAAATATGAAATCAGTAAAATAAGATGTGTCTTCTCGGGTTTGCTTGCATCCCTCCCCTCTGCTCCTGAAAAAATGTGGCAGTTAATAAAAATGACTCTCCCTCCTCCTGCCATTTAAGTGAAATAACAAGTGAAATAATGGATAAAAATAGCATTTTATATCTGACTTTCACCATTCTCCATGATAAAAAAAGAGGTGAACCTTATGTTGACACCTTCATAATAGACTGTAAATGTTTAATTTTCAAAACTGTTCATTGACACAATCATTAACTGTAGAGCAGAGAAATGTGAATTAAGAAAATTGGAGAAGGCAAGACTGATTCTTAAAGTTATATTTCTTTTTTTTTCTTTTTTTTACTTAAAAAGATTTTGTTATCTTTATTTTTTATTTATTAATCACATTTATATGGCTGCCTCTCTCACAAAAAGCAATTCTGAGAGTTTGGAAACTTAAAAATCAAAATATTATGTTTCTAGTGCAGCATATACTTATTTCTGGTTCACTACCAAATTGTTACAGCCCTTGTCCTCTATATGCACGCAAACACACAAATGCATGGAGTCAGAGATTGATAAAAGTAACACAGAGCACTACCATCCTGCCTCAGGGACTTGCAATCTAGGATGAATTTTATGACACTTGTGTGGGCTTCTTGCTGATGATAAGATTTTAATCTTTAATATTATGCATGAGCCTGAAAGCTATACAATGATGGAATAAAACACTATGGGACTTTTCCTAACAATCTTCAACAGCATACACTGCCTTTTTTTTTTTCATTTGATCATGCCACTTAGATGGAAATTACAAGAAGCACTGAGGAAAAAGCTCTGGTTTGCAAAGATATTAATCTTTAGAATTTAAAGAAAGAAGAAGGAAACATTTCAGCCACATTGTGCATTTTTCAAAATATACTCCTCTCCATTTTACTGTCAATCTATTTTCCCTTTGGGAAAAAATCCTGAAGTTTTTTTTTCCCTTTTAGAATTCATCTTTCATCCTGGAGAAGATCTATTTATGTGGTCACCAGATTCAACACCAACTTGATGACATGTAATCATGTCAATTGCTCATCTCAATATGGATCTGAAATTTCCAGAAAAAAACATGTTTAATTTTTTTTATCTTCAAATTCTATGTAGGAGAATTTCTAGGAGTGCCTAGTGTGCATTTTTTTTTCTAGGAGTTCCTAGTGTTTAAAGGAGACAAGGTGAATCTGGAGTTGGAATCAGTGTACACTCTGTTTAGTAATCACAATCTGTTTCAGTGACATTGTAGTTAAGTAAAATAGTTGCTAAGTGAACACATAACAAGAGAGAGAAAGAGAGAGTGGGGAAGGGAGGGAGGGAGGGAGGGAGGGAAGGAAAGAAGGAAGGAAGGAAGGAAGGAGAGAGAAAGAAAGAAAGAAAGAAAGAAAGAAAGAAAGAAAGAAAGAAAGAAAGAAAGAAAGAAAGAAAGAAAGAAAGAAAGAAAGCCACCCATGAGTCTGGAGAAGATGCAGCTGCTTTAAAGAGCTGCCAACAGGTATATGCCTCCAGGGCTTTCAATGATTTCCCCCTTGAATGCAGATTCCAGCATTGACTTAAAATGTATATTCACATTATAAACTAAATGAGTCTGATATTTACCATAATTTGTTGGCAAAGAACAGCAGACACTTTCATGAAAAAATATCAATGACCCAAAATTATAATGCAAAAATAATTCATATAATACTTTCTCCACTGTTCCAAAAATTAGATTCCCTTGAAATATTGTATGTTAAACAATTTAAAGTTAAATCATGTAACATTGTTCAATATATTCTTATGGATATATATTTGCTCATTCAGTGTTCTAAGTGTCCAGATGGCCTTTGCTGAAAAACTAACCCCCATGGTGATTAAATTATGGAATATTTTGAAGAACAGCTATTGTAGTGGTTGAATTAAAACATTTCCCATTCTAAAACAACTGGAAAACAGTGGATGAAATAAATTTACTGAAATCTTAAAGATGGAGTGAAAATGGAAAACAATTCTAAAAAGGCTCAAAACTGATTTTTATCACTCCAGATATCCTGGTAAAACTCAGTTCCCAAGCATATCAACTGGAACTGCCTAGTAAGCAGATATGAGAAGTGGACATATGAATCTATTATTATTATTATTATTATTATTATTATTATTATTATTATTATTATTATTATTATTATTATTATTATTATTCTCTTTTATTCATTAAAAATGAATCTCAGTCAACTGGACATTTAAAAATGTGTCACAAATACCATTGACTGGTGCTAATGGTAGATACGGATTGCTGCCAGCGTCCTAGATATCAACCAAGTACCTTCTTAAAATATATGATGTTCCGAGTAGCGCAGTTTTTTGCAGTTCAACTGGTGTTATTGCAAGAAGCTACAATTTCTTGAAGTGTTTTGTGAAATTCTTGGACATGGTACCAAGTGCCCCGATGACAATGGGTATCACTGTGACATGTTTCATCCATAGCCATGTAGTTTCTATAGTCAGATTGCGATATTTCATGACTTTTTCCAGTTCTTTGTCTTCGAGTTTGGCATCTCCTGATACCATGCTGTCAATAAATTATACGTTTCGGTTTTCTACAACTGTGATATCTTGCGTGTTGTGTTCCAAGTAATGATCCATCTGTATTCAAAAGTCCCACAAGATCTTCACCTTCTCATTTTCTATAACTTTTTCCACTTTATGTTCCCATGACTTTTTGGATACAGGAAAGTTGTATTTTTTACATAATGAGCAATGGATTAATTTAGCAACTCAGTTGTGTCTAGCTTTGTAATCAGTTTGTGCAGTTTTGCTGCATTCATATATTAAATGTGAAACAGTTTCGACTTTGCTTTTGCAAAGTCAGCAGTTTGGATTTTCGGTGGATTTTTGTATCTTTGCTTTCATGGCATTAGTTTGTGGTGCTTGTTCTTGAGCAGTCCCCACGCATATCAATTGGAACTGTCCAGTTAAGCAGATATGAGAAATGGAACATGAATCCTTTATGATTATGAATGATGATGATGATACAATTTTCTTTGTTATATATAAAATTTCCATATTCACAATGGCAGTGTACTGACTGGGTATAATCTCTTAGAAATGGACATATGAATCCTGATGAAATGGACAGATTCTAAGTTCAGCCAATTGTTTATTATATCAAAATCCTTCTTGGGTTACTATAGTTTCTGTGAATTGACCTGAAGTTAGGTTAATACAATGGTGTTATCTCAGGGGTGAAATGCTGCAGCCCAAATTGGTAGTAAAAAAAAAATGCTTTAAAAAGTTAAAAAAAAAAAAGTTCCGATGATCAGCTGTGCAACAATCAGCTGTGCCGTGCAATTTATATTTGCTAGAAAGCAGGAAATCTTGCTTTCTAGAAAATCTAAATTGCTAGATTTAGATTCCCTACCTTAAATCACTAGATTTTGTTCTTTCCCCTCACTGTTCTACTTACCTTTGCAGACTCAGAAAAGGCTTCTTAATACCTGTGGTGCGCAACAAAGTGAACTGATAGCAGATTTCAGAGCATTTCACCCTTGTGTTAGCTCCTTTGAGAGACAGGGTGGTGATAGACTCCTCCTTCTCAAGAAGCCATCACTGGATCCAGTGATCCTGGACCCAATTATTATCCAGTCTCCAAACTTCTCTTTTTAGAGAAATTTGAGGAGAAGACCATTGGGCAACAGCTCCAGAGGACCATGGATTATCACAGATAATTCAGAAATACCATTGTCATGCTTGCTGATGACCTGTGGTAAATTCAGAATGGGAGTGGCATATCCTGTCTCTTCTCCCAGTTCTTGGGATAGAATAGTTCTTGAGTCCCTCCCTATAAGGATATTTTCTTTGCTTTATATGGTTTATCCTGTGGCTGCATATGATCTGTATTTCTCTGTATATCATTTCTTATATTTTTAAGCACAAGCTTCCAGGTGTGATTTGGAGTCAAGTAATTTCTAAATTATGTACATAAAAGTAAGTAAATAAAAGTCATCTAAAATCCAAATGGTAATACTTTAATAAGGTGGAAAGGTCATTTCTGAATTAGAAAATTAATCATTTCATTTATTTCAATTGTTCAGCCCCCAAGCACCACTTCAAAGTCAAATCTGATTCATCCTCATCAATGTGAATAATGTAATTCCAGTAATGTGTTGCCTGTGGCTTTCAAATTGAAATGCTCCTATTCTGAACAGGGGAACAGCCAAAAAGCAAAGTCTGAAGCATATGTAGAATATTCTAAGCAATCCGAGTATTTAATTTCCTATTTGTTTGTTTACAGCCATAAAGCAAAGCATACAAATTAATAAGCACATTTATACATTTTATTATTAAACTCACTGAGACATACAACTTAATTTTGCCTAATGTGAGCATCTGCACTCTACAACTCTAGTTTCTGAATGACTGAATTTGGCTACACCATTATGACAGTGAAGCAGGAACTGCAATCGGTCCTGCTCTATTGTCATAATGGTGTAACCAAATTCAGTCATTCAGAAAGTAGAATTGTAGCACTGAACGTGATGATTTCAAGCACTGATCATGTTGAATCAGGACAAGTTTCTGTTCACAGAAATATACTTCTCCAAACCCTTCAGCCATGCTAAGCCAACACAGCCTGTAATCAGGGATGCTTGTTACTTTGGGGGAAAAAAATCTAAGTAAAACTAACTCCCTGAAAGATTTTTCAAATATATCACAAGACCCATCACAGAGAAAGCATTTTAGCTTTGTCCTGCTTAGCAGGGACTCTGTTTGTTTCCATATACAGATGAACACCATCTGTGAATACAAATTGCAAGGTGACACTCAGGCAGATGTTCCATTGTATAATTCTAGATATACGGGTATATAACAATAATCACATTTGGTCATTCTGTTGATTAATGTTACTGATTTGACATTCCTAATACCCATTATATATATATATATATATATATATATATATATATATATATATATATATATATATATATATAAACTTTTATATGTAGGAAGTTAAAGTAGCGTAGATTAAATGTGACTCAGGTACTTTATATATTTCCTTTCCTAAATTTATTGATCTTCATTGAGTTAAAAAAATAATTTCCCCAGTTCCCACAGTTACCAGTGAGGGTAACATAGCATGATAAATGTCCAAGAAAAATATCCGTAATTTGGTCCCAGGATGAAACGACTTCTAGTATCCATTCGATAACTGACTGGCTGAAGACCTTCTATCTGATAACCGCTAAACCTTTGCTTTTAAGATTTATATTAACAATCAGCTGCTTTTCTGTTTCCCTAGCAGTGAATTTTTAAAATTAAATTTGCACATCAAAATGCCTTTGCAACCATTATTGTTTCTACAATTCCTATGGACTTCTATCTTCCTCAGTCATCTGAGGAATGCATTCCTTGAATCACTTCAGATATTGTACCGTGCCCCAAGGCCCAATGAGATCAACATGAGCTTCAACAACACTTCCTGAAACTCCCCTCTGAATCAGATGAGGTGAACTATCATCTCCAAATCTCTTGAAACAGATTATCTACTGGAGGAATCCAAGCCATGACAGTCCAATCCCAAAAAATGAATGAGCCAGGTGCAGGCATGTAATTATGGAATAAAGAAGAAGATTTAAGTGGTGGAATCTTTTATATAGACTTTGCAGATTACAACGCTTCAGGGTTAATCTATTATTAACAGGTGTTAATTCTAACACTGTCTGGATAAACTGCTTAATGATCTTTGCAGCATCCCTTTGTTACTAACCTATAGGAGAAAGGCCAATATCAATGTATCTTTATGGCAAACAGCACTGTGGGATTCTGTTGCTCTATGAAATTCATCAGGCAAATGGCCTAATTTAGTTGGCAAAATATTGTGTGCTGCAAGGTATATGTTTTGTGTTTGTTTTATAAAGTGGAAGTTGGGGAAAATCTGGGATATTTCTGATTGCTTTCATTAGTCTTTTAAAAATTCAAATGCTCCAAGGGCCTCTAGAATTTTGCCATTTCTAGCATGGATCCTATATTTTTTATTATTGTTGGAAGATTTGAAATATCTTCAATATATGAATATATTAATAACTGCTTCTTTAAATATATATAGGAAAATATATATAGGAAAGTAGAAGAATTAGTTGCTGAAGGTTGTTTGGCCTTTTTTTTAAAAAAAAAGTTACATATTTGGCAGCATTCTCATTCTATGTATCAAGTATAGAACATTATTTACAGTTGGATATTATCCCAATGTTCAGCTACTAGTATTGAGCAATTAATTAGCTGTTCCTCAATCATTATTTGCATTAGGCTTTTTCACTCGTGTCTGTGATTTGCATCCCGTCATTTCATTGTCTCATCCTAGTGTTCAAGTAATATTATCTCTAACTCTATTTTGTACAGGTACCCTTTATCTCAGCAGTCACCAACTGGTGGTCCATGGACTACTGGTGGTCCATGAGAAAATTTTGGTGGTCTGCAGAAAGATTATTTGCATTTTTTTATATTGCTATAAATCAGGGGTCCTCAAACTACAGCCCCTGGATACATGCAATGAATGCTTGTGTTGCTGCAGAGAGTCTCCCCCTTCAGGGTCTTTTTGTGCTGGCCGGAGGGTGGGCAGAAATTCCAACTTGGGGTCTGCTTCAGCCTCCTGGTGTGGGGCTTTGGGTGAAGGCTGGAGGGAAGTACTGCTGGTGGCTAAGAGCTGAAGGGCCTTGCTCCAGTGGGACTGCATCATGGCCTGGAACTGGCTGACCATCTCAGCCCTCTGAGCCTCCAGACGCTGGTACCTGGCCTTGCACTCCCACAGGTCTTCCCTCTCCTTAGAATGCCTATGCTCATAGTCCTCAGTGTGGTGCTTCTGCTGAGCCTCCTTCTTGGTCAGATCCAATTTGAACTGAGTGAGCTGTTTGCCAACTCTTTCTCATGGTGGCTGCTTACCTCCAACACCTGCTTCCTGTTTGCGCACTAAGGAGCCCTGGCAGGAGGTGAGAAGGGGCTGGGTGGGGAGGGGTGAGTAGAGGCCAGCGAGGTACCCCTCGACATGAGTGACATCAAGTTGGCCACACCCATCCAGTCACATGACCACCTAGCCACACCCACCCAGCCGGTCATTAGGCAGATCATATTAGTGGTCTGCGGGATTTAAAATTATGAATTTAGTGGTCCCTGAGGTCTGAAAGATTGGTGACTCCTGCTTTATATGAGCAACAGAGGATCCCAAGCTAAAAAAGGCTGAGAAAAAGATGTCCAATTTAATGCTGTAAGAGTAATGGTTAATTGCTCTTAGATTACAGCTCTGATGGTGCAGTGGTTAGAATGCAGTATTGCAGGCAAACTCTGCCCACAGGTTGGAATTCAATCCTGACGAGCTCAAGCTTGACTCAACTTTCCATTCTTCCAAAGTCAGTAAAATGGGGACCCTAATTATTGGGAGCAATATACTGACTCTGTAAACTGCCCAGAGAGTTTGGTAAAGCACTATGGGGTGATATATAAATCTAAGTGCAATTGCTAAGTGCTATTAATAGATGAGGCACTTCCAACTGATTAAAAAGTTATTAATATTAATATTAATATTTGTATGCTAAGTATCGTATGAAGTGGCTGTTATTGGCTGTTTCACAGGAAAGAGAAGCATGAATTATGAAGAATCACCTTTCCAATGAGATTTAGCTAAGGAAAAAATATTTGGGAATCTTGCAAGAATTGGATTAATACTTATTTGTTGCAGATATCTACGGCAGAAAAATTGTGCTTTTAGCAAGATAATTTCTGTTTTGAAACCTACCCATGTAATTGTTATACCCAGTGGAGGAAACGTTCAAACCAAAGCAATCTTATTTTCATTAATTTCAGACAATTTATAACTTTCTCATTTCAGTACAATGAGGTTTTTATCTATTGTTTCCACTGAATTTATTAAAAAAGATTACAGCTTTATTCTGAGGAATGTACACATTTAGATGCAAGTAATAAAACTGTAAATATAGAACCATTTCTTTCAGGTAGAAAGTGGGAAAAAAATCTTGAAAACCAAGATTGAATGAAGCAAGGACACAAATATCACAATTAGAAGTATATATAATCCAAAACTCAATCAGAAAAGTTGTTTTGCATGCTTCGGTTAGAAAAAAATTTAGCAGAACTCAAGCTTAAGATGAGAAAAAATGAAATATCCTCTCTCTCTTTATGAAATTGCAAACATTCCTGTCCTCTAACATAGCCTTTCCAACTTTACTGAACAATAAACAAATATACACTGATGATTATTGCCAAAATGCATGTCAATTATGATATTATAGTTTAATCTATATACAAATATCGGTGCCGATCTAAGCATATAATGACATCCTGCCTCAATCAAGCATCAGCAGTTCCAGAGCATAATATACTGTGTTCTTTTTAACAACGCACCAGCCCTTACAGCCAGTGGTGGGTTTCAAACAAATTTCTGTGGGTGTGGCTCGGTGGGCGTGGAGTGGCTTGGTGGGCATGGCAGGGGAAGGATACTGTAAAATCTCCATTCCCTCCCCACTCCAGGGGAGGTACTGTAAAATCTCCATTCCCTCTCCAATCCAGGGGAAGGTTACTGCAAAATCCCAATTTCCTCCTGATCAGCTGGGACTGGGGAGGCAGAGAATAGATGGGGGCAGGGCCTGTCAGAATTTTTTTACTACAGGTTCTCTGAACTTCTCAAAATTTAATCTACCAGTTCTCCAGAATGGTCAGAACCTGCTGAAACTGACCTCTGCTTACAGCCCTTACAACCAAGTATTAATCAACAAGAGACACTGCCATTACATTGTACCACTAATACAGGGGTCCAAACCATCCCCCCCATTCATTCCTTCAAAAGTTGCAAGGAAACCAATCCCACATGATGCGGTGGCACCTTGATTCTTTTTAAATTAAATAGGAAATCAAAGAATGTTTTATTTTATTTTTAATTTTAGTTAAATAAACACACTTCAAAATATATATGAGCGAGCCAGTTTGGTGAAGTGACTAATTCATCAAGCTAGAAACCAGGAAACTGTGTTCTAGTTCTAGTCTTTTTGTTGTGCAAAAAAAAACCCAAAAAGACTTTGACACTTTTGCTGGTTCAAAACAGAATACCAATTTTCATTAACCAAAATCGATAGATGAGTTTACATCGTCCCAGCATTTTTTACAAGCTGTAATGAAATTTATTATTTTTCAAAAACCTGGTTTAAACCAATGTACTCATAATAATCTCTTTATGTATAACTGACCAGGCCATAAGATCATTTTCAAAGCCTTTTGTCTAAATATTTTTTTTTCAAATGAAAGCTGCTAAGCAAGCTTTCTGGAGGTGCCAACTCAATTGCAGAATAGTCTTTCCAAGGAAACTAGCTTCACATAGCTATTGTATCCATATTGTTACCCCAGTATTCCATCATCATCAGCCACCATCATCAACCATCATCATCATCTGTAAGAAGTAAATCCCTTTCCAGCTGCAAGAATCCTCCAATTATTATTCTTATGCTTGAATCCACATTAACTTAAATTGAAAGTAAACTTTGCTGAACTTATTAGACTACTGGATATATACATTTACATTTATTTTTCTGGGACTGATATGTCAAAGGAGATAGAACTCTACTTTCATAGAAAATAAGTGGACAGATGGTAAAAAAAAAATAAGGCCTACTTGGTTCACTGAATATAATCTACAATTGCGGATCAACTATGGATCAACTATGTAGTTCATGCATACTACATTTAAACCAATATAATAATGTATTTTATATTCTGTAAAGAATAATGAGAGCATCTTTCCTCCATAGTTATAATAGATTACACTTTATATTTCCATAACTCTTTAAAGAAACTGTCATGGTATACTACATTTTCACCTATTTAAAATGGATCATTGATTCATACAGCAATAGAGACATGATGAATGCTTTAATTGACTTTGCTTACTCCCCAGTTCAAAAGCACAACAACTAGTCCAAAATAACCCGGGGAGGAAATTCGGCACCCTATCTAAAAAAGAATTATAGGAATTAAGAGTGAGGGGGTGGAAATACAGTTATTTTATTATATGCATTGTGGCAAAAATTCTACAGTGAGCTAAACAAAACTTTACTTATTAAAAAAGATTTAATATAAACATATGAAGTTCCAAAGCGGGGTGGAACAACCTTTAGTTTCATCTTAAAAATTAGAACTATGTTTAATATGTAATTAAATATATTAACTATATATTTATACCAGAGGTGGTTTCAGCAGGTTCTGACCAGTTCTGGAGAACTGGTAGCGGAAATTTTGAGTAGTTTGGAGAGCCGGTAGTAAAAATTCTGACTGGTCCCGGCCCCATCTATTCTCTGCCTCCCAAGTCCCAGCTGATCGGGACAAAATGGGGATTTTGCAGTAACCTTCCCCTGGATTGGGGAGGGAATGGAGATTTTACAGTATCCTTCCCCTGCCATGCCCACCAAGCCATGCCCACTAAGCCATGCCTTGCCCACCAAGCCACGTCCACAGAACCAGTAGTAAAAATAATTGAAACCCACCACTGGTTTACACCCAAACATACAAACACCCAAACATACATAAACACAGAAAAACTATTAAGTTTAGCATGTTTATACACAAACACACACATACACCAATTTAAATTTAAAAATCAAATGGCAAAGTCTGGTGTAAGCCTGAGGTTTTATTGCCATAAGGATCCAACTGAACTATTCTGAGATGTGGTAATAGAATCATAGTTACCTGGTAATACGTTCAGATACATATATACAAATATAGTTTTGTCTTATTGACATTTTTTCTCACTTGATCACAAAAACAGGCAAATTTCTGTATTGGCCAATTTAAGTTGTCATATTTACTTTGCTGGTGATACAATTCAATTCATTTGTCTAGTCCATACTGCCAATATTTGTATAAGTCCCCCCATCAATTTATGTTACCAAATAAAATATTGCATATCCTGATTATCAGTATCTCATAAAATAATCTGGGATCTTGTATTGTAATGTTTGGCTGTTCACTGCCCTGAGTCCGTCAGAAGGGCGGTATATAAATCTAATAAACTAAACTAAACTAAACTAAACTAAACTAAACTAAACTAACTAATATTTAAGCTTAGCCCATCCCTTTTTGTCCTTGTTCTTGACTTTGATTTGAAATGAAGTTGTCTTACGTCTTCAAGGTTGAAACCCATTAGATTCTGATCATGTTTAATGCATTTCTGAACAAGGCCTGAATGAATAAAAAGATTAGCACATATGTGTAAAATGAATACTTTGCACAAACCCATATAAGAGTCATTTATACCTCTCAGGCTTTATCTTTTCTTTTTCTTTTTGTAATAGTTTATGCAAGGTATGAAAACTGGGTTCTATTTTAATGAAAGCCTATAGTAAATAAGACAAGGCCACCTAATTATTGCAAAGCCATCTTTCATACAAAGACTGAACTGTCAGGTGGCTCTAGTTAAAATTAGATTCTCAATGATACTGTTTGGCAGTGAATAATATGAAGGATCTAAAACAGGAGTAGGTAAAACCCTTATAAAATTGGCTCTTAATGGATGTAGGAAAGCTGTATAAATCTTCCATGCAATGATCTTTATTCGTCAAGAGCCCTAGATGAAAATCTATTGGTCACAATTCAGGGAACTATTTTAATGACATCAGAAAATTTGCACAAATCAAATAGGCTTCATTTCCTAGTTTTAGCTATTCTATATTATAATACATTTTGGAAATTCCTGAGTTGTAAAACTGGATTAGAGACCTGCCATTTGTGAAGCAAACCCAGGAAATGCCTGGAGTGATGTATCTTGGCCAGGGTTATAGTAACCTTTTCTCCTCTAGGGATTTCTCCTTCCTTTAGAGAAAATCAGTCCCCACCCCCATTTTTTAAAAAATTATCTTTTATTCATTAAAAATTAAACTCAGTCAAGTGGACATTTAAAAATGTGTCACAAATACCATTGACTGGTGCTAATGGTTGATACGGGTTGCTGTCAGCATCCTAGGTATCAACCAAGTACCTTTTAAAATATATGATGTTCCAAGTAGCACAGTTTTTTGCAGTTCAGCTGGTGTTATTGCAGGAAGCTGCAATTTCTTGAAGTGTTTTGTGAAATTCTTAGACATGGTACCAAGTGCCCCGATGACAATGGGTATCACTGTGACATATTTCATCCATAGCCGTGTAGTTTCTATGGCCAGCCAGAATTAAACCTTCCATTTCTTTCTTGATGGTTCCCATCTTAAGACATGCCCATGTCATCACATTTTTCTTCAATGTTTTTCAAGTAGTGCCCATGTAAAGCTTTGGTTTTCCATCTATGTAATCTGTCATCCAGCTGTTTTTCCTTATATTCTGCCTTTGTTTCTGTTGTTTTTATAATGTTCTCCATTTTCACAGCCTGCAGCAATTTTTCTGTACTTTGGTTCACATAATCATTCAAACTTCACTTTTTTTCTTCTACAGTTTGATGGATTTGCAATAGTCCTCTGCCCCCTATTCTTCTTGGCAGGTATAACCTGTCGACGTCACTTTGTGGATGTAAAGTGTGGTACATATTGAAAAGTTTGCGCGTTTTCCTGTCCAAGTTTTCCGGTTCAGCCAAAGTCCAGTTGATGATTCCAGCTGAGTAGCGTATCACTTGAACTGCCCATGTATTAATGCCTCTAATTGTGTTTCCAGCATTCAGTTTTGATTTTAATATTTTGCGGACCCTCCTGATGTATTCCTTTTGCGTTGACTCTGACTTTTCCATTCCAAATGTTATCTGCTTCCAATATGCCTAGGTATTTGTAACCATCATCCTTTGCTATTGCTTTTACCATGTTTCCATTTCCCAATTCTATTCCTTCTATTTTTTTTCATTTTTCCTTGCTGCATGGATAATATAGCACATTTTTCAAGTCCAAAGTTCATTTTGATGTCACTGAACAGTTGAGCTTTGTTGAGTATTGATTTAAGTTCAGTGGGGCTTTTCACATACATTTTAAGTCATCCATGTATAGTAGAAGGTTTATCTTCCCATATTGGCTTGAGATTTGGTGTCCCAGTTTTGTGTTTCGTAGGATTATTGTCAATGGAATTAATGTGATGTTGAACAGTAATGGTGAAAGTGAGTCCCCCTGGAAGATTCCTCATCTGATGTTGACTTCATCAATGTTCTCCCCATTTGCTGTTAGAACTGTTTTCCATTTTTGCATATTTGCTTTCAAAAATGTACAAATATTTTTGCTGATTCCAAAGTTTTCCAGACAGGTGTTAATCCAGCTATGGGGTAATGAATCAAATGCCTTCTTGTAATCAATCCATGCCATATTTAAATTTGTTTTTCTTTGTTTTGCATTTTTTAGTACCATTTTGTCAATGAGCAGCTGATCTTTCGTTCTTCTTGGTTTTTTATAATTTCCTTTTTGTTCTACTGGATACAAATTGTTTTCCATCAGATGATTGAATACTGAATTTGCCAGTATTCTTGTAAAAAGTTTGAACGTTGTTGGCAAATGAGTAATTCGGCGATAGTTGCTTGGATGTGTGCCCTTTTCTGGATCTTTCATTATCAAGTATGTTTGACCAGCTGTTAACCATTCTTCAATTGTTGCATTTTGAAGCATTTGATCAAATTGAGTGGCCATGTGATAATGGAGGCTGGTCAGGTGTTTTAGCCAGTATCCATGCAGTTCGTCCAGGCCAGGTGCACTCCAGTTCTTGACCTTCTTTGCTTGTTTTGCAACCATGTCAGTTGTTATTGCAATATTTTCCATTTTGTTTCATGTTGTTTGTTGTTAAATATCTTTGATCCAGGAGGCAGTTTTGTTGTCTTCCACTGGGTTTTCCCACAGTTCTTTCCAAAAGTTCAAAGTTTTTTCTTTATATGGGTGAACATTAGTTTGGATTCAATTTTCATCAATGGACTGGTAGAAGAGGTGTTGGTTTCTTCTGAACTGGACATTTTTACAATATTGTTTAATTCGTCCTTTGTATCTTTCAATTTTCTTTGCTGTTGCTATTACAAGTTGTTTTAGTTCTTCCATGATTTCCATTATTGTTTTTCCTCCAGATTGTATTTATTGTGTAAACTATTTTTGACAATAATTTTTTGTTATTTAGTTTTCCTTCTTTCAAGTACTTCAGATTGCTGACATCCCCTTGTAGTTTTTTTATTTTATTTTAAAGTTGAATTTTCCACTTTGGTGTTCCAGTGGGTTTCTTTTTTGGCATTTTATAACCCAGTTCTGCAGTTATAATGGCGGCGGTGCTATACATTAATTGGTTGGTTTTATATGGCATGCTGGATGGGATGGATGTTAAAATGCTGTTCATGGCAATTAGTAGATCTTTCACTCGTTTGCTATGCACTTCGCGAATGGTAGGTAGTCTTTTTCTTTCTATGTTTTCCTTGATGTGTTTTTCAATCTTTTCTTTCAGCATTTTTGCTAGATCACTTAGCTGTACACTTTCGAGTTGTTGCACAGGAGCAATTTCATCCTGTATGTTGGTTTCTTCCACTGGTTGGTCAGTTTGTTTAGGTGTTGGAACAGTTTCTTCAGCCTGTTCATCATTACTTGTTTTCTTTTTAGTCAATATTTCTAGATGTTGCCTTTCCATGCAGTTGTATGCCTTTCCACACATCTGTAAAAACTTTATTACGGATAATTTTTATTGTTGTTGTTGTTGTTGTTTACTTTATTCATTAAACATGAAACTCAGTCAACTGAACATTCAAAAATGCATCACATTAGCATTGACTGGTGCTAATGGTTGATATCGGTTGCTGCTAGCATCCTAGGTATCAACCAAGTACCTTTTTAAGATGTACGATATTCCAAGTAACACAGTTTTTTTCAGTTCCGCTGGTGTTATTGCAGGAAGCTGAAATTTGTTGATGTATCTTATAAAATTCTTGGACATGGTAACAAGTGCCCTGATGACAATTGGTATCACTGTTATATGTTTCATCCATAGCCGTGTAGTTTCAATGGCCAGGTCGTGATATTTCATAATTTTTTCCAGTTCTTTTTCTTTGACATGAGACTCAGTCAACTGAACATTTAAAAATGTGTCATAAATACACATATGTCACAAAACAATTGACTGGTGCTAGTGGTTGATATGGGTTGCTACCAGCATCCTAGGTATCAACCAAGTATCTTCTTAAAATATATGATGTTCCGAGTAGCTAGTGTTATTGCAGGAAGCTGCAATTTCTTGATGTGTTTTGGATCTCCACTGTCTCATTTTCAATAATTTTTTTCCACTTTGTGCTCCAATGACTTTTCAGGTATAGGTATGGCATATTTTTTACATAGTGACCAGTGGACTAATTTAGCAACTCGATCAAGTCTAGTTTTGTGGTTTTTGATGATGATGATGATGATGATGATGATGATGATGATGATGATTGGTAACAATATACTTTTGTAAGGAAATTCAGTGTTGACATTGGAATACATCACCTAGAGCATCCTTTTTCAGCACTGCACAGCCAAAAGGGCTGAATTAATCAAAAGCACAGTTTTCTCTGAGCCTAAGTTTTTGAAAATACTTTCTTTAGTCTGGTGGGACATAGAATAGAACAGCAGTCATTATTTTAATGTTATTATATTGCTTAGAGGTATAGTGATTCCCTGAAGAGTTATAATAACTATTGATAACTTCTGTGGAGTTATCAGTTTTAATAACTATTGATAATTTCTCACGAGTATTGAGGATTAATGTCACCACATGGCCTACTTTTTGTATAATTTCCTTTTTTCCTTTTGCTAAATTAGAATTAATCTTTGAATGTTTGTGGAAATAAAGACTTTAGATTTCAATGTCCAATCATTCAAAGTTCTATTTAATAATCTCATTTGTTACGTTCCTCTGATTAAGAGCAGTAAATCACAGATCTTTCTAGCATTAGCTGGCTAGCTACATCAGCAAGACTGCATAAACAACTCATGGGTGAGGCTTGAGTAGAGTAGCTCTACTCACAAGAATGAGGCTATAGAAGTAGTTGACTGCCTGCCGCTAGTGAGTTGATACAGCTGGCATTTATATCCTCTACAGCACGGATGTCAAATTCGTGGTGTCATGTCTATAACTTTAAAAGACCAGAGGATAAAACCCAGAGCAATGGTGTGGGTGGGTGGGTATGCATAAAAATCAAGATGGTGGTCATGACAATTTGATCTAGGTCCTGCTACTTTGTACTTCTGTGTGACAGTGATTAATGTACAAAAGGAGAAGGACTTCTACTGTGATGCCATGACTGTCACGATGACACTTTTATTGATTAAATTGTTTATTTATTAAACAATTGTCACCCATCTCACTGTCAATTGCTTTCCCTTTATAGTAGATTTTATTTTTTGAAATATAAACTACTATAAAGGCTTTGATGCCTTTGATCTCCGAGGGCAAATCATTTCTCTGTACATGGTTTCACTGTTGTCTGCAAATTAGAGCCTAATTCACTCAAGTGATGCCTGTCAGTCTTCTGCTGAATAAGCCCATTCCTGAATACAGGGTTAAGTGTTTGAAGGACTGAGATTTACTATCAAATACTGATACGAAGTTGACAGCATAGTGTGGGTGTGTGAAATTGCAGCTATAGTTCTTGTTTGCTTGAAAGTAGATTCTTTAAATTTCACTGCCAACCACACATATTACACTTGACTGTTTATTTCTCCTTATTGCTTTCTAAAATTGTGCCCAATCACACTTTCTATGTTGTTATATCTGTTGGGGAGGGTGTTATATCATTTTTATTCATTTTTATTAGTTCCATTTCACTATTCATTTTCTTTTGCTATTCCTATCCTAACAGACTATAGCTTCTATCTAATGTCGAAGTTAATTTTTCTTCACAAATATGATTGGGCTTGTAATAAGGGAAATTTTATTCCAGATACTGTCTTATTCCAGGTGCTGTCTCTCTCTGAGAGTATTTCACCTCCTTGTAATATTTATACCACATATTAACCACCCTAATTCTATTATATTTTACAGTTTAGATATATATTAGCAATCGGAATGACCTACCTCAATACTTGTAAGTTACATTTTAATAAATGTCTAATAAATCTAGACAATGAAGTATGTAAATCAAGGTATACACCTTGACATAATGGAATGATTAAGCAAAGAATAGTTTAATAGAAAATTGGCAGTTAGGCATCCTGCATTCTCCATCTTCCTCCTCCTTTTTTAAAACTCTTCAAATTTACTGGAAGAATTACTTGCAAATTTCCAACAGTTTTAAGCTGGAACATAGACAAGAAAGATGGGTTTTCCACAGTTTGGAAAATATCATTCATCCAAACTTGTATCCTAGATTTGGAAAATGGGAAATTCAAGAACCACACCATGCAGAATAGAATTAATGTATTTGAATGTTTTCCCCATCCACTGCAACCTAGTCTTCTAAAGTGGTTATCTGTGACTCCTACCAAGCAAATGGTGGTCTCTCAATAGTTAAAAGTATCATGTACATTTAGCTGAAAGATTAGACCGTGATTGTCTGCTAGAGTAGATAATAATGAAATAGGCCAATGGCCTGGTTCTAAGGAAGAAACATTTGGATCTCCAGAACACTTTATTATGGAAATGATGGAGGTCAGGCAGTTTTGTGAGGAATACCAAAAGGGAAGTGCTAAACATGGTAGTTTAAGAGTGTCTTGTGAGGCAAATTCCAAAAAAGGCAGAAGCGGAGGTTAATGCATTTCCCAGAGCTCTGTGCTTGGGAACAATTTTGCCCTAATGCATCATATTTTTATTGTTTGCCCTCCGGAATTCTTAGAGAGTTGGGATGGCCTTTTAAATAGGAAGGAATACATGATCAGGACAAAGTCCAGACTTGTCCAGCATACGGAGGCATATTTTATTTTAGCATGTTAAACAACCTGAGTGAGTTTATGATCCAGGGAGACATGTTTAGCATGGATTAATTGAGTAAGTAATGCTTGAGGTAATGATAGGTTCAAACAGAGACAAGGGGGTGGCTTTATTGGTCACAGACAGTTTATTCTCCCTGTTTGGATTTGGGTTCAAAGAACATTAACATCAAAGAATTGCCATGCCCCTGTTGGAGTCTGACTCTGAGATGGAAGAGAAACAGTTGACAGAAAGCAAGAGAATGGCTCCATTGGCTGTGGAGGAAATTGGGGAAGGGCAAGGTCAGGCTGGGCAGAGCAGGGAAGTGTTAGAACAAGAAAGTGGGGGTTCTACTGAAGACCAAAGCCCAGCCCCCTCATCCTAGGGCACACAAGGAAGAATGGAGAAGAGAGCAATATGGGTTGCATGGTTTATGAGAAAGGAAAGGGCCCCAATCCCCTTCATAAGATACACCTGGAGCTTGAGTTTAAATGGAGAGGCAAATGGGAGAGGCGGTTGTTGGGAACAAACACTGAGTTCATGATTGCTTTATCTGAGTTCTTGGCATCCTCACAATTGCTTTAATTTACGGCTGTGCTACTTCAATTCTGGAATTCCTTATCTTGCTTGCCCTGCTGGATTAATTACCTTATCTTGCCCTGTTGGATTTATGATTGGAAGTTTTGTCTGCTTACAGGTTTGTGGAAGGGTTTTTTCCCAGACCGGAGAGTAAAGGGATGTTGGGGGCAACGTTTGGAGCTAATAAAGGGACATGTACTTATTTTCTGTGTTGCCTTTGTGCCACACCCAGGGTCATCACAGAATATACAGAGGGCAAGTGGTAAGCAAACACAGTTTAAGACATTGCATACTATACTTATTGATCTTGCAAACTTCCAATTGGTTTTCTAGAATAAAGTTGAGCATCATTTTAGATAAATCCATCTCCTTATTGACTTTTCCCCCCATCCAGTTTAGATGCCTCAAATAATGTTAGCAAGGATCAGGCAAAGGGAGAAGAGATAACAGCATAAATCTGCCAAGAGAGTTACATGGAAGTGTAACTACATTTTTCTTTTTGATACTAATGAGAATCTCACAGACCAGATCTTTTAGAGATGTTAAAAGAAATCCCACCAGCCACATCAACAGTCCTATTGCTTGAGTTAGAGTGTATAATATCAATTTCATGCAGATCTGGCATGCTCATTTATTATCGCTCATCTCTACTATGAAGCTACGCTATCATATTCAGATGTTGGAAGTTGATGCAACTAAACCAACCAAAAAGTGAAACCGGGAGATGCATAAATTCAACAACTATGTGTCTTCCTTATTTTTATTTTTTTAAAAAAAGAAAGTTACAGCATTACAGTTTGGTAACATGGTTTCTTCAATATTTCTGTCACTGATAGATTATGTACTTCAGATTCCATGTTTCAGAAAACAGTTTTTTATGTAACAAGCTTCCTTTTTTCCTTTAGTTAGAAATGGAGAATGTAATGAAATGTTGGCTTATCTCAGGAAAGGGGAAGGAAAATGCAGAGTTGTTCATAAGAGATATTTGAGTCTGAGGAAAAAATCCATTTTTATTTTCCTGTACATGTTCCTTTTAACTTTTAGACAACAGAAATTTCCTTATTGATTCTACAGCTTTTTCCTAAACTGTCCCCATTTCTTTTTCTATTGGAATAGTATGTAGTGGTGTGTACACAATTTATTTAAGATTAGGATTTCAGTCCATTAAATACTAAGTACTTTTAAAAGCTTCTTGAAGTTATCTTTTGAAGAGCCTGGTGGCTCAGGGGACTAAGTGCTGTTAAAGTAGCACTTAGTTGCCAGCTGCCTGCAATTACTGTGAGTTCAAATCTCACCAGCCTCAAGGTTGACTCAGCCTTCCATCCTTTCAAGGTAGATAAAATGAGGACCTGAATTGTGGGGGCAATAAGCTGACTTTGTATAAAAAAAACACCACTTAGTGGGGGCTGAAGCAGGTATACCAAGCAGGTATATACAAAAGCATGAAGGCTATTGTTTAATGCATTGTAAGCCGCCCTGAGTCTCCGGAGAAGTGCAGCATATAAATCGAACAAACAAACAAACAAACAAACAAACAAACAAACAAACAAACAAATAAATAAATAAATCTCTCTTGGAATCTAATATGTACGCTCGGTGTACCCTCAATTTCTCTTTCTTTTTGTAATATTGTCAACCCCCAAATGACACAGATGCTACTTTCCATGCTTCTTGCTGCTTTTACCTTATCAGCAGAAGAATATATCTAATAATCAGTTTCTGCCTAACTCGAGTCCTTATTTTAACCACTCATAGGCATTTAGTTGGTTGCTTTAGGCAGAGAATACTGCATTTCATTCAGTGTTATTTCACAAATTTTATCTTGTATTTCCTTCATGTTTCAGCCAAGATTTTCCAAACGTTATTTTTTAAACAACAAAAGCACTTGTATTTGACAAGCTATATGGTATTTCATGGGATCTTTATTTTTTTTTGCTGCTGTCTTGCAGAATTATAGTGCACTTAGAGTTACAAGATCAAAGGATATCTTTCTGAAATGTAGTTTATGATTTTTTTGACAGAGTAGCTGTCAAGTTTGTTTGTTTTCTTCCCTTCATAGGTACATGATCTACAATAACAATTCTACATGTCTTTCCTCTGAGATAAGATTTGAGAGCTGATTTAGAATTTCAGAAGAACTTTATAGCATACTTAATTAAAGGATATTAATATCAGTAGTTGAGATTGTGACACGTTTGCCTGTCTTGAATCTCTTGAGCCAAACTGGGGTGAGGGTTTGACCCAGTAATGCCTGACTCACAATAAGTCCACCATAAAACATCAAGATAAATATTCTATGTACTTCAAAACAAAAACAAAACCTTCACTTTTGTACTTAATTTTGTCAGATTTATACCTACTTGTGTATCATATCATTTTAAATGTGCTAAAGCAGTTTGTTACTAACTTGCCATGGCTTCAGCTCAATGAAACTAGAAAAACCATAAAGAAAAATAAAGCTTTTTTCTCCACTGCAGAAACTGAGAAATTTCAAAACAAGATGCAAGTTGTTAAGGAAATAAATCTTGTAGTTACAATCTGCATTTACCCAGACATTCAGCTCAGGCAAAGAATAACAAACCAGCTATTCTACTATAAATTTGCAAGTAGTCTGCTTTTTTACCTTGAAAAGTTAATATTATACCAGCAAGAGGTGAACTATTACAACAGGTTGCTGCTAAACGTGTACCATGCTTATAGCCTTCACACAGACTACAATAAATTGGCTATGATAGGAACTGATTACTATTACATTGTGACCCTCCTGAAAATGTTTATTTTCATCTATAAAATCCCATACCATTTGTGTTTGTGGGCATTGTTAAGGCACTTCTGAATTAATAGGATTCTCTGGCAACATCACCATAGGGACTCCTTTTATGTTCCTGTCAAGGAGATGGAGTGAATGATGGGAGCTCACCCTGATATGAACGCAGGCTTGCTAACCTCCAACCCAGCATTCTAAACATGTGAGCCACCACACTCCACAATATGTACAGCTATGAACCAACTTCAAGGATCTTTGAACAGAATGCAGAGTGGAGTTTGTGCAGCTGTTTTGTTGGGTTTTTTTGGGGGGGGGGGATTGGGGAAATAGCTGTTTCTAAATCACAAAGTTATTGAAAAATCACATCTTAATGCTCAGAAATAAATCCTGTAATTCATGAAGTCTCATGGACAGAGCAATCAGAACTTGTTTCTTCCTGACTGGCATTTTAGATTCTTCTAGTTTCCTTGTTTTTTCAAGGATAAAATTAAACTAAAATGGAAGCTCTGAACTAAAATCCCAAGGTGATTTCAGTAAAAGCCATTACCCCTCCACTGCCATATCTCAAAATCCTTGCTTCATCTGTCTTAAATCCATGCAAATTTTGCAGAGGTGAGGTAATGTCCTCAATACAGGGGTGAAATGCTACCAGTTTGCTCCAATTTGGGCAAACTGGTAGTGGCAATGGCATGTGGTTTGGTGAATTGGAGCGGCGGCAGTGAGAGGCTCCACCCACCCACCCAGATGTCATTACTTCCTGGTTTTAACCAGAAAGTAACCTGTTTTTGACCCTCTGTGCATGCGCAGAAGGCTTCGTACATGCATAGAGGATCTATAATTGGACATGAAGAGGCACACACGCTCGTTTTGCTCGCGCGCACACACAGCATGCACAATTTTGAACTGGTAGGGAAGGGAAGTAGATTTCACCCCTACCTCAATAAGATACTTTATCTCATAAAAGCTCGTGTCCAATATAGCCACTTTAAATATTGTTCAAATATAGATCTCATCTCAAATGGCTTGCAAAATTGCAGAACATTTAATAATCAGTTTGCAAGCTGCACACTAGCCTAGCACACTAATCCTTGCAGGAAAATTTAAATTACCATGACAGATAGTTGTCCAGCTTCTTGGACTATGAAAGGAATCTCACCACATATCTTGGTAATTGGCTTCATCATTGAACTCTTTTTTCTCTAACATACAAGTAAAATTTTCTTAAATGTGTATGTAATGTAAATGTGTAATATGTATCTTAAATCCATATTATGCCTATAGGAAGTCTCAGACATTACATGTGCTTTTTTAAAAGATATTCCAAGAGCCCTCATCCAATCTTCCCAATGCTAACTATTCCAAGAGCCTTGTATTTCTTTTCTCAGTATTTAAGCTCTAGTCCCTTGATTATCTTCATTGTCATTTTTTGAAATTATTACAATGTAATTAAAATCATATCCATACCTGAGTATTTTTAAAGTGGAATTTAGAAGTGGGACCTTGTCTAGTTCTTACTATTTGCCCTCATGTACATGGGTAAACAGCTGGGTAGAATAACAATAAATGTGCTGTTCATGTAAATTGTGAAAAATCCTGAATTATTCATTTTGTTAAATGCTTTGATAATGATTTTTTTACTGTAGTTTGTTGATAGATGATAGATAGATAGAAGATAGATCGATCGATCGATCGATCGATCGATCGATAGATAGATAGATAGATGATAGACAGACAGACACACAGTTAGCAGCTTTGTGGTCTAGTGGAAAAGATGCTCCTTTCCTACTTGGAAGATTGAGAGTTCAATCCTAGGTAGCTGCAGATATTGCTTTCCTAGGGTGCAAAGAAAAAAATATCTATTGTGAACTTTGTGTGCACAGAAAGGGCATCCAGCCAATAAATGCTCAACACCATCCAGTCACCCAGACCCTACCCCAAACTAAGGGATTACGGGATTGTAAAAAGAGGTCTTTTCTAGGAAGGAAGGAAGGAAGGAAGGAAGGAAGGAAGGAAGGAAGGAAGGAAGGAAGGAAGGAAGGAAGGAAGGAAGGAAGACAAATAAAATATAAGTACAGAACCAAACATCTGATCAAATCTATCATTCTGAACTCATTATTCAACCTCTTGGTAGATATTATGTCTTGGTAATAAACATATTTTGGTTGTGATGGAATTTATGAAATGTATAAAAATAGAAAACTTTTTTTATTTATACATAACTGCAATGAGTCAGAGTGCTTCAATCAGGATGATTCAACTGCAAATTCTTGTTATGACTTGGAGCTATTGCCAATTTTGACTTTTACGTTTTTAATGATGAGCCTAATGAAAATGAAGAAAGGTTTTAGAAAATTCCCTTTTGCAAAACAGAACTGGTGGTAACTGGTGGTAAGAACTTGTAAGAAGTCCTATTCTTAAACTAGTTTCTTCTTTTAATATTAGTACATTGATCATTCTTTTTAATTAAAAAAAAATATTGGAAGTCCACACTTCCTAAACAATACTTTCAAATGCCGTATAATTTGAGTTATTTTATATTTTTGAATACAGAGAAAATGAGATACACAACAAAGATTATTGCCTCAAATCTAGCATCTTTGTCTTAAACAAATGTAGCCATAGTGTACATTTTTAATATAGTTCTATTGTACCAGAAAGGAATATGCCTTGAGGAAACAGTAATGAAAGCTTCAATTGTTTAATTATGTAAAATCATTCTTCCAGTTATTTTACTGCTCAACTTGAATATCACTTTCCATGTTTTGAGTTTTCAAAAGTTAAAAATAATTACATGGATGAAACTGAATGCTTTCTGTGCAATGTGATGGAAGACTGCCAGATACTTTCAGTATTTGCAAAATATATTTACATCACAATTACATAAATAACCATAAAGCGTTATACAACACAGCTGCCAGCTACCTTGAGAAATATACAGTTACATGGTACATTAGGTAAACAGGTTATAATAGAAAAAGCAGTCAGAAAATGGCTATTAGCTCATTAAGAAGACAACATCGTACAAGAGAAGCCATGGGTGGGAATCTCATAATCAGTTGTGTTACTGCAAGCACACATATGCACAAAGGTACCACAAAAGCAGGATTCTGAGACAGAAGTTTAGAGCACTGAGCATTAGAATATGTAGGATGGTCTTCAAATGCAGTTCTATTTTCTTGCCATATAAGCAATAAAATAAAAATAAGCAATGCATATTTTTATTTAAATAAAAGAATGTGATGTACAACATTTTAGTTTGGATAAATTATATGGTTACAGATTATATGGTTACACATTAAGGTCAAATTAACTCCAGTTAAATAATTTCTCGATTAAGTACAATCCTGAACCTGTCCAAAGTCACCTTGTAAGGGGAGATGGGTGGCATAGAAATTTGATCAATTAATAAATAAAATAATTACCCAAGCTTTTCAGACTTAATTTTGGGTGAAGAAAACAAAGCCTCATTATTTAGCTGTGGATTGTTAGGTCTAGCTATGCAGCCTTAAGGTTGCAGAACTCTTGCTACTGTCTCATTAAGATGTATGTCTTGTATAACTAAGCTAGCATCACTCTCACCCCATCATGCCATCATGCATTGTCGTTAGGTGCAAAAATTTGGACCTGTGAGCATTGATCAGAATTTTTATTTTACTGTGGTTTACTACTATTTATTACTGTCACATGTAGGGATGGTCGCTTAACAAGACCATTGCTAAATGAGGACTACCTGTATAAAGCTGAGTGTCATTTGCATGTTCACTCCATACTGATGAATAACTTCACCCAGCAGTTTTGTATAGACGTTAAACAGGAGTGTGGGCACCAAGGAGCCCCATGGAATCTTGCAAAGCAGGAATCATGAGCTAGATCTCTCCCTCATCAATACTGTCTGCAACCTGTCCCAGACAACCTAACACAGTGCTGCCCACTGAATTCTAACAGAAAGAGGTCCAGATAATTAGATTCCTCCAGTATTGTTTAGATCTGCTATGCAATCATTTCATCAACAATGTTCATTAGAAAGAGAAGTTTAGAGACAAGACAAAAATTTCAGCACAGTTGGGTCTATTGATGGCTTCTTGAGAGTGACACACTGCCACTTCTTTAAGGGATCACAGATCTACTCCCTCTCTCAAGGAGAAATTCATCACTGCCGGAATCCAACTATGTGTCACCTCCCAGAAAGCCGTGGTCAGTCAGGTGGGACACGGAATTAAAATGATGTTGACCAACTTAGTTGTACCAAGAATTTGTCAATTTCATCAGAAATTGAGAGCTGAAGAAGCTTCTTGCATGAGAAGTGACAATTGGTCCATGGCAATTGCCTCCCAATTGTGATTAATAGGGTCCTTTCTGCCTTTGAATGTCTTCAAAGAAAACAAGAAAGTCCAGTTGCCTCTTGAAAAAAGCACGTTTGGGACAACCATAACCTAAATGACTAAGAATCTTCATAGACATTCATCAGGAATAGCAATAGCACTTAGACTTATATACTGTTTCATAGTGCTTTACAGCCCTCTCTAAGCGGTTTACAGAGTCAGCATATTGCCCCCAACAATCTGGGTCTTCATTTTACTCACTTCAGAAGGTCTACTGTACAGAAGGTCTTGAGTCTAGTGAGATTCGATCTGCCAAACTATTGGCAGCCAGTGATCAACAGAAGTGTACTTCAGTACAGCATTCTAACCATTGTGCCACTGCGGCTCATTAACTAAGATAAACTAAAGGATGGTAAACCGATCCAAACTAGACTGCAGAAAATGCAACTTCAGTAACAGAGTTGTCAATGCCTGGAATGCACTACCTGACTCTGTGGTTTCTTCCCCAAATCCCCAAAACTTTAACCTTAGTCTATCTACTGTAGACCTCACCCCATTCCTAAGAGGTCTGTAAGGGTCATGCATAAGCGCACCAGCGTGCCTACTGTCCCTGTCCTAATGTTTTCTTTTATTCATTTCCTTTTCATGTATTTATAATTATGTTTACACTTGTATCTGTCATAAAATACATTCTTGATGAAAATAAATAAATAAATAAATAAATAAATAAATAAATAAATAAATAAATAAATAAATAAATAAATAAATAAATAAATAAATAAATAAATAAATAAATAAATAAATAAATAAATAAATAAGTCTCAGTCAAATCCATAGGATCTGCTTCAAGGCTAGAATCCAATGGATAAAATCCAAGATCTGATACCTGCCTAGCATATTCCTCACACTGACACTGCAGATAATCTTCTGAAGTGTTTCTCCCCTGGAAAGACCAGGTTAACTGAAACAAAATCTTTTTCAGTGGTGGTTCCAAAACTTCAGTGGTGTTTCCACAACTCCACAATTCTTCTTTAGATATAATTATTTAAAAGTAAGTAGAGAAAAGGTATAAATATTCAGTCCACCTCTGCTTTCTCAGATCTCAATATTTTTAGTGGGGAAACTTCAGGATTGCCAGACTAGCTTTACTTTACTGCAATTACAGTGCTCTGCAATATCTTTTATCAGCAATATACTTTCATATAAGCAAATGCAAGCATGAAACCCTTTTAGAAGTTTCAGACAATTATACAGATTGCATACATTTAAACATTTTGTTCTTTTAAGAAAACTTACATATCAGTTTGGAAAAGCTATCAAAGATGCTTTGTAAACCTCTTCGCTAGTTCTTAAACTAAATGCATTATTTGTGAAAAAGATGAAGTAGACTCATTCTTGCAGTTGGTTGGACTGAGAAAAAAAATCTTCAAAGTAGGTTTGTGTGTTTCAACTCAGTTTTGCATATATCAAAAAGTATGTGATTTGCATATTTCAGAGGAGATGACCATTTTATAGTCCTCCAGCTAGCAGGCTACTGGAGTAGAAAGTGAGTTCTTTTTGATCATTTAGGCTTTGATTCAGAGACCATTATTAGCTAACAAGAATATAAAGTTTATGAAATGAAAATTCATCCTGTAAATAAAAATATCTTTATTTTACACTATAGGGTTTGGACTAATTTTTTTTAAATGCATCAATTCAGATGGGGAATCAGAACGTTTCAATAGATGAATAATTACTTGAGTTTGGAGGCATCTGCAGAAGATGGCAAAAATGTCAAAATCCCAGTCATTATTACATTTCTACCTCTTTTCTGTGAGCCACATTTGCAGTTTTTTGCCATTGCCACTTTTTCCCTTGTCTGTACAAGTGTTCCTGTCTGAGTCTAAGGATTGTAGGTTGACTAAAAACATTCCTTTTTTGTGATAGCAATAGCAATAGCACTTAAATGTACTGCTCCATAGTGTTTTACAGCACTCTCTGAGTGGTTTACAGAGTCAACATATTGACCCCAACCATCTGGGTCCTCATTTTACCGATCTCAGAAGGATGGAAGGCTGAGTGAACCTTGAGCCAGGTAGGATCGAACTTTGGCTGAGGCAGAGTTTGATTGCAATACTGAAGTCTAACGACTGTGCCACCAGGACTCTTGGGATGCCTTTTATGCTTTTATATTCCCTGTATTTTTATCAGCTAGAATTGAACAAAAGGATGAAATAGAGTGAAAAAGCAAAAAAGCAGAATGGAATTGCCATCAGTTCTTATTTGGAAGAGAAAAAGGATGCATGCTGGATTTGATGGCATACATTCTTCTTCTTGATGGCCCCTTGGTCCCTCAGTATAGTCTTATATTAATTTGGATTAGTGAATCATTTGTTAGCTGGCATTAGCTAACTGGTTTAGCTCTGAATTTTACTTTCCCATCAATCAGTTGGCTTTAAACATAATGAATTAGGCATTAATTAATGGAGAAATATTGCTCCATTTTAGGACATCACCACAATCCTTTCCTTTGATATTGAGTGCTATGATTCAGGCTACAGAATCAGCTCCTGGGCAACATCTGTGTGTATGTGTATACAAATGTGGGTCTGCTTTCCTTTCTCTAGATTTTATTAAGAAGGTCTTTCCATATTTTATCCTCAAAATCTATTTTTGCATAATATACAGAAGATATTTGCATCCTTGCATGTGTGGGTGAGCAAGGTTGCCATGAAGGACCATCGGATAATGAATATTCATGATGGGCTTGTTCAGGAGGAGAATATAATAATCTTATCCAGTCCAGAATAATTTACCTTAGTCCAAAGTGATGCGACAGCTAAACCAATGCAACCAAAATCAAGCAATGAAGTATGATGATAAGTAGGCAGGAGCAACAGATGCAAGCTATGTGTGCAAAATGCAGAGTACATCCAAGATAAGGGATGTACTCTGCAAGTTTCTGAATGAAACTCATTGCAGGGAATGGGGGCCATGATATTTATGGTGCGTGGCTCTGGTTAATTGGGTTTCTGTGCAGTTACATAATTTATAATTATGTGCTTCATGCAATGAATACTTATAAATGCATTCATAAGAAGAAATACTCTGGGATTCAATTCAGAAGAAGCTAAAATGATAATGAAGAGAAGAAGGCATGTTTTAGCCATGCGGATGCATTTACTTTGTGAATACCAAGTAAATTATTGGACGAAAGGAAAATTCTGAATAAAAGAAATCTAACTAGAGGAGTCATTTGGTGTAAATGGTGTAGGAAGAATCTAAAACCACAGCCTCACAGCAAAACAAAAATGGTGCTTTGGTCACATGTGTAAATAGTTCACCACCAATATAATAGGTTAAAATGCTACTCGTAAGACTCTGAATCAGCTGATATTTAGCAATCTGTAAGACAAACATGAAATCAATGTTCTCCACATGATTTGAAGCATGTATTTATGTGTTTGCTTGTTTGTCTTTATTTATTAAATCTATACTTATTTTTTATAAATTACTAAACTTCTGACTAATTGTGCAATGAACAATAATATTAATAATAATATTACACTAGACCTAATAATTGTTAAGAAAGACAAAAATGTCTGTATAGTAGATGTTGCAATACTTGGAGACAGCAGAATAGAAGATAAAGAATTGGAGAAAATCACAGAATACAAACATCTACAAATAGAGTTAGAATGACTGTGGCAAAAGAAAGCCAAATAATAATAGTAGTAGTGCTTTAGCAATCCCAAAACGTCTGGAATACCATTGGAACTCCATTGACATTGACAAACTCACAATCAGTCAATTACAAAAGGCAACTTTATTTGGAACAGCTTAAATCCTGTGAAGATATTTTTAATATCTTGAAACAATATTTGCCTATCCAAGGTCCTTGGGAAGAGCTCAATAGATGGATAAACATGCCAAATTCAGTCTAAACTTGTTTTGCCAACCATAATAAACTTAATAAGGGTCTCCCTAGCAATAAGCATAGGCTAGATATCCTATAAAATTTTGTCTGCTCAGAAATACTATACAAATAGCTAAACCACAAAGGGATAAAGTGGCAGTCAAGGAGCAGAGAGTCGTAAAAACTTTATTGTCTTGGCAATAATTTATGATAGCTTTCCCAACAGCAAATAAGATTGTTGTTATATATTGCTCAATTCTGTTAAGTTAAAATAAAAGAAACCTTGTCAGCTCCTGGTGACTTAAATTCATCCATAGAGTTTTCTTAGCAAACACACAATGCAAAATTGGTTTCTATTGCCTTCTTCTAGAGTTTTTTTGTTTTTTCTTCCTGTTGATTTTACAGCCTTTGACTTCTGATATAGTCTTTCATTCAAGGCTTATCCTGTTAGGCTTCTGGAATCAGCCAAAGTTCTCTCATTTCTAGTTTCTTTCTGTATTCCTTTATCCTTTCACCCAATCCTTTATTAGTTTTAAATGAGATGGGTATGACAATATGATCATTACTGTTCATTTATAGATCTTGCAAGCTTAGAGGTAAGTGTAATCTATATGGAGGCTACCTACAAAGAAAACAAAGGAGAAATATTTGCTTGTTTTCTCTAATCCACGTTTAGAAAAGTGGGGGGAAATAACAGATGTATTGCATTTACTGCTAACAGTAAAATAATTTTGGGTGAATGGACTATGAGTTGTGCAACTATTTCTTACATATTGCTTTTCTTGGACAGAAAGTGCTCCATATAATTCGTCGCTCTACGGATTACAGTTGTAGTGCAAAATCTCTGAACCATTAAAAAAAAACTGTGGAAGGATGCTATGCAAACTTATTGCAAACTAAACCCTAAGATCAATGGGATTTATTTTAAAATCATGCAGAATAATGCATCACATTACAATGCCAGGGAATTTACTGTTTATGGATTTTCCGTTATTTTTGGTACATGGTAGAATGAAGGCGTATGCAAGATCAAAGAAATAAATGTACCATACAGAATGCAGAAACTATTTTTCCTCAATATACAGGTAATCCTTGACCTATGACCACAATTGAGCCCAAAATTTATGTTGCTAAATGAGACATTTGTTAAATGAGTTTTGCCCCATTTTATAACCATAGCTGTTAAGTGAATCACTGCAGTTGTTAGTAACCTGTTTATTAAGTGAATCTGGCTTCCCCATTGACTTTGCTTGTCAGAAGGTCACAAGCGGTGAACACATGACCTTAGGACACAGCAACAGTCATAAATATGAACCAGTTGCCCAAGCATCTGAATTTTGATCGCATGACCAAAGGTATACTGCAATGGTCTTAAGTATGAAAAATGGTCATAACTCACTTTTTTCAGTGCTGTTGTAACTGTGAATTGTCAATAAATGAACTGTTGTAAGTCAAGGACTACCTGTACTGATACACTAAATGATTTTTATGCTATATATTAGAGATTTTATTTGACAGACTCTCTGGCTCACATTTCAGCGTGCTAATACTATTTATTCCAAGACAAATCACTTGTTTAATAAATCAATTACTTCTCTCTCTTGCTTCTATTTGCTTATTTGTTCCCTATGACTATCATTAAGTGCTGTACCTTATGATTCTTGATGACTGCATCTATTCTTTTATGTATACTGAGAGCGTATGCACCAAGACAAATTCCTTGTGTGTCCAATCACACTTGGCCAATAAAGAATTCTATTCTATTCTATTCTATTCTATTCTATTCTATTCTATTCTATTCTATTCTATTCTATTCTATTCTATTCTATTCTATTCCATTCCATTCCATTCCATTCCATTCCATTTCTCTTATTTACTTATTAAATGTGCTTATATGGTGAGCTTATATTCACATATGGCGACTCTAGGTGGCTTACAACATTAACATTCTACTTTGCAAAAGACCATAACTCTCTGCCCTATCAATAAGCACAATCACATCAGCCACTCAATCAGCTCCATGTCAATCATATCTTCAAAGCCTTTTGGAAAAGTATCAAAGTTGGGGGCCAATGTTTTTTCTGAAGGAATGATATTCTATTTCTGGGACCCACCAGATACTTCCCTAAGAGATGGGACCCATAACATACGCCACTCTGGTAAACCAGGTAGATGTAACTGGGGGAAGTGGTCCTTCAAATAACTTTGCACCAATTATCTGGACTTTAAAGATAATAGCCAACATCCTGAATTGCATCTGGAAGCAAATCAGTTGCCACAAAAAGAGATTATATATGCACAAATCTCACTTTGTGTGAAAAACCTTGCCAAGAAAACTGCAGGGATTTGTCCTGGGAATCTCTGAGAATTGGGCACAGGGCTGAATGAAAGAATCTCTCTACCTCTCTCCCTCCCTCCCTCTCTCCCCTTCCCTCCTCTCTCTCCCTCCCCCCCTCTCTCACACACATCTTTGATCTTTACGAAACATTTTAAAATCATTTTTCAAATGTTCCACCAGAAAATATAAAACCAGAAACATTTTTATGGTTAGGATTCCTGGATAGAGAATAATTTAAACATTCATTAAATCCAATATTGTATAGATTGCTTTCCTGCACCATTGGCTGTCAGCTCAAATAAGTGACTGTTAGTTTATCAGTGACAAATGTACTGTATTTAATGCAATGGGACAGTCCTTTAATTTGAGCACCCAGAATAGTGTCAACCTAAATGTCTTTCATCTGATTTATTTAGCAGAGCTCCATGTTAATCAATTTGCAATTAAACTTTCTGGACCTTTATGCTATGTGTGTGTGTGTGTGTGTGTGTGTTTGTGTGCATGTCTGCATGTGTATTCCACTAAACAAAAGTAGAATTAGCTTAGTAATAAAAGTAATTTATGGGTAGGTGGTTTTTTCCCCCCAAAAGTAAGTGCATTGTGCAGTTGATGAATTATTCACTTGCTAAGTACTCATAGCACATCTACTGATTTTAATGAGCTTTCCTAATTTTTCTTCCCATTCTGAATCATATTGTTTTATTGCATATTTATTAATTGAAAATGATTCATTAGCAAAAACAGTCATTAATAAACTATACTTCTAAGTAATGAATCCACAACTTTTATATTGCACAACTTGCCACATTGGTATATATATAACTTACATTATTGACTAATCCTGGTCTAACCTGATTTAACCTGATTTTTGCTGCATTGTGAAAGAAGACAAGAGTTCTTTGGGTTAGTAATTGTTTATAAAGGCAGAATACAGAGGCATATAATGCTTTGAAAAACAATCATAACTGTCCTTTTCACGGTTGCTCTTCTTCCAGTATGCAGAATATAGACATGCACTTTTTACAGAGACTTTATTTCTCAAAGCTGCTATGAAGGAAGATACACATAATTGCCATTCATAATTCACAAAGTCACAATGTAGAAGTAACAATTTGATAAATTGTCACTGAAAGAATTATATCTAAGACTTCAAAGGTTCTGACTGAAAGAAAAGTGAAAAGCAGTATTTCCCTCCTCCCCAAACTTTTTGCTAGAGATAAAACATAGCAAAGCAGAAACTTTGATAACTTTAAATTACTGCTTTTTTGCCATGTCCTGCAAACAGTTTACCCCTTTCCTTTAGTACATCAGTGTTTCAAAAGTACAGGAGGAAACATTTTGTTTTTTAAGTCCAACGGTCAGTTCTACTTAGTTCTAAATACCGTTTCCCTGAAAATAAGCCCTATCCAGAAAATAAGGCCTAGCATGTTTTTATGCTAGAGCCTAATATAATCCCCCCCCCCCCAAATAAGCCCTACTTAAGAATCTGCGCAGCCGGCCCGTCACCTATTCCGTCTGGTTGCTCGCAGTGCCGCAGCCACAAGCAAGGTGGGGTAGTGATGGAGATGCCCTATGTGCCCCACACCGGCTTACCTCAGGGCCCCTCCAGCCATGCTATCCATGCCCCGACAGCTGCCTTGTGGCAGAAGCACCAGCACCTGTGTGCAACAGGAGCCCATGTGATCGCCAACTCACTTCTGCTTGCTTATAGCTGCAATGGAGCAGGAGGCCATGCAAGGTGAGGCAAGTGTTGGGACATGGGTGGCATGGTTGCAGGGCCCTGAAGTAAGCTGGTGTGGGGTGCATGGGGCAGCTCTACTCCCTACCTCATGGCTGTGACACTGGTGCACCTCTTGGCCTCCTGTCCCGCCATGAACAAGCAGAAGAAGTGGGCCTGGGAATGGAAAGAAATAAGACATCCCCCAAAAATAAGCTCTAGTGCTTATTTTGGGGCCCAATAGAAAATAAGACCTGGTCTTATTTGTGGGGAAACATGGGTGTGTGTATGTGTTCAGGTTATTGCACAAGCTTAATATAACTGTGCTATGTGGAGTGTTCTCTACTCTTATTCTTTCTAATTCTAGAGTTAAGGAGCCTTACAGATATTATTAGTTAGATATCTGCTTTCTCTGAGTTAGCAAGACAAATTAAGGTGTTGCTGATAATGTTAGTATTACTGATAATAATATGACAATGTTAGTTATTACTACTAGCATAGGGGACATGGTGGAGAGGCTTAATGATGCTGCCAGCATTCTGGTAGTTTGAGACCAGCTCTGCAGGATTCAGTGAGCTCCCATCTCGTCTCTAGCTCCTGCCAACCTGCCACAAAAGCATTGTGTCAGGGTTCCAAGTAAAACCCCCAATGAAAGAAGACTCCAAGGCTTGATGTTCCTCAAAGTTCCATTTTATTAGAGATGTTATATTGGCACATCTGGGAAAACCTGAATCTGAGAGCTTCCAGGTTTTCCCCACCCAAAGGAAAGTCCAAGTTCCCCTTTCCCAAAGGAAAGTCCAAGTCCAGCACCCACATTTCCATCACATGGCCCAATCAAAGTATTGTCCCAACTGGTTCCCAACTGGGCCCATGTCCAACTCTCCAGGTGCAGGGCAAAATGTGCTTTATTCTCTGAGAAAAGAATGTTATTATAACTGTATATCATCCATGCTCCATACAACCCCCCTCCCAGTTTCCCATAGTAATAAATGTGGCAGGCCTGAAGGCCCAATGCAAAAGATGGCTTGCAGACCTGACACATTGTTTGTGTGAGTAGATAGATACCACCATTTCAATGGTGGGAAAATGCTGACTGCATTCTACATAGGGACCTGGAAATGGCACTGGATATGCCCGGGTGTGTTCTGCAGAAGGCTAGTAGAGGAAAGCCCCAAATGATTCAACTTCTCCTGAGAATGCTGCAGGCCAGCAAGTGTAAAACTCTTGCTGAGGTGGGTAAAATGAGCACCCAAATTGTTGGGGGCAATATTCTGACTCTGTAAACCACTTAGAGAGGGCTATAAAGCACTGTTAAGCGGTATAAGAGTCTAAGTGGTATTAGTAGGACTCTCTGGAAAATATCTAAATCCCAGTAATATGTAAGTTATACTCTCAAATACAGTATAGTCATCCATTGCTTCAGAGATCTAGTCGCAGACACCATTTTTAAATTGGTTTCCTAGTCATACGAATAGTTTCTCCAGTTGACTGATGTCAATTTATACACACACACACACATGCACAGACACACACAGACACACACATACACACGTGATAAAAAAAGCACTAAACCCTAATACATTCTTATGTAAGGGAAAAGCAATTATAATTGTTTGTTTTGGGTTAAATATTTGAGTCACCCATTTTATGGTAATCTTTGTTGATTGGTTAATCCATAAGCAAGTTCAAGATTTGGTTATTGTAACTTCAAACAGTTGCTAAACAAATGGTTGTTAAAAAAGGACTACCTGTATTGTAAGCATTTGGCATAAACTTTGTCTTCTACATACCATTAAGCCTCATTTGGAAAATCAAAATGTTGGTGAATTTGCATTATTAATTAGCTTAAAAGCAAACTTTTTTAAAAAGAATAATTTGCTATGAGATGTACAATATGAATCATGCAATAATCTGTATTTTTATGCCATATGTTATACTGGAGCACATTTTGATAAGAATATCATTATAATTCCACAAGGAAGCTTCAGATAAGCAAAATAACAAATGGGAACAGCAATTTATCACATAGCAAATATAGTGAAGCATATGAAAAAAATTGGATGAACAATTTCTGGAACCACAATTGAGTGAAATCACATTCACTACATAGACATTGGGCCTTTACAGGGAGGATCATGAGATGTGGGTGTGGCCTACTGATGACAGCTAACGAGCCAGAAATAGCTATTTAGGTCTCCCAGAATGCAGCACAAGATTGTTTGCTGCCAGAGTGAAAAAGATGGAGAAAGAACCAGAATGTAGTGAATATGATATATTTTCCTGTCTAATTCAGTAAATTACTATATTTGAATACCAAACAATGCATATTTTCACTTCTAAAAAACTAACCTATGGTAAGACAAGTTTATGAGATTCGTATAAAGAAAAGTAACCTCATGCCTAAATATAATCCAGAATTCATACAACTCTTTAAAGTATTTAAATGTAGTCAAACTTTGACAAAGATAATAGAAAAAGTATAATAAAAGGGATGCAAAATAACAATCAATGGAACATAATAAATATGGATCCTTTTTATTGTCATAAATTATCATTTTTACTCCAAATTCACATGAGGAAGCTAAATTAATACATAATATTTATGTATTAATTTTATCTAGCCACCCAACTCACATATATGTAACTGTGGGCACCTTACAACATTTAAAAATCCACTACATAACTCCCACCCCCCAATAAAATGATAAGATTAGAGCATAAAATTTATCAAAAAGTAAGCTGAGTCTTTTGTGGGCAATGACTGTTCTCACACATGCTTTCTGTGTATTGAATTTCAAGGTAATATTCCTTAGGACCAATTAGTTAATTTTTAATTTAAAACTAAGGTGTACAATGTCTATGAGCTTTAAGTGTTATTTTTATGCAAGTACATAAACACACAATTTGCATGCATAAAAATACACAAAATAAGCTGTTGTTTTTCTTCTTGAGGTGGTTTCATTAAAGATAACTTTCTGCCTTAAATCATAATATTTTTGACTGCAGCATGTTTAATTCTGCTTCAAAAACAGAGAATTTCCTCTATATTTATTAAAAATGTAATAACATATTCTGAAAAAAAATAAATGAGCAAACCGAAAGCAGTGCAGCAACCTGAATGTTTTCTGTTTGTTAAAAAATAATTATTACTATTTGTGTTTAGTGGTTAGTGGTTGCCTGGTTACCAATACCTGCTTGATCTTTCAATAATTTCTGTGTTAATTAATTATTCATTTATGGTATTTTTAATCTTCCCAATAACAAGAGGGCCATTTATTTATCACAAGATGAATTGGACAATTCAGCATTAATATATATTTGAAAAGATAGTCCATTGAAACTTAAGAGAAGGAAAGTGTGAACTTCTGTAATAAATGTTTACAAAAAAGGTGTATATTTGCTAACAAGGTGCTAAAATCTGTAACTTGCTTACTAACCAAATGACCTATACTGCTAATATAGATTTTTTTAAATGTCATTGAATTTTTCTTCTTCTTTTATATTTTTGAAAGAAAAATGAAGCATGAAAAAGCATGAAGAAATCCTAATACTTTGGAAACTCTCATAAACAAGAAACAAAATGAGACACAAATATGAAATTAGAAATATCTAAAACTTCGTAATAAAAATAGGACCTTATTTATGAGTTTATGGAATGCTAGATTGTTCCTTGAAACTTTCACTTTTATATGTGTGTGGAAGTATCTCAAGGTATCAATATTTGCAAATAGGGAAGGCAGCCATATTGGTGCCCATAGACATATGTAGGTAGTAGGTAGATTTCTTAGCACCAATAAACTCACTCAGCTTCACTAAGGTTTTGACTTCTCACACTACAAAATATAGTATGATGATGACTTGGTATCTTACCATGATACTTCAGATTACTTCTGATATGTGAACTCTGATGAAATATATAGCATCTTCTCTGGCATTTCTGCAGCTATCTATAGGCTAGAGCTATGATCTTTCTGGCTGGGCCCACAGGAATAAGATTATCTGGACAAAATGTTACTTTGGAGGGTTTTGTGCCTGTAGCCTTGAATAAGTTGTAGCATGCCTAGTTTTTAAAAAGACCTTCCTCAATATTATTATTTTTGACAATTATCATTTAGTCTCTAACCCTAACATTCGAGGGAAAGGAACAGAAATGATAGTAGAAGGGCAGTTATAGAGTGCCTAGAAATAATAGGATATCTTAATTCCTTTTGTGTTGGGGTCCATTCTGGAGGTGAGTCAGGAATGGCATAGATCAGTCTTGCATACAATCTTTGTCAGAACTTGGAAGTGGTAGTGTGCTTCACTTGGTCCTTTTATACTTTTGTGTGGTCTTTAATACCACTGATTCTGATCAGGGGTAGGTTCTACTTACCTTTACTACCGGTTCACAATGGGGCCATGCAAACACTCTTCTGTGCATGCGCAGAAGCATTTTGGTGATGTCGATGGGCGGGGTGGGCGGGGCCTTCCGCCAGTTTTACTATCAGTTCTATAGAACCGGTGCAACCCACCACTGATCCTGATGTCCTTTCAGATTCCAGGTGAAAATTAAGGGTTGAAGACATAGTTTTACACTTGTTCCATTTCTTTCTAATTGGATAGTTCTAGTTTATGGTATGGGAGATGGTGGTTTAAGTGGTGGTTCCCAGAATGGGTCTAATAATCTTTAGAGCATCTCAACCACCAAGCCAATCAAAGCATCACATGTTATTCCTTTATGGGACTTTCCAAAACTTCATTTAATTATATAAGACCTGTAGATCACCAATTGACCATTTGTGAATTAAACAATATCAACGTGCTACTGTATTCATTTCAGTTCGGTCATTTCTTGGTCTGGTGATTAAAATCAAAATTCAAATATTTGGAACCAACCCTTAATTATCAGATTCACCATGATGTCTCTGTGATTCCAAATTTGGATTTCTTTTTTCTTCCTAAAAAGTTAAAGTCAGAACCAACCTTAACATTTACTAAACTGATGGCAAACAAATTTACTCTAAAAGTCTATATTCAATTTAGTATTATTGATCTTATGTGTGACAACTTCTAACAGATTAATAAAACCTACACTGTTAATTATATAGATTTCTCTTCACATTAAATAGTGGGATATATTTTTTTTAATCACATGTTGATTTGACTGTTCAGAAAATCTTTGAAAGCATCTATTCAAATATATACATTTATTTACTTGTTTTCTTTCAAAATAGTAACTACTAATAATTGCATCACAGTATTTGTAAATTCATGGAAAGCTGGGTTGTAACATGAGTATTAGCTCAAGAGGGACTGGATAATTACATATATAATTTTACAAAATTACAATATCTTAAATGTCAATGTTTTATCTAATATTACTAGAAAGAAATAAAAATAATACAATAGAATAGAATAACAGAGTTGGAAGGACCTTGGAGGTCTTCTAGTCCAACCCCCAGTTTAGGTAGGAAACCCACTTCAGACAAATGGTTATCCAACATCTTCTTAAAAAATTCCAGTTTTGGAGCATTCACAACTTCTGGGAACAAGTTGTTCCATTGATTAATTATTCTATCTGTCTTCCTTAGTTCTAAGTTCCTTCTCTCCTTGATTAGTTTCCACCCATTGCTTCTTGTCCTACCTTTAGGTGCTTTGGAGAATAGCTTGACCCTCTCTTCTTCTTTGTGGCAGCCCCTGAAATACTGGAACACTGCTATCATGTCTCCTCTAGTTCTTCTTTTCATTAAACTAGACATACCCAGTTCCTGCAACCGTTCTTCATATGTTTTAGCCTCCAGTCCCCTAATCATCTTTGTTGCTCTTCTCTGCCCTCTTTTTAGAGTCTCCACATCTTTTTTACATCATGGCGACCGAAACTGAATGCCGTATTCCAAGTGTGGCCTTACCAAGGCATTATAAAATGGTATTAACATGTTTGGTCTCTGCTCACAATACCTGACAATCTAATTTCTATTCAGCTCACATTGCCTTATAGCTTCTTATGAGTATCTGTTCCCATTTCCTTCTTACTGAGAAGATATTTCATTTATTTGATATGTCTTCCTATTTTGATCTCACCCTAGAGCAATGAGTCCCATCTGATAATGAACCTGATATAATTTGACTACTTATTGCTATATCATTTTAATATGGAAAAAAGGACCATCTTCATTCAATCTACATTAATATGATTTTTGTATATGAAAAGCAACTATTGATACTGCTTTTACAAAGAGAAGAATGGATTGATTTTACTTAGCCATTTTTATGGATTTTTCCTTAAGGAGAATTCCTAAATTTAATGCAGAGACACAGACACATCTTTGAGTCTGATGAATTAATTTCACTGAGTTCCTTGTTAAGTTGCCCTATACATTACCAATAAAATACATTAATTGATAAATTGTGAGAATGAAAATATAATACATTACAATTATTGCATTAGAATTACTTTCTGTAGATTTTTGTCAGTGGATATTTTTAAGAGACAAGCACAACAGATTTGTAAATAAACTGTATATATATTATTTTGATCAATTAAAAAGATGACTAAAAAGTTATGGTGAAGGTTTTCTAATATGCCATATTTTTCAGAGCATAAGATGCACTGGAGTATAAGACTCACCTTAGTTTTTGGGGAGGAAAATATGAAAAAAGCTGATTGGCAGGTGGATTGGCAGGAATACCCCCGATCAGTGTTCCCAGAGGTGAAATTTAGCAACAAGTTCCTTGGTTGTGAGCTCTGTGCCTTGCTTTTTTTTTTTTTTTTTGCTTTTTTTTCTGCCTCTGAAATTTCTGAAACTCTGTTTCAGAAAAAACTTTCTTTTCTGCCTCTGAAAGCCTCCAAAACAGAGCTTCAGAAAAAAAGCCCCCAAACAAAGCTTTAAAAAGCTTTGTTTGGGGGCTTTTTTTCTGAAGCTCTGGGGGCTTCTTTTCTGAAGCTTCTTTTCTGATGCTTTTTTTAATCTCTGAAACCTCCATTTGAGAAGCTGGGCAGGGCTACATTCGGTGTATAAGATACACCCAGATTTTCACCCTCTGTGAAAAAAAGGTGCGTCTTATACTCCGAAAAATACGGTATGTATAATAACAATGATGAAGTGGAAATTCCTTTGCTTTTATTTTATTGCACTCTTATCTGCTTTATATTTCCTGAACTGATTTGAAACTGCTCACAAAACATAATATATGCATGTCCTGGAGAAATACAAACAAAATACATACTTTATGAGGAATTGCCAGTGCAAAAATGACAAAGAGAAACATGCACTGATTTTTGCATGGACATATAAACCCAAATCTTAATTTGATGTGTAAATTGGATGGAAAAAAAATTAAAATTGAAAATGTGAGAGTGAGAGTGAGAGTGAGAAAAATCTATTTGGACAAATTCCCCACCAGTTCCATTTGAGCAATAGGGACCCTACCATGATTTAGAATGCCTAATTTATATCCTTAAATAGATTTATGTCTCAAGGGTGTGATGAATTAAATCCAGGGTGTTGAAAGAACTGGCACAAGAGACATCAAATGCATTGACTGCCATCCTTAGAAACTCTTGAAGAAGAAAAAAGGTGGTAGAAGTTTATCCAAATATCCAAAAGTCAAGGAGGAAGATTCTACAAATTTATTGACAGTTTAATGTGTATTAAGGGAGGGCAGAATAGATTATCAACCAGGACATTTATAAATGAATAAGATTGCCAGGATCCAGAATGGCTTTGCCAAGGACGAGTCATGACAAATTAACCTGATCTATTTTTATGATAAAGAGCTGTTTTGATAAACTAGGAAAATGCAATAGATGACTTAGTATTCCCTGATCTCAGGGTTTGACAGAGGCTGATACAATATCCTGGTAAATAAGATGAATAAAATGGTTGGTCTGTTAGATTTTCTATTGGTTGAACAACAAGAGGGTTCCTGACTGTGAATGATTCTGGATTGACCTGAAGGCTTGGACCAATACTATTCAATACCTTCAATGATTACCAAATAGTTGGAATAGAAGGAAATATTATTAAATGCACAAATGCATCACAGTTTTGGTTAATACCTTAGGATAAAATCAAAATGAGCTTGACAAACTTGAACACACAAGCAAACCCAACAGGATGACATTGTATATTGTTATTATACAGCAAATACAATACTCTCTATGCATGTAGAAGACAAAAATGCATAGCTACAAAATTGAGGAACCTATCCATTTCTGGACCATGCAATTTAAAAGTGACATAGAGAAACTGGAACAGATTCAGAGGACACTTACCAGGATTTTAAGGGGCATAAAAATCAAATCTCAGGAGGAATAGTTTGTGAAGCTGGTCATATTTAGCTTGCAAAAGAGAAGATTGAAGGAAAGTGTATTGACACCAACTATCTAGAAATATAGTGCATAACAGCAGGCAGTTCTGTTTTGTTTGGAAAGTGAGGGCAGGACAAAGATCAGCTCATTGACATTAAATATTAGATGTAATATTAGCAGTAATGTCTTTTGTTAAATATTGTTGCCTAGTACAATGATGAACTCTCTCATGCTGGAGATTTTTTAAAAGGATGTTTTCTTTTAACTAGATTCATACACTTATGAATGTTGGCTTAGATGACATAAGTTCTCTTCCAACTCATGCATATTAGCTAAGAAGAATTCAAAAGCCTTGCAACCTAACAGTAAATTACTGAGAACGTTGGAGGAGTGGGTGGAGGAGAATCACACAAATCTTGTTCTCTTGGGATTTTTAAGAACAATTTCTACTATTAGACTTCTTTTATTTCAAAGCCCTGTCAACATTTCCTTCCCAATGAGACTGATGCCTAATATGGCAACCGAATCTGCATTCCTCAGTCACATTGATTAGCAGTTTGTTAGCAATGAAAAGGCTCTGACACTATCGAACAGAATAGTTATGAAATTAGATGGTTCACCTGAAAAGAGATGGTCAAAACTCGGCCATCTGACATGACTGCCTGTTATAATTGCAACCTAGCATGCCATTTTGTCCTCCATCTTCCTTTGTACTGCCAATTAATGCACACATAACTCTTTGCCTTGTATTGATTTGGTTTTGTTCGCTTTCTATTTCTCTTAATGGATGCTTCCAGAGACTGATTCCTCTTTGTAGCTCCCAAAATGTTATGCAACTACAATTAACTTTATTTTCTCCTTAAAACAAGCAAACAAAAGGCAGATATTATTAAATGATTATACCCACTGCAACTTCCACTGTTCCACTAATTTTTGTAATAATCACTGTTGACATCTCTAAAGTCTAAATGTCTAAGATGAATAAGATTATGTGGCCTAGTCAACGGTTTTGAAAAGCAATTCCTAGAGGATCTCTGAGAATAGTTACTATTCATTTTACAACATGGTCTGTTGGGTGGTATCTGAGATTTAATTAAGCCAAATGACACACACCCCATCCATTACTCCATCTGCATATTTGTCAAGGGTTTCCATTGGAAAGCTCTTTGGAATAAATGTTCTTATATTTACAAAGGCCCCTTCACAAAATCTGCATACCCTAAACAAATCCAAATGCTTGTATTGACAGTAACGTGTTCAAATTTAAAGAAATTTAGAATTTCTAATTTAGTATAAAAAATTCAGTCATTAATATTAATTTACAGCATCAATGACTAAAAATAGGATTACTGCAATATATTATGCATAAGGCTGCCTCCGAAAATGATTTGGATGCTTCATCTGATGCAGAATGTGGCAGTCAAACTTTTGAGTGGCATGTTCATTCAGAACGCATTTCATCAGTCTTACAAAAATGTCTAAGCTACCTCCTTTGCTTCTGGGCTAGCATCTAGAAGAACAAATGAGCTACGGAAAGAAAATGTTTCCCTGGAGCCAGAAGACTTTGACCCAAGTATTTCTGTTCTCAAAATGTTGACTCCTTGAGTAGAGCAAAATAAATAACAAGTGCCATGTCTCTCGGTCTCTTTTGTGACTCTGTGGATGTTTATCCTGACCAAAACAAGTTTGCAAAAGCAAGTCAAGAAGAAAAAGACTGCTTTAATAAACATTCCCTGTATTTATCTCAAGGAAACTATAGCTAAACATTTTATTAATCATGCTGATTATCTATGCTGAAGCCAGTAAACTAGTAAAAAGACTATACTATTGAGTTTGTAACTGAGCAGATACAGCTCACTGAGTATGAGTCTCATCTTTTCTCATGCCCTTCTCCTTCACAGAGTTCTTGTGAGGTTAAAATGAAGAAATATTCCATATGCATTTACTGTGTGTATAGATGTGCATGTACAGACATACATTCCCTGTTTTCCTCTCTGGATAATAAGCCCAATGGGGCTTTTGAGCGCATGTGTTAAAATAACCCTCCCCCCAAAATAAGACCTCCCCAAAAATATTTAAATGCATATGCAGCTGGTCCCCACCATTTCCTCTGGTTAGAGTTAGGGAGACAGAGCTGGAAATCAGGTAAGATGGCAAGAGGAGCCCCATCTTGCTCCATGGGTCCCAAAATAATAATGCCTCCCTGAAAATAAGGCCAAGCACTTATTTTGGGGTTCAAAACAATATAAGACAAAACAATATTTTTAGGGAAACATGGTAGATGATGTTTTTACCCTTAAAATTAATCAAGCATATCCTAGATTTTGTCTGGTATGAGGCAGGATTCCAGTTGGAATTGTTTTATTTTGTTTAAAAATAAAAAAAAATGATTTAAAAACAACAACAACAGAGTCTTTAGAAGCTGCTAAGTAGGAAACACCAACTAGGAAATATGCATTGCCAGGTAAACTAAGAAACTCTTGATTTGAAGTCATTGGTATAGAATTGAAAGTAAGCTAATTTTTGGTTCCAGGATTACATATTATTTTCTTTTCTGTTTCTTTATTTCATTTGTGCAATAGATTCTGGATCAGCCAGTGACCTCAAATTCCATATCTCTTGTTTTCTTCAGGAGTAAGAGAAAGATCAAAAAGATGTAAAAACCAACCTACATATTGAACTATGACTTCACTTAAAGTATTTTGCAGATCTGGGCTTACGTTCTCAACAAGAATGTGTCCATCAAATCCAATGAAAGGGGAATGAAACATGGGCATCTATGTAGATACACACTCAGTGCCATAAATACACTCAGTCTTCCATGTTAAGTTTTCTATATTTAGTGCAAAATTTATGCAAGCATGTTTGACTGGACATGCTTACAAAGTCCTTGAGACTGGGAAATGAGGCATCTAGGCTTCTATATTCTGTATCCAATTTCATTAAGATAACTAGAAACTATCTCTCTGCCATGTTAGACTTTCATATGACAGAACCTGCAAAAATATGGTGTCATTGTTTCAGTTTCATTGGGAGAAGGCTATTTTAGGCTATTATTTGTACTTCTGAAGGGCATATATTCTGAAGGAGGGAGAGGGGAAAGACTGCATTATTCATAAGGCAACTATTTGGCACCATTTTAAGAAAATAATGTACCTTAAAGCTTAGACTTTAGTCTTTGCATCATAATTCAGACTATATCTTTGTAATGTTCATCACAACTACTGTTGCATATTGCTTACAAGCTTATGTCTGTATATTTATTCATAATGAAACAGCTTGTATCTAAGACTTTGAAGCTAGCTAAATAAATGTGTCATTTAGCTGAAGATTTATGAACTTGTCTTGTGTGCAGGGCCTCGTCCAGAAAGTTGCTATAATGCAATGAAACATTTTGTTAAACTATTCCTTGGGAAATAATGACCACCTTCATCCCAAAAGCTCAACTCACTGCTTGATTGGTTTGGTTGATAGTTAAGTTATCAATCAGTTATTGGAAAATAAGGTTAAATTTGTGAGTACGTGTACATTGTCCCACAGTTCAGGTTTAAAAGTTTGTTCCAGAGTTTCTTTCCATTCATAAGAACATGCATTGAGTAGAATTCCTCTCTGGACAATGTCACAAATACAGTCTACATAGGTTTGGGAATTGCTGAAGGGTCTACAGGTATACCTGTAGTTCTTAAAACAAACAAATCTATTGTGGTCTGTAGCAGAGTTGATGTGCACCATGGACAAACTAAGGCATATGCCTAGAACAGTATGGTGGACGTGGAAAGCTTCAGGGCAGACTAACTAGGGTGTCCTGTGTGTGCCTTGTATGGATCATTCTCTGGTGTTCAAATTATATTGATATTTTGAAGCCTATTTACAACTATAACTATTTACAACTACAGATAATGATATGCACTTAAGAGAGTCACCTATAAAAAGCAAATTACAGATGAAAGAACTGGCCAAACATAATTCACTGGAAAAGGAAATGGAAAGCAGTAAAATGGACAAATGGTCTGCAGTTGGAGATACCGAGAATATCAAGAGATGGGGGGAAAATAGAAAGTGGTGTTGGGAAACAGGGTTTTTCAAACTCTATTCTATAGAATTTTAGAGTTGCATAAGAACTTGAGAGGGCTCTGTGAGAGATCAAGAGTGAAAATTCATTGAATATAGCCTTTTTTTCTATCATTAAAGCTTTGTTTCTTGCTCTTGGATTCCAGAAATCATTATCAATCATCATCACCAACTATCAAATTCCATGGACTGAAAAAGTTTGAAACCTTGCTAAGGAATGCTTCAACTGAAGAATCACACCTTTCTCACACAACACTAAGACACTAGTATATACTTTACTGATTCTGGCAATCTAGACTTCAACAATCCCTGAAATAAGAACTGGCATAAGTACAGCTGGATATAGAAAAGATGAAGGTACCTGAGATTATATTACTAACATCTGATGAATAATGGAAAAGACAAGAAACTTTCAAAGAGTTTTCTATTTTTGTTTTACAAAGTGTTTTGATTGTATAAACCACAACATATTTCAGCCTAGCCTTAAAATCAAAAGCGTATGATGGCCAGGAAAGAATATGATGGAATATGAAACAATTAAGTGGTTCAAAAGTAGGGAAAGACTGCACCAAAACTGTATATTATTCTGTCTATGGAGATTCTCAATAATCCAGGTCATGGTCATCCCAAAGGTACTTTTCAAAAGGCAACTGGACTTTCTTAGTAGAAAGTTGCCTTTCAAAATGCACATTATTTCCTTATTTATATATAAGAAATGCCATACTAGAAGAAGAAGTCTCAGATAATGATGATCTAAGTATACTTTTCTGAGTGGTTTGGGGCCATGACTTTCCCATAGTCCCACTTACCTTGTAGGACAGGGATGTCAAACTCATATTGTCATGTCATCATCACATGATGTATCGGGACTTTTTCCCCCTTTGCTAAACTGAGCATGAGTGTGGGCAGCGCATGACACATCCAGTCCACGAGCTGGGAGTTGTAGGGTTTTTGGGGAAAACTGGAAGTTTAGTTTTATTATATTTGTATTTGTATACCGCCCTTCTCCCGAAGGACTCAGGGTGGTGAACAGCCATGATAAAAACAATATACAAGACAAAAATTTAAAAACGTATTAAAATAATTCAATCCTTGGCCGAATTTAAAAACTTCCAGTTAAAACCATTTTAAAACCACTTTTAAAAACCCAATTAAAATTGTTTATCCCATCAGACTGGCTTGCTGGAATAATAGGGTCTTCAGAGCACGATGGAAGGTGCGGAGGTTGGGGATACTTTGGATGTCTGGGGGCAATTCATTCCATAGGGCAGGAGCCCCCACAGAGAAGGCTTTCACCCTGGGGGTCACCAGTCAACATTGTTTGGCCAATGGCAGCCTGAGGAGACCCTCTCTGTGGGAGTGTGTCAGTCAGTGGGAGGCAAACGGTGGTAGAATGCAGTCCTGTAGATAACCAGCCATGGAGCACTTTAAAGGTGGTAACCAACACCTTGAAACGCACCCCGAAGACCACCAGGAGCCAGTGCAGCTCGTGCAAGAGGGGTGTTACATAGGAGAGACGAGTCACCCCCATTATTATTCGTGCGGCCGTATTCTGGACATGTTGGAGCCTCCGGGTGTCTCTCAAGGGGAGCTCAATGTAGAGAGCATTACAATAGTCCAGATGGGAAGTGATGAGGGCATGACTGACTGTGCGCAAGGCGTCCCGATCCAGAAAGGGATGCAACTGGGAAATCAGGCAAACCTGAAAAAAAGCCCTGCTGGCCACGGCTGTCATATGATCATCCAAAGACAGCCATGAGTCCAGGAGGATGCCCAAGTTACAAGCTCTCTCTGAGGGGGGTAAGATCTCATCCCTAATAGCCAAAGATGGTGCTAGCTGGCTATATCGGGACATTGGAAACCACAGCCACTCAGTCTTGGAGGGGTTGAGTCTGAGCCTGTTCCTCCCCATCCAGATCCGCACGGCCTCCAGGCAACGGGACATCACGTCAAGGGTATCATTGGGGTGGCCTGGGGTTGAAATGTACAACTGTGTGTCATTGGCATACACTTGACGCTTCACCCCAAAGCCACGGATGATCTTCACATAAATGTTAAACAGGAGGGGCGAGAGGACTAACCCTTGCGGCACCCCACAAGTGAGGAACCTCAGGGTCGACCTCTGACCCCCCATCAACACAGACTGTGTATGATCAGAGAGGAAGGAGAAGAACCACCATAGCATGGTGGCCCCCACCCGCACCCTCTTTAGCCGACACAGCATGACACCATGTTTGATGGTATCAAAAGCTGCTGAGAGATCTAGGAGGACCAGGACAGAGGAGCAACCCCTATCCCGGGCCTTCCAGAGATCATCAACCAAGGAATGAAAGCTATATATAATGCTTTAAACTCTACTTTAACACTGCTGGTACCATTTTCCATATTACCAATCATAGCTATTATGAGCAAACCTCTTGCATCAAACAGATTTACCATTTTGAATATATAATAGCTCCCAGTTCTTTATAAATGAGCCATGGTAGTGCAACGGTTAGAATGCAGTACTGCAGGTTACTTCTGCTGACTGCCAACTGATTGCCGTTTGGCAGTTCAATTCTACAATATTTTGGACATATGATGCGACACCAGGAAAAATATGGCATACTTCACTTAAGTCTCTAGGGAAAAATTGAAGGCAAATGAAGTCCAGGCAGAAAAAGAACATCATGACTTCAAAATATAAGGAACTGATTTGGATAAAACTCAGCAGCACTTTTTCATTCTGCTATTGATAAAAATAAGATTGCCAACATGATCGCCAACATCCAATGATGGATATGGCACAACAAGAAGAAGTTCGATTCTTACTGGCTCAAGGTTGACTCCAAGGTTGATAAAATGGGGATCCAGGTTGTTGGGGAAAATATGCTGACTGTCTGGCCTGGAGGCCATCTTTTGCATTGGACCTTCAGGCCTGCCACATTTACTACTGTGGGAAACTGGGAGGGGGGATTGTATGGAGCAGGGGTAATATATAGTCATAATAACATTCCTTTCTCAAAGAGTCAAGGACATCTTGCCCTGCACCTGGAGGGGTGGCTGGGAGGCATCTCCAGTTGGGATGGTGCATTGATTGGACTATGTGATGAATATGTGGGTGCAGGGCAAGGGACTTGGACTTTCCTTTGGGTGGGGAAAACCTGGAAACTTTCAGATTTGGTTTTTCTCAGATGTGCCAATATGACATATCTAATAAAATGTAACTTTGAGGAACTACAGTCTCAGGGAGTTCTAGTTAACAAAAGAAAAAGAAAAAAATGGGGGAAATTATTGATTTCTTCACTATTTTAGTCTCTAGGGTTTTTTTGATGTTGTTATTGCTGTTGTTGGGTTGTTGTTATTGTTGGGTTTTTTTTTTTTTTTTTTTTGTGACTTTGGGTTGGGTTTTGATTCCTGACAGTCATCTTCAATTGTCTTGGCAAGATTTTTCAGAAACAGTTTGCCATAGTCAACTTTTCAGTACTGAGAGAAAGTGACTGGCCTAATACCACCTAGCTTTCTTCATGCTTAAACTGGGACTAGAACTCAGATTCATCTTGTTTTTAGTCTGATACCTTAACCTGTACACCAAACTGGCTCTAGAGACCATACTAATTTTTAGCATGTATCTTAAATTCCCAATCAAAAGCATTAATTGTCAATTAAATATTCTGATTCCAATATCTGATGCCATCTCTAGGCTGTTCACAGTACCAGAATTGGCTTCCAATTGAACTAATGGTATGCAAATTTATCTTGTGAGTCATGTCCTTACCACCTGAAAAGCTTAATAAATAAAATGCTTCTTTAATTGCCACAGTAGCAGAAAAAATTAGATAAGTACAATAAAACAGATAATTATAAACAAAAAATGCATATGACCTTTCTCAGGATATCCTCTAGACATACCCTCCCCCCCTTTTAATCTATCTCAGTCAAGCTTGATATATGAAGAAATCGTTTGCAATTATTCTTGCAGAGTAAAACAAAAAACTAAATGTAAAAAATATGTTCTTGAAAACATGCTTTACTAAATTATTGAATCAAATGTAATCAATGTCATAAAAATAAGAGGCTGACCGCAACAGTTCACAAACCTAGCTGATTAAATGAAAGACTTCCCATCGTTCAATGTGCAATGGCATGAATTTGTTCAGCTGAAATCAATGAGACTTAAACACACATAATTATACTGCATTAAAACCATACCCATTTTCATCAATTTAGCTTGCCTGAACCCCAAACAAATGGAGTTATTTGGTTAATATTCTCTCATTTTTTTTTACTTCAGTTTTAATTTCTTTAGATTTAATTAATCTTTGGTTCTCTTATTTGTCATAGATCCCAATGTATATAGCATACAGATGAATATATTTTTTGAAGCTAATCAGTGGATTTTCACTTTGGAGAAGACTAGTGAGAACAGGCCTGCATAAATGAGACAATGAAGGTACCTTCTCTTTTGTGTTGGAATCATAAAGATTTTTTTTCCTTGTTGAAAAATATCTTTATAGAGGACTGTAAAATCAAATGCAGACGTGGAACCTAAACAGTTTTCAACCCCCTCCTATATTTCATGAAATAGATGAATTACATATATGTCTGTAATTTAGGTAATAATCATGAGCTAATGACACATGATTATGTACTGATATACACATCAGTACATGATGATGTATTGATGTGTATATGTACTGAGGCTTATTATTACAGCAACAAATAATATGCATGTTAATATAAAATGTAAATATTGGAGAATGTTAATGAGCTTTTCTCACTAGTTTGGATTTATTCCTAGAGATTTCCAGTAACAATTCTGGTTGGGCATTTGAGCAAATATAGTTCCAACTCATGAAAATGAAAGATTCACTGAAAGATACCATGATATGTTAGGGTATTATGTACTTTATCCATAAGTGTGGATAAAATAGGTTTCTGCTGTTCAGTCATGACCAACTGTAGGAAGTGGTGCTCATTTCCATTTCTTAGCCAAGGAAGCCAGCATTGTCTGAAGACATTTCTGTGATTATGTGACCAACATGATTATATGCTGAGGCATGCAGATGCTGTTGCCTACTCACCAAAGTGGTACCTATTTATTTACTCATGTTTGCATGCTTTTAAACTGCTATGTGGGCAAGAGCTGGGCAAGTAATGGGAGCTCACCCCATCATGCAGTGCTAGAGTTTCGAATGCAGGCTGTTGGCTTTCCAATTGACAAACTCAGCATATTTAACTGTTGAACCATCATGCCCCCTTGGGTTTACTCATACTATGCTATGGTTTATTTTACGTTAAGTACACTGATCGCTCAAAAGAAATGGAAAAAAGTGGCATGTCTTAATTAAAACAAGCAAACTACACTGCGGTTTGGTATTATGCGCAAATCAGAATTTGCAAAGTGAGAACAGAGAGACAAATGGGGAAAACATTTAAATCGACTAAATGTTTCTGATTTAGAACTGAGATGAAAGATCATGTATCAATTACATTTAAAGTCTTCAAAGTTTTCTATTTTTATCCTTTCCATTCCTCCCCTGAATTATTGGTTACCTCTATCATCTATGAAACTAAGAGTCATGGTAGGTAGTAGTAGTAGACAGACTACTTTTTGATTAAGGTACCATGTTTGTATCAGGGGTGAAGTCTAAAATTTTTCCCTATCGGTTCTGCGGGGGTGGCTTGGTGGGGGGTGTCCTGTGACTGTGAATATCACTCACAGCCATGCCCACTCAGTCACAAGACCCCCTCCCATCAAGCCATGCCCACAGAACTGGTAGGCAAAATTTTTTAAATTTCTATTCTGCTGATGTGTCCTTACCTTTCTCCCATGCCTCCGCCCACCCAACCCATTCCCCGGAGTTGGGGAATGCACCATTCCCCGACTCCTACTGCTCATCTTTCTCCTGCAGCTGGCTGTCAGGGAAGGCAAGTACCCAAAAGATACCAGAGTTGCTTACTCTCCTTCTTGAATGAGCCACCAGCTGCGCAAGTACACACCCAACCTGCCACGGAATTAAATAAATGGTGTGCGCTTGCACAGCCGGCATGTGACCAGAGCGGCTCATTCAAGAAAGAGAGTGAGCGACTCCAGTATCTTTCAGACGCTTGCCTTTCCTGACAGCCAGTTGTGGGAGAAAGGTGAGCAGTAGGAGTCAGGGAATGGTGCATTCCCCAACTCCGGGGAATGGGGTGGGTGGGCAGAGCTGCATGGAGAAGGATGAGCAGGCAGCAACTCTGCAGCAAGGCCAGAGTCGGGGAATGGTGCATTCTCCGACTCCGGGGAATGGGGCAGGTGGGTGGAGCCTCCAGCTGCCATTGCTACCAGTTATCTGAACCACCGGCCATCATTGCTATCTACTCGCCCGAGCCGGTCTGAACCGGGAGCATTTCACCCCTGGTTTGTATGAGAAATAATGTGTTGGAATAAGGGTCCAGAAAAAGAAATCCCATGTACCTATAAATCATTCAGTCAATCTCAGTAGTAAGGGACCTATCATTGAAATCAGAATAGGTATGTAAGAAATAGAAGACAAATCATAGCATTATTTGAGATGAGCAGAGATCTGTTAAACAACAGAAAGTATTTTACATTAGGAATGAAACTCTTTTAGTCCAAATCAGCCTCCTTCTTATCCATGCCAGTCTATCTTAATTTTACCTGAGTTTATTCACAATTACACAATGTGCCCATAAATTTTGATATTAAAAATAATAGATCGGAATTCCCAATGGTATTTCAATGGTCCTTACAAAACCATGTTTCTTCTCAATTTATCCTCTATGTATTTCATCCTTGAATGTATCTCCCACATACACTGAGAAACATTTTGACATGAAAATTGAATCCCAAAATTGACAGAAATTCAAAACCTCAATTCCTGTTGGAATTGATCAAGAAACACTCACCATGACACAGTTCCTGATGTTCTAATCACACCTACACATCTGCCACATACCTGCTAACGGCTCAATTAAATGCATTATTTAAAATAATCAACTATTTTAATTAATCTATTACTTCGCAAACCTAAAATTTAATTTGTAAATATCATCAAGCATACTGAACATTTTTTCCCAAATTAATTATAAATTATATGAGAAAATATGAAGAAAATAAAGTTTTACATTCTGCCTTTAACAATAGTACTGATCATAGATCGTGTTGGACTGAGGGAGGGGGTGGGGATCAGTGGTGAAATCCAATTTTTTTTACTACCAGTTCTGTGGGCGTGGCTTGGTGGGTGTCATGTGGCTTGGTGGGTGTGGTTTGGTGGACGAGGCAGGGGAAGGATACTGCAAAATCCCCATTCCTACCCAGGTTCGGGCAAACCGATTGAATGTCAGGAGGCTCTGCCCACCTGCCCAGACGTCATCACAGGCACTCTGTGCATGCAAAGGTTCTGCGCATATACACGCTCACAGTTCCGAACCGGTAGCGAAGATACGTGGAACCCACTACTAGCTGTAATAAATAAAAACAATTTTAATTGTGGGCAGGAAAGGTCCTTTTTTTTCTAATGGGCTGAACTGACCTATCATCTTCCTTCCTTCCTTCCTTCCTTCCTTCCTTCCTTCCTTCCTTCCTTCTTTCTCTTTCTTTCTTTCTTTCTTTCTTTCTTTCTTTCTTTCTTTCTTTCTTTCTTTTTTTTGCAAGCGTCTTATCTATTGGCTAGCATCTTATCAAAAACAAAGACTGGAACAATGGAAAAACATCCGCAGGGTTAAAATTATGAGAGAGAAAAACAGCAATATCCTTGGAGGAACATAACCTTCCTGCTTTCTTTTTTTTTAGAATTATGTTATTCGTGTAACTGCTAATTCATGTTTAGATTTCAATTGAAACCTGCAGGAGAAAAAATGCTTTTAAATAATAACCTTGCTTGTTGTTTCCACAATAAGTCAGCACTGCTAGAACTCTCAACTAGCAAAGGAGTAGGTATTTTTGGCTTTTAAAGGAAGAATGAGTAAAACCTGAAAAACCTCACCCATATTTGAACATTAAAGGGTAAGTAGGATTTCAACTCTACATTGCTAGCATACAAAAACATGGTTTTATTTTAATCAATACAAAGCTTGCATCTATTTTAATGAAACGTCTTTGGAAATAAAAATTGTGCATTCAATTAGCGGGACTTCTTCACATATACAGAATAAAGGCAAAACTTTTTGGTTGCTCGAGATCAATTGCTACAGTAACAGAACTGATCCCAATTAGTAATCCAGGACGCTATGATGATCCTGTGAAGCAGGTTCAGGCTTAGGGGAATCATGAAATTGCAAGATTTGAGCCTGGAAACGTTTTCTGAAAAGTTTTTTTTCAGGTCTGTAGAGGGATTTTTGGCATCACCCTAAGTATCAAGGTAGGGAGAAAGATCCACTTATATTTACCTTTAAATTGGACAATTCTTACCTTTAGTCATGAAAACTGAAAAAATGGTTTGGAGATGGACAGATGTAACCATCCAGTTGACTCCTTTATAAACCCAGTTTATATATGGATCTTTATTATATTGTTAAAAGTTTTGGCCTGCATCTAAAAGTTCAGTGTTAGCTTTCTGCAATAGCTTTCATGTGAAATTGGCAAGGTTGAGCCAAGAAAATGATGGCAAAGCAAGAACAGAAGAAGGAAGAAGAGGAATACTTGGCAGCAAATGAAGCTGGTTTCAACATTCAAAACAGATAAATTGTTCCTTTGTAAAGTGTTTCTTTGTATTGTTTATTGAATGTCAATCTATAGTATTCATTTACTAAGCAGCTGGGTAGAAAGACATTCAGAGAGCGTAGCATTTCAGCTATTTAATTTGTGGTTTTATTGAATGTATTCACGGGAACTTCTCTTGATTCCTGCTATTAAATTCTACAGCACCTGCCAAATCACTCTCAGTTTTACTCAATTCGAAAATCCCAATCAAGGAGAAAAGTTTAAAGTGAGCATCTTTATTTAGCATAGCTCTGATCAATAGCAGTTGCTTTGCATTTGTAGCCATTACACCTGTCTTCTGCCTTGATATGCTCATTAATTAATGAGGAAAATCTGTTGCATTATAGATATTTCCCCTGGTTTTCTGTTTCATCCTTCTTTATATAAGCAGGCTGATACAAACCCATCTTTCACATCCAATACATCTAGTATTCTATTTAAGGTCCTTGATTATATTCAGTGTGGGTCTAACTCTGTGAGAAAAGGAATACTGTACCAAGTCGAATAGGCAGATAGGTAAAAGTCCGCCTTCCAGATTTGTCATCTGAATGAATCATTAGCATTTACAGCACTATATTGTTATTGGAGAAATGGAAAGACATGGAGCAAAGCCTTCTTCCAATGGAAAATTGCATTTAAAAGGCTGGAAATTGGCAGCAGCCATTGTGGGATACAGGAAATGAATACTATCAAAAATGCTGATATTTTATGTAACTTCCATTGCAAAATGAACAAATTAACTTGTATGTGCTTCCTATCGCTACTCCTTCTCCAAATAAATACATATTATTTTATGTGACACATTTTAAAATCTAAATTTTTGTAACATTGTTAGTCTTCCACTTTTATATCAAACCAAGGGCTGCTCTAGGTGAGGTAACCAGAGCTTTTCATGGTTGTCCCAAAGGTTTTCTTCAAGAGGCAACTGGACTTTCTTGGTTTTCTTTGAAGATATTTCACTTCTCATCCAAGAAGCGTCTTCAACTTTGATTGGATGATAGGGAACGGGAGGATTTATCTTCCTTGTAGACAACTGGGCTGAAGAAGCTTCTTGGATGAGAAGCAAAACATCTTCAAAAAAAAACAAGGAAGTCAAGCTGCCTCTTAAAAAGCACCCTTTGGACAACCATGACCTGGATGACTAAGAATCTCCATAGAAACTTCCATGGATGGTTCTATTTTAGTTTAAGACAAGGTCTTCCTGGAACCAAAGGGAGCTTCTTATTGCCATATCTCAGTTTCTCTGTGCTCTCAGGGACAACTGCTAGGAAAGTTCTTAGTCATTCGCTTAACTTGGGACACTGATAGACAAAAAAGCTGTAAATATTCCTGTTAAAACTGTAATAAGGAAAAGTGGCTTCAGGACACCTACATAGGCATTGTATGAACCCTGCAAATCTGAAAACAAAATCTGTTGTTGTTCCTTGTTTCTTATGCATGTCTTCTTTTCTACCTATAGTTTGTAGTTCCAAGGATTACACTTTTTCCCCCTTTTCTTTATTCTCTGCCTCTGTTTTCTTCTTTGGTCTGTTGAACAAAAATCAGAAAATATCCTATAGTATCTGAAACTCTAAGACATTTATTATGTCATAAATATTTGTGGATAGCACTTTTTGTTAGATATATAACCTATTTACTTGGTAGAAGAATATGTGTCTAGGTATTTTAACTCTATCTGTACTTTTATTTGTGATGAGAGAGGGAGAGAGAGAGGGAGGGAGGGAGGGAGGGAGAGAGAGAGAGAGAGAGAGAGAGAGATTTCTCATCATATTGGATTATTTTGCTTTTTTCATATACTGTTTCATATCCTGATATACATGTGATACATATCAGAAATGAAATGTAGGGAAGAAGGGAATAGAAAAAGGCACCAACTTCCAACTCTCTTTAGCACAGTAGAAAGTAACAACATTACAACCACAACTTTTTGCTTTTACACAATATATCTCCTCTTTTCCCCCTCATCTCTTCTTACTTTTCCATGTTTTTTTCTTTGTACTTTTTACTTCGATAAACTAATACAAAAGTTAAATTGATAAAAAGATATGAAATGTAGGAGGTGTAGAAATATCCTATTTTTCATTGTTTCCTATTCTTCCCTACTCTGCATAATGAGGGAGATGCCTGTTTGTTCATCCGTCTATCCATCTGTCCATTCTGTCTATCTCAGATACATCAGGTTTATGGACTAGAAAAACTAATGGCCATGGTGTTGTTTCTGATTTTTCCTTTGATTTAGAAAAAGTTTCATGCCTTCCTAAAGCTTTCTAGACTATTACAGTCAAGCACAGTTTTTTGTTATGTTCAGGTAAAAAGGCAGCTGATGAGTCTATGCTTGGATGGATTCTATGGATCTATCACTTTATAAAATTGTTGTCAACATATACTGAAATATATAGGGACATTTTGAGGAGGCACTGGAAATAGAAATCTGAATCAGTTTTGTTCTGTACCGATAGAATATAATTTAATGTTGTATTTCTGCAGTGAATGCACTTTCCTCTTTTTTCCTAAATCACGCCTCTTAAAAACCACTGAAAAGCTCATTACACATACTTGTATATATCTGTGACATGTTTTAGACCCTTTTCTATATAGGTACTGGATGCCATCTGCAAATGGATTGTTTCACACAGTTCAGACACAGATTGTTTTACACATATTGGGATAACATATTATTCACTAACCCTCGAGATAGCAAACAAGTAAAATATCACATAATTGTCTTGTGATGAAAACTATTTATGTATTATTATTTTTTACCATAATTAGAACATTCTAAATTAGGTATTTCAGAAATCAGCTTCCTTTCCACAAGATCGACAATTATTTAAATTTCATAGATTGCTGGGTAAAAGTTCAAATACTCACTATTAAAACATGCATGGCATGGCATGGCATGGCATGGCATGGCATGGACCTTAGAGGTCTTGTAGTCCAACCCCCCAATTATCTTGTAACTAAGAATATTCCTGTGGGTTTCTTTAGAAGCATATGATAAAGTGAATCCTACAATAAAGATCCCTTGAATCCTTCTCTTCTTTTCCAGCTGTTCTAAAACATTTATAAAATTATACTTCCCCAATTTCCAAGAAATGGGAGGGGATTCTGCACCACTTTGGGTGCATTTTCTCTTACATTTCCCCACAAATAATTTATTTTGACTGCTTTCAGAGTTAATAGTTCCAAAGCTTAGGATGTTGATAAGGATTTTCCATAAATGAGATTTCCATCTCCAAAAGCATAATCTTCTAGCCAACATCATGGGGAAAATCCTGCATTTCTGTGGTTCCTGAGATGTTATTCAAATTTATATTTTTTATGAGAAAAAAAAATATAGATTTTTTTTGAGTTTGTAACTCATGCTTCAGTTGCATCGTTTTCAATCCCACTTTAGCAAACAATGTTAAATGCTTTAAATGAATATTTTTGTCTACATTCTCTCCTCAAAAGCCATGAAAGTTAGGCTTAACATTCCTGCTTATGTGAGTTTTCAAATTGTAAGTTTACATGGAAAATGGGAAAGAGAAAGAGGAGGAACAAGAGGAAGGACAAGGATGAGAACAATGAAAAAAAAGGGAGCAAAATAAGGAACAAAAACAAAATATGTCAAGAATTCATGGATTTAATTTAGCTTTTTAGAGCAGGGGGAGGAGAATATTTCTCCAAAATTAGAATTAATGGACAAATCAAAATTAGAACTATTCAATATTTCAATGACTTAGTGTTCCAGGGACAAACATCTCTTTTTTGCTTGCTTTTTTACCTTAATTTTACTGCCACATGGCGTCTTAAGACCCCAAACATACCCCAAAAACTGTTAAATATAATCTGTTGTTGGTAATGTGAACATAAATTAAAATAATGGACATCCTAGTTAGTTGTTTTTTCAAATCAACTTATATATTTCTAAGTGCTGTTAAAGTAGCACTTAGTTGCCAGCTGCCTGCAATTATTGCAAGTTCAAATCTCACCAGTTGACTCAGCCTTCCATCCTTTCAAGGTAGGTAAAATGAGGACCTGGATTGTGGGGGCAATAAGCTGATTTTGTATAAAAAAGAACACCACTTGGGGGGAGGGCAAAGCCCTACTAAGCAGGTATATACAAAAGTATGAAGGCTATTGCTTAACGCATTGTAAGCCATCCTGAGTCTCCGGAGAAGGGTGGCATATAAATCTAACTAATAACTAATAAATAAATAAATAAATTCTTTACTTATAACTTCTAAGTGTAGCAATACAAAAAATAAGCAGAAAACTCAAACAAAATTAGTGCAATGAAGTTTAAGCCTTATATGAAGAGTATATCTCCATAGTATTCCAAATTTTAGTATTTACTTCTGAGTAAATACAGCGAGTTTTATAGAACAATTTTACCTATTTTAAAGAAAGAGAATCAATGTTGGACCAGCCCTCAAACCAATTACTTTTTTGTTGTTAGGCTTCAGTAAATGAATCTTTTGAGATTTATTTGTAAGATTTACATCCCTCCTTTTCTCCAAGAGCTCAGGATAATTTACAGTGAAATTTCATTTTATTTTATTCCCAATCCAGCAACCCTGTGTGACTCTTGGGCTGAGAAAGAGTGACTGGTTCAAAGTCACCCAAACAGTGACTTTCATAGACTTTCAAAAATCTTAGGTCATTCAATGCACTTTACTTTTTGCCCCAAGAGATTGTGTAATGTTTTGTTAGCTGTGTTAGTTCCCTGACCAAAGAATTGATTTATTTTATTACTTAACAAGCAGTTCCATAACATTCAGGAATGGGCATTAAAACCACCTCTCCAATCCTTACTCCTTGACCTCTTTCTCTCAGATCCACCTCATTATACCTTCCTTCCTATTGTGGCAGCTAGAGGTGCTGATTTCATCACATTCTGTCTCAAGGGATAAAGTTGAAAAATCAGATACTAAAGGAGCAGAGCTAAAAATTTGTGTATCACCTCATATGGAAGTCATGCTGGTATGGGGAAAACAGTACAGTGATTTCCATGTTTCCTCAGCTGTATGATAAAAGAACAGAGCCTGTGATTTTCCAAACCTCATCCCACATCTAAACTATATCTCTATCTAGTATGGGTTTTTTTTTAAGCTCTGCATGTCTAGAAAACAGCACTTACAATTTTATTCCAAGTAACTAATGTTATTCTTCCAAAGTGTGATTGCAATGTTTTAATATCAGTGTACAGCAAACGATGACCAGCCTTCAACTGAATACTTTTATAGTAGTTCCATATGAAGGTTTTCAAATATATATTTTGGCTTTCTGGAAATTATTTTACAGCATATCCAACTTTAGAATCATGTGATGGTAATTTGCTACTACTGAATATATTACATTTCCTTTTCCATTATTCTAATGAAGAAATGGGGTTCAATAATACCTTGCAAACTTGTATTTCTGTTTATATCTTTCTGGGCAGAGACAATGGAAGAGCATAAGAAAGAAGTGACATCAATGTGCCTAATGTTCTGGTGCAGTTTGAACAACGACAGTATGATACTCATAACAACATTGTGACTTGGATCAGATGTCCACACTTATATTTCAGATTGGATTACTTAGAAATAAAAAACTTTAAAATAAAAAAAATGTTTGGATTACTATGTTCTCAAACATTCTGAAATGTTTAACTCTTAACCACAGACATACTATTTCAGCTACACTATTACATTATGAAATCATAATGACCTCAGTAACAAAAAGGCATTTGATGTTTTCATGGTTGGATCTAAAAATTGATATACCGCGCGGGTAGTTACGGGTGCCTCTTGCTACTCCCGTGTTACACCTCTCCTGCGCGGACTGCACTGGCTACCAGTTGTTCTCCGGGTTCATTTCAAGGTGCTGGTTTTAACCTATAAAGCCCTACATGGCTTAGGCCCGGGGTACTTACAGGACCACCTCCTGCCCTCCTCCCACCGTCCAGTGCGCTCCCATAGAGTGGGCCTCCTCCGGGTGCCGTCAGCCAAGCAATGTCGGCTGGCGGCCCCCAGGGGGAGGGCTTTCTTTGTCGGAGCCCCAACCCTCTGGAATAGTTTGCCCACTGACCTCAGGACGGCCCCTGACCTCCTCTCCTTTCGCCGGGGATTAAAGATATGGCTGTTTAAAGAATATTACGGTTGTGGGGTTATATAGTTTTTAGAATGATTTTATGGATTTTAATGCATTTTAATGTGTTTATTGTGATTTGTATTTATAATTGTTTTTGTAAGCCGCCCTGAGTCCTCAGGGACAATGGTGGCATATAAATCACATAAATAAATAAATAAATAAATAAATAAATAAATAAATAAACAAACAAACAAACAAACAAACAAACAAACAAACATCATTTGAAAAAGAAAAACAACAACAACAACCACATAAAACTAGAATGCTTATGTATCTTGAATGGAAAACATCAGGCATCAGGTCATTCACTTCATGCTGACAAAGATTCACACCAATTATATGTTTGAGAAAATAAATAAATAAATGCACAGTTAGTGTTATTGCTCCTTCACTTGCCTTTGTTATCAGAGAAGATGAGCATATTCAAGTGCTTTTGCCTAAGAGATAGGAAGTAGACTTAAATGGAACAGTGTTCCAACAGTTTTGGCTGTGATGGTCTCCTTCAGCACGCTGCCAGTGAAAATGGAGCTTGGCAGCCCTCCTAAGCTCCATTTTCAGCTGTGATGGTCTCCTACAGCACTCTACCAACCACCACCAGGTTGTAGATCAGTGCCCGGTCAGCCTGGGGTGGGCTGAGGCACCACGGGCTGGTCCTTCTCTGTTTCCAAGGTGGTCCCATCGGCCAGATTTAAGCACCCCTTGGGCCGGATCCAGCCTGTGGGCCTTGAGTATGATACCCCTGCCATAGATGAATGGCAACAGGAAGAATTTTGTTTTCAGGGGGAGGGGGAAATAGAGCATCATTCATCTCATTCCTCTGCTTTGAAATTGTGATCCAAACAAATGCTTTGCATTATTCATAGCTTCTGATGTCATAAATCTACCATAAGTGGTTTGGTTTGTTGTATGCATATGACTGCCCCCTTATAGACCTAAATAGAGGGAGATAATTGCTCAAAATATGGAGAATAAGGCAGTAGGCAACAATAAAAGTTTTAATCCTTGGATGGTCAGAAATTACTTCTCACACTTGAGAGGGCTTTTGATCATACTTTTTTCACTTGAAGGTAGATCTGAAAATTATTCACAAATGGCTCTGATTTCAAAAAGTACCTGGAAAAAGGAAAAATTGTATAAATCCTTTGAAAAAGAAATGAAGAAAAGAATCCAGAGGAAATTCAAACCTGCCAGAATGTTTTGTGGTACTGAAGGCATATGAGTATGCTTGTGTGTCAGTGCACAATGCCCCTCTCTTGAACCTTAAAAAACAATTTAGCCTCTTTTATATAACTGTTCTTAGAAAACTGTTTGAATACGTGACTAAAGGAGAACTAAAATCAATCAAATAGTTTTAATTCTACACAAGGTATATTGCATGAAACAAATTATTAAAATCAAATAATGTACATGTGTTATTTGTTCATGGATTTCCAGGGGCAATCATAGTAGATGGGTAAAAAAAAAATGGTAATCACAACTAAGTAATCAAAGCTTCACCAGTTTTTACAGTTGTTGAACATGTGCCACACATTTTAAAAGGAGTGGGATTTCAATTATACAGTCATGACTGACAGTATGTCTTTTATGAATAAAATAGAAGGTAATCCATAGTTGAGAAAAAGTAACTTAAAACAATTGAGGTTTTTTTTAATGAAATATTGATGCTTATCAAATTGTTAACCTTCAAAAGAAAACCAACCAACCCCCGACCTCTGCTGAAAATATTTTAAGTATACAGTACATGTCCATGTAATTAAGATTTTCTGTTTGGAAATATGCGTACAAAATTATAGAAGGTGTTTCCCATATGTGGTGTTCTTCAAACTGTTGAAAGCTGCAACATCCAGAATAGAAAACAAAGGGATATTTGTGCAATACTTGCCACTTTTGTAAATCTTCTAGTTAACATTATTAAGAAATCAAGAATTTAAATTTCTGTTCAGATTACTCATAAAGTAGCTTCAGGAAGATCATTATTCTTTAATTCTTCATCTATGATTTGAAGTTGAAATGATTGATTTGAAACTCACAACATATTAATTTATAATGTGGTTTGTCTGATTTTGGTTTAGTGCATTGTATGAACTTCTACTTGAATTTATGAATTATTTCCTGGTTCATTATGGTTTATCAAATAAATGATCCTTAAACAAACCATGGCTTACCATGATGTATTATATTACATTACAACATTACATGTTACATTATTATATGGAACTATGTGAACATACTGGAAAACTGCTATATGATTTATGGTTGATTAAAGTATACGGTATTATCTGAAAAAGCTATTTTATCTGGATCACTGTATCCCAGTCTTTCTATCTATCTTTAGTTGTTATCAAGGGACATAAAAGTAATTAATGATTACTTCTACATTTCTTTTGGCAGGAAAAAAAGAGCTAGAATCTTATATTAACCAATTTGAAAATCCCATAGCAGTTTTTCTATACAGAGTCAGGAATAGTATAAAATATGTAGTCTTAATCCATATTAAGTGCCCAGAGTACAATTCATCTCTGCACTTTTTTAGTTGCACTGGAGATGAAAGCTGTTCCTGTAAATAAGATGGGTAGTAGGGGGAAATCATTCAATATCTGAAGTTGACAGCTTTTAATCATACAAGAGTAATAGTATATGGTATGGAGTAAAACAGGGAAAGAAAAATAATATGTGGGAAAAGAGAGTTATTTATTTTATAAAAGTGGGTTTCAGTGACATATTACAAAATGGATACCATTTGGAAGAACAATTGTACATAATGCACACACTTATTGAACACTGTTCCTATTGGTGAAAATTTTATTATCTTACATGGTAGAAATTAATCAATGTGCCCCATGAAAGCCTCAACTATGAATACATTCAACATTAGACAAAAGGAGTTTTCATTTCTTATGTGAGTTTTGTGGCCTAACCTCAAATTAAACGACAAAACAAACAAGAAAAAGCCCTTAGGCATGAACAGGCCACACGTTAGTATCTCATTGCTATACTTTCTTTTGGAATCATTGAGTCCAGAATAGTGAACAGGAAAGGAGATGTGTGCAAAATCAAGCCATTTGAGTTGGAGCTAGAATGGGATCTAAGAACCAGTGGCAAGCATTTAGTCTAACGTCATCTTTTTAATACATCAGTGTTGATTCACTTGCAAAATAGTGAACCACCTTGAAGCCATCTCAGGAACCTGACAATATAAAGGGAGCTATTAAAGAGGAAACTGCTTTCTCTATCCATCAAGTTAATAAAAAGTTTGCACATAAGGTGGGAAAACAGCCTATCCATTTTCATTTCTATCCCATCCACCATTTTCTGCCTTCAAATTTTTGCATCAGTTGTTTTGTGATTTCAATAAAAGTCTGATCAACTATTCATCCTCATTTTCTTTGGTGAATACTTTTCTGACACAAGCATTTTCTTTGCATGTTGTTCTAAATTTCCATTTTTGTTAGCATTTTGCCATCAAATAATGTGTTTTTTGGCATACTTATCTCACCCAAATCCAACCTTTCTTTGTGCCAGAAGGCACCACTGAAATGTTGAAATCATGTTTTGGGCAACCTCACAAAAAGTCTTGCTGCAGGTCTAGACTTTCTCCACATGGATGTAGTAGATGATACCATCAATTCAAAAGCAAAGATATCTGAGGATGTTACTTGCCATCTCATGTCTATAGCCTTTGCTTGCTTTCCATTGTCTCTTTCCTAAACAAATAATCATTAGGCTGCAATCACATGACTTTCATCTTCCTAGAAAACTTGGAAGGTAATCATTTGTGACCCAAGGCATTCTTAGAAATAAAAAGGACAATAAGGGCTGATGCTTGTGAAAAGGTTAGCTTCCCCAAAAGTGTAATTAGATAGTTGTGGGTTTTGTTGTTGTTGTTGTTTTTAAGGAGGGAGAGAATAAAAATGAAGGTGAGACAGAAGGCTTGGCAGGCATCAAAAGAGGTGTCCCTGGGAACATTTCCAACCCTGTGGATCACAATAAAACCCCTAGTTTTAGTATATACATTTTAAACATGCATGTTGATTTGAGATAAAATCAGACATATTTCTTGAAGCCTAAATCACAAGACTACATTTGATTTACATTGGCCATGTCTTGTGTGCAATTTCATTGGAGAAGTCAGTGATGCTAGGAATGGTTTGTGGAACAGGAAGAAGGGGCAAGCAAAGAACATGCTGGTTTGATAACATCAACTGATACAAAGATGAATATCCAACAACTGAAAGAAGCTGTGTTTGACAAGGTAACATAGAAAGCACATATAAAGTCACCAAGAGTCAGGCACAACCGAATAGTTAAAACAACCATTTATTGGAGGACTACATTAGAACATACAAGCAAAATGCAATGAACTAACTCAATCAATCTGTAAAGAGAACTGTATTTCTATTCAGTACTGTGAATCTGATGAATTTCTGTCCATCCCTAATCTGATCCTTAGACAGGAAATGTTTCTAAACCCTTTGCTAGGGATTGTCTTTGGGAGAGAAGCTCCAAGAAAGCAATTTGCAATTCTTCTTCTTTATTATTTTTATTATATCATAATAGGAAGCACCATTTACTTTTTCACTTTTAAGCTCTGAAGTATTTGTGTACCCATGTAATGCTGGATGATTTATGATTACCCTCCCAGCAATTTGGCACTGTCATCTGGCATACTGAGTGTGTGATTTTGAGTCAGGTCCATTTTGCTTTAATGTACTCCAGAGACATTTAATCATAATGATAAAACGGATGCAAATTTAGTAGCTAAAAGATGGGTAAAATACAATGACTGCATTATACACAATAAATAAATACTTCTGTTTTATAACCTGAATTTACACCATCAGACCATTGTACATCTTTTATAGTAATATTTCATTGTGCAGGCATCTCTATTTTTAATATTTAAAATGATAAACTTAGAATGGGGAATTGCTTTTGACTATTTTTATGGTGTATACTAAGCATTAAGGTTGTGTTCTAATTCTCAGCAGAGCCTGAATACCCAGCCTAACATTCAAAGCAAGACAAATATTTCTAGACTATTCTGTCCTCTTTCAAATCCCTCTGTGAACCCTTGATATGTAGCTTGGGAACTCTACAATGCTGGAAATGGCAGGATATTGCCATAGCAACTATATCAAAGAGGGAGGTTTTAAAGCTATTACCACCTTTGTGCATAAAATGGCTTGGTCAGAAGAGGAAGCAAATATTTGATTCGAAAATTTAAATGGGCAGCAGTTTCAAAGGAGAGTAGAATCAGAAGAGATGGTTTCTGTTTAAAGTCCGATTTACTTTGTAACACATGGCTTATGCTTGACTGTGGTCTAGATGCCGATGGTGAATACTGCTAATGTTCTCCCTTAAGAATAAACTATGATCACTTGATTTGTTTTATTGTTCTTATTGTATTCTTATGTAACCTATTTCCAGTAAGGTGGATGATGCAAAAAGGCAAATCACTGGAAGTTTCAGATTCGGAGCCATAAAAATAGCTGATCAATATCTGGAATTGCTAACTCTAAAAGTTTGTTTCTTAGGTAACAATTGTCTATATGAAAATATTTTTTCATCTGTGATAAAGTTGTTCTATAAGCAATGAACTGTGTAAACCCAACCAATGAAATATTTGAAAGAAACCAGTTAACCTATGGTGTTTGTTATCCTTTCTTAATAGCAAGATTCTATGATAAATCATTTTTTCTCAATTTTCTCCATGATGTTTGGGAAATACAACTTTTCAGTCAGCATCACTATGCTACCTTGGAATTCTGGCAGTTATTCCAATTTGTCTGGATGATGATATGAATAGGAAAGGCTGGTTTAAAGCATATTTGCCAAATACAGGGACATTCTTTTCAAGCTCCATAAAGAGCCATAAACATGTTTATAATTCAGAAAGATTTATTATGTTAACAAAGTCCTAGTACATTTTAGAATCTGTAGCTATCCAGCCAGCACACACAAGTAGATAATTCAGCAGAATTCATTTATAGAAGAAACTTCTTTATATACAATAATATAAAACATGATGCATATATACAATACCCATGTAGCTGTTGCAATGTGCAAAGAGAAGAAGAAATAGAAAGAACAAGAAGCAAGGAACACTCAAGCAAAGACAAACAAACTCTTATATACAGAGAACAGTTAAGCTAAACCATATCAAGGCTCCGAGCCATCTGACATGGCTCACAACAAATCCTGTGTCTCAGTCAACAAACATTTCCCATTGTTTGAATTGTTCTTATAGCTATTCCAGTTCATAAATACTTATACACTGACATTTTAAAAAAATCTAATATTTACCTCTTACTTTATATTCTTTCTGATGTACAAAAAAAAAATCCTTTTCATGTTTCCTCCTCCTTCTCCTACTAGAAACATCTAAACATCTAAAACTTTCATTGATCTTAATTTCTTTAAGATATACAGCCTGCTCATTTAATTTTTTTCAGGTTTCCATACAATTTATCATTCTCACATTTCTTTTCTGAATCATGAATCTTAAAAATGTTTGTAACAAAAATGTCTATTAAAAATAATGCCAGATGATATATTATGCATCTTGGGATATACTGGAATTCATTCATTCATTCATTCATCCAATTTATATGGCTTCCTATCTCATAAGAAACTGACTCAATAGAATTAAAAACAATATATAAAAACAATTACTAAATATTTTAAGAAACACAGGTTTAAGACAGAACAGTGGGTGTTAATAACATTGGAGACCCATAATATCTCATTAGCCCCTGAGATACCCAGACTTAATGTAACAACCCAGTTTTTAGGGTCTTCTGAAAATTAACAGTAAGATTAGCATTAGGGAATGGGGGAAATATTCCATGAATTGTTGTGAAGTTGTGGAGAGGCAGCCCCTCAAATAACCTGGCTCTGTCTCACATGGCTTTAAAAGTTAAAATCAGCACCTCTAAATGCATTCAAGAACAAGCTGCAGAGCAGAGGTCAAAGGCTTATTTTGTGGCCATGGCTTGGTGGGGAGAAATGTGACTGGGTGGGCATGGCCAACCTTTTTTTTTTTTTTACTTTTAAAAGCATTTTTTCTACAACCTTCGGCCGAAGAGGTTGCAGAAAAGAATGCTTTTAGAAGCCTCTGACGATCAGGCAACTCAGCTGGGATTGGCAGAGGCTTTTAAAAGCATTTTTTTTCTACAACCTCTTCAGCTGAAGAGGTTGCAGAAAAAATACTTTTTTCAATGATTTGAGCTGTGCGATCATCAGATGCTTTTTTTTTAACTTTTAAAAGCATTTTTTCAGCTGAAGAAGTTGTAGAAAAAGTGCTTTTAAAAGTAAAAAAAAGCCTCTGATGAGGTGGGTGGGGTAAGCGAGTGGCGACCGGGCCAGGGATCAGTTCAGGGGTATGGCCAGCCAATGTTATTACCAGTTCTCTGAACTACTACAAACTTTTACTACTGGTTCTTGCGAACCGGTGCAAACAGGGAGCAACCCACCACTGATATATACATTTCTTTTGTTAAGTAGTTGAGCATACATGCATACACACAAACACACAAAATAACGTATACATTTCCATGATGGAAATGTTAATGGTAGATTGTATACATTTGTCAGTTCATACATATACTTTAATTCCTAGGGACTAAATACGTAAGAGAGAGTAGGAAGCAAAGTATTTGATTAATTCACAATCTTCAAATTCACTGACATATTTTTATGTTGATTATATATGTAGATCAGGCAGTCTAAAATCAGCTACTGACACATTTATTTTCTATGCCTTCAAGTGAATGTGTGGAATTGGTGGTGTTTATGTATACATAAACCAGCTCACACTAATCCTGACATAATGCAACATAGCTAATTTCTTCTAAGGAGTAAATACTTATTTTAAATCTACAGCTCATAGCACTTGAGTAAACAGCTGTTGAATAAAAATCTCTCAACATTTTACGATGCTACATCCTTCGTAGCTTCTTTAGAAATGACACTAATGAGACTTTTCAAAACACTTGACATGTTCTAGCAAACCCTGACAAGTTTCTGGGAAGAAAGTAATTAAGTATAATTTTGCTTTTTGATCTGCTGGAGATTTCAAGGGGAATTTCATATATGATGATGATGGAAGTTGAAATCATCACATTGTCTACAGCTTGAATTAAAGTAGGAGTAAAATTCTTAAAGCGTTATAGAAAAAGTTCAAAAGCCATATTGTAAAGCATTCTATATTACAGAAAAAAAAATATAACTCTTTTTATTCTTCCAAAGTTAATACAGCTTGCTTTTTACTCGCAGTACTTGCACTACATGCACTACAGCTTGTACTACTATTAATCTTCTCATCGTTCCCATGACCCATCTTCTTCTACTTATGACTGTATGACTGTAATTTTGTTGCTTGTATCATTTTTACCCTATGACTATCATTAAGTGTTCTACCTTATGATTCTTGATGAACGTATCTTTTCTTTTACGTACACTGAGAGCATATGCACCAAGACAAATTCCTTGTGTGTCTAATCACACTTGGCCAATAAAAAATTCTGTTCTGTTCTGTTCTGTTCTGTTCTGTTCTGTTCTGTTCTGTTCTGTTCTGTTCTGTTCTCATTCTCATTCTCATTCTCATTCTCATTCTCATTCTCAGTTAATCTTTAGTGAGATTCACAGCCTTTGAGGCTGGTTAATAGCTCAGCAGCTATTAATAGCTCGAGTCCTAACCAAGGACCTAGGAACTGTTAAGGTATCGTCCAAGGATGTAAGCTGTTCCGAGTAAGGTGGTTTTTTGTAGAGTCAAAATGTTCAAGTCCTGTAAATTTAGAATTTCTAAATAGCGGGATAGCCCTTTGGGTATTGTTCCAAGGGCTCCAATTACAATGGGGACAACACACGATTCCTTTTTCAATAGTCGCTCAACTTCAATTTGCAAGTCCCGGTACTTTGTGATTTTTTCTTGCTGCTTATCTTCAATCCGTGTATCACCAGGTATTGCAATGTCAATGAACCATACTTTTTTCTTTTCAATTATTGTTATGTCAGGTGTGTTGTGGACCAAGTGCCTGTCAGTCTGAATCCTAAAGTCCCACAAGATCTTAAGTTTCTCATTCTCTAAAACTTTTTTAACCTGATGTTCCCAGTGTTCCATCCTCTTCTATGATCTTGCCTGCTTTGGTTGCTGTTGCTGCACATTTGTCAATTCCAAACTGCATACCAATGTCTTGGCTGAATTCTTTTGTGTTTTCAATTAATAAATTCAGTTCAGTTTTTGTTTTACCAAGCTTCAAATCATCCATGAACATCAAGTGCAAGATTTTCATCATCATCATCATCATCATCATCATCATCATCATCATTAATCTGTCCTCATAAAAGCTACAGAAATAAACTGACCAAGCCATTATTATACAAACAGCAAATAAAGCAATTATCTCTGTGTATAACCCTGAAACTTTGCTACATATTTCTTTTAAATATTGTTCATATGTAACTTTCAGTATATATCATTTTGATCTGGAGCTCCCTTCTCCATCACCACCTCCTCTATTCTGTCCCAATGTATCAGAAAAACACTTTAAGAAGGCTAATCTACTGGATGCCTGTCTACATAATAACAGACCTTCAAACATTTTCATTAATCATGAACCTAAAGTACAAGGTATTTCATGTCTAATGCTTTGTAAAAATAGATCACCTGACCTTTCTTAAAAGCAATTTAAGACCATGAATTGAAAATTCTGTGAAAACTCTCATCTCAGTTTATCAATTCCTTATGTGAACTTTAAAACACCACAACATATTTTTTTTCAAAAGACTGTAATAATATTGTTTATCGTACTTCCCAAGATTATTGCCAGCCTTAGTGAATTACCGGTAAGCATCTATACATGATCCAGCTCTTTCTTTCATACATAAATACCAAATACATGTGCTTCCATGTATGAATGCAGTTTTTCTTTGCCATCATATTGATGGCCTCCTGCAATCGTCTGCCAGTGAAAACAGAACTCGGGAGAGCTGTGTGTGGCCCTCCCAAGCTCTGTGTTCTCTGGCAGAAGCATCATGGGCCAGTCCTTTGCAGTTTCCAAGGGGGTCCTGTGGACCAGATTTAAGTACCCCATGAGCCATATACGGCCCCTGGGCCTTGATCTAGAGTAATCAAACCAAGCCAGTCAATTAACAACTTCCTTGTAAGGTAAGAGACTTGGCAACCATTCACTTTCAGGAACGTTCTCCTCTCCTATGAGCAAGTTGATTCATGGAAGTCAATGTACAGGAGCTTACTCCATGTAGATAACAACAGGATGATGTGGAATGCTATTAGTATTAAAATATACAGAACTCTGTATCAGTCCCCATATTAAAACATTAAAATAATATTAAAACAACAAGTTTAAGTAAGCCAGGGATAAATGCTTTTAATGCTCATCTTTTAAGGTGCAATTAGATAGTGGTGGGGTGGAGGAGTTTGTGGATCTACTCCTTTGCACTTCTATTATGAGATTAACCAATAAATCCCATAGAAGCTTCTTCTTAGGAAAAGCTGTGCAAAGACAATCCACAAATGGTCCCTTGAGAGTGGAAAAGGCGGGGGGGGGGGTGGAAGTGTATGAACATACCCTAATTTGAAATATTCTTCTCAACATATTTCCCCTCCCATTTTTCCTACCAGTATGGTTCCTTTATTTGTTCTTTTCCCCCTGCTTCTTAACCAAGGACAGAGATTTACCTAACATTGGATCTCTATGTGAGGTCTCCACTCTCTTCAATGGAGCTTATTCTTGATTAAAAGAATTGGATTCGGTCAGGTTTAAATCTTGAGTGTGAATGTAGTTCTTCCACTGAAATCAACAATGCATGTCTACCTGCAGATATACACAATAAGATAAATATTATAGGAGAGATAGAGAATCTGCAAGGCAATAAGACTGGAATTTTAGAAAGTACTGGGGAATGGGTAACTGCTCATAGAATAGAATAGAATAGAATAGAATAGAATAGAATAGAATAGAATAGAATAGAATAGAATAGAATAGAATAGAATAGAATAGAATAGAATAAACAGAGTTGGAAGGGACCTTGGAGGTCTTCTAGTCCAAGCCCCTGCCCAGGCAGGAAACCCTACACCACTTCAGACAAATGGTTATCCATCATTTTCTTTAAAAAATTCCAATGTTGGGGCATTCACAATTTCTGCAGGCAAGTTGTTCCACTTATTAATAGTTCTAACTGTCAGGAAAGTTCTCCTTAGTTCTAAATTGCTTCTTTCCTTGATTAGTTTCCTCTCATTGTTTCTTGTTCTACCCTCAGGTGCTTTGAAGAATAGTTTGACTCCCTCTTCTTTGTGGCAACCCCTGAGATATTGGAACACTGCTATAATGTCTCCCCGAGTGTTTCTCTTCATCAAAATAGACATACCCAATTCCTGAAACTGTTCTTCATATGTTTTAGCCTTCAGTTCCCTAATCATCTTTGTTGCTCTTCTCTGCACTCTTTCTAGAGTCTCAACATCTTTTTTACAACTTGGCGACCAAAACTGAATGCAATATTCCAAATGTGACCTTACCAAGGCATTATAAAGTGGTATTAACACTTACTTACTTACTTACTTACTTACTTACTTACTTACTTACTTATTTATTTATTTATTTATTTATTTATTTATTTATTTAAATTTTTATACCGCCCTTCTCCCAGAGGACTCAGGGCAGTGTACAGCCAACAATAAAACATAGCCATATACAAAATCTAAAAACAGTTTAAAAAACATATTAAATAATTTGGCCCAGTGTATTAAAAATAAATCGACAGTTAAAATTAGTGTTTAGGCCATCCCGGCTTGTTGGAATACAAACATCCTGAGGGCGCGGCGAAAGGTCCGTAGGTCAGGGATCATCCGTATCTCCGGATAGAATCACATGATCTGGATTCTATGCCTCTGTTTATGCAGACCAGAACTGTGTTGGCTTTTTTGGCAGCTACTGCACACTGCTGGCTCATATCTAAATGGTTGTCCACTAGGACTCCAAGATCCCTCTCACAGTTACTTTTATTGAGCAAGGTAGCACATATACAGTACATGTGCATTTTGTTTTTCTTTCCTAAAGAAAGAACCTTGCTTTTTTCACTGTTGAATTTCATTTTGTTAGATAGTGCCCAATGTTCAAGTCTGTCAAGATCCTTCTGTATCCTGAGCCTATCTTCTGGAGTGTTGGCTATTCCTGCCAGCTTGGTGTCATCTGCAAATTTGATGAGTTCCCCATCTATCCCCTCGTCCAAGTCATTGATGAAGATGTTGAAAAGCACTGGGCCTAAAACAGAGCCCTGGGATACTCCACTGCATACTTCTTTCCATGTAAATGCAGTTCCATTGAGGACTACATGTTGAGTGCGATTGGTCAGCCAGTTACGAATCCATCTGGTGATGATGTGCATGCTCAACAGAGACCTGAAGACCAGCTGGCCGGCGGGAGGTGAGGCATCCCAACACTGGCAATGCGGCAAGAGATAAGATCTTTTTTTCCCCCAAGCTTCTGTTTTATTGTTTGCAGGGAAACAGAAGCTCACAAAAGAAATGCCACAGAGAGCTGAGCTGGGGTGACTATATGTGCCAGCAGAGAGGGCTTTGTGTGCCATAGATTTGTCATCATGGCCCTAGATCTCACATTTCTATAAAGCAAAGGCAACCACTATTTTTCCCACATTAAAAGCTTTCCTTTTAAAAAGGGAATAATAATGAATTATAGCTTCATTATAAAACAGATACATAGCAAAAGAGAAAGAGACGATGTATGTACATACCCTCCTTTCTCTCTCTGTGTGTGTAGTAGAATATTCTATCTATCTATCTATCTATCTATCTATCTATCTATCTATCTATCTATCTATCTATCTATCTATCCAGATCACTCATTGACTGAACAATTCACTTAGTCTCCCCCTCTTTCTTTCTAGAATTGAGATGAGGATGTTCATGTGACTTCTTCCTCACCCTGCAAGCTGTTGCAAACAGCTCCCATTCCACCTACATAATGTCAAAAAAAGGAGGTCCTGCTGTCACTGCACCTGTCTCTTTCTATCTCTAGATGTTTTTCTATCAGAGGAAAGCTGTAAGCATATTTGGCAGAGGAAAAGATTGGAATAATATCTTCCCCATTCAATAGAGCAACTACAACTATTAAAGGTCACACTTGGCTAAGCATCTGAAAGCTAGCATGTTTCTCACATCATGTGCTTTGGAAGACTAACTTTAGAGCTGAGGAGATTTCAACTTTCTCTTCTCTCTTTCTGGCAAAACCATTTCCATGTGAACTGAGTTATTTCACAAGTTGAAGCAAAATACAAGTGTAATAAAAATAATATACCTTTCATGGAAAAGAACTGTTTGTCATGATAAAGCGAGAGGCTCCCACTTCGCCAGCATTTTGTATCAGTTTATTTAACTATGTCTTATGCTAAGTAGAGCTTAACTCTGCCAACAAAATGAATATTATTGATAGAAGAAAATATTTGTAGCTCAGGGTTGAAACAAGGAATCCTTGATGTTTTCAGAGCTTGGTTATTTTCTTGCAGCTGTTTCATTACCCAAATAAGGTAACATCAGACATTTTATTAACCAAACTAGGTAACATCATGTTACCTAGTTTGGGTAAAGGAACATCTGCAAGAAAACAATCAATTTAGAGAAATCCAAGGCCTCCTCAAAATGAATATTTTTAAGTACTTTTTCATATAAGGAGAGGATGGATTGAAAGTTACCTGCTTCCCTTAAACATTTAAAATAAATAAATAAGGTGGTCCTCTATCAAATTTTATTAAAAAGAAAACTGTCATGATGTCTCCTCAGAGAATACCTGTGATATAAATACTTCAGACGCAATAATTCACTATTTTCTACTTTTAATAACACAAAGCAGTAAAGCCTAATAAACTTGTTTTTCGGGTTTCCTGAGGCATAATAGAATCCTAGGAATGAATAACCATTCAATAGAAATCATTAGTTACAAATTAAGAATTAGATCTCTAAATTAAATTATAAATTCTCTTAGAAGAATTCCAATATCAGTAAAATTCAAAACTTGTTCACACGCAGAAACTAACATCACCCTTGATACCTAATTGAAAAACAAATTAATATAAACACAAATATAACAAATAGGATTAAGGAATAGTGGGAATGGATTCATTCATTCATTCATCTTCATTCATACAATGAAGATATTTTTAAACATTATGGTGTTGCCTGGAATTTTAGGTTTCATCATTAGCATTTCAAAAGATGACATTAGCACTTTTAAAATGGCAGTTTAGATCTTCTTCTTTTTTTAATCTCAGGAAAATATTTTTGTTTTCTTCTTAGCCAAGGCCATTTTCTTTTGATATGCAAGAACTTGTCTTTTCAGCACTAAACAATAAAGATAGAAACCCAGGAGGGAAGGAGCAATGTAACTTGTAAATAGCAATAGCAATAGCACTTAGACTTATATATCACTTCATTGTTCTTTTACAGCCCTCTCCAAGCAGTTTACAGAGTCAGCATATTACCCCCAACAATCTGGATTTTCATTTTACCCACCTCAGAAGAATGGAAGGCTGAGTTAACCTTGAGCTGGTGAGATTTGAACGGCCGAACTGCAGCTAGCAGTCAGCTGAAGTAGCCTGCAGTACTGCACTCTAACCACTGCACTATATCGGCTCTTGTGGACATATTCCACAATTTGTCAGTTGTGGAATATTATCTGGAGCCAATGTTTTCTGTTGTTCATGTCTCATGTGTAATCAATGACTTTATTGTTAGATCACTTTCTGATGTATCAGATATTCCAAACGTATGTAATTTGTTTACACATACACACATTAATAAATGCTTTTGCTTTGCTTGAATTACTGGGCAATTCTTATTTTTTGGTGGGCAAAGGAGCCCCTTTGTAAAAATAAAAATGTCTCTCTCTCAGTTTCAGAGATCTTATCCATCAAGGGTGCCTGAGTTTGGAGGCAACACTAGAATGTCAAGATCTGGTTTAGGTTGGTCATTGGGACCAAATATTTATTCTTCCATGCTTTTGGGCTTGTGCTGGAGTCAATCATTGGGGAAACCCACCCTCTCTCTCGCTTGCTCATTAGCTCACTCACTGTTCTACATATTTTGGAGAGAGGGGGGGAGAGAGAGGAGTCCCCTGATGATGGGTTCCAGCAGAAACCCCAAAAAGCAGGGAAGAGTAAACCTTTGGTACTGATAATGTTGCATGATCTTGCAACATTATCCTGGGACATAAGTATGTACCTTTGTTTACTAGAATGTCACTTTATAACTAATCATTCAGCTTTAATGACAGATTCTAACCATTGGCCATTCTAAAGTCAATACACTGAGTGGGAGGGGCAGATGTGGCGAGTGCAGGGGATCATATCATGTGAGGGGGGCGTGCACTCGCTATCTCCGAGCGATGGCACGCCCCGGTCCCCAAAGCCCTTCTCACTCCCCAGGTTGTGCAGAGTCTCAGGGCCCGAGTCTCCGGCTGTTGCTGTGCAATGCAGGTCCGTGGTAAATAAAGCCCCCCTCATCTGTGATCTTGTCCAGGAGCGGGGAGCGGACCTGACAGGTATTACGGAGACCTGGTTGGGCCAGGAGGGGGGAGTCCCCCTCGTGGATATGTGCCCTCCAGGCTTCCATGCATTCCATCAGCCGAGAGCTCAGGGCAGGGGCAGGGGGGGTGGCGCTTATCATAAAAGAGAGTCTTGATCCGAGGGAGTCTACTGTACCTCTGATAACCGGGTGCGAATCCCTCCTTGTGAAGTGGGATCGCGGAGTTCAGATGGGTCTGCTGCTTACGTACCTGGCTCCCTGCCACATAGCAACAGCCCTGCCTGAGCTACTCAACGTGATAGCCGAGGATAGAGATAGTCTATCTCAACGTGATAGACTTTTGGTCTTGGGGGATTTCAACCTGCCATCTGTCAGTGAAACGTCTGAGGTGGCTTGGGAGTTCATGGCTTCCATGAGGGCCATGAACCTGACTCAGTTAATTCACGCCCCCACTCACACGGGCGGACACACCCTGGACTTAGTTTTTGTCTCTGGTCAGTGGTCGAGTGGCCTTGATATAGGGGACATAGTCATCGAACCCTTGTCATAGTCGGACCACTCTCTCCTTCGACTAGACTTTCTGACCGCTATACCCCATTGCAGGGAAGCGGAACCGATTAGGTGGTTCCGCCCCAGGTGCCTGATGGAACCTGACAGGTTTCAGATGGTGCTTGGGCCATTTCCTGAGACTCTGGCTCATGACTCGGCTGAACCTGGTGGCCGCCTAGGATAGAGCGGCCACCGGGGCTTTGGACCACGTTGTGCCTTTGTGGTCTCTGACCCGGCGCCAAACTTATCCGGCTCCTTGGTTTACTGAGGAGCTGAGGGAGATGAAGCGCCGGAAAAGATGCCTGTTGGAGGACCAGCTGTTCTGAATCTGACCGAACACTGGTGAGGTCTCATATTAAGACCTACCTAGTGGTGATAAAAGCAGCAAAGTCTAGCTACTTTTCCGCTCTTATCGCGTCATCAGATAATCACCCAGCCACCCTGTTTAGGGTGACCCGCTCCCTCCTTCAACCGGGAGCTCGGGATGACACCTTGCAGGGTCGAGCTGAGGATTTTGTCCAGTATCTGCATGACAAAATTGCTCAGATCCGGGAAGGTCTGGCCTCTGACTGGGTAGATCCGGACGGGATGATTGAGGCAGGTCTTGAGGGTGTCGTTTGGGAGGAGTTTGACTCTGTGGCTCCCGAGGACATGGACAGGATTCTGGGACAGCTGAATGCGACCACATGTTTATTGGACCCGTGTCCCTCCTGGTTGGTGCTGGCCTCCCGGGAGGTTACACGAGGCTGGCTCCAGAAGATTGTTAACACTTCTTTGAGTGAGGGTGTTCTGCTGGCTGCTTTGAAAGAAGCGGTGGTGAGACCCCTCCTCAAAAAGCCCTCTCTGGACCCGGCTGTTTTGGCTAATTACCGTCCAGTCTCCAACCTTCGCTTTGTTGCGAAGGTTGTTGAGAGTGTGGTTGCATGGCAGCTTCCCCAGTTCCTGGATGAAGCTGTCTATCTAGATCCGCTCCAGTCTGGCTTCCGGCTGGGCACAGCACGGAAACGGCATTGGTCGCGTTGGTGGATGATCTCTGGAGGGCACGGGATAGGGGATGTTCCTCTATTTTTAGAAGTGGGCCTGCACAAAATAGTTGTTTATACCTGACTATACAAAGGTGTCACATCCTTGGCTTTTGCCTTGTTTGTCTGTTTGTTTTGTTTGGTTAAAAACAACAACACTGAATAATGGCACTGAACAGGGAACAAACCACACAGCATAAATTCTCCCTACAGTATTTATGTATACGATACATTTCTAGCTGTTCTTCTCTGGGAGCTAAAACAGGATATAAATGGATCTTAATACAAAGTGTACAAAGAGTAATCGATCCACCACATTTTCCCTCACAGGGTGATTAAGTGCCTCTAAAGGACAAATCTCAATTGTCAGTATGCAGCAGTTGGGGAGATTGTTCTCTTGATGTAGGTGGCCTAAGAGAGAGCTGCTGGTAAACTTAGACCTCATTTGTTGTTGTTGTTGTTGTTGTTGTTGTTGTAAATAACAGAAAGAATAAAGTATTAAAGGTTCTGGATATTCTTTTCACTCAATCAACAACCACACTTTGTTCAAGGGAAATGCAAAGATATATAGGAACTGGCTATTTAGCTCCCAATGAATATAACAGCCATAATCGCCTTTAGCAAAAGAACTCAGTTGAAAAGCTTTCATGGAAAGGAACCAAAACTATATATAATGTAAAAGATTGGAAGGTGAACATAAGGCAAGAAGCTTATGAAATTCAGCCTATATACTTGGAAGTCAAGCCTAACCGTAAGGTGATTTTTTAACAAAGCAGAAAGAAAAGTCTTTCCAAAAACAAAATCAAAAATTGGTATGACATATTCATTCAAGTCTTCTTCTTCTTCTTCTTCTTCTTCTTCTTCTTCTTCTTCTTCTTCTTCTTCTTCTTCTTCTTCTTCTTCTTCTTCTTCTTCTTCTTCTTCTTCTTCTTCTTCTTCTTCTTCTTCTTCTTCTTCTTCTTTTGTCTTTTTCAGAAAACATTAGGATATAATCTGAGGCAAGAAAGGTTAAGGCCCAATGGATGACAGGTCAGATTTCTACACAGACACATACAAACACACATGTGCACACACAGAGGCAAAATTTTAAATTAGCCTGACAAGAAAATAACAGTAGAAGTACCAAATGATGAGTATGTGCCAGGGGATACGAAGCAGGTAATTGGCTCTTTCTGTCCAAACATGAAACCTCAAAGTGTTATGTCATGAGTCCAAATATAGTTTTAAAAGTAGGTTATCAATAGCAGAAAGCACCACAGTAGCTGTTCTACTCTGAGATTTTCCCCAATTAGATCCTGGCTGCATCTCAGGATCTGAATGTATTATTTAAAAAAAAATGTAATAAGCACAAAAATGCTAAGCACACAGTGATGTTTATTTATTTGTTTATTTTTTCCCTTTAGTTCATTTTTGCAAGGAATTTCTATGCTATTAATCTTTCTTGGACCCTTTTAAGAAAGGGTACACCGCTAATATGAATTCCTTTTTTTTAAAAAAAAGATCCTTTATTATACAGTTTTCTTCATTTTACATCACAATTTCAGACTTTGCAGCAGCGATACACCAGTATATATCCACATTTTTTCCCTTACATTATATATACTATTATATCTCCTAATATACAGTATCATATTCGTAGCTATTGTTTCCATATTTCTAACACAAATCTCTATATGGTTATCATTCCATGTATTTTGTTTTACATTTTACATTTTTATACCCTCCTACCATACTATCCTTTATAACAAATATTCTATCATTGTACTTATATTTATTTCTAATTTCTAGTCCATAGATCGTTTTTCATTGTTACGTTTCTAATCTTTACATCTTCTCTCCAACCAATTGTACCATACATCCCAGATGAAATAGTGTTCTGTTTCTCCTTTGTCTTTTAAAGACAAAAAGGCTAATATGAATTCTATTTACAGTCTGCCTTTTTTTTTAAATGTCTGAGTATGGTGCTTGATGCCCATGTTGTCAACATAAATTTCCATAACAAAAAGTGCAAATCTTGAAAATATTTTTTCCAGAATTTTCATCTGAAAAAGCATTGCTATCATGCTTTGGTCAAATATTGCAATATAATCTCTCCCCTGAGAAGACATCAATCTGAATTTCTTGAAGCAAGAGCAAGCAAATGGAGCAACACATTTTCCCCTTCTCATTTTTCTTTTGCTTCTTACGACTGGAGAACTAGTGGAGCAGACAAGTGTTGGGTTCTCTTTCTACCAACAGCTATGCAAACAATGTTTTTTGTTATCCTTGGATTCTCATTTTTAGTTCTACAATATTATATTGCTGTTCTGGAGTGCTTCTTTAAGCTAGAAATGAGAATGGGAAGTTTTGTATCATGAATTGCACAATGCAGATCTTTATAAATTATTCTTATGGATAATATTATTAAGAAAAGTTAATTATTTTTATATCCCAAGTTAGGTTGGATATATTTACAGCAAGAGACTTACTATCCTGCTGTAATCAGAGCGGTTTAGAAGTATTTAGCAAATTCATATTTGAGAGGAAGTATTACTAGCCGAGGTGGCGCAGTGGTTAGAGTGCGCTACTTCAGCTGACTGCTAGTTCAGCAGATCAAATCTCACCGGCTCAAGGTTGACTCAGCCTTCCATCCTTCCAAGGTGGGTAAAATGAGGACCCAGATTGTTGGGGGCAATATGCTATTTAGTATACTGTCAATTGTTGTAAGCCGCCCAGAGTCTTCGGAGAGTGGGCAGCACAGAAATATGATTAATAAAAATAAAAATAAATAAATAATACTATCTTCCCCCAAAGACATTTGCAATTTTATGAAATTTGCGAGGCATAAGTAATTCATTTCCACTTTAAATTCCTGTAAAGTCAGACTTTGTTTGCATTCAAACTGAAGTTTTCCTGGAACTTAAAATATCCTACAAACATGGGGATAAGCAGTTTAGTGCAAGCTCCTAAAAGATCAGAGGGAATTCTGTCTAGAAGGCTAAGACACATCAAACAAAAATAAACCAACATTGTTGTGTAGTCCTATAGATACAAAGCAAGAATATAAATAATCACCTCAGAGAAAATTAGCTAGTCATTTGAATTGAGAGTTTACAGAACCTCTTACTATAAAGAAGAAAATGAGAGAAAGAAAGAGTGCACTTCTAATGGTCCAGATCTGTTCTTTCTTTGAATAACACAAAACTGAATATATAAGGATGTTCTTGTATCTGTTGATGTAGTATGTATATTAAGGACTCTTTTGCTCAGAACTGTTTGCCTTGTTGCCTATGCTCCTCTTCCTTTGATCTCCATTTGACTTACATCTTCCTGATTTTACCTGTTTTTTTTTCATGAAATTCAACTTTAATTTTGGACCAATCAGAATTTATCAAATAGCAATAGTAATAGCACTTATATAGTTCTTCATAGTGCTTCTCTATAAAGAGTCCTTTCTAAAGCGGTTTACAGAATCAGAACCCCAACAATCTGGGTCCAATCTCAGAAGTATGGAAGGCTGAGTCAACTTTGAGTTGGTTAGGATCGAACACTTGGCAGTGAGCAGAGTCAGCCTGGATTCTAACTATTGTGCCATCACAGCTTTCCAAATGTGAATTCATTCTCCTGAACCTGATAACTTCAGCAGGGATAAAGACAGTACTATTTTGTAATTTCCCTTCGAAATAAAATTCAAGTATTATTAAGTAAATAAATAACAATAATATAGGCAAAACTGTTCAGCTAAATTAAAAAACTCTGAAATCAGAAAGAATAATACTGGTATAAAAGGTGGGAACAAGAAGAAAAATGGACCACCCGACAATGACCAAAAACAAAAGTCATGAGTTGTAAAATTGCCCAGTCTTCTCTCATCTTAGTCGCTTTTCTAGACCTTTCCTCTCCCAGCTGCACCATTTGCTCCAATCAGATTTGGACGGAGAAGGAAACTTGTTTGTCAATCTACAGAAAGCATCTTCGGTAATAGGATGTATTGGGTAATAGTTCTTTCATATTGATTCCAAATTGGGGACTCTATTATAAAGCCCAGTTAAAATTTACTTTTTGTCATTATATTTTCCTTTATTTTTCAGATTAGATGACTAAACTGGAAACCTTATAATAAAATCATATGCCCCTATTTGGTTTTTAAAGCAGCCATGAATTGGATTTCACAGATGCTGAAGAGAATAATTTTCTTTTTACTAACACACCTTAATGTGGTTCCTTTTGTTCAGTACCCATAAAGTTCTTACCAGCTATCCGTCTACTAAACAAGACCTTCAAAAACAAAAGATGAGTATCTCATTCTCATGTGGGTGTTGCGATTCATCTGCACATTAATGGATTTTGTTACTTAATTCACCTTGTTAGCCTGCCATGAAATTTTCATCAGAAATAGATGGCCAGGATTTGCTTCTTCATGCTCACTTAGGCTATAATTTTCCAGTAATTTAGACAGCAGTACTGTCTCCTTGAAATCAATGGCAAATCTTCTGTGCATCATCATTGGCAACAGCAACACCACTATCATATTTGAAGCTCTCAGATAAATTGCTTATTATATAACTTCAGTACCATATGAGGTGTGATATTTCAAAGTTTATGATATTGTCCAAATAAATTAAGACAGAAGAGTAGTTCTGGGGAGGAAAGTAAAACATAAATAAGACCAAACCTTACCTGAGATTTTACCGAACTATATAAAATGGGATTACTGTTACAACTTTAACAGTAACAGAGTTGGAAGGGACCTTGGAGGTCATCTAGTCCAACCCCCTGCCCACACAGGAGACCTGTACTAGGGATTCGAACTGCCGACCTTACGGATCGACAAGCTCACTGTCTTGGCCACTGAGCCACCTAGTCAGTTTTTTATGATGATAATTTTAAAATAATAATTTTATGATAATAATTTTATTAATAAAAAAACTTCTACTCAACCTTCTAGATTTTATTTATTTTTTATTTCTATATTTATGTAGTACCATACATCCCAAGTATTCGTAGCAGTGCAAAATTAACTGTGTTATAGCACACTATAGCAAATGTAGTGCACCGCAAAAAATCAAGAAGCTAACACACTAAAAAAATCAACAGCCAATTAAATTAAATGCATTATGTATGTCCCTAGAAAAGTGCATTATTTATTTATCTTATCTTATCTTATCTTATCTTATCTTATCTTATCTTATCTTATCTTATCACTTCACTTCACTTCACTTCACTTCACTTCACTTCACTTCACTTCACTTCACTTCACTTCATTTTATTTTATTTTATTTTATTTTATTTTATTTTATTTTATTTTATTTTATTTTATTTTATTTCAGCAGCACCCATCTCTGTCTAATTCTGGTATTATCTGTTCAAATTGACATGCCTAAATCCCATGAAGTTTAATATGATAATTTTTCCATCTTTCTGCATCTACTGTTAAGTTAATGAAATATGAGTGTCTGCTTGTTACATAAATAACAAAACAGACCAGGAGAAATGTGTTGGGTATAAATTTGTCTCAAGGATGGTATACCCAAGAAGTGTACACATTATTTTTTAACTCTTCCTTTAAATATTGCATTTTCTATGTAATATTTTGACATAAATTTTAAATGAACAGTTCCCTGTGGTGTATAAACCCGAATGACTGACACTGCATTCATTAGTGCTTGGAATCTTTATAGGTTAAATCCTGGCTTCATTTGCGTAGCCCACAATTTTTTTTTTCCACTTGTGATCCCCTAGCAATCTTTTGAACTCAAATTATTCATTGTTGATTAGACATTGCACATGCTAGGTGCACAAATTTGATTGCTTTTGCATATTTTGCCAACAACATCTTCAGTTATTTTGTTAAATAAGCAGAGGCAATTGCTATGTGCAAACAATGCACATTTTAAATAGAGACTTTACACTATACACCTTTTCTCAGATGTAAATCTCACGACTCTCCTCTGCAGTATTTTTTTTTTGAATTTTTATTTTATTTTATAGACAAACAAACATTTAATAGTCATTCAGTCATTCCTTCCATGTGATATCTTGGTGTTTTCTCCATGTCTTCGTCTTTTTGTTATTTAATCTGTCTTCATTTTCACTAATCTATTACAACATTTCTCCAGTGTAATAGAAGTGTAATATTCTAATTATACCATATTCTTACATACCTCTTAATCTGCTTATCTATATCTCTTTTCCAAAAAATGGTAAAAATGTCCCTTATTTTAAAATATTCTAAACCATCTTTTTCTTTAATCATCAAAGTTAATCTATTCATTTCTGCACAGTCTAAATTTTTTTTAATTATTTCTCCTTCCAGAGGTATTTTCTCTGCTTTCCAATTTTGTGCAAAAACAATTTTTGCAGCTGTTATTACATGTATAATCAAATAAATATTTTCTTTGCTAATTTTCTCTGGAATGATACCAATAGGAACAGCTCCAGTTTTAAATCAATATGTTGTTGTGTCATTTCTTCTAACCATGTCTTAATTTTATTCCAATAGTTTTTAGCTTCTGGGCATGTCCACCACTCCTTTACAATATGTGAATGGGTAGTCCTTTAAAGTACTTCATGGCCCAATCATATAATGTGATGTCTCCTCTGAGTCTTCCTCGAAGGCCTGCTCAAAGGAGGATAAGCTCATTCCTGGCATGTCAGGAACTGGATTAATTATTGGCCCTGAACTGCCGGCAGAAAGAGAATTACTGTAAAGTCCAGTCTCTCTCCCTTATTCAAGAAAGTAAAGACTCTTGAAACTTGGCATTTCAAAAGGAACCTTTTATCGAATAGAGGTGATAGCAGAGTGAAAAGAAAGCAGGCTCTGAGGGCCCTCAGGCCATTCAGTTAGAATAAAGGAATTAGAAATCCCTCCTAACAGTCCAATGTGGATTCACCTCCACAGGTGTGAAGATGTTATTGTACTAGCCACTCTGAGAAAGTGATAAGTGAACTTTCTCAGGGTAATCCTGCTGCTCTTGAGCGATGAAATGAAATCCACATGGCCTTCTTTCCCCTTACATTCCCCAAAAGGTGAGAAAATGCCAGGCCGCTTAGGTGCCAGGCTACAAGGTATAAATTTGTAGATTGCAGGATACAGGATATATTGGGGAGAAAGTCATAAAGTATGAATGTAATAATAAATGCAGGGATTCCCCTCTTCCCCCTTGAGAAATAGCAGATTCATGGATCTGACAACCACAGGCTTTGGCTGGGGATAGCTTGCAGGTCAGTGAAGAGGAGGGTGAGGAGCTGACTTCTGTGGTGGATCTCAGAGCACACGGGGCAGAGAAATGAAAGTCTGCCAGATTACTTGGGAGGAGGCCTCACCCCTCTTGAGGGGCTGCACCAGGAAGCTATTTAGCACAGCAGGCAAGGGAGGTGTTGCTGGGAACAACATGTGTGATTCATGGCTGTGTGTTTGTTTGTGCTTCCTGCTGGACTTTTGAACTGCTCCTGACAAGTGAGCTTTCATAGAAGTACTTTCAGTTTTGCTTGGTGACTAAGTTGGTTTAGTGGCCTTACTTGCTGGAACAGCTTTGCATTTGTTTTATAGACAATTGGCCATTGCCTGGTAGACTAAACTTTGCTTGCTTGGGGCAGTTCTGAGGCCGGGTGACAAGAATTGCTAGGAAACACCAATAAAACTCTCTATTAAATCACACTGACATATGTGTGTGTGTGTGAGAGTGAGTGAGTGGGGTAGCACATATAACTATTTAGCTACTATTTAACATTTACCAACTATTTGGTAAAATTCACCAAATGTAAAGGGATGCAGTGGCTCAGTGGCTAAGACACTGAGCTTGTCAATCAAAAGGTCAGCAGTTCAGCTGTTTGAATCCCTAGTGCCGCATAACAGGGTGAGCTCCTGTTACTTGTCCCAGCTTCTGCCAACCTAGCAGTTTGAAAGCAAGTAAAAAATGCAAGTAGAAAAATAGGGACCACCTTCGGTGGGAACATAACAGTGTTCCATGCACCTTTGGCATTTAGTCATGCCAGCCACATGACCACAGAAATGTCTTTGGACAGCGCTGGCTCTTCGGCTTTGAAACGGAGATGAGCACCACTCCCTAGAGTTGGGAACGACTAGTACATATGTGCGAGGGGAACCTTTACCTTTACCTTTACTTTTTATACCAAATGTAGAGTTGATGTGGTATTTTCCAGCTGTCTCAGAAGAAGCAGCCCTAGAACTCTGCTGTAAACGTAAAAATGGAGATCATCCTTGTTTGTTTCTCCTTCACAGTCTGCATCCCTTCACTGTTACAAAAAAAGGATAATCTCCTTTTATACTTTTAGAGTGGAGCTCTAGGGCTGCTTCTTCTCAGACTGCTGGAAAGAAACCATGAAGAGGTCATCTCTCCAGAAAATGCCCAATTGCTGCAGAGGCTTGTCTTTGGGAAACTTTGCAGGCACCCCTCCAAAAAGCTCCACAGAGGGGTACTCAGACAATTAAGAAGTGCTCAGATGTCAGTCGGCAGGCTAATGCATTTTATTATCCTTGTTACTCATTTTGCACCCTGCTGGTGCAAAAATACAACTCTTTTCTTTCTTTTTTAAAGGATCTGGCACAGCAGCTAACTTCATAAATGAGACCACAGTGCATCAGTTTCAGTTGCCCTCACATTTATTAGAGAACTCAGTGCTAGTTGAGAAAATTGATAGGCAATCTCTTCAAGCTGGCTCTCTTTTGCTATGTACAATGCCTCTGCAGTTAAAATAAATGGCCATACAGTATATTATCATTCTGCATTACAACTATCTATGGAGATTCTCAGTCATCAGTCAATGTGGTATGTGCAGTACAATGCAGGGAGTCATGTGCAGATCTGTACATTGGGGAAACAAAACAACCCTTTCATAAACGCATGGCACAACATAGGAGAACAAACCTATCAGGACTAAATTCAGCAGTCCACCTGTATTTAAAAAAAACAAAACAAAAGTCACTCTTTTGCAGATAGAAAGAGCCACAATGTTGGACACAGAGAACTGCTGGGTTGAAAGAGAGATCAAAGAGGCCATCTATTTCAAAACTGAACAGCCCACTCTCAACATACGGGGAGGGGTACAACATCATTTAGGTCCAGTTTATAACACAGTCCCATTCAACAGTTCCAAGAAGTCTCCACGCTTATTTGCATCACTCAGGGGACCCTTTTGACACAGATAAACCTCCAGGTGGCCTTAACAACTCCCTAAAAGAATGCAAATTACCAGCTGTTTGCAAGGAGTATAAATCTTTTCATTCTCCACCATCTAGCTGAAGCCGAAGAAGCTTCTTGGATGAGAAGCAAAGAAAAACCAGAAAGTCCAGTTGCCTCTTGAAAAAGCACCTTTGGGATTTTGCATTAGAATTTCCTGATATGTCCTCATCATTTTGAACATAGATGGAATGCAAACTCATAATCTGAATATCTACCAGGAGCCAAAGATAATTTGTTTTCCTTTCAAAGGTGTGGGCAAAAGCTTCAGGTGTCTCCTTCTATGGGGATCTCTTCTTTACTACAAAGGTTAACAGATTTTGTAGATGCGTTGGAGGAGGATGCTTTGGAGGAGGTTGAAGCAGTTCGCCTCAAGTGACTGTAACAGCTTCTTAAAACCTGGAATCCAGATACCAGATGAAAAGTAATATCCTACATCTACTTTTAAGTTAGCTGATTTAAATAAGTTTTTTTGGACAGTGGTGGAATTCAATTTCTTTTTACTACCGATTCTGTGGGTGTGGCAGGGGAAGGATATTGCAAAATCTCCATTCCCACTCCACTCTGGGGCCAGCCAGAGGTGGTATTTGCCAATTCTCCAAAGTACTCAAAATTTCCACTACTGGTTCTCTAGAACCTGTCAGAACCTGCTGAATAGCAGGTTCTCTAGAACCTGTCAGAACCTGTCAGAACCTGCTGGTTATGAATGACAATCTGAAGAGTTTGTTTAAAGATAAAGGTAAAGGTTCCCCTTGCACGTATGTGCTAGTCATTCCTGACTCTAGGGGGTGGTGCTCAACTCCATTTCAAAGCTGAAGAGCCAGCTTTGTCTGAAGACATCTCCATGGTCATGTGGCCAGCATGACTAAATGCCAAAGGTGCAATGAATGCTGTTACCTTCCCACCAAAGGTAGTCCCTATTTTTCTACTTGCATTTTTTATGTGCTTTGAACATAAAAAATGGTTGACAAAAGCTGGGACAAGTAACAGGAGCTCACCCCATTATGCGGCATTAGGGATTCGAACTGCTGAACTGCTGACCTTTCAATCAGCAAGCTCAGCTTCTTATCCACTGAGCCACCATGTCCCTTATTGAATTTGTTTACCTTTCTATAAATCTAGTGTCTGTGTCTATTTTTTTTTTTTGAAATAAAAATAACGATTCTCTAAGAATTATGCTTGATTATAGACTTCTGAATTCTGCAATCATTTGGAACCATTACCCACTGCCCCTGATTTTAAATCTGGTGGATTGCCATCAGAAGGTCCATGTTTTCATTAAATTAGATTCCAAAGCAAGTTACAATCTGACTTTAGTAAAAGAGGTATAAATATTTAGCAATTTTGATAACCGGCATGGCAAGCCTGAGTTCATAATAAGGCTCTTTGGTTTGGCTAATTGCTCCATGGTCATCTTCAGATTCATAAATATTTTAGACAAATATATAGTACCTGAATGACATACTGTTTTTTTTTCCAGAAGACATATCTTGATGATGTATTTTTCAGTGATGTTTTTTCAGAAGACACATCCTGATGAGACATCAGCATATGACCAATTTCAAAATTGTAAACTGTTTGTTAAATCTCAATAAATATAAATCTGGATAAATCTGTATCTGATTTTCCTCAGTTTGATTACTTGATTGTATAATCTCCACAAATGGAATATAGATTCAGCTAAAGTATAATAAATTTTCACATGGCAGAATCCTAGAAATGTGAAAGATGTCCAATATTTTCTGAGCTTTGACATTTTTTATAGACAATTTGTCTGAAAACATGCCTCAGCCTCAACTTTGGGAGATGTTTTCCTGCAGGCTTCAGCAGACTTCAGATTTTTTTATCTTGGCTGAAACAAACTATGATATTTTCAAGAAAAGCTGCTGGCCATAAAAGCAGTATTGTAGTAGTGGAGGGATTTTTTGCAGGGAGCAACCCACCTCACACAGGTTGCAGAGTTCACAAGATTTTGGAGCACTTGGCAGAAGACATAAACCTTCCTTCCACAATAGAGCAAATGGACACCAACTTTTTTCTTATTTCAGTCTTTATATATTCCATGTTCCTAGTTCACAGAACAAGCTTGCTACTTCTCACTTTCCTTGAAATTCTTAGGGAACCCAGGAGAAAGAAATCCAATCAAGATTGGATTTTCTTGCACAACAAGACCCATATGTAAGGATATGGACGAATGATTTCCATGTAGCCTTACAGGCTAAGAATGAATCAAATGCTATGTTTCAATTTTGTCATGTCTTTTGCTAGACTAAGACTATTATGAGTTGCTCAGTTAATTTGCTCCAGCCATTCCCCTACCCTCCTGGGATGTAGGACAGAGTTCCTATCGATGTTATTATTGATCTTGCAGCTGCATAAGTTCACCCAATGAAGAGAAGAGAAGAGAAGAGAAGAGAAGAGAAGAGAAGAGAAGAGAAGAGAAGAGAAGAGAAGAGAAGAGAAGAGCTGGAAGGAACTTTGGAGGTCTTCTAGTCCAACCCCCTGCTCAGGCAGGAAACTCTATACCATTTCAGACAAATGGTTGTCCAATCTCTTCTTAAAAGCTTCTGGTATTGAAGCATTCACAACAATTTTAATCATGGTAGATTGGTTTACCAAGATGGTGTATTTTGTTCCTTCAAAGCAACTACTGTCAGCTCAAGGGACTGCATAAGACTTTCATTTTTGATCCAAGTACTTAATCAATCATGTGATTTTAGATTAAAATTCTCAATTTACATCCAAATTTTGAAAGGCTTTTTCCATAGATTGGTCATTCTGTGTCATTTGTCATCCTTTATCCATTATCTGGAATCTCAATTCAATTCAATTCAAACCTTTATTGTCAGAGTACAACATGTATACAATAAGATTGGCTGAGCCTCCCTTCGTGCACATCCCCCCAACACAATCCAACTCACAGTGAAAGACAAAAAGAAAATCCTTAGCCCAGTGAATCCTACTAACAAACACTCAGCCCCATTGCACTATGTGAACTTATTGCATGTTGTGCCAGCCTCGCAAGTCAATCATGCTATGTTGTAGAGTTATTTTTCATTCAGGAGTCTGAAAGCCCATGGATAAAAACTGTTCTTCAGCCTGTTTGTGTGGCTGACTATGCTTCTATAGGTCCTTCCAGTTACATATCCTGTTAGATATCCACGTCCTATCCAGTCTAATGGATAACCGGAAAAAATGAATGCCTTTCTCAAATAATACGCGTACTGCCAAGTTTCTTACCCCCAAGAAAACTGAATTATTACCTCCTGCAGAATTTGCCTAAAACACGTTGGTACTTTCCTCTATTGGCAGGTCTCTCTTTCAATCAGTATATGATTAATGCACCTGCATCTTATCTTTCAGAGTTCTTGCCATTTTTTTTTCTCCAGGAGAGACAGGATAGAATAGATACATTCAGCCAATGTTGCAGACAAATGTTATTCTACCCTATAATAATAAACAGCATTCATGAACTCTCTTCTGTACCTGTTTGTTGATCATGCTGTCTCAAAGGGATGACATGTAGCATTTTGTGCATTCAATATTCTGTTAACACAAAAGGGTTTTTTTTTTTCCTTTTTAATTTATAGTTTTTGCACAAAAAGGGACAGGAAAAACAAGACAAAATGCAGCAAGAAAAAGAGAAGCACAAAAGAAAGAAAAAATAGGAACATTTTTTTTAAAATCCCAGATGGATAATCCCAGCTGAATGTTTAAACACATAATTAAACTTTGAGGACACAAAATAATATGGATCAGTCTTCCATTATGTCAGTAAAGAACCAGAACATAAACAAATACCAAGCCATGTACTGCTGATCCCAGAATTATAAATGAAAGTTGCACAGTGATTTCCATATTTATCCCCATGTTGAAAAAATCCATTTCTTACAGTACAATATATTGACATATTTGAAATATTGATTTATAAAATTCATATTAACAAATATAAGAATTTTAAAAGAAAGGAAGCAATAGGGAGACAAGCCAATTTTATAACAGTAGATGGCTCCTCAACAATTTTACACTTCCCAAAATCAATTGTTAGACAACTCTAAAACATTTATCTAATAACTATGAAAAAAATGTTGAATTAGTCTCATCTTAAAATAATTGTTTTTAATCATCTTTAAGGTAAAATAGATTTAACAATATAGGATAATCTTTCTTCAGAATTTTTGTAACTAATATCTAGTTTAGTAATAATTTTTGATTATTAGACATCCAAAACACATACTAATACTAATAATATGCTATATACTGTGAATATTGCTAATGCATCTGGACCAAACTGTGAAATCAAGATAAAATTGAATACATTACACTGCCATTTCATAATTTAGGCTATCCAAATTTCTATTGCAATTAACAAAAATGAGGTAGTCTTTGCTTAATGATGGTAATTGGGATCGTACACAGTGTGTGTGTGCAATTTTAAAAATGTTTATAGTGCATAAAATAGCAACAGCAATAGAACTTAGACTTATATACCATTTCATAATGCTTTACAGCCCTCTCTAAGTGGTTTACAGAGTCAGCATATTGCCCCCCAACAATCTGGGTCCACATTTTACCAACCTTTGGAAGGATGGAAATCTGAGGCAGCCCTGAGACTGATGATATTTGAACTGCTAAATTGCAGTCAACAGAAGTAGCCTGCAGTACTGTATTCTGATTACTGCACCATGGGACTCACTATATATGGCACAATAGTTAGAATGTAGGATTGCAGGCTAACTCTGTCCACTCCTAGGAGTTCAATTGTGACCGGCTCAAGGTTGACTCAGCTTACCATCCTTCCAAGGTTGGTAAAATGAGGACCCAGGTTGTTTGGGTCAATCTGCTTTAAAGCACTATAAAGTGGTATATAAGTCTAAGTGGTATAATGTAGGTATATAAAAAAACTATGAATGTGCAAATCATTTAAACATGTTGCTTCACAATGCACGGAGGCTTTATAAGGGTGTCAACTCAAAGCCCGCAGGCCACATCTGGCACATGGGGTGCTTAGATCTGGCACATGGAGCCACCCTGGAAACAGCGAAGGACCACCCATGGTTCTTCTACCAATGAAAATGGAGCTCAGGAGAGCCATGTGCAGCCCTCCCAGGCTCCATTTTTGGCTGCAACAGCCTCTTGAAGCCCCCTGCCAATGAAAACGTAGGACAGGGAGGCTGTTGTGGCCAAAAACAGAGCCTCAATGAGTGACATCAATTTGGCCATGCCCACCTTGGCCATGTCCATAGGCCCCTGAAGTCAATTCACAACTCTGATGTAGCTTTTAATGAACTCGAGTTTCATACCCCTGCTTTATAACTATCAATACTGTAGCTATGGCTTTTCTAAGGCTCGTGCAGCTGCTTCAGAAGCTGATCCCAGTTGTCTTCACTGTATCTGCATATACAGCCATCTCATTTTATTGAGAAATGAGCAAAGCTATCCCCAACTTGATACCCTTTAGATGTGTTGAACTTTTACTTCCATATCCTTAAGCATTTTCAGGGCAGAAACTAAGAAACTACTATAATTATTTAAATTCAGGAAGCTAATGATAAATTATGTGGGCAAACTTACAGTATATGCATATAGTGTATACATGCACATTGAGGTCTGTTCAAATGATATGCAGCTTGCTGAGAGAAAATGAATTGTCATATGAAATTCCATAGCATAAACATATATTTATCTGCCCAGATACTATATCTGAAAAGAAAGAACTATGAACACTAGATTAATCTGTTTAGATCAATTTTCCAGAATGCATTGAACGTTGATCGAATGCAACTTATCAATGTTCCAGGTAGCTTTTATAATATTTTGCTATGAAAAGCAAAATATACAGGGGAAACTATTAACCTTAGTCATTTTCTATCTTGGAAACCTTCCGTTTCTGGAATAACAAGATAAATATGTTTCATTGCAGTGCATATAAGATGAAAATGAGAAGGCAGTTTTGTCAAATTTACAAAATCTAATTTAGATGGTATCAGCAAATTAGCTAATAACAAGACATGATGAAAATTTGAATCTATTCCACACACACCTCTCCACATACCACAGAAACACAATTATATTTTAATATTTCACTTACATAATGAATAAAGTTGCCTAAAGCACTTTTTGTAGGTTCCTGTTCTAGAGAATTAGAATCATTTGCTCTACAGTGAAACAGTAAATTGCTTAGTATCCAAGCACTGCACCTGAAAAGTAGTCCTGACAACTGTAATAAATAGTTACTAAATTTCTGCTAATAACCATATATTTTAGGGAAAATCCTGTATGCATGCAAACTCCACTTGGTTGGCTACAGAAGATTCATAAATGTTTATTTTCTTTTCATTACAAAACATAACATCTTAATAAAAAAAATCTGTACTGTGGGTGGAGTATTTGAGAAAGCACCAAAGTTGTTCAGTGGAAAAACCAGAAAAAATGATTACTTTCCTGGGTTCATATCCCAAGCTGTCAAATATAGTCTCATTCTGTGTGTGTGTGTGTGTCTCTTTGTCTCTCTCTCTCTCTCTTCCCTCTCCCCCCCACTTGATTGTAACATTTACTCTAATATTGAATTGGTTTGTGATAACATACACATATATTTCACACATATGTACACACACACACACACACACACACACATTTCCCACAAAAACAACCCTGTGAATTCCTAAGAGTGGAGGGAGGCTGTAGAATGCAAGTGAACTGTCTGTTGTTGGAGTGACATTGTGTCACAAGGCCGAGTGATGAAGAATGTTTTGACTGAAGCAGACAGTTTTTCCCAAAGCAAAAGAACTGAACTTAGTTGGTGAATTATGAACTGTGAGTCGCCCAAAGTGGAAAAGAGGAGTTACCCAGTGGTGGTATTTAGCCAGTTCTATCCAGTTCGCGCAAACTGGTAGTGGCTACTGTGGGAGGTTCCGCCCACCCGCCCGAAAGTCATCATGTCCCACTTTTGATGCTCTGTGCATGCATGGAAGATCCTGCACATGCATGGAGGTCCCATGTGAATACCTCCCCTGGAGTTACCTATGTGGGTTTTTGCAAGAAAAATCCAAGAACTGACTTTCCTTCTGCTATGCCTAGATGGATTTTTCAAGAAAGCTACACTCTTGGTTAATCTAAAGAACTGAGAGTTTCTTTTGTTGAATGTACCAAATGGGATGGTTGAGAGTTGGGCTGAGAGATAGTGAGTGGCCCGAGATCACCGATGGCTAACATTCGTACCATATTAGAAAACAGTCTCATGGTCAATCTGCATTGTTCTATTTCTGTATGAACTGTTAGGAAGCTGACTGTATGGTCCAAAGTTGTGATTCCATAATAATTGATATTGTAAATGGTTGTAGTGTTTTGGAAATGATAATGTGAACAGGTAGTTGCATGCTTTCCATTATCAATGGAAGTGTCATTTCCTTTCTGGATCATCTAAAGACTGTTGGAAATAATTTAAAAGTGTGACAATCTTAATATATCAGGGGACAAATTTGTTCTAGATGAGAAATAGTTCAATTGCTCCAATTCTTGTATTTCTATCCCCTTTATTTTAATAAATCTTGCTAAAGAACACTCTGTGAGAACCCAATTTGAAAGAATTACTTTCAATTTGAGGTAGCTGCAAAAACAGCTAATAGTGACATTAATTAAATTGCAGGTATATTCTTGATTGTAATTTACTCTAATACCGAACTGATTTGATCAAAATCTGTTTTAGGGAATTTATTAATAGCTATTTTCCATTTATGGAAATCAATAAACTCTTTCTTTTCCTGAAAACATTTGAGTATATATTTCTAAATCAGACACCATGAAATCATCAGGAAATACATATGTGACAAATACTTTGTGTGGTAGGTGGATGTCACAACACTTTATAATTCTGCTTGTCATCAATACACAGCATGAAATAAGAAAGGAACCATCTGTTTTCAAATGTAGAACATCTGTTCTTTCCATTGTCTCTGCCTTTACTTAATATGGATTTAAAAATTGTAATTATTTCTTTTTTAATTAAACATATTTTGGCAATTAATCAAATTCTGGAAAGGAAGGCAGGAAGGCAGGCAGGCAGGCAGGCAGGCAGAAAGGAAGGAAGGAAGGACTAGAATTTATAGTCAAAGGTAATAACAATTTAGGAGACATGTATAATGTAATACAGCAGAAATATATAACAGCCCAGTTGTTATTAAATTACAAGTGGTATTATTCTAGGTTAATATTGGACTGGGGGGAAAAATATAACATGCATTAACAATACTTACTCTGCTATCCTTTCCCATAAAAGTATATCTACCACCAACATGTGTGACATTTTGTACATAGCTAACTGTATCTACTTTACTGGAAAAATATAATGGTTGGGGACTAATACACCTCATTATATTGCATGAGATGAATTTTTGATTTTATTCTTTCAGCTGTTATTTATTTATTAGTGGATGTCTATCTTGCTTTTCCTCTGGAAGTACAAGACAATCTCCATGCCCCCATCCATTATTTTCCCACAGCAATCACCAGCAGCTGGTTGTCTTAGAAATGGTAACTGATTCAAAGTTGTTCAATGAGCTTCTATGGCTGAGGTGAGGAACAAACTTCAGTCTGGATCTCCTATATCCTAATCCTACAAATGATATCTGCCAGGGATACAAAGAAATACAAATTGAAATGAATTATATGATTATTCCTGTACACCAGGAGTGTCAAACTTGATTTCATTGAAGGCCACATCAGGGTTGTGTTTGACCTTGGTGGGTGGGAGGGTGGACCAGATGTGTATGACCAGGGTGGGCATGGCCAGCCCAATGTCCAACCCATGACTGGGGCACTTGTGGCAGCCTCAGCAACCCCCCCCCCTCAGGCTCTGTTTTTGGCTGGGACAATCTCCTGCAGCGCTCTGCCAGTGAAAACGGGCAGCCCCACGGGCAAGATCTAGGCACCTCATGGGCTGGATGCAGCCCATGGGCCTTGAGTTTGACACCCTGGTGTACACCATTAACTCGTCTGTTTAAAGACATTTAAGCAGGAAATATGTCTGATGCAATATGGAAAAATCCAAGATGATGATCTTTTTTGTTTGTTTGTTTGTTTGTTTTCTATGGTGGCTTCTTGGATTGGGAAATCATCTTAAGTAGATGAAGTTATTTTTAAAGTTCCTTCAATGCACTATTGAAAAATAAATCTCAAAGAAACATCCAGGCAGTAGTAGCTCAAATGCATTGCTTTTTTGCTTCTGATCATTGCATGACACACAGAAAAGTTAAAATAGCTTGCTTCAGTAGATAATAAAGGGTCATACAGATATTGTATCAAAATTATGGTGCTGGTCAACTTTAACATCTGATTTCTATAACCGTACAACCAGATTTCTTGAGGATTCACCATCAGCAGAAAATCAGCATGTCAGAGAAGTATCTAGAAATCTGCAGACATGTTTTGAACAAAATAAGACTTTCTGTCTGCTTCTCTTTCTTGCTTTTGCTCTTTATTAGTTAGTTTTTATGTGCTTCATAAAAGTTTAATAAAAATGGATATATACAGTAGATAAAAAGTAGAAATCTGTAGACAAGATGGTTCAGGCTGCAGTTTTGTTACCATGAGAAAAAAGTAGAGAGAGAGGGAGGAAGGGATGGAGGGAGGGAGAGATTGAGAGAGAGAGAGAGACAAAGAGACAGAGACAGAGAGAGACAGGAAGAGGAAAATTTATGTCAAAATATTGTAAATATGTTATAGATAGGAAACTCCTTGAACAAACATTTGTAAATTAAAATCCTCCTTTCTCTACTGAACAAAAAAATATTTCCTTGCAAATTTAAACAATGCTCCAAATATATGTAGATGTTCACACATATTCCCGTATTGTCAAGTTCAGGTATGATATTTTGAAATTTTGCATCTGTTAAATCAAATGTAGAGAAAGAATCTTCAAGTCCTATGTGTAAAAAATATTCCTTCTTATCTTATTAAAATTTACAAAACAACCAAATGTATAACTAATTTGTAGTAAACTTTTTTTTTAAAAAAATAATCCTGTGTGTTTGTGTGTACATATTATATTTTCAAAGTATTATGTCAAGAACTAACACTCCTGAGAAACGTACAGTGTTAAGAAAGAGGTAGAAGACAAAAATAGGAAGATTAGCAGCAAGGAGAATAGTGTCAATTGCAGCAGTGATAAGTGTAATATTGGAAGACCAAAAGGAGCAGAATTAAGATAAAACATTCTGGGGAATATTTCTCTATGTGATTTCTCAAAGTCAACACCAGCTTGATGGCACATAATCAGTCAATCTTAATGACACTTGCAGAAGTTGAAAATTTACTTAGCTGTCCATGTCACCAGAAAAATTGTCCAGAATGTTTAATAGCACTTCAAATTTATGTTGGAAATGTAATCAACAAAAAGGGACATTTTATCATGCTTGGTGGATTTGTAAAATACTTTGAAAAGTACAAATAATAATACAGAAAATTTTGAGGATTAATAAACAATTTAAGCCAGAGTTTTTTCTTTTGTGACTCATGAATAAGCAGATGGGGAAAAATACATGGGACTTTGCTTCTGTATACTACAACTACAGCAAGAGTATTACTTGCACAAAAGTGGATTTGACTTTATCCACAGTAGTGGAGGAATAGATGATGATGAACTTGTTGAGATGGTCAAATTGGTGGCTTTAATTAGAGACAGGACATTGTTTAATGCTGATGAGAAACCCTTTATTGACTTTTTGCATGAAGTTTTAAAAAATGAAATTATGGAATATGGTTTTATTAGAAAAAAGTAAATGATAGAAAAATAAATACAAAGTTGTAGCCATAGAGTACTGTATATACATTATACATTTATAACTACTGTAAAATACAATCAGAAGTATTTCTTTTCCTTGTTTTTTGAATTTATTCTTCTGCTTTTCTTATTTCTTTCTCTCTCTCACTTTTTTAATCCTAAATATTAGTTTTTTGTTAGTTTTATTCTTTCATCTTAAAATGTTAATGACATCATATAAAAAAAGAAAAGAAAGTTGAGTCAGCAAGCTAGTACCCATTAAAATAATACAGACATTTTAACATGGGGCTGTTTGTCAGTTACAAAATTGGATTTATTTTCAAAATTGCATAACTTATCACCTTATAGATGGAGTGGGGACTGATTTTTGAGATATAATGTGGCAGGAGGCCTATATTACAAAGTTGTAACTACCACCAGTAATATTTGTTCCCTGCTCCTAAACACAATATAACTTGTTCCTTGTTTCTCTAGAGAGCAAGCAGGAATCAGTTCATAGAAATTGCAGAAAAGCAACTCTGTTGATGTTCAACAGTAGCATAGGCCTTTTGTGGAGATAAAAACCTCACTGGCCATGGAAATAGTTAACTGGAAGTTGGACAGTCATCAAGCAAAAATGCTACAGTTCAGGTATAAGCAATCTACAATCTTTCTTGTTACCTGTCTTCCAACTTTACAAAACCTGGGGGCTCATCCACACCTTTTAATACTTTCTCTTTAGTTCTAACCAGCATAGCCAAAGAGAGAATATCGTAACTTGTGAAAGTACCTTCCAGGTTTTGTGGAAGTATAATGCAGCTTTTTTGGGGGGGCGGGGGGAGTTCCAGGGGAATGGTAATTAAAAAACAATAGACAAAAATGTGTTCTATTTTCATGAATTGCTAAATGATTGTTTGAAAAGGAGAGAAAGGAATAGATAAAACCAGACAGAAGGTCAGAGATGGGTAACACATGAATTAACAACTGGTTCGCCCAGCACCAAAAATGCTCACGCATGTGTCTTGCATGCATGTGCACGGCTTAAAAAATGCAGCAAAATAGACCCACCCGCAGGTCACAACTACTGTTTTGCCTGAACTGTTCCGAACTCGCAGCAGCCCACCATTGCAGAAGGTGTAATGAAATAAGGTGGTAGAATACTAGTACCCCATATTAGAACGGACATCAGGTTTTCCTTGCTTACACCAAATGTTATTTGCTTTTTCATTACCAATGAAAATCTGTCTCTTGTAAATCGCATTGGTTTTTATTTTTTTGGGTTTTTTTGAGAACTTCTCTTTTATTCAGAATCTGTTTCCTGTCTTGCCTGTCTATCTTCAGATTATACCCTTGACATTTGGTGCTTTCCATAAATGTTTTCGTGGGGAAACATTTCCTTCAAGAGATATCATGCACTGTGTCTTACATCAGCATGGACATTTGGCTTTAAAATGTACATTAAAAATGTACATTTTAAAGGACATATCAATTCCTTTTAAGATTACCATTCTTGTAAAGTCAAAAGGAAAAAAAAGTAGGCTAGGAAGAAATAATTAATTATGATAATCATATGGAGGAGACCAGACCAGACTTCATTTGGATTTCTCACTCTGGGACTGAAGTGTGATATTTTACTCTGCTGAAGAAAATAGAAGATCATCCTGCAAATTGGATCAGCTTTCTTTTAGTTTCTACCATGTCAGTAATTGCTTTCAAGGATAAATTTCTACGACACAGAGGTTATATCTAAGATATTAATAGTGATATTAGCTTTCCCAAGCATTTTCTCCTTTTGATTGCTATTTTCTTTATGCATGTCATAAATTATCCTTATTTCTTTATGCCCTGAGTATTTGATCATCTTTGTAAGATCAGCACTGTCAGGAAATCAATAATTATGGGCATGTACTCATTTCATTTGAAGATAACTTTTTAAATCTAACATAACAATACATAGTCAAGCATATGAATCTCTTGTTATTATTTGCAGTTTATCTTTCCCCTTAATTACACCTTTCAAATTCTTTTCAAATTTGTGCCTTCTCTCTTCATCATCAGCTAGATTGTCTAATCTATCAATTAATCAATGGCACAGGTCCCCCCTGCCCCCGAGTTGGAAGTGCTTCATCACTGGAGGTTTTTAAGAAAAGACTGGATGGTATCCTGGATGGTATAAGAACTCCTGTTTTGGGCAGGGAGTTGGTCTAGATGACCTTCAAGAACACTTTCAAACCTATGATATCATGATCAAAAATTGTGAGATTGGGGACTTGTGATAAATAAAAGTAATATTTGGACCAGATTTTTGTTGTATAAAATATATTTGTTGTATAAAATAAAAACAATTATTAAAACAAATTTAAAACAAGTATAAAATTGAAATTATATTTCTTCTTTTATAGATAAACAACTTGAAAGAAAATTGGAACTTTTTAATTATATACAGTATGTTGACTGCACTGAGATTCCTATTTGTACAAAAATGGACACATCAATAGATATGGCAAAAGTAACTGCTTTAATTAAAGATAATGACTTATCCAGTTTTGTTTCCACTTGGAAACCATTTTTGGACTTCCTATTCAAAACAGAAAAAAATGAACCTGATTTTAGATTTTAAATGAAATCTATTGTTTTAGAAATGGGTAGTACTTATTAAATGGGTAAAACAAAATGTTGAAGTTGTAACTGTGTGAAAACCCTGAAAAAAGTAAGATGCGACCTCTTTTTTTCTTCTTCTTTACCTTGCATTTATTTATTTCTTCCACTTTTCCCAATTCTCTGACATTTGTTTTTTTTATTTTTTATATTATAATAAAATATAATAAAAGAGAAAAAAAACCTGGTGAGATTAGTTTTTGGTATAAATCTGCTCAATTTTCAGACTAGTGAAAGTTAACAAAAGACAGGATTGGTCATCTTTTTTTGGGGGGGGGGGTAATTGACCATCAAAAAAAACCCCAAACCATGCTTTTTTATATTTCTTTCATGAATATATAAATTAGGTAGCAAATAGTTCATGAAAGCATCTTTGTAATGTTTCTAAATCCCTTAAAGCACTGTGCAGATCCATACTTCAAATGTTATTAGCCACTTGAGCCATCTATTCTTCAGTTTGAAAAATTGTGTTAATTTCATATATTAAGCATTAAAATGACTGAATGCATCAAAGCCTACTTCCAGGCTTTGTGGACCCATTTTTTGCCCTCTCCTTATGGGTAAAAAGGGATTAAAGAGCTGTGATTTTAAGATCCAAATCATAATAAGTCATCATTTCTCATTTAATTGTAGATAAAATTTTACTTTTCAATAAATTAAACTTCAGATTTGACATCCGTTGTGTGTTTCATAGATAGTTTTGCTGGTTTGCCTCCCTAGTCTTCATTGTTGGTTCTCTAGATTTGTTGTTCTCCATATTTTGGCTTTTTGTTAGAAGTAGATTGTTTTGTCTTTTTGATTAGCCTATACCTGTTCTGGGAAGGTTCACTTTGCTTTGCTTCCTTGTATTCCAAAGCTCCTCCAGCTTTTGCAAATGTCACACTACAAGGCAGTTCCAAAGGTGCTTTTTCAAGAGGCAACTAGACTTTCTGGCTTTTCTTTGAAGATGTTTCACTTCTCATACAAAAAGCTTTTTCAACTCTGACTGGATGGTGAGGAAGAGCTGAAGAAGCTTCTTGGATGAATTGAATTGAATTGAATTTATTAAATTTGTATACTGCCCTTCTCCTGATGGACTCAGGGCGGTGAACAGCCAAACATTAAAATGCAAGCAATATAAAAGTTAAAATAATCTAAAACATAATTAAATCAATTTTGGCTTTCCCTCATAAAATTTACCCATTAAAATTTACGTTAAGCCAGCCCGGCTTCCTGGAATAGAAAAGTCTTTAAGTCTTTAACTTTAAAGTGTGGAGGTCTGGGATTAATCAAATCCCCGGGGGTAACTCATTCCAGAGGGCGGGGGCCCCCACAGAGAAGGCTCTCCCCCTGGGGGTCGCCAGTCGACATTGCCTGACCAACAGCGCCCTGAAGAGACCCTCTCTATGAGAGCGTATTGGCCGGTGGGAGGTTATCAGTGGCAGAAGGTGGTCTCGTAAGTACCCAGGTCCTAAGCCATGGAGTGCTTTAAAGATGAGAACCAAGACCTTGAAGCGAAACGTCTTCAAAGAAAAACCAGAAAGTCCAGTTGCCTTTTGAAAAAGCACCTTTGGGACAACCATGACCTGGATGACTAAGAATCTCCATAAACATTAAGCTGCAAAGCAGTTCAAGGTGCCTCATCCAGCCAAATCAAATTCCTTATTTCTATTGAAAAGAATTTCTTGAAGTCATATCATTATACCAGGCCTTTTTTTTTCAGTACAGTGTTTTTATTTCCTTTTGTTAATTACTTTAGCACAATGAAATTGTGAAAAAATAAAAAAGGCCCAATGAAAAATGTATTTCATGCAGTTACTAAGGTTCCTCCTTCTGTTTATGAATGTTATGATCTCTTAATACTTTTTTTGTAACAAAATGGCTTTGAGTTAATACTTATTGCATCAAAATGGCTTAAAGTTTGACTGGATTTGCAATTCCAATTATTCTAGAAAATTCGTCTGGGGTCAAAAATGGTACAGCTGCAATTTGTTCTCTTAGAGCTTATAACACTCTTGTTTTACTTGGTCAAATGTCACGGAAGTTTGTCAGTGTGAAATGATGGAAGGTAAACCTTATAACACAGCTGATTAGTCCCTGGAGCTTTCTATCCTAAATTACACTGTGGGATTTGGGCTGAACAGCTTGCATTTTCTTCTCTGCCTGCTTCTAATGTTGCATTAAGATTGTAATTTAGCTCTAATATTGTAAAATAGTTCTTTTTTCAAAGGGAAAAAAAACCCTGTAATTTTTTTTGCTTTATTCTGATTTATTTAATATCAGTAGTTTTTCTTAGACTAAAAACTTTAGACAAAGAGAAGCTACTGCTATTAAACAAATCTAAGATTGTCTAATGTTTTAAGTCCTAACCTTAACAATGAGATTTCCTATGATGTGTTTTTTTTTTAATTGCAAATCTTTGCATCCTTTCAAAGTGAACCATGCTTCTTCTTAAATAGCTGCACGGTAGATGTTTTGTCAAATTTGCCCCAATGTTTAAAGTCTTTAATGAACAAAGAGCCAGGGACACTGTAGGCTGCTGCAACACTTACACCTGTACTATAAAATATGGTGATAGTGAAGGCAACCAAATTATTCCACTTCAAATTAATTAACTTTCCCAGGAGAAATAAACTGTCAGAACAACCACAGAAACATTAGGCATAAAGAATGCTGATTAAAACACTAGGAGATAGAAACAGTGCTGAGAAGCAACACAGTTTAGAGATAACACCCAGCAAAGTAATACATCAAGAGTAAATCTTATTCAAAGAACACAATTTTTTTTGCCTAAGTCTTGCAAGCGATTGTCTTCATAGTACTACCTTCATTACCACACAGTTCTGCCATAGCTACCACACTAATGTGCTACTATATCCAATCAAATTATTCTGTTGCTATAACTTGTCAATTATTCTGCTCTATTCAGTGTATGCGTGTATGTATATGTATATGTACTGTATATAGGTTTGTGTGTATGTTTATGAATATGTGCACATATGTGTGTGTGTGTGTGTGTGTGTGTATGTATGTATGTATGTATGTATGTATATGTATATGTATATGTATATGTATTCATGAACACACAAACATACACACTAAAACTAATACAAAGGGGTTGAGTCCCTGTTTCCTTTTCAGTTAGTTTCCATTTATGAACAAACTCTACTGAACAATTTGATCAATATACCTATCAGCCATTTTATTACAAAGAACTCCTCTCCAGAGTATTTTACTGAGAGTATTTCTTTCACTTTCATACTTTATTGAAAACCATTTCTTTTATATTAGTTTGAAATAAATATATATATAAAACGGAAATGTGGACTTAATACTGTTCAATCTTTGGTTTACAATAGTGTTTCTCAACTTGGCAACTTTAAGATATGTAGGCTTTATGGGGAATGGCTGGCTAGGGAATTCTTAAAGGTGCCAAGTTTGAAAAACATGGATTTAGAACACCAACTGCCTCATCTGATTAGATAATAAGACAAAGAACTGGATATAAACTTCATATTGGTGACAATTCAGATCACTTTTTCAACTATCTCATCTTAAGGTTGATTATGTGTGTACATATCAGAGATGGGTTTCAGGTTTTGACCGGTTCTTGCGGTAGTGGAAATTTTGAGTAGTTCAGAGAACCAGTAAATCCCACCTCTGCCTGTTTCTAAAAATGTTTGGGCAATTTCCATTTAAAAATATCCTGTTTTGAATGAGTTTTCTGCCTGCTTGTAAATGGAGCCAAACTTCTGGCTTCCACTTTCTATTATCTCTAAGCACCAGTAGCTGTTTTCTTCACAAAGAAAAGTTTCCTTTATGCAGCTAGCAGAAATGTGGAATGAACCTCAGGCAGGTTCCTTTGTTAGCAGCTTGATTTTTCCTTGCTTTTCTGGGAGCCTTTTCTTATGAGTAATATTTTATTTGAGGAAATGAAGAGAGGGAAGTTTGATTCCTTCCCAGAGCAGGTTAGTGGGGTGGGGTGGGAGTAGGGATTTTGAAGTATCCTTCCCTTGTCATGCCCACCAAGCCACACCCACCAAGCCATGCCATGCCCACCAAGCCACACCCACAGAACCAGTAGTAAAAAATTTTGAAACCCACCACTAGTACATATGCAAATATGTATGGATATACATATCCATACATACACATATACAAGCATGGGGAACAAACCAGCGATCTAAGGGACTATAAGGAAGTGCTATAATCCCTTAGGACCATCTTCTGGAATTTGTCATGCAAACAAAAGGGAGTGACTATAATACAGTCTTCCTGCATCCTGACTAGGATAGCTCTCCAGATGGATTATCACGGTTAATATCTCAGCATCTTTCAATAATCACAAAAAGTAACAGGTTCATATTCATCTCATGGCATAACTCATCTCACAGAGCAATCAAAGCAGCTTATTGTTCCAAAAGTAGGTTTGCAAGCAGGTTGAATGGAATCCAGAAAATCAGTTCCATTCAAGAATGCTTGAAATTAATGGAAAGAGAAACAGTGACAGCAATGTGATCCAATCCACAAAGCAAAACAAACACAGGGACTATTTTGGGAATGAAAGTCAATATAGAAATAAACATTTTAATTAAGATTCTTTTGTTCTCAATAAATCCTGACAGAAATGTTCTGTTTGGATCTCTTTCTTCCACCTGGCCCAGGACACTATTCCACCTTATCTTCCTTTTGCACCTGGCTTCAGTATCTCAGCAGGATTTCATTAAAATATGTAATTGGCTGACCTTTTAGATTTTAGTTTCTACATGACAACAAAGAGGAATCTTTCTCGTGAAATGGCAGACTTTCATTTCCCAATGCTTAAGTTTAAATGTATTCAGTAACTTCCAGCCAAGGCTATAACAACCTTCGGTCTCAAAATTGCTTGTCAAAAAAGTTTATTTAATTGAATGGCATATCACTCCAATGATGCCAAATGAATTTTGTCATTTGTTTTAGAGGGATAAAATCAATACCGCCGAGTCACATTGCCATGGATGTAAAATCAGGTTTAATGACTTCCTCTTTAAGTACCATTATTAAGTCCAATTAAGTAAATAGTCCTTCAGCGAAGAATAGGACACAATCATGCCATATTTCATTAGGTCTTATTAAATACTTTTCAGTAGATATGTGAAATTATAACAGGTACAGGTTTGCATATCATCAGCGTTTTTAAAGAGATAGGGCTGATCATTCAGCAGCTCAAACAAGCAAGGTTTCTTGGTTGCACCATTGATGAAATGGATCATGTTTACCACTTCTTCAAACTATGTGTGAGGCATGGGACCTCTTAAAGGAATTTTACCCAGTCCAGACAATAGATTATTGCCAGTTTCAATAAGTCCCTCTTTTTTTCAATTTTAAATGTGAGCTTTGATTTCTTAAATATTAAAGTGTAATGGGTAATGTGTTGATATTTTCTCAGATTAATTCTTTAATAATGCTCTTTAAGCATTCAATCTGTTCTTTCTATGGTCTTAAACATGCACATTTCTTACTATTGCCAGGGTGTAGAGTATACTAATATACAGAAATCTATAAGGTATGTAGCCTCATACTCCAGTTGTCTGCTTTCGATTTCTGGAGTCTCTCCTGTTTTTGCTTCCCAAATTAGTTCTAAATCAAGTTCTTTGGAGATTATATCCCATTAGTGGGCAGGGCTGAGATTTCTGATACATTTCTCTAGAGGATAATCTTTCTGATACATTTCTCTAGAGCATAATCTTATACTCCAGGTATATATAGTTTATATATACTATATAGTACATATAGCCGTATTCCTAAAATGCTGTTAAATTAGAAAATGAACACCCTTAAACTGTGATTGTGGGGCTGGTTTTTTTTTTTCACCAAAAGTGAGGTCACAACTTTGGAGAAGGGAGTAGCAAGTAGTAATTTAAAAACTGCACTTGGACTTTAAATCTGGCCTATTTGTGGCAGTGGAGGGTATTTTAAAGCCTGCTGACAATGGGGCAAAGGAAGAAGATATTTGAAGGCTTAGTTCTTCTTTCCAAATCCATCTCCTTTGAATTACTTATGTAAAACCTCACATTAATATAGGAATACAAGTTTTGAGAAAACTCAAATATGAGGATTTGTCGTCCCCTCCCCCAATACCACCGTTTCCTAAAAATGCTGCTTTATAATGCTGCTTTATAATGAATTAAAGCAGCTTTCCTTATCAGATGATATTATTTTCAAATCTGTAAAGACCAGATGAAAACTCTTCTTTACTGCTAACCTACTGATTAGAGGTACAGGTTGTTTTCTTGTTGAAGTTTCAGTAGAAAGTCAGCTTTAGGAACACAAGAAGTCTTGGGAGAAAAGTCCGATGCTTGAACTAATTCATTATAAACTGATTATGTGGTTAGGCAAAATCTGCTATACTGAAGAAAACACATCAGATAATAGCCTAAAAATCTAATTACACATTCTAATTGGGGCAAAACATGCAGTAGTTTAGATCATTCGGCAGTGGACTGAAATAAAGAGGCAAGCTACTATTTATCCTACTATTTAAAACTGCTTTGCTTTGCCTTTCCTGAGAATGGGGGTGGGGGGTGGGATTGCTGCCCATAATTGCTAGTTCATTCTGGGGTCCTAGTAGTCCGGTAGGATTGCCTTAAAAAACTGCTGGATACATATATAGCCCTGCTTGCTTTAAAGGACATCACCAAAAGGTTCAGGGAGAGAGAGAGGAAGGGAGGGAGGGAGGGAGGGAGGGAAGGAGGGAGGAAGGGAGGAAGGAAGGAAGGAAGGAAGGAAGGAAGGAAGGAAATTAACCATTTTCACTATCTGTACTCACACATCATAATCACTGCACAAAAATAGTAACAAATTGCAACATCACTGAAAAGAAATCAGGATTAAATTATTTTTCAATTTGATATTACAATGAGCTCAACAAATGTAAAAGGCATTTGTCAAGAAATCTGCCCAAATTGACTGATGTGTACTTGCAGCTAGCCTCAATATTCATGCAGATAAATCACATCAACTTATTTTTTAGGCTTTATTTATAAAATAACCATGTATCATAGAACTGGGTATATAGTGTAGGAGGTTTTTTTTCTTAAAAATACAGGTAGTCATCAACTTACAACTCATTTACAGTTCATTTGGTGACCATTTACAACAGCACTGAAAAAAAGTGATTGATGACCCTTTTTCATACTTATGTCCATTGCAGCATCCTCATGGTCATGTGATTTTCATTTGGATGCTTGACAATTGGTTCATAGTTATGACGCTTGCAGTGTCCTGAGGTCATGAGGTCATGTGATCACCTGTTGCAACCTTCTGACAAGCAAAGACAGTGGAGAAGCCCAATTCACTTAACAGCCATGTTACTAATTTAACAACTTCAGTGATTCACTTAACAAATGAGCAAGAAAAATTGTAAAATGGAACAAAAACTTAAAAAAATTCTCACTTAACAACATAAATTTTGGGCTGAATTCTGGTTGTAAATTGAGGACTACCTGTATTTAGTAGTTCCTAGTCTATATTACAAAGGGCCAAATCTATTTAAAAACATGCAGTAGTTTCTCATTCTCTTATTGGAAAAAAAAACCTCATTGAAGTGTTTTTCTTAAAATCATAACATTATAATGAAGCCTTCTTCCCAATTGCTATCAATTTAACTGAGGCAAAGAGTTTACTTAATAATATTTCCTTAGTTCCAGAAAGGAAAAACAAAAATGACATTAGTAACAAAATCGTGCACTGTAGATGTAATCTGCCCAAAGGTATTTGCATTTCTTATCTCTAGAGCATTGTGTAATATCTACTGTAATTGTATTTCATGTTATAGACAAATAAGAATATTATCTTTAGGACATTACACTGAGAATATGAAAACCAGAGTTTTAGCTTACTACAGATGCCTATACAATTCAGGAAAAAAATTCCTTCTGAGTGATATTTATTTACGAACATTTATATGCCTTTTGTTATATTCATAGTAAAACAATAGAAATTAGTTAAAAACCTGTACAGGAAGGTTCCTATTTTAGTTACAAAGCTGTTCTTTTAGTTTTTAACTCTCCCTGTAGGAAGGAGGTGTTGATCAGGCTGAATCTAAGAACTAAAATTTATCTTGGATGACTATCACAATATTTTGAAAAGGGGACTATGCAACCTTTCATGGTTTGAAAGGTCTTCGCTCTGATGTGATATTCAAAGAGCAGTGTTGGTCACACACTATAAAAAAAACTCTATAAAAAGTGCAGAGAAGAGCGATGAATATGAGTGGGGCCTAGAGGCTAAAACATATGAAGAAAAGTTGCAAGAACTGGGCATGGCTAGTCTAGAAGAGAAGGATCAGGAGTAACATGATAGCAGTGTTCAAATATTTGAGGGGCTGTCAGAGAGAGGAGGGGGACAACCTACTTTCCAAAGCACACAAAGGCCAGACATGGAACAATGGATGGAAACTGATCAAGGAGAGATTCAACCTAGAAATAAGGAGAAATTTTCTGACAGTGGGAACAATCAACCAGTGGAACAGCTTGCCTTCAGAAGTTGTGGGTGCTTCATCACTGGAGGCTTTCAAGATGGACAGCCACTTGTCAGAAATGGTATAGGATCTCCTGCTTGAGCAGAGTGTTAGACTAGATCACCTAAGGGTCCCTTCCAACTCTGTTATTCTGTAAATAGCTATTAGCCATGCTGCTGGAAAAAAAAAAAGATAAGTGTGGGCAAAGGAGTCTCAAAGTATAAACCCTATAGTATCCTACTTGTACTCTATGCCAAGGACAAAAACTTAAACTGAACTAAAGTAACATTAATTACATGAAGTTCATGTGGCTGCTCACCAATGTAATGCAAATCTACCTACCTGACATTAAAAACAAAAACTTAGTAATACTTTGTGGAACTCTTGTGGAACTCACATAGCCAGCAAAGGCTACATGCACATATATTAAATGTAAAGCACATAAATATGCAGGCGAAATCCAACATTTCAAAGCCCTGATTAAATCCCAAAGCCCTATTGCCCAAAGCTTAAAAATAAAAAGACCCATTCAGAATATTATTGTGCTTGATTTTAGAAAGCAGCAGCAGCAATAAATTCTCTTAATCTGTATAGGACTTTCTAGATTTAGAGAAATGCTGTTGGTGTAAACAGCACGGCTCTATCAATTTAAGGAATAGTCTTTCCTGCTATTGAACTAAAACAATACAGTTGGATTGCATATGGTTTACAAATGTTTCAGAAATGTTTCATACTTTGTAAAGAGTGCAACCTTTCCCAACTATTCATTAACATAGCCTATCTTTTTTAAGACTTCCACATCAGTCTTCTTCCAAATCTTTTACAATCTGGGCACAGCCCAATAATATACTCATTTTTATGATAACATAAAAAACCAAGATCTGTTTTGAGGGATCTTCATACTCTCATCCATAGGAACTACACATATACAGTATCCTTTATAAGTGCTCCAATGAATACACTGCTTACACACAGCTCTATGGAACACTTTATATTGTCCAATTTTCCCTGTCCACTACTGTGAGGAAGAGATATGGCAGCAGTGTGCATTATCACATATTTACTGCAACCTTTCTGCTGTTCTCTGTGAGGACTATTTTTATCCCATTTGAGTGAACATCTTAATACCTTCTCTGTGTCTAACTTACTCTTTCAAAATTTGGAACTATATGTGGATGCACAATGCTGGGGACAGGACAGAGAAGAAAGTAATTTTTCTTCATGATACTAATTGGCAGAACTGGGTCAGCTTATTTGTATTGCCTTTATTCCCGGTAACGCTTGAGATTTTCAATCGGGCATTAAAAAGATAAAGAAATGGATCTAGGGCACTTCCATAAAGCAATACCATCAGTATGGATTCAGGTTGTATCCAGATATCCATACCTTCATCCTTCTTTGCCCTCTGAGTCAATGTGCTTTCAGCTCAGCTGTGGAACAAGAAGAACTACAGTGAAAACAGTTTGATAATGCTGAAGTTTGGAAGCAAGTATTTTTCAAGTGGCATGAATTCTGTCCTCATTCAGCCCCCCCTGTCTGTTTGACTCTTCCTCCTCCAGTTGAGGATAATTTAACAAACCTATATTTCACTACATATTTTAAATTGAGACAAACTCAATTCTCCAAATCTCCAAGCGCCAAATCTCAACCAGCAAATGCCCCGGTTTATACATTGGCAAAAGAAATCAGAACACAAAATACAAGCTGAGTGGACATGACCTTGTAGATGACCCTCATTCTGTCAAGCACCTTAGAGAGTACTCATATCAAATGATCAAAGTGCCAAAGCCCACTGTAACAATATTGCCAAAAAGGCATTAAGGGTTGTAAACCTAATCTTGCATAGCTTCTTTTCCAGTAATATAACACTACTAACCAGAGCATACAAAACATTTGTTAGATCAATCCTCAAATACAGCTCATCTATCTGGAATCCGTACTACATATCGGACATTAATACAATTGAACGTGTCCAGAAATATTTCATAAGAAGAGTCCTCCACTCCGCAACAAAATACCTTATGCCACCAGACTTGAAATTTTGGGCTTAGAAAATTTAGAACTATGCCGCTTTTGATATGACCTAAGCATAGCTCATAAAATCATCTGCTACAATGTCCTACCTGTCAATGACTACTTCAGCTTCAACCACAACAATACACGAGCACACAATAGATACAAACTTAAAGTGAACCACTCCAAACTCAATTGCAGAAAATATGACTTCAGCAACAGAGCGGTCAATACCTGGAATGCACTACCTGACTATGTGGTTTCATCCCCAAACCCCCAAAATTTTAATCTTAGACTGGTTACTATTGACCTCACCCCATTACTAAGAGGTTTGTAAGGGGTGTGCATAAGAGCACCAGCATGCCTACCATCCCTGTCCTAATGTTCCCTTTAATTCATGTTTGTATTCATTTTATGTATTCAATTCATGCTTATACTTGTTGAGTATATATTATCTAATATGTACTCAACAAATAAACAAAACAAACAAACAAACATTTTGCTGCTATCCCCTCCCCAACTGTCCAACAACAAATGTATGACAAGTAAAGGACAAGAATGGTGGCAAAGAGGTTCTAGCTAACTGCAATTTTCCATTTTATTCTTCTTCTTTTATGGCCAGTTGGAAGGAACATGGAGATTGCTCTGGGATCTTGGCACTCCAAGCATGTTGGAAATGAAGATAATCATGCACAGATGTGAATTTGCTTCTGAAGGTTTTGGGAGTTGAATATGGTGGCTATGGGGAAGTGTTCTCAGCACTTTAGAACTTTGAGATCCTGGGAGGGAAAAGTAACAGATGACAATAATTTAATTCTACTAGGTCACAGTAGAAGTGAGTGCCCAAATAAAAGGAAAATTGGGGGTGTGCAGCCAATAGATAACTAAATAAAAAATATAATGGTTCATGAAGAGGCAGAATATTTGGCAAGTATAAGATGATGAAGTACTGTTAATTTCCCCTCTCGGTGGATGAAAACTACAACTCAGCTATTCCCAAATCTCAGAGCAGCCTATTTGCAGTATAGATAAACTACATTAATAATCTTAACTAATATTGCGTACAAATTTCAAAAGGCTTACATCTTGAATATTTAATTGGAAGAGCAATATAAAGCCATTTTTTTTAATTTGCTGCTTTGTTCAATGTCTTATTACCCTTTAAATACATACATATTTAAATATGTATTTTATATAAAATATAATACAATATATTACAAATATATTTATAAATTATAATTCTTTCAAACCCATACAAACCCATAGACAGAAATGAATGCACATACACATTACATTTACTTAAAATATGTCAAGGTGTCTCTTTCATTATTTTATAATGAATCTGAATCATCTTCTGTGTTTTCTCCGTACATACATTATTGCTCCCCTATGAAAAAAAGGTAGCAAAAGTGAAATGCAAAAAACCCTATATGAACATCAGACTGTTCAAACTCCAAAGTATCTGGAAGGCATTTAAAGGACTGAAAAGATAAATAAATGAAAATTCACAACATCTGGGAGTCCATTATGGTTTTATACCAGGCAAAGGATGTTGCATCCAAATTCTTGTTCTTCTGCTAGCTATTCAGAAATATACAAATATAAGAACATTTACAGTGGATATTGTTAAGTGTGTGATAAAGTGAATAGGCTTAAATTATGAAATATTTTATGTGAATATGGAATTATAATTTGATTGCTGAATGCAATAAAAGTGATACACGATAGAAAGAAATTATTCCCAATGTTAATGATAAATACAGCAACCAGCCTTAGGACTGAAAATGGGGTGGTAGATGGCATTTTCATTTTAGAATCAACTTTCAACAGGAACTAGCAGTCAATAATATATTATAGGATAGCACTTGCTAAGGAGTAATGAAGGCACTGGAAAGATATTCGGATGTAGTAACATGTCTATACCTATAAAGATCAGAAATATGCAAGTAATATGCAGGCAACAACTCTTGCTGTCATATTCTATAGACGCAAAAGTTGGACTATGGAAAAGCAGGACATAAAATGTATGGATGCTTTTAAATGTTGGTGTTGGAGGAGACTCTTAAGAATACCAGAAACAGCCAAAAAAATCAAACACATAGGGCATAGATCAGTCACTCTAATCTCACTCTTCCTCACTAGGTTCAAATTATTATATTTTGGATATATTTCCAAGTTTGATTTCCAATCAAACTTTCTCAATATGGTAGTCTCCAGACATGATGAAGTCCAGCCTCTCTAGCCCAGTGCATTGATAATGCTGGTCTAAATCCTCCATGAAAGAAATTGAATTCAAATTCCAAGATACATATATCATTAAAGCAAGATCTCATGACTGAAGAATTATAGTACCCAAGAGTGGACGAGGGAAAAGTTTTAAAACTTTATCTCCTCCAAACTTGAACTTATTTTAATGATAAGGACAAGTAGAGTAAGCCAAAATGGAACAGAGATGGATGGGAAAAGAGAATATTGGGGATATGTAAATTACTTAGAAACATAATGTTCTTACCATGAATATGGAACAAGTCATAATTCATCACAGATGAAACACTTTTTGTAAGTTGTAGCGGGAAGCTTTTTCCCTAAATGAAAACTTCAAAGTACTTCTGGTTGCATCATACTGGTCCCTGACAGTATCTCAGAGGGTACAGAATTTGTTAGATTTCCTTTGTCTCCCTGTCAGTTTATAGATAGGAGACTGAAAAAATAGCAATGTATGGCATGCAGGTAATGCTGGAAGGGACAGAAAATCCTTCTGTATCCTGTACAATATCCTCTATATTGTCTTATGGGAAACAGCTGGAACTAGTGTAATTTATTTCTGTTTAATTGTTTCCATTGAGATAGTGATAAAAAAAGGAAACTAAAATTATCCAGAATTATAACTAAGATATTTATACATCTCTCTTTTGCTATTTCTGATATGCAGCTCTACTCTCTGCTGTTCTCAGGGTTTTAGAAATACTGGAGTGCTTCCATGCTAAAACACTCCAGTTAAACAATTTAGCTGAACAAGTAACAAAATAAAATATTTTATGTACCTCGGCATTCCAGCTATGATACCTTTAAATTTCAGTTTAGAATGCAGCATATTAGTTATGATTTTCCAATCAACCCAAACTGGAAATGAAATTAGTATAAGAGTAACATGAAATGTTTCCTAATTTCACACACACACACACACACACACACACACACACACACACACACTATCTTCCTCTTTATGTTCTGAATAGCTTTCAGAATAACAGAATAACAGAGTTGGAAGGGACCTTGGAGATTTTCTACTCCAATACTCTAGTCAAGCAGGAAACCCTATATCATTTCAGACACATTGTTATCCAATCTCTTCTTAAAAGCCTCCAGTCTTGGTGGACCCACAATGTCTGGAGTTAAGGTGTTCCACTGATTAATTGTTCTAATTGAATTTTTTCCTGGAATCTAATAAAGGAGAGAAGCAACCTAGAACTAAGGAGAACAATTAATCCATGGAATGACCTGCCGCCAGAAGTTGTGAATACTCCAACACTCAATTCAACTTTTCAGCAATCCAACATGTGAGCTCATGAAAACTTTAATCAGATATTTGAAACACAGATCACCATCATCATCACAAGAAGGTCAGATGTGTGAGATCAAATGACTTACTCTTTTTGCAGTCATACTCCTAAGAGTAGCATTTTCTATTTATCATAGGATTATATAGCAATCATTTATGTATAGGTGAAATGAAAAGCAGATAATTCAAAGACAAGCTGTAAACTCACACTAAACTTGAGCCATGTCTTGAGTGACCCTGACTATTAAAATAAATTCTGTTACAAAGCTGCTTTCTATAATAGGATGTTGGACAGACTTTTGACCTGCATGCAATACGTTGCAATGTATTCACACTCTGTAGGATTCTTGGTTAGGTTCCAAGTCTTTTTTATTTATTTTTTTCTGCTCCTTGGGGCTTGTAAAGAAGAAAGGATTTAAGATGTTTAGGAAGATAAAGCTTTTGTCCTGCCATCTTTCTCCTCTATGTCCTCTGAAGCCAGAAATGTGAGATTTGGACTTAATTTGAACCTGAGCATCTAATGTATATATTAATGGAATTTTGCGACTACTTTAATCTTAAGAGAGTCTAAGAAGATTACAATAATGCAACAGCAACATAGCCAATGCAAACAATAAAACAAAATAAAACCTCTCATGCTACATTGTAATAAAAACAAATCTGGTGGTGACACACTCACATCAGTCAAGTTCTGAAGACATTCTGTGGCAGCCAAGTTTTTACAAGATTTGTAAGGTCATAAGAATGGGCACCATCTGTGTTTTGGATGATGAGCTGTTCCACAGCAGGACACTTTTGACTGAAAAGTGTATTAGCTATACAATTGGATAGGGATATAGTTTCCCAGTTATCTGTCATGAAATACTCTGTAAAATGTGTAGCATACATCACCCTTAAGCAGAACATTCTTCCTATGGTTCTACAAATTAAGGGTTTGAATTGGCAATTCCATCTTTCTAATGCTCTAGCCAGAATAGAGTAGAGTAGAGTAGAGTAGAGTAGAGTAGAGTAGAGTAGAGTAGAGTAGAGTAGAGTAGAGTAGAGTGGAGTGGAGTGGAGTGGAGTGGAGTGGAACGGAACGGAACGGAACGGAACGGAACGGAACGGAACGGAACGGAACAGCAGAGTTGGAAGGGAACTTGGAGTTCTTCTAACCCAACCCCCTCCTTAGGCAGGAAACCCTATACCACTTCAGACAAATGGTTATCCAACATCTTCTTAAAAACTTTCAGTGTTGGAGCATTCACAACTTCTGCAGGCAAGTTGTTCCACTGATTAATTATACTGTCAGGAAATTTCTCCTTGGTTCTAAGTTGTTTCTCTCCTTGATTAGTTTCCACCTATTTCTTCTTGTCCTACCCTCATCAGGTGCTTTGGAGAATAGCTTGACTCCCTTTTCTTTGTGGCAGCCCCTGAGATATTGGAACACTGCTATCATGACTCCTCTAGTCCTTCTTTTCAGTCTGCATTTATTATCTTTCAGCTGATGCAGTGTTCCTTATAATCAGTACAGTTACTGGTCAATTTGCAGAGTATGATTTTTAACAAATTCTTTTAACATTTAATTTGAAAATCTAAATACATTTGCATGTCCAGGTAGTCTTCGATAATTAGAACCTAACAGGAGACAGACCCATTTTTGTTCATAAAATCACAAGCACTTTTATTATATGATGTATGAACGATTGATAGGCTTCACTGAGTAATATTCTTTTTTTTATTATTGAAAAGTTTTATAAATATATAAAAAACACCCCCCCACCCATCCCCCCCTCAACCCCACTGAGTAATATTCTTAATGCTATCAAGTAAGTATAATACAAGTTGGTAGAAGAATCACACTGAAGAACCATACTGTCCTATACATTAAGCTTTCTTCTGCTGTTGTCCATGCATACACAATATACAATGTCTGTTGTATATATGTGATGTTAAGCATTCAATTATATTTAACTAACAACTATCTACCTACCATCTACCTACCTATCATGTATTCCACCTTTTCTTATGCTGCCCCTCCAAATCTGACCTATCATATTTCTTACATAAAAGGGGAAAGCAGCAACACCTTGACTACCAGGAGTGAAATCCAGCAGGTTCTGACAGGTTCTGGAGAACTGGTAGTGGAAATTTTGAGTACTTTGGAGAACTGGTTCTCCAAACTACTCAACTACATCTGGTTGGCATCCAGAGTGGGGTGGGAATGGGGATTTTGCAGTATCCTTCCCCTGTAGTGGGGTATGAATGGAAAGTTTGCCATATCCTTCCCCTGCCACGTCCACCAAGCCCCACCATGCCCACCAAGCCATGCCCACAGAATCGATAGTAAAAAAAATGTGGATTTCACCACTGTTGACTACCATGGGGCTATAGATAGTGAATTTTGTCATTCATGATAGCTTTAGTCAATGAAAACTTTCACATGTTTGAATAAGATAAGGAACGGTTAGAAAAGCATTCCCTGTGAATGGCAAGGGCATTAATCCTTAAATTTTTAAGTATAATTTAATTTATATACTTTTAGATTTTTAATGCTTGCTGCTGCCTAGCTTGTATGTTTTCCATTTTGCATTTTATTTAATCTTATTGTAGATGTTTTTACTACGGTTTGGGTTGCATTTTCTTATAAATCACCCAGAGAGGCTTGGCTCCTGGGTGGTTTAAACATTGAAATAAAATAATAAATTGCCACATTTGGGCAGTGTAAGTTCTACAAAAGTCCAGTGTTATCCCAAATGTATTATTTTATGCAGGCTACGATCTTTAATCTAGAAACTACTTTCCAAGCCTATATATTAAAGCCTGCTAGGAAGTATATCAAAAGTACTGACAATTCGGCTCAGATGTGATGGATCCTAAACTTCTCTCTCTCTCTCTCTCTCTCTCTCTCTCTCTCTCTCTCTCTCTCTCTCTCTCTCTGTGTGTGTGTGTGTGTAGGCCCACGTACCCGCATACACATTTCAGCCACAATTTCTAATTGCTGTGCATGCATTTAGGCTCCTGAGATATTCTGAAAGCAGTGAAATTGTAGAATCTAGGAAGCAAGGCACATTTCTGTAGCAAAAAATAAATAAATAAAATAAAATACAGATTTGAAGTGCAACCTGATTTGTACATTATGTCTCAAGGTCATCGGTATATACAGATTTCAGTTCATATAAATTAAGTCACTTTTTTTTTCCTACTGTAACGTCAATAGTGAATCGCCACTGCAGGTGCCCATAAAAGCATTCCAGCCATCTCTCCTCTAGTGCTTCTGATTGGCAGTAAGTGCAGCTGAGGAAGCAAAGATAATCGAGGCCGTTGTTCTTCTGAGAAGAAAATGCCAAAAAATATCAGTTTCCCTTTAAAACCACTGGGGATTGTTTTCTTTTGCCAGAACCACAAACAGCTCAGTTACGAAGAAAGAAATGCAGCCCTGTGTGTGTGTGTGTACGTTTGTAAAATCTAATCTGTGAAAAATAATTTCTAACAATTTTTGCTTCTTTATCCAGCATGCTTTTTCTTGTTCTCCATACCATTTGGCCATTTATTCTTGGTAGGAGATAATGTTCTTAAACAGGAATAACTTTTTTTTTTTCGAAAAGAGAACATGCCAGGATATACAAAGAGTTTCTTCCAAGCAAGGAACACTGTTAAAATAAAATCTTTTCTACTTTTCTTTAGCTATTAGAAAAAAAAGGGGGATTGCTTTTATTTGGTAGAAAAGCCAGATAAAAGCAACTGGTTATGGCTTAAATGTTCTGAAAAAGTTTGGACAAACATGCAGGAGGTGGAAGCAAATGGAACTTTTTTTTTTTAAGGCAGTGGTTTTGCATTCATTTTGCAAAATAGACTTTTAGGAGATAAAAGTTAAAAATGCATGCCTGAACTAGGAGTTCTCTGTATGTTTATGTTCCTGTCCCCTGAGCAGCATTAGTGGATGAAAATTTACTGATATACATGATAGTTCAACCTTTCATTTTCAATAGCGAGATGAGTTTCGCATCTATTTATAATTTTTATCTGGAAATTCTGTTCTAGTGGGTAGACTGAAAATCACTGAACCTTTCTTTTGCAGCTATTAGTTCAGTCAGAAGTTTTGGCATTCTATCTTCCCTTCTAAATAGCTGTGAACAAAACCAGGGTGAGGGCAGGGAGCAGGGAGTGATTTTCTCACACATCCAGTGCTTACCATGTATATCAACTTTTTGTGTGATTAGCCAGGTAAAGTATTTTCCATACCATGTTTCCCCGAAAATAAGACCGGGTCTTATATTAATTTTTGTTCCAAAATACACATTAGGGCTTATTTTCTAGTTAGGTTTTATTTTGGGGAAAATATGTTACTAAATGCACCCATCTGGCTGACAGTCTTAACTGGAGCTTATTTGGGGGTAGGGCTTATATTATGAGCATCCTGAAAAATTATGCTAGGATTTATTTTCTGGTTGGGTCTTATTTTCGAGGAAACAGGGTAGAAAAGCCATTCCCATTGGGATTAGAATATCGGTATTTATTTATTAATTTAGTTTCTTCATCTTTTTTAAGCTCTTGGAAAAGTTTGTTTTCATTATATCAAAGAGCGAGAATCACTAATGTAATCTGTGACATCTTCCTATAACCCACAACAAGTGACAAAATGTTACATTACAATAATACCATATTTTTGTAGATATTAAGAAAAAAATTGTTTGCAGCGATCAGGTTTTACTGTGGCCATCTTCCTATGCCAGATGGGGAAAAATTGATTTATTTCAACATATGACTAGAATCTACCTATAAACATCATTATTTTGCCTAGCAGAAGATATGAGAAATTGCATAGAACTGCAAGCTAAATTGTAGCTTCCATCTGCTTCTGTATGACTAATAGAACTAAACATTCTGCGGATTATCCCTTCCATATATGACGAGTCTCCACATCTGGACTCATACATAAGGTAGTAAAGTTTATAAGCCCCCCTCTTCCAATCAAGATAAGCACAACACACCTGTCAAACCTTTAGTCAAAAACAAAAGATTTAAAACATTTTTACAAACCAGATTGGTACCAACTGGAAATGACCGGCATTTTGCTAGAAATGGCATAATGTACTAGCAGCACTATTTTCTGGTGGTGCTTTTTTTTTTTTTTTGCAATAACCAGTGAATTAATGTCACTTCATTGTTTTCTAATAATACATGGTTTCAAAAGCTCTTATTTCCTGTGCCCATCAAAGTGTGCAACACTCGTTTCAACAAAATGCAGAGTGTTTAGTATGCATAGTATTAAAACTGACATTCATACAACATAATACTGATTATACAGTAAACACTGTATACCACTTATGCTCATTAGAATGTTTAGCTTCAGCACTTTGCACCAAAAGACTATATCAAAATATTAGTAACTACAAATGCAACACAATGTGATGGTGCCTAATGAAAAACAGCATCGGATTATGCCCTGACAATTTATGTTGCTCTATCAAATTGCTTTTTAGCGTTCCTTGAAATTCCGGTGACACATTCTCTTTCAATTTCACTTTTGGCAAAATCCTGTTATGATCCAGACATCGGCTAGCCAAAAATCATTATTAGTCATAATAAAAGTATTTAAACTTTTCTTTGTAGCTTCTTAAATGAGTTTCCTCCCAATTTACATTTTTTTTTAAAAAAAACTTGTACTGGAAGAAAAAGGAAATAAGGCAAACCTCCCCCCCCCCCAAAAAAACCTGTAATGTTGTATTATCATGCATTATCTTAGGAACACCTCCATTTTAAAGCTAGTTGCATTATAGTTTGCTTCTTATGTAGAATTTTGAAGGCAGCTTTATAAAGAGATTGATACTCATTGATACTACTTATCTGATGCTTACTAATCCCGAAAACTAAACAGGGTTAAAAAAAAAAAGATCAGATCTTGAATAGATGAAGGTAAATCTTTGACATGTTGATTCAGATAACTTTAGTGTCATTATTTACTGTGAACGTACTGATCCACATTAAAAATGAAATTCTGTTGCCTGCTCTCAAGAGAAAGTGCATATCTACCCAAACACATACATTACATACATATACACATGCTATACACATATATATATACCTGCTTCTCTCTCTCACACACACACACACACACATACAAACAAATTCATCCATTTTGAATACATAGCAGAAAGAGGAAACTTGAGAGTTCACAAGACTGATGCTACATGGAACAAAACTGTGACCGAATCTAGATGTTCTGCTTCAGATATTACAAAGTCTCCTCTCAGAAAGTAACAAGGAAAACAAGTCATGAAAAGGATGTGTAGCGTCCCAGACAATCCTACGGACTGTGCTCAAGGATCACTTATGTGCTATGTCCTGGATAGAAGAAATGAACTACCAATGATCTTTTCTGCCATCTTCGTCACTTACTGCACTGCCTTCCTGTCTGAAGCAATAATGCTTCCAAACCAGACAGTAATGCAATATGATAAGATGTTCTCGATTGTCCCTTTATAGAAAGCGGTAAGGACAGCAGAAGGAAGATGAACTTTTCTCATGCGGCGGAGAAAATGCAGGTGCTGCTGTGCCCACTTCACCAGTGTCTCACTATTGAGCGACCAAGCTAGCCTACTTGTCAGCTGCACACCCAGAAACAATGCTGCTAATCCCCTCCACAGGTGAATCATTAATACGTAGAACTCTATGACTGTGACTGTCTTTTTCTGAAATCCTGATTAGTGATTCTGCACTAATTCCTGATTGGTGCAGGAAACTGGAAGATAACGGCAGGCGTATTATAGCCTTGCCAGGAAAACAACATGAACAAAACTATGAAAACAAAATTTATGCCCAACTGAAGAGAGTATTTGCCTTTCCTGTACTGTAAAAACAAAATTAGAAGACTTAAAGCATGAGTGGCAGGCTACGAAATTGCTATTTCTGTTAGGCTATGCTTCTTGGAACATAATTAGGCACCGTTTTTCTGAAATGCTGAACTTGGAATCTAAAAAATTAACAAAATATAAGTTATTTTTTTATACAGGACATACTATTAGCATAGCAAGCAAAAATTTAATTTTTACTGTATCATGAGGAAGAAACAATCACAGTAAAGCTATTTCAACATCATCTGTCGTCTCAATTTTTTAACATTCACATTTTTTCTTCATCTACATTTTGCTATACTCACACCTTGATACCCATCTGCTGCCAGAAGCTTATCTATTAAATATGGACATAAAACATTTTAACAGGGGAAAAAAGAAAACTCAACAATATCCACATAAATATAAATTTTAAACCGAACTCAAACCTTACACAAAACTACTATAGATATCCCCTATCCACCTACACACAAAACTGTAATTAGAGAAAATACTCTATTACTGTAACAGAACTGTAGCTGAACTGACATAAAGGGATAAATTTTCATACCTCAAAGGGCACATTTTTTAAAAAAAACTTTAATATTAGCTCACTTTACCTTAAGCCTATCTTTAGTTATGTAGAGTTAATGTATATGTTTTCCATGACGTAGGACCAATAGTTCTCCAGAGTAAGCATGTGAATGCCCGCAGGAAGGGACAAAGAAGATGAAGTGAGTTTACACACATCACAACATAATTGTGTCTTCATTAATCATAGTTATTATCATCTTTAACAGTACTGTAAACAGGCTAATTAAGCCATTAATATTTTTCTAATCAACATTAGCAGGTAGCAATAACTGACTAGCTATATGAATAGAGTATAACTTTAACCAACTTCAATCCAATAAACCAAAACTGCAATCATCTTACATCAAATAAAACATTAAGGATGCTTCAGCCTCTTGTTTTTCAGATATACATTAATGACTTTCATACACCAACAAAATAATGGTCTAAAATGTTATCTGAAACTACAGTAACTTAAAACAGTAACCTTCAGGTGATGATAATGATGATGATGATAGCTTATTGCAATTGGTACCCATAAAAACAATATCTGTCATTCATTTATTAATTTTATGCATGTTCAATTCTGTCTCACTAAACTGAGTATTTCAATGCAGACAGATAATAAGTAATCTAGTCATTATTAGTTTTATACTTTTACGAGACATTTTGCCTTCCCTTTGCTCAGTTGAAGTCAAGATATCATTGTGAAACTATAAACTATTAAATATAGTTCCTTATTCTCCATCCACTAGTTTTTAAATATTTTCTTTGGCCATTCTTTCAAATATTTAATCAATAATTTGGTGAAGTTTTGTATTCATATTTTATATGCACAGTTATGAGGCTTTCAGAAACACACCTGCATATCTCTAACTGCATAAGAAAGAATGTTTTGCTTTATTTATTTTTTTTCTTTTATGTAAATGCAAATCACCAAGGTGATTTTTTTTGTAGTGTAAGTTTTCTTCTAGAGAAATCCAGCAGGGGGACACTGAAGCTTACTTGAAGTGAGAACAGTATCAATATTCCAGGGCATTATTTCAGATTGAGGAGTAGAAATTACAGTAGGGAATGCTTCCATCGGCTTTTGAAAAGTATTACAAAAAATCCCTGCACTTCAGTGCAAGGCAGCACCTGTGATGCAGCACTTTCTACCTTGCTAATTATATGGTTGCATTAACAATCTAAAAAGAGGCCTTGTACATGCACTCCAGTGTTTTTCCAAGGAATTGTTTTGCATTCTTTATACAGCCCTTCTTGTAGAAGTTTATCTTGGCTCCATTCAAAATTAGATTTTTTAAAAATTGTGTTATTTCGAGAACTGTGCCTGTAATGGTGTAACTTTTCCAAAAAATAATCAAATTGTGAAACAACAAGAGGCACAGTTTTTACCTAATCAAGAAACAATGCTTGTCTACTCAGTGGAATGATACAGACTGAATCTCTGAAGACTATGCAGACTAAACTTTAGCTGCCTACATACTTCACTGCATAATATATATGGGTGTTCCTGAATAGTGGGATATTATATGAGGATGTAGGCTACAAATCACATTTTTCCTCTACCTTACTGCAGTTTTTCACTGTGACCTGTCACAGGCCCATAATTAAAATGCTGCAAAAGGATTTTTTAAAGACTAAATGGATGAGGCAGTAATAATTCTACTGAGGACTGTCTACATAACAAATTCACATATTGTTGTCACAGTACGGATGTATTTTAGCACTCTTGTAACTGGATGACTGATTATCCACTCCAATAGGAGTTCTGCAGCAGGAAGTTTCACACATTTTCAAATTGGAGAACCTGGATTGTTTTTTATTTAAGATTTAACCCCCAATCAAAAGTATTTTTCTTCCTTCCTTCCTTCTTTCCTTCCTTCCTTCCTTCCTTCCTTCCTTCCTTCCTTCCTTCCTTCCTTCCCTCCCTCCCTCCCTCCCTAACTTCCTTCCTTTCCACATAGTCTCTTACAGAACCACAGAACACAGTTGGAAAATCTCTGTATTGGATATCTACCTAGAAAAGTTGGAATTTGTAAAGACCCAAGAGTATTGATTCTTACAGATTCCTACAAGAATGAGGAGATCTATTTATTACACTGTTGGGCTCTGTATGAGAGAGATTACTTGAGATATTAAAGCTGGATCTCAGTTTTAGGCAAATGTCAATTGGAGTAGATGGCTGTGAAATTCACTTTCTTGGTGTGTGGAGATGAGAGCTGCATGCAAAGATATTCTTTAGCCAAATTACAAGCAGAAGAATGGGATGGATGATTCTACTATATTTCTTGAGTGGAAAGAAAAAGTATCCAGCAATTTTTCAAGTCAGGACTCTGCTTTAGTAATAAATTTGCTACTGAAACAGCCCAATAAGAAATGTAATTTTGTATGTCCTTGACTGGGATTTGACTGAAGCAGGAGAATCTAGCATAACCAAGACCACCAGAGAGATGTCTGTAAAGTTTTTAAAAAGGGTATTCCATAAATCTCTTGGTCATCTAGAATTAAATTCTTGCACTTATACAAAAATTCATATTCAACCATTTCTTACCAATCCACTTTCCCCTTAAAAGAGATTTTGAAGCAAATTCATTTTCATCAGTTTGAATAAGAACTGCTTTTAAAAATGCAGAACAAACTCTTTATCATTAAGAGAATTTAACATAATGGCTTTGAGTGTTCGTTTTTTTAATAAACGCTAAAAGAGATTTTTCTCCCCCAAATCAACTCAGATTAGTCCTAAAGTACACACACACACACACACACACGAACCTAGGTCATGAGAGATAATTGGTATAATTTGGCTGTTTTAGTTTCAACCTTCAAACACATTGGCATTAGACCAAATAAGAGAACAGTGTGAGTATAAAATTGATTTCAATAAGGTAGAGAATATGCCAAGACATACATAGGACTGGGTAAGCATAGACATAATTGGGTTGCTGCATTTTGTGCAGATGTGTTATACAATTAGGATTATCTAATGCTTATAATGAGAAATCAATTTCATGGCAACAAGTTGCAAATCTTGGTTATTTTAATTGTTCCATGAAGGGAAATGCACACAAAATTTTAAAAGCATGAACTGAATGCAAAGTTCTTTTGATTTCCACCCATTTTTTATATTCTGATGAACTTGTTTAGGTTAAAAGAAAAGGATACATGGAAAGTAGTGATTATTAAAAAGTGACTAACAGTTCATATAAGAAAACATACATTAGAAAAAACTACACACAGAAGAATATGTATACAAAAATAATGTATATATGTGTGTGTGTGTGTAATTTATATATTTTATATTTTATAAAAATATTATGTATTTTATAAAAATATTGAATATATATATATATATATGTATATATATATATATATATATGTATGTATAAGCCAGACTGCAGCTGCATCATTAGCCACTTTAAACCCCTCCAATCCATACATGAAGCAGACAGACACCCACCATGAAGAGCTCCCACAGCCACAAACACGAAGCCAAACAACAACAACGCAGCTCACCAGCTCAAATCCCCCTGCAACTCAGACTAAGCCGAGCACAACCAAGCCCCCACCCAAACAGAACACACCCTCAGCCAATCAGAGCACAACCAACCCTCCATCCAATCAGAGAACAGCCAAGCCCCTAACCAATCAGAACACACCTCCACCCAATCAGAACACAGCCAAGCTCCCACCCAATCAGCTCACACTCCCACTAGCAGTTAAAAGGAAGAGACAGCTGCGATGTCACATTGCTCCTGGAAGCACGAAGCCGAGAACACCAACCTGAAGATGATGAATGAGACTTCGTCGAAACATCGCCAAGACATTTCCAATTTTACGTGGGAGAAGACCCGAATAACCAAAGACCTACATACAAACACCCGCGAAAACCTCAGAAAACACACACACACACACACACACACACACACACACACACACACATATTCATTCAATAGGGGGCACTCCCATTATTTGCCTCAGCTCCTGCCCACCTAGCAGTTCAAAAGCATGCAAATGCAAATAGATAAATAGGTACCACTTTGCTAGGAAGGTAACAGTGTTCTGTATGCCTTTGGTGTATTTAACCATGCTGGTCACATCACAATGGAAATTGTCATCAGACAATCCTGGCTCCTTTGCCCAAGAAATGAAGATGAGCTACGTGCCCTAGAATCAGACAAAACTGACAGGGAAATCTTTACCTTTATATATACTTTAGGTGGACTTTTATCAAGAACTTTCTAGAATAGACATTATGCTTTAAAAACCATTTGAAAGATTGAGAAAGTGCAATATATGTATTGATTATTAGCCAGGTGAGCAAAGTTCCTAACAGTTATTACAAATATTTGCAAGTTAAAATATAATCTGCAATGCTGTTTTTATCAAGGTCAAAATGTCACATTTCTTCAGTGACATTCTGTCAAATCCTAACTGCTGCAGATTCTAAGTGGGTGATTGAAGGATTAGTATTATAAAAACAATAAAATAGTCAATATACTTTCCTCAACTTGATATTAGAAAGGATCTATTTTAAGTCTTGGAAGGCAACACTATACTTATAAAGTCTGACTGAATTTAACAGGAATTACTCTCAAGACATACAGCATGCATAATCTGCTTTTAACTGAAGCCTCTTCACAGGTGAGTAGCATCACTTGAAAAATGTTAAGAGGGATATTTTGCAGTCTCATTGACCCTTCTATTCTGTTTTACAGATTAATTTATCTGATTTATCCCTCCTTTTCATCTTTTGGTTGGCTGTGGTCCAAAATTTTCTGCAGTATTTTTTGCCTGTTCCTTTTTTTGCTAATAATATACCTAGTAGTATACAACTCTTGACCTCTCATAGCCCAATTTCAAATTTCTCTGACTTGCTTCCAGTGTTCTGCTTCCCATACTTATTGTTCCATCATATTTTCAGTTTTTGAGTGCTCTTATTCCTACTATTCCAGCTCCAGGATCATCTTCTCATTCAGCACTTATACCCCTTTTATTACATTTTTAAATGTTTTCCTTCATTACATACAAATAAGTCTTCAGATTTCAATCGCATATGTTGATTGAAACATACACACACACACACACACACACACACACAAAACCACCTCAAGTTATACACTGATGAGGTATTGTTGCTTCAAAGAGTCTATTAAATGCACTATTTTAAGGTACCTAATTAAGTAAAATTAAAAACTATCAGAATACTGCAAAAAACAACCACCTCATAACAGAAGGCTATATACAATTTTCTACTGTATATGAGCCATTATAGCCTTTAAAAACAGTTCAAGTTTATAGCAGTATTATTCTTTCTTTGGTTTTTCAGTTGTGAAAATGTGGGCATCTTTGGGCTACAGTGATATGCAATTTAGCAAAATAATAAAGAACCATTCTTTTCAACAAGCAAACTATGCCTATTCAATTTAATTATCAATTTCTATAACATAATCTTCCAGATCTAAAACAATTTTACCATAATCTTATTTAATTAGCATAAACTGTCATATGTCCAATAAAATATCATATTTCCCTCATGTCCCCATTAGTCAACTCCACACGAGACATTGCTGGTTTATTACTCTTTGAGAATGTTACATAAAAGGTAACAAGATATTGCTTTCTTCATTTTAAATCATACTAGTTTTATCGAGGTTGACCCTCTATTTCATTTAGATGAATGATATGAACCCTTATACAACTAATGCAGGTTGTAATTCTGCTCCGCTGAGGTAAAAAAAAAAAAAAACTCCTGCTTCTTCCCAAACTTCCTGTTAGTTAGTACAGACTTACTCCAGAAGCGTGAACATTTATCTCCTCTAATCACACCAAAATCAGCAGAGTTTGCATGCTCTAGTTCCCATCTATGTGACTATTTTGTCACTCTGCATACATGTAGGCCAACAATCCCCCTTAGATCTGGATGGCCCCAAACCTATTAGAGTTTCACAAGGCATTAAAAATTATCCCAAAGCCATTTGGGCTGGGAGAGTAAGAGCAACCTATTGTTCAATTGTTTTATTTATAGTTATTTGAAATATAATAGCTTCTTGACCTCTGGCATGCATTAGAGAATGTGTTTTGAATATTGATTTAATTAATGTAATTAGAAAAAATAGTCAATACCAAAAATACAACATAGAAAAAGTTACTAATTATTGAAAAAAACAATAAAAGAAACAGCAATTTCAAGGATACTCAAATACATAGAAAGTTAACCAGAAACCTTTAAAAGTCATGGTAGGAGTAGCTAAATTACAATTTGTATGAAAGAAAATATAATACAGAACTATGCTGAATTCAGAAACAAGACTCCCGATTAAAAATCAACCCCTTCTCTTACTTTGGTCATGAAATTACCTAGGAACAGTATTAAATATTAGAGAGAGAGGTATGGAATGGGTCTTACCATTTCCAAAGCTATTGTAACTTTTCTTTAAAGTGATAAGAACCCTGTGGCATTAAACTAAGGGCTCAAGTAATCCAGGCTGCTTCTAAATCTTGGGAGCTTTGGAGGAACTTCAAAACCACCAATGAATACAATACACTCCTTTGTTGTTCTCTGTTTCCTATGTGGTCTAGATATTGGGGATATAGTTATGGAGCCCTTGTCATGGACTGACCACTCGCTCCTTCGACTCGACTTTCAGACCGCTGCACCTCACCGCAGGGAGGCGGAACCGACTAGGTGGTTCCGCCCCAGGTGCCTGATGGATCCTGATAGGTTCCAGACGGAGCTTGGGCCATTTCCTGAGACAATGACACATGACTCGGCTGAGGATCTGGTGGCTGCCTGGAATAGGGCAACCGGTGGGGCCTTGGACCGTGTCGTGCCTTCGCGGCCTCTGACCCGGCGCCGAACTCACTTATCTCCTTGGTTTACCGAGGAGCTGAGGGAGATGAAACGCCGGAAAGACGCCTAGAGAGCAGTTGGAGGGCCAGTCGCTCTGAATCTGACTTGACACTAGTAAGAGCTCACATTAAGACTTACTTAGTGGCGATAAAAGCGGCAAAATCTAACTATTTTGCCACCCTTATCACATCATCAGATAATCGCCCAGCCACCCTGTTTAGGGTGACCCGCTCCCTCCTTCATTCGGGAGCACGGGAGGATCCCTTGCAGGGTCGTGCTGAGGATTTTGTTCAATATCTGGATGACAAAATAACTCAGATTCGGGATGACTTGGCTGCCGACTGGGTTAGTTCGGGCGAGGTGACTGAGGCAGGTCTTGAGAGCGTTATCTGGGCTGAGTTCGATCCTGTGGCTCCCGAGGACGTGGACAGGACCTTGGGGAGACTGAATGCAACCACATGTTTATTGGACCCGTGTCCCTCCTGGTTGGTGCTGGCCTCCCGGGAGGTTAACGAGGCTGGCTCCAGGAGATCATAAATGCTTCTTTGCGTGAGGGTGCCCTACGGCCGCCTTGAAGGAGGCGGTGGTGAGGCCCCTCCTCAAGAAGCCCTCCCTGGACCCGGCTATTTTGGCTAATTACCGTCCAGTCTCCAACCTTCCCTTTTTAGCGAAGGTTGTTGAGAGTGTGGTTGCATGGCAGCTCCCTCGGTACCTGGATGAAGCTGTCTATTTAGACCCGCTCCAGTCCGGCTTCAGGCCTGGATACAGCACTGAAACGGCATTGGTTGCGTTGGTGGATGATCTCTGGCGGGCCCGGGGTAGGGGTTATTCCTCTATCCTGGTGTTATTAGACCTCTCAGCGGCTTTTGATACCATCGACCATGGTATCATGTTGCGCCGGTTGGAGGGACTGGGGGTGGGAGGCACCGTTTTATGGTGGTTCTCCTCCTACCTCTCCGACCGGTCACAATCTGTGTTGACAGGGGGGCAGCGGTCGACCCCGAGACGCCTAGTGTGTGGGGTGCCGCAGGGATCGGTCCTCTCGCCCCTCCTGTTCAACATTTATGTAAAGCCGCTGGGTGAGATCATCCGTGGTTTTGGGGTGGAGTTCCATCAGTACGCTGATGATACGCAGCTGTACATTTCCACCCCAGACCACCCCAACGATGCCGTGGAAGTGATGTCCCAGCGCCTTGAAGCCGTGCGGGCCTGGATGGGGAGAAACAGGCTTCGACTCAACCCCTCCAAGACCGAGTGGCTGTGGCTGCCGGCGTCCTGATATAGCCAGCTGACACCGTTGCTGGTTATTGGGGGATAATCATTGGCCCCCATGGAAAGGGTGAGCAACTTGGGCGTCCTCCTGGACCCACGGCTGTCTTTGGAGGATCACATGACAGCTGTGGCCAGGGGAGCTTTCTATCAGGTTCGCCTGATCCGCCAGTTGCGGCCCTTTCTAGATCAGGACTCCCTACGCACAGTCACTCAGGCACTCGTCACCTCTCGCCTGGACTACTGCAATGCTCTCTACATGGGGCTCCCCTTGGGGTGCACCCGGAGGCTCCAACTAGTGCAGAATGCGGCCGCGCGGGGGATTATGGGAGCGACGGGACGCTCCCATGTGACACCTCTCCTGCGCGAGCTGCATTGGCTACCGGTGGACTTCCGGGTGCGTTTCAAGATGTTGGTGACCACCTTTAAAGCGCTCCATGGCTTAGGACCAGGGTACTTACGGGACCGCCTTCTGCCGCCAATAGCCTCGCACCGGCCGGTGCGTTCCCACAGAGAGGGTCTCCTCAGGGTGCCGTCAGCCAGACAATGCCGGCTGGCAACCCCCAGGGGGAGGGCCTTCTCTGTGGCAGCCCCTACCCTCTGGAACGATCTTCCTCCAAAATTGAGAACAATTGCTGACCTCCGGACTTTTCGTCGGGCCCTGAAAACTCATCTCTTTCAGCTTGCTGGTCTAGCCTGACCCCGCTGAATTTTTAAGATCTGTATTATAGGGTTGGGTATTTTAAATATTTAATGGTTAATGGTTTTAATTTTTAGCCAAAGTTATATGCTTTTTTAAGAAATTGTTTAACTTTTGTGTACTATTTTTATTTGGCTGTTCACCGCCCTGAGTCCGCAAGGAGAAGGGCGGTATACAAATCTAAACAAATAAATAAAATAAATAAATAAATAAGGTATGCGAAGAAACACAACTATCTTGGATAAGAGACAACCTTCGATAGAAGAGTTGTATAAACAGATGCTTTGCACTGTCAGTACATACAAAGGATCTTTTGACCACACTGAAGCAGCTTTATTTTTTTCTAGGCTTGGGCAAGTGCTTTCAAAGATGTTCCTAACTGTATCTACATGCACAACATCTTTGTAAATTGATATGATGGTTGAAAGTGTTGAAACAGGACCCTTCAATTATCACAGTAGATGTTTTAAAAAGGTGGCACAGATTTGGGGGTGGGTGGGTAGGAAAAACAGCAGCCCAAATTTTTAAGGGAGGAAGAAGCCTGGGTCTTAAATCTTGGAATGTACGTAGATATAGGATGAGCCTTGGATAAAGCCTTGACTATCAAAGTGCTTGCATGGCTATGTATGTGGATATAGCCAGAAACAACTTTTGAAGCAGCCAGGTAAAGGTAAAGGTAAAGGTAAAGGTTCCCCTCACACATATGTACTAGTTGTTCCCGACTCTGGGGGGTGGTGCTCATCTCTGTTTCAAAGCCGAAGAGCCAGCACTGTCTGAAAACATGGCCAGCATGACTAAATGCCAAAGGCAGATGGAACATTAGATTTAGATTTATTAGATTTATTAGATTTATATACCACCCTACTACCAGAGGACTCAGGGCGGTGAACATTGTTATCTTCCCACCAAAGGTGGTCCCTATTTTTCTGCTTGCCTTTTTTATGTGCTTTCAAACTGCTAGGTTGGCAGAAGCTGGGACAAGTAATGGGAGCTCACCTGGTTACATGGCACTAAGAATTTGAACTGCTGACCTGCTGACCTTTTGATTAACAAGCTCAGCCTAACGAAGCAGCCACAAGAGCTTAACAAAAAGATTTCACAAAGTACCGTATGTATAGCCATCATTAATAAACCTATTTTTTTCCTGAATGTATCAAAATTATAATGGGAATTCATTCTGATGATAATAGTTCAGGGTTTGAGGGGTTCTTTTTTGGGGTGGGGTTAGTAAAAAAATTACTATCTGAAGACAATCAAGTTGGAGCACACTTTGCAATTAACGTAAAGATGTGTACACATTTGAAGTACTCAGAAAGTATGGGGAGGGGGAGGTTGGGGAGGTAGAAGGAATTTTAATGAGCCAACTTGATCTAATGATTATGACACTAGGCTAGAAGCCACGAGACCATGACTATAAGTTCTATCTTAATCATGAAAGCCAACAAGGTGATCTTGTGTCAGTCACTCTCCCTCAAGCCAACTCATCTCATGCAGTGATTGTTGGGGTAAAAGAGGAGAAGAAAGAAGTGTTAGATATTTTCACCCTCTTGAATTGTATTTATAAAAGCAATAAAAGATAAAAAAATATTTTAAAAAGAATACTATGGTTTTTTTAAAAAGACATCTTTAGAACCTACAGTACAGAAGTGACAATATTTCATTTTATTGCTAAGAATTGAAAACAATTTTATGGTACCTAATCAATGTAGTGGATAGAACCCCAGTGGAACCACCTAATTTTTGTTGGGACATGATGGCTAAGACGCTGAGCTTGTCGTTGGAAGGTCGGCACTTCAGCAGTTCGAATCCCTATTGCTGTATAATGGGATGAGCTCCCTTTTCTTGTTCCAGCTTCTGCCAACGTAGCAGTTCAAAAGCACATAAAATTGCAAGTAGAAAAATAGGGACCACCTGTTTGTGTGCCTTTCGCATTTAGTCATGCTGGCCACATGACCACAGAGACATCTTCGGACAGTGCTGGCTCTTTGGCTTTGAAACAGAGATTAGCACTGCCCCCTAGAGTTGGGAACGACTACCACATATGTTCGAGGGGAAACTTTACCTTCATTTTTAATCAATGTAGAAAAAAAAGTAATGCTTTAACTATCTAAACCCTAGCAACTTCATTTGAATTATTCCAATTTTAATTGCTGGAAATAATAAGCACACATTTATTCATTTTTAAGGGTATTGTTCTTCTTTTGCTTCTGATCAGTTCAGTGAAGGACAAAGTATATTGCTGCTCATCTAAGTCTAAATCTCTAGCTAAATTAGAACAGTGTGGACTGATTTGGAGGCATCTGAGATGAAATGGAACCAAAAGTCATCAAAATCCAATTAGAGTTTTCGAATTTTTAATTGTTAAATTTTTAATTAAATTTTTAAATTTTAAATGGCATTAAAATTGTTATTAATAGCAATGTTAATTGTTAAATTAACAATTAACCAGTGGAACAGCTTGATTTCAGAATTTGTGGGTATAGTATAGGTGGTACCTGGCTCAACAGTAGTAACTGTAGGAGGGATCTTGGAGTCCTAGTGGACAATCACTTAAATATGAGGCAACAGTGTGCTGCAGCTGTCAAAAAAGCCAACACAGTACTAGGCTGCGTTAACTAGGTTCAAGATCATGTAAATACCACTTTATAATGCCTTGGTAAGGTCACACTTGGAATACTGCATCTAGTTTTGCTTGCCACATTGTAAAAAAGATGCTGAGACTCTAGAAAGAGTGCAGAGAAGAGCAACAAAGATGATTAGGGGACTGGAGGCTAAGACATATAAAGAATAGTTGCTAGATTTAGGTATGTTTAGTTTAACAAAAAGAAGGACTGGGGTGTTTCAGTGTTTCAATATCTCAGGGGTTGCCACAAAGAAGAGGGAGTCAAGCTATTCTCCAAAGCACCTGAAGGTATGACAACAAGCAAAGAGTGGAAACTAATCAAGGAGAGAAGCAATTTAGGAGAAATTTCCTGACAGTTAGAACAATTAATCAGTGGAATAACTTGCCTCCAGAAGTTGTGAATGCTTCCAACACTTGAAGTTTTTAAGAAGATATTGGACAACCATTTGTCTGAAATGGTATAGGGTTTCTTGCCTGAGCAGGGGGTTGGACTAGAAGAGCTCCAAGGTCCCTTTCAGCTCTATTATTGAGTTTGAAATATTTAACGTACAATTCAGCACTCCAGACCTGACCAGAAACTTAGACATTGTGAAAAACAGCACAATTCCTCCATAAAATATAATGATAGGCAGAAGAAAGAGAAGGAAGAGTAGTGTAAAATGCTATTTCTGATCATAGATGATCAGACATTCCAAGCCACAATAATTTGTGTGAGGCATATATAGTCAAATTTTATTCTTTTTATTAAAAGCAAGACTGTAACCATTTTCCTTTAAAAAGGAAAACAGCATGAAAAAGATCCTTCACCTCAGCTGCTGCACCTCCTCTTTCTTTGAAAACAACCATTCTTACTGAAGGATGAATTGTGCCTGAACATTTCATTCATCCTAACCTTTTAACAGATTGAAAAAGTTACAATCATTTGTGGTTTCCTAGGCTAATCAATGGGCAGTACAGAACTGGATTTCCACATTTTATTTATATTCTAGCTCCAAATGAATCATGCAGTGGCTGATTAGTTTCAAATGGAAATAGGCTGTTTTCCAAAACAACAAACTTGAGGCTCAAAGCAAATACATTAATAAGGAGTAATCTTTGATTATTTGAAAATTTTACATCAAAGGGTTGGTTGTGTTAGTTTAATGAGTTATCTAATAGTGAATTGACAGAATATTAAAATGAATTAAACATTTAATGGATTTTTAAAACACGGTTATTATTTTTATGAAAAATGTTGAGTTATGTAAACAAAACGTTTCAGCAGTTCCATTTTAATTTGATAGAAGTGTCTTCAAAATAGCAGTCAAAATTGCCATCTTTAAAATCAGTAGAGATTATTTGATGTTAATCTGTTATTCTGTACCATAACACTAAACAAAACACCCCCAAATATTTTTGTTGTTGTTGTTGTTGTTGAAAATCTAATGTAGTTTGGAGAACATATGAAGAATGGTTGCAGGAACTGGGCATTGCTAGTCTGGTGAAGAGAAGGACCAGGGGAGACATGATAGTAGACTTCCAATATTTGAGGGGCTGCCACAGAGAGGAAGAGGTCAAGCTATTTTCCAAGGCATCTGAAGGCCAGACAAGGATGGAAACTGAGCAAGGAGAGGTTCAACCAAGAAATAAGGATAAATTTTCTGACAGTGAGAATAATCAACCAATGGAATAGGTTGCCTTTGAAAGTTGTGGGAGCTTCACTGGAGGCTTTCAAGAAGAGATTGGACTGCCATCTGTCAGAAATGATGTAGGGTCTTGGGCAGAGGGTTGGACTAGATGACTAGAACAAATTTTTATTAGATTAACAGAGTTTGAAAGGACTATAAGGTCCCTTCATGTTAATCTAATCTAAATTTGTTCCTGTAAACTGAATTAAACAGTATAATATTACGTAGTGCAATACATGACCATCTCCTCCTCTTTTCTTTCTTTTTTCTTTTCTTTTGCTCCTCCTCCTCCTCACTATTAAACTAATATATCAACTATTTAATCACATTATTACAAACACCATTATTGATTTTTCTTGGAATTTCATGCCTGTTCATGAATGAAAAGTCCTGATTTGGCCCTGCATCTTTTTCTTTCTTCTTCTTTTTTAATTCTACAGATGTAAGTATTTGCTATGCAAGGAAAAGAGAAGCAACAAAAGAGTCCATTAATAAATAATGGTGCAGTATACTTGTTTCTTCCTGTTGCCAAGCAAAACATTGGTATCTACATAGAAGGTCCATTTACTCAGCTTTAAAGTGATGCTTAGCAATGCTTAGCATTGTGTCTTTAAGAGTTTGCTTTTTAAATCTAGTCAGGTAAATTTATTGCTAGTGTCTGTGTACTGCAAAGCATCAAAAAATAGAGTGGGAGTGGGAGTGGGAGTGGGAGTGGGAATAGAATAGAATAGAATAGAATAGAATAGAATAGAATAGAATAGAATAGAATAGAATAGAATAGAACAGCAGAGTTGGGAGGGATCTTGGAGATCTTCTAGTCCAACACCCCGCTAAGGCAGGAAATCCTACACCATTTCAGACAAATAGTTATCCAACATCTTCTTAAAAACTTCCAGTGTTGGATCATTCACAACTTCTGAAGGCAAGGTGTTCCACTTATTAATTGTTCTAACCATCAGGAAATTTCTCTTTAGTTCTAAGTTGCTTATCTCCTTGATTAATTTTTACCCATTGCTTCTTGTCTTGCCTCAGGTGCTTTGGAGAATAGTTTGACTCCCTCTTCTTTTTGTCAGCCCCTGAGATATTGGAACACTGCTATCATGTCACCCCTAATCTTTATTAAACTAGACATATCCAATTTCAGCAACTGTTTTTTATATGTTTTAGCCTCCAGTTCCCTAATCATTTTTGTTGCTCTTCTCTGCACACTTTCTAGAGTCTCAACATCTTTTGTACATATGGTGACCAAAACTGGATGTAGTATTCCAAGTGTGGCCTTACCAAGGCTTTATAAAGTGGCATCCCCCTGTTTATGCAGCCTAGAACTGTGTTGGCTTTTGAGAAGAAAGTTTTCTTTTTATTTAAAGATATGTAAATCTCTCATTTAAAACTAGGCAGGTAGGCAGGTAGGCAGGTAGGCAGGAAGGCAGGAAGGCAGGAAGGCAGGAAGGCAGGAAGGCAGGAAGGCAGGTAGGTAGATAGATAGATAGATAGATAGATAGATAGATAGATAGATAGATAGATAGATAGATAGATAGATAGATAGAAATGAGAGATAGAGAAAGAGAGGATATACATGTACAGGTGATAGATATATAATTCATATAAAAGATACCAATTTGATTAGTCTGCTTATATAGACTGTTTGCTGTAAATAAGGACCTAGATGAGCTTGATTGATTTTGGAAAAAGGAGCTAAGTAGGATCATGAAGCTCTGAAAATGACAGATCAATATTTTTCATAATATATCCAAACTGCAGGGTGAACAGCCACATATATTAGATGAAAGTTATTGTGAGCAGTTCATCCAAGCAGCTATCTTCTCTCTCCTTCTCTCCCACCAGCAAGAATTCACCAGAAGTACAAATGAATCACAATATACAATATTATATGATCATTATTTGAGAAACTTTACCTCTCAGAGCATTGCTGGATATTGCACTGAACATTTCCTGGAATGTCAGAAGGATTAGACTGCTTAAATTAACAAAATTAAGAAAATCCTTGTTTTAAAGACATTCTTGTCTAGCAAAGGCCCTAGACCTTCTGCTCAAAGGTTCAGAGACCTTCTGCTCAAAGGTAACAGTTTATTATTTTTTATACAGCTCCATACCAGTTATGTTTTTTTTTCTATATTTATCATTCAGACTTTGTATTACAAAGTCAGCCTGACTCATCTACAGATGTTCAGATGTACTGTTAAGGATAGAGTTTCCTTACATCAATAACTAAACATGAGACCAGGTTGGATCAATATGATATACAGAATTAATGAAAGGAAGAGTAATGTATGTTAAGAGGTTCTCCACCATCTTTCCTGGATATGTATTATCAGAACAAATTTCTTTTGGAAGGAAGGCAAAACTATCATATTTGGTTTTGACAGTGTCCCCCCAAAATCTATATTATTCATAACATGTTTGTACCACTTACAAAAATATTGATATATGACAAAGATGGAAAGTTTCATCAAACCATAGATATATCAGATTATTTTTCTTGAACTATTTAGCCATAGCTTTGCTAGGCTAGACACTGAATAACAGTCTAGTACTTTTTAACTATTATATCACTGAGTAAATGTTAAATAGTTTTCCCCATTAGAAAGAAAGGAAGAATATAGAAGCTCAGAATATGTCAGAACATTTTATAACTAATGTGTTAAGAAATCAGGTTGTATATATTATTATCTTGGTCTTTTATGTCTTTACAAAGGAAAGAAGCAGCAACAGTCAAGGGAAACAGAGTTAAAACAAAGGCAAACTGTTGGTAGTATGAAAACGAGAAGCCCCAGTCCAGAACTAGTACATTTTGATAAAAAATAAAAGTGGAAAATTTTCAGCACAGTCCATAATCTTCTATAATTTATATATATTATATTATGACCAGAATAGAAATTCCCTTGAGCAAAAGGTCTTTTACAAATCATTCCTGCTAACAAAACCTGTAGAATGAAACTTTTGTCGTGTCAATTTTTACTTTTGTTGCTTCTTATACAATATACTATATATACCCTTCCAAAGCTGCTCCTCCAGATTTCTGAAAAACCCTGAGAAATCATGTGGAGATCTGCAGAGAGCAAGAGGCAGCATGCAGAAATAACTTTTACTGGATTCTAATCTGTCAGCTTTATCATGTAGACCAGACAGGAAACATGACCAGATAAATTCTATTTTATTGTAAAGTTACATTAAGAGATTCTTGCTTGTCTGAAAATAGAATACTGCCATCACCTTTACAGACCAAAAAATTAGGGAGGGTCCCTTCTGAGCCTCTTGTTCTGTCCACTATGCAGCTGTAGGTTCTGCTGTCACTTACCTGACCATTCCCTAGGCAATATCTCTTTGCTCTGTCTTCCAAGGTCTTTCCCACATACTATTATATTATCCCTTTCAGAACTGAAAGTAGCATTGGATTTGTAAAAGGAACACTTTGATCCATCACATAGTGCTTTAATAGTAGTGAAAAATGTCCAATATCTATTAATATTTCAAAGAAACAAAAATGCTAATATGTTATTAAGATATAAATTATACTAGTATACATATAAATTATGTATTATGTATTTTTCATAATAACATAATCAAAGAAAATGACAATACCATCGTAATCACAAAAAAGAACAACATTAAAAAACAGATCCTTTTTTGAAATACAGATGCCAGCGTTTACTAACTTTTGCAAAATATTAATATATTAGACTAGTAAACTATTAGAGCACTGTTTGTCCATGTAAATAAATTAGTTTTGAATAAGAATGTACCAAGTTGAATAAATTCACAGTAGATTCTGAAGAGTACTGACTATACTAATTTACTCCTCTGATTCAATTAAACATATGAGTCAAATCCTTTCCATTATACTGTGCTTCCTATTGTACATAATACCGCTTTTAAGTGTTCAGATATAATGTTCATACCAATTCAACTCACAGAACAGATTGTGACTTTTCAATGGAGCACAGTAACTGCATTCCATTATTTCTAAACTATCCCCACCCACCCCAATAAACTAATCTAACAGGGCAGATGCAATTAAAATATTAAGACTTAAGTGATTTATGGACTGCTGTTCCCTCTTACTGTGATCTTCAATTGTGCTTGTGTGGCTATATATTCTCATGTCAGTCCTATAAAACCTGATACTCATGCTGCTAGCTAATGTAAGATTCATTAATAATAGAAAATCTTCAGCGCTATCATATTTGATTTTATATCTATTACAGGAACATAGTGAGAAGAATATCATTAGAAGTATTCACTAGTAGTCAAAGTTCAAGGGGAGGTACACAGAATCATTATAATCTATCATGAGACCCTGTCAAGACGTTCTGTTCACTAATTCCATCTTACTGCCCTTCCATAAGACAAGCACAGAAATTTCTACCATTTATTTGGCCATCCAAAGAAAACTCATGATAATCCTCTCCCTGATATTCTATGCAATATATCTTGAAAACAATTTCTATATAATTAACTTGATATATATCCTTAATTAGTTAAGTGGGACATGTTTTGATTTATGGGTAAGGATGATGACTTGTGATAGAAATGATGAAGTTCAGTCCTTTATCGAAGTGCACTCCATTATCAATGACAAGCTCAACTACTATTGACTTCTAGAATTTCTCTGAAGTAAAAAGTGTTTTGGTCTTTTTCAAAGATATTTTGTTCAACTTCCCAGATTAGGCCACGGCTTTGGGATTTTTCTGACTGTTTCTCTTCCATGTACTAATCAGGTCCAATTCTGTATAACTCAGTTAGGTACTATAATGGCTAGTTCATTTTCCATTTCTGCAGGTAAAAGTGATTCTACCTACCTTACTCACTTCCATGCTTTCTTCCATAAAAATATCTTCCTATTAGCTGAAGTTTCTGAAGTTAATTATTTGATTTAAGATCTCCCTGGGAATACATTATGTCACCTATAGTTTTCAATCTGTTCAAAAATCATTGGGAAATTGGAAACATGCTTTTAAGGGTATTTTCCTTCTACCATATTCTGAGAAGGCTGAGGAGGTTCTACATGGATGATGAGCTAGATAAAGCTAAACAAACGAAAAGCAAATTTGGATGAAGCAGAAATGCCATTGATATGAGTCCAGCCAATATACTAGTTGAATTTCAACTCATTAAGGATAGTGTTTCATCCCATTAAAAAAATCAGGTTTATAATCTGGGACATTCCTGGACTCAACTTTTCTATGAAAATATATAGGCATTAAAAAGTTTTTGTTGATGAGTCAGCAGAATACTTTTCCTGGAATGATCAGATTTAGATGTAACTTTTTTGTTTTAATTTAACACAACTCAGTTGAATTAATGCAATATAAATTGCATGGAGCAATTCTTAAAACCAGATTGAAACTTCAGTTAGCACAGTTTAGTACTATTGAAATATACTGGTAAATACATTTCAAGATACTAACTTATTACCTTTGAAGATTTAAGAGTACACAATTTGAAGGACATATTTGAACTAGCTCAGTCTTAAAAGTTCAACAACCACCTTTCCATTCTTGGTGTACTGTTGCCTTTTGAAGCATCTTTAATGGTAGCATATTAGCTGATAAAGCTTGCAATATCTTAATACTTGTTTTTTATTGCTTCTTGCATGTATGAATTCATTTGTTGTATATTAACAGCAGGGATTTTTCATTTTCATTTTCACAATTACTTAGGTATGTATGTATTGCATGGTTGCCATAGCACAACTCATGACCCATGGCACAACTCATTGTCATGGGTAAAATCAGTATGTAATATGACTAACCAGAAATGGAGTCAGAAATAGAGTTAGAATAATCAGAAATGGAGTTAGGGAGAGACTGTTTAATCCCCAAAAGTTTTGAGTTTTTTAAAATTAAAATCTTCTCCCCAGGTCAACCATATAATACCCAAAGTGCCCCATCTGAGACAAGTCAATCCCTCCATCAGTGTCCTCACTGTCAAAGTCAAGGTAGTCAGGAAACACAGCTTCCACACTTTATATAGCCTGACTAGGTGGCTCAGTGGCTAAGACACTGAGCTTGCTAATCAGAAAGGTTGGCAGTTCGCCAATTCGAATCCCTAGTACAGGTCTCCTGTGTGAGAAGGGGGTTGGACTAGATGACCTCCAAGGTCCCTTCCAACTCTGTTATGGTTACTACTTGGCTTCAACAACTAACTAAACCAAGGGGCTACTTACAGAGATCTTTTCTGCAAATTTTTACATTATAAATTGACCGAAAAATACTATATATATTCTTACTTCTTTATATTCTTTATATATATTCTTTATATATATTCTTACTTTTTGTAGGTTTTATGTGAGTTTTTCTTTAAGATATATATATATATCTCCTGCTTACAGGGCAACTATGCCTGAGCTAAGCATTTTCACACAGCAGGATAACAGAGTCCCATCTTCAGTACAGCAACTGTTCTTTGAAATCTTCTCCGTATGGCAATTGCCTGAACATTAGCCATATGTTAGAAAGGAACAATCTGAGATGCTGGAAACTAAATGACATTCTTCTAGAATAAATAGGAATTAATAGGAGAAATGTCACTGATTTCAGTAATTTCATCAAGGTAAAAGTCTAATCAAAGACTACAGCTCCCACAGTCCACATTTCCTAAAGTAAGGTCTTTGCAATGAATCAATAAACAAGACTTTATTGCTTAAGTAGATACTTAAGTAGATACTTTTATTGCTTTAGTAGACACACTTTACAACAAACTTTTGTCTTCCTATAGAGGGAAATCTCCTAAAATACACAGATTATTGTTATTGGGTTCTAACATGTGAATTATCAGACCTGTTTAATGGAACAAACATTCAAGAAAAAATTGATTGCATTATCTCAAATCCTCTACATTTTTATTACTACTGGAATGTAACCTATTTCTTTAAAACACCACTTTGTTAGTTTCTAATGCCAAATGTTCCATTTAAAACCACTTAATTGGCATTCCTCAAAAAGCTAAAGAAGTTCCAAGAAGTCATTTCTAAAGACTGAATCTGTATGCAGTACTCTATTTTCATTCTCAGAAAAACTGTTCCTGATGAATTCATGCAAAGTAACTTTATTTCTGAAAGTTGTCAGATGCTTGTACTGGACTATCTATGAAAGTCTATTTTTCCAGGATTTTTTTTTGTAATTCTATTTTTTAAAACCCCCTCTAGAAGAAAAGGGAAGTGATTGTTTCCAATTTTGCAGCTTTTGTGTACTGCGAGGAACATCTTTCTCTTTTTTGTGATAGCCTTTCAAAGTTTACTAGAGAAGATCTTAAAGCTGATCTTTTAAACTGATCTTTAAATGTCCTTCTACCAAGTCTCTTCAAGTTTTCTTCTAAAAAATTTGCTGCAGAAAGGCAAACAATTATATTTATTTTCTACACACTACATAAAGGAGATAAATTAGCAAGGCTAAAAGAACTTCACTCAAAAGTCCATTCATTTGCTGGACCATCTCTGTCCTCCAAAGGAATTTAGCTCTGGTATCATTTGGAGAGATACCTAAAATTTAAAGCTACTCTAGATTACTCATACAGCTTGATACAGAGATGCATAATAAGAGAATGTTTCCAAAATCACTTCCTAAACCTAAGTGGATCCTCAGATAATAGGCAAGTCACAGTACAAAGTTCCAAAGGGATTTTTACAGTCTGTCAAGTCACATAATTATTACAGTGGTTCATGACTGATTAAGCAGGAGAGAATATTTAAGCTTTTTTAAAAATATATATATAGTTGAATAAATAGTCCTATGTTTTATTAGTCCTCTATTTATTTATCTGGTTATTTGTGGTGACTTATATGACTTCCTGAATTCATTCTTTCTTGGTTTCACTTGTACTTGACAGGAGTCCTTCTCTAGGTGGATTATCTTTAAAAACCCAACAGTTTAACAAGTAATCTTGCTTCAGTGACTAAACACTTAGAACTCTAAATAGAAAAAGCTTTTCCAAATCCACTGTAAAGAAATATTGCTAGAAAACATAACTTGGCAGAAAAGCCTACAAGCATTTCTCCCATGATAGGCATAGCTTTGTGCAGGCTGTTCATTGCATTTCCCAGAGACTTAGAAGTTTACCAGGTACATAATAAGCAACAAAGCAAAACATTGTCACTCTCTCATTTATAGGTTTCAGAAAATTGAAAAGCACACACTGATAGTAAGGCTGCTGAAGAAATGATTTGTTCAGATCATACCATGCACATAAGCATTAACTTTCTATCTGTGTACTGGGTGACTCTATATCAAATTTGACTTGCAGGACAGAATGTGTGTATGTGCGCATATAATCTGATAGTGTGTACTCCAGAATAAAGATCACATGCACATCCACAACTGCAAATCCTACATTTCACCAGCTTTTCTCTTTCATTGCTGAAAAGGTATTCTGCAGGAAAACTGTATTAATGGAACTTTTAAATAATCTTGATAGCATCCCAATGTCATCTCACCCTTATGCTCTTCACAAATACACAGAGCACCAATAAGCATTTTTTTTTCTGTTGCAAAACTCCCAGTGAAATAAAACCAGTCCATGCTTTAAGGTTTTGTTTTGAAATCAAATGCAATGTATAACAAAGCCAGGTGCATTCCCTATTCTTCTGGTGTAGTTTTTGTTTTTGTTTTTTGCATTGGAGTAGATGAAAAATTACTAGTGCTGGATGAACATTTATTGACATAAGACACTGTTTTGCTTAATCACAAATGCATTGGGTCACTGCAGAGCTTGGAGTTTTCCTCTTATTGACTAAGAAGATGAATGGACTTGACTAACTAGTGAATGACCCAGAATCAAAGTCTCTTAAGCACCGTTTCCCTTCTCTTTCTCTCTCAGGGTATGTATGAGAGAGACAGAGACAAGCATTGTGAAAAGGGGGGAAAGGAAAATAAAAGCTACCCTAGGATCTGCACAACAGAAGATGCTGTCTGAACTTCCAAAGCAGGAAAAAGCTGGAACGAAAAGCCTGGGTTTTTTTTTCTTTTAAAAAAAAAACCACCTTAACCAGCTTCTCAAACCCCCGTTCCAAGTCAGAAACAGCTGGGTACTCACCTGGTACTGAGAACCAGAACAGGGAAAAGGAAGAGCAAATACTGAGTCAAGATGAATTTCATTTTGGAAAGCGTGGCTGTTTCGTTCTTTGGAGCTGCTTGGCACTCTTCCTCTCTTGATTCCTTTTGTCTTTCCCACCAGCTCTCCGATTTCTAAAGTCCTTCCTCTGCAAAGAAGCTGCTCCCGCGGATGACAGTCAGTAGATCTGAAAAAGCAGGCAGACCAACACACTGACTAATGAAGGCAGCCTAGAGTGGGGCTTGAGCTTCAGGAGTGATGTCACAGGCAACGAAGCTGCTGCTGCTGCTGCTGCTACTAGTCTCATGCCTGATAGTCTGTGATTATTCAACACAGGGACTCTATTGATGTCCTGAAGGATTTGTTATTACTAGCAGTTTCAGTGGCAACAGCAGAGGGAAGTGAGCACCCAGCAGATGCTGCTTCCTGCTAAGGGCTCATCCTAATTTCCCCCTAAAGAATCAAAATGTCGAATGAAAGTTGGGTCATTTGCATTGAGACCCAGGGCAAAGACTTGTTTAAATGAACAGCCAAGTTTCAAACTCACCTCCTGCTTGCTGCAAGTGAAAGGTAGCTCTTCAACTCACTATGAATAAGAAGTTATTGTAGCAACTGAAAGCACATACCTTAGAAGCTAGGAAGCCCACACTAAATGGGTTTTTTTTTTAAAAAAAATCCTGGAAATCTCTTCTCTAAAGATCCAATTGTCATCATCGGAAATCTTTATAAAGGTCAATCCAAATGTAAGCTTTCTCTGGGTATTATCCTGATAATTATTCTGTTTAAAGAAGCAACATTTGGCATCAATTATTAAAATTTTAATTTGAGGGGGAGAGAGGGAGAGGTAGAGGGAATTAAAATTCCTTAAAGTGATGTTTCTTGACATCACTTAAAATCCATTTGCCAATGAAAGTTAAAGTCCTGAATGTCCTTCACAGTCCCCAAACATAAATAAAACTCTACTCTTGGATAGTAATAGGTTTCTACAGTATATTTTGGTTATGTCAGAATTTAGACTTTTAAAAGATATTGCAATTTTTTCAAATGAAGGTAGCTTGGTCTGGAAAGGAAATGTGGGTGTACAGGTCAGGATAAAAGAGAATTCAGTTGCCTGAATACATAAATTGCTCATGCAGAAAGGCATTTAAAACATTTAAAATGATTTGCTGTATTACAGAGAGGCAATAGATATCGAAGGCAAAAGCTTCCAGAAGATTGGGTCTTAGAACATTTGAAACCTATTAACTAGAGGCAGGCTAACGAGAAGCAAATTTCCTTTAAATGGCAAAATACTCATGTGAAAATTAATTGCTACACAGTGAAATGGCAAGATGTCCTTCCTATTAATAGAAATCATATAATGGAAGTTGAAATGTATACATTATGTTGTATCATTAATGAATGACATTTTGTATTCAACTTCAATGAGAAAAATACACTCTGCCCTTAGTGATTTCTAGGTTTACTTTCTCTCTCCCTTCTTCCTTCTTCCTTCTTACCTTTTCCTTCCTTCCTTCTTTCCTTCCTTCCTTCCTTCTTACCTACCTACACAGCACCTACCTACTGTGTTGGGCAGCATAGATTGGGAAGAGTGCATACTATATGCAAGAAGTGCTGTGCAGATAGGGGAGGACAAGAAAGATTTACATGAATGCCAAGCAGGGAGAAGTATTTGTGGAGAGAGGCTGATTGGAGTCCACCAAGATGCACAGGAAGTGCTGCATGGGTCAGTGAACCATGCATGTGGGCAATGTGGGCTTGAAATGGTGTGTGGTCATTCCTTCCTTCCTTTCTGTTTTTCCCTCTCTTTATTTCCCTTCTCTTCCTTTTCCTTCCTAGCAGGCAGGTAAGTATTTGCTGTTAGCTGGGGGAAAGAGCAAAGGATTTCAAGAGTAGCTGGAAAACTACTCAGCCCAGCAGTGCCTAAGTAGCCACAATTTCCCTAAATTTCATTCGTTTAGGAATAATGAGTCCTGGCATTCAGTAAATTAGCTCATTTGGGGTAACTTTGTTGACATGTTTTTGCCAAAAAGTTACAAAGAATCAAACACAAATGTTTTAGCAATATATAGGATTGTTCTTAATTCTGTAACCCACCCAAAGTTGATGAATTGGATCGACTTAGAAATATAAAATGTAAGTAATATAATTTAGGTAAAAAAATAAATATGTTTATATAAAGGGTCTCTCTCTCTCTCTCTCATCTTATCTCATCTCACAGCAGGTTGGATACATTTTTAAATAGAATATGGATTGCAGCAATTATTTTTGTAATAATATTGGATTGCAGCAATTATTTTTGTAAGAATATTTATAGTTTCTACATAATGCCTCTTGGAAACAAATTTAATATGGAAGGCTGGGAATATTCTTTATGAAACCATCTTTGTGTTTATTTTTTTCCCTCAGAAAATAAAAGAATTGAAATGCTTTTAATAATTAAATAAGTAAATAATTCATTTAAAGAAATACTTCTTTAAAAGTAAAACCAAAGGAAGCCTTCATTGGCCTGTAGATTTCCTCATACTGGAGTTCTTAGTTGTAAATTATGAAACATTAATTGAAAAATATATGTCTGCAAGGATCAATATTCTTTCTTTCTTTCTTTCTTTCTTTCTTTCTTTCTTTCTTTCTTTCTTTCTTTCTTCCCTCTCCTTCCTTCCTTCCTTCCTTCCTTCCTTCCTTCCTTCCTTCCTTCCTTCCTTCCTTCCTTCCTTCCTTCCTTCCTTCCTTCCTTCCTTCCTTCCTGTTTCATTGTTTTCATTCTTTACCTTTTCCCAAACTTTAGATGGGCTGGATATGGAGAATTGAAGTGCTTCAGATTCTGAATCTCTCTGACCTGCCTCAGGTCCAATCTCTTTTTTTGAGATTTCTGAGCAAAACATTTTCCTATTGGGAAACATTAGCTAGAGATTTTCCTCTTTAGGATTGTACCTAAAGAGGAAAATCCTACCTCTTTAGGTACAATCCTACCTAAAGAGGTAGGATTGTAGAAGCTGATATTAGATTCTTGCTTCCAAGTTTGGAAACTTGCCTCTGTCAAGAAGAAGAAGAAGAAGAAGAAGAAGAAGAAGAAGAAGAAGAAGAAGAAGAAGAAGAAGAAGAAGAAGAAGAAGAAGAAGAAGAAGAAGAAGAAGAAGAAGAAGAAGAAGAAGAAGAAGAAGAAGAAGAAGCATGCAGATAGACTTAAATATGTGCCCTTAGAACAGGGGTGTCAAACTCACATCATCATGGCGGCATCATGTGACGAATCAGGACTTTTTCCCCCCTTCGCTAAACTGGGCATGAGCATGGTCAGCCCGTGATGCATCCTGCCTACAGGCTGGGAGTTTGACAGTCCTGCCTTAGAATAACGGTAGTTGTTTATTATCCCTGGAGAAAATATAGGACAACATATTAACAACTTGATTATGTAAACATTTGTTCCTCACAATTCCAGTGATGTGACTTTCAACATCTTTGAATTTTCCTCCCAAAACAGTCAATAGCTTTTGTAGATATAACTAAGTGCATAAAGTATTAATCAACCATTATTAACAAGTCAGTTTTTTATCTACCACTATGCAGTATGTCATGTGTAGGAACCATAGTAAAATGGATGGTGGGAAAAAATACAGGCAATTTAAGAACACTTAAACTTTTAATCTTATTCAAGTGTTTTATTTACTGTAAATATTTTTTATTAAGCATTTTAAAAAAGAAATTTTTTAAAAAAGACAAAAAGAACAGAAAAATTAAAGATTTTTAATTTTTAATAAAATTAAAGATTTTTAATTTTTAATAAAATTAAAGATTTTTAAAGTTAAAAATTAAAGATGAAGGGAAGAAACAGAGAATTTTTAAGTATAAGAATTAAGCTCAAAATTTCAGTTGTTCATTAATTGTTTTAAGTAATTTTCTTTATTTTGCATTTTTAATTTTTCCAGCCATTTTTAAAAACCATGAGCTATATATAGGAAATATATACAGCAACAATATTGTAAGATTAGTGTAAATCCTAAAATAGGTTTAACAATGACAGTAAATTCTATCCAAGCTTCTGATGATATATTCTGATTTAATAGATCCTATAGAATCAGAATATTAAGACTTTAGGGAAAGAAAAATCCAAATTTGGAGATGTTGTAAACTCAAATGTTGAATTATAGTCCAGAATTGGTTTCCAAGTTCAATTAAAAGTTCTGTGCCAGATTTACTTCTGAGATATGAAATTACTTATCCATCGAAGCATACTTCCACAACTGAATTAGCCATTCTTCAATGAATGGAATTATAACTGTTTTCAAGTAAGAAGCATGGCAAATTGCTGAAGTAGGAACCATGCACAATGGTATTTTAGTATACTTTGTGGGAATATAGTATTTAATAAGAAAATAGACTGGAATGAAAAATCATCTTTTAGAACTTGTTTCTTTCTGGAATATATCATATTCCAAAATAGCTGCACTTTACAACATAGCCATTAAACAAATAAAATCCAACACATTTTAGAGAATGCATGTCCATTAGCAATTATTAAGATTTTTCAAATTCAGCCATGTGACACAATCTTTTATCTAACTTTTGCATTTGTTTTAATGTTACAGTGCTTATTTGAAGATATAGACAACATTTGGTTATTTCTGGCCATCCTGAAGGAAATGTCTCAATTTTGTTTTATCTACCTCTTACTGATAATTTGTTGTCTATATAGTTTCATTGAGTGAATTTCTTTACAACATTTAATATTGCATTGTGTCATCCAATTAAATTTTGTTCAGTCCATCTGGTAATTCTGCTCTATCAATAGATGTAGCCAAACCATAAGGTGATACAATCCAATCTGTTATCCAAGTTATAAAGCTGGCTTGATAATACAGTTTGAAATTTGGAGGGCTGCCAGACAACTTCATCCTTTCAAATCCTGTAGTATCTTGAATTTAATCCATGCCTTTTATTGGACTATATGTAAGTTATTTTTACTTCCTCTGCCAGTCATTTAATAACTTAATTTTTATTTTTATTGGATACAAAATTAAGGCTTAGTAGAATATTCATGTTTACAGCTCACCATTCATGCTCACCAAGATAATTTCAGCTTTTTCCACCTTGTAATTCATGTTTTAAATCTGTGAATAATTATTTTTCAATGGGTCTTCATTTTTTTTCTTATCTATTTGACCTTTCTAGCAATAATGCCAAACCCTGTTATTTGATGCATATATTGCTTTTCTTCTCTGGCTTTCTGTCATGGTAATATTTTTGTTTTACTGTTATTAATCCAATAATCAGATATATCAAACCTTATTGCAGTATGTATTGCATTATCAATTCTAAAGATTCCTTTGGTTGAGTAAGTGCAAACATGACATCATTAGCATATACTTATAATTCATAGCTTGAGATGCTAATATCCATTCTGAGATTCTGTCGTCTTGATGTATCTTCGGTGTCTCTTATTTTTAGCAGTTTTTGTTTATTTTATGTTGGGGTTTATATGTCTGGGTGTAATAAGCTGCCCAGAGTCACTGGACAGTATATAAATGTGAAAGTAAAACAAATCTGTCAGCAATGCTTCACTATACCAGTGAGGAACACTTCAATTCTGTCACTGACTTCAAAGTGGGTAGACTGAGAAAAGGAATTACAAAGATTGATTTCTTTGAAAAAATAGCTGAATTAAAAATAATTAAAATAGAATAAACTAAAAGCCAAGTTCCTTCTTAATTATATTAGCCAGCCATTCAATGTAAAAGTGCCTGTGTCTCATCTGAATTCTTCTTGTAAAGGGCAGTGATAGTTAACTCTGATGATCATTAATCTCTGTTTACATATCTTCATCCTGAACACAACCTTTCTAACTTTCTTCCCATTCAGTAGTTACGTTTTTGTATTTCTCAAGGTCTTAATCCATGAACATGATGAAACTCTGTGATCCAGATGGTTCTATGCACTAATCAAATTGTTAGCATCAACACATGTGAGAAGTCAGAGGTGGGTTTCAGCAAGTTCTGACCAGTTCTGGAGAACCGGTAGTGCAAAATTTGAGTAGTTCAGAGAACCGGTAGTAAAAATTCTGACTGGCCCCACCCCCATCTATTCTCTGCCTCCCAAGTCCCAGCTGATTGGGAAGAAATGGGGATTATGCAATAACCTTCCCCTGGATTGGGGACAGAATGGAGATTTTACAGTCTCCTCCCCCTGCCATGCCCACCAAGCCATGCCACACCCACCAAGCCACACCCACAGAACCAGTAGTAAAAAATTTTGAAACCCACCACTGTGAGGAGTACTCAGCCAAACGTTTTAAAAAGGCATTCTGTAATGACATCAAAAGATTCATAGGAGTCGTATTACAAGAATAAAGGTTCTTTTATGGGCTACAAAGAAATTCAAGAACAACAAAAGGTATATAGAAAAGCAATAAATAGCCAATAGATGTGAAAAGAGGTTTCTTAAATGATTAATTAAAGTTGCTTGTAAATTATTTGAATTTGGGGCAAATGAGGTAATCAGATCTGAGGATGTTTGATTATTTAGTATGCTGCTAAATAAATAGATCACGAGGAGCTTTAAAATGCTACTGAAATTCAGGAAGTGTTCATTAAAATGGCAAATACTATTCAGTATTGTTATGTAGGTTATGATGGAAGGATGATAGGGCGAGAGATATGATAGAAAAGGCAGAAATATTAAAAGCCATCATAATGTCTTTAGAGAAATGTATGGGATATTTTGTGAATTGGGTTTAATGGATAAACACATGGAAACATTTTATGTAAGAAAACAATAGTGATACTTTTATATGCACAAAGGTGGAAGGATTTACAAATACCTGCAGTGAAAGAATGGACAGTGAAGCTGATAGAATTGGTGAAGTTGGTAAAATTGACAGCTTTGATTAAGGAAAAGTCTTTGACTAATTTTATTTCTACTTGGAAAACACTTTTGGAATTTTTGGACAATAACTGAAAGAAATGAAATGTTGATTTTGGGAAAGAGGATTGAAATATATAAAAAGAGTCCATTGAAGTCAATAAATTTAAATAAACAAATAAATAAAAAATGTGCATAGTGAAAACAAACAAATAGAGTAAGACATTTTCTTCCTCCATTTATAATTCTACAATGAACTCATATTAATCTGAATTATTCATCGCACAACAAACTGTAAGATTTTACTATCAGAGTATATATCATGACAGCTTTTCATGGCGAATTAAGCTAACAACGGCTACATGACATTGCAGTTTCCTTCACCCCATCCTTGAAAAAAAGAATGTTAGATTAGATGGTTCTTCAGTTTAATCCAGCATTTGTTTAATGCCATTAATTCACCGAGTATAAGATTTTTTTCACAATATCTTGAAAGTATGGTTAATAAAATGAATCATATAGTATCGAGCGTAAGGAAGAGGCCTTTGATCATAATATGCAGGGGTTGTAACTTAGGTAAAAGAGGATAAAATGTTTGTTTTTTTAAAAAAATACATTTCTGAGATAATATTTGAAAGTGGCTCAGACAGATGCTAATTATGGTCTAATTTATTGGACCATAAGGGGAAGAGGTGAGCACAATTGCAGGTTTCTTTTATTATACCCAATCTAAATAAAAGTAGCCTTCCATGGAATTGATTTCTTGATCTGGTCTATCTAGTAGGCTTTACATCAAGCTCATAATATAATCACTGATGAAGGGTGATGTAATAATATTAAATTCAAGTGGAACTTTTCCAGAATGATTCTAAAGAAGCTATATACTTTGCCCCTATTCTGGAAGGGATGTTTTCTGGCAATGGAAACGCAGAGTTTGCTTACAAAAGAGCCACAATCAAACCAGCCTTTCCAATAGTCTCTCCAGATCTACTAAAGAACAACTTTATTAAAATGCATCTAACAAATTTGTAACATAAGACAGTAAAGTATCTTCTGGTGCATCAATTAAAATTTGCAAGTGAATTAATAATTCACAATAAAAGATAGAACGAGTCATGCCATTTGTTAATTACACTTCATAATTCTTAACTGAACCATTACTTCTCAAATTTTAAGTTGCAAAATACTGATGGTTGCAAACTGTAGAATAAAGATTACAATCCAATTGTTCTTAATAGCCTCTCTACTTTATGTCTTTGTTTAAGGCCATTTATAAGTTAGAAATATGATAAAGCCTTTTGGTTCATATTAAAGCAACAAAATGAGAGCCAGCATAGTGTAATGATTAAGGTGCTAGACTAGGAATATTTTGGACATGTGATGCGACAGCCAGAAAAATATGGCATACTTCACTTAATCCTCCAAGGAAAGATTGAAAACAAATGAGGTCCAGGCAGAAGAAGAACATTATGGCTTCAAAATCTAAGGGACTGGTGCACTTTTTATACAACTATTGATAAAAATAGGATTGCCAACATGATCGCCAACCTCCAATGACAGATGTGCCACAAGAATAAGAAGACTAGGACCAAAAGAAGCCAGGTTCAAGCCCATCCTCATCCCAAAAGTTCAGTGGTGACTCTGAACCAGTCCCTTCTTCATAGCCAACCTGCCTCACTGAGTTGTTTTTGTAATAACATGGACATACAGCCTTATGGTTGTTGTGTTGAATAAAAAACAGGACATCAATTTAACAAATATAAAGCAAGTAATATTTAAAGAACTTCCAAATGATAGGAAAACTGTTGTTATACAAGCTCCTATAATAAGCATGATATTTAAAAAAAGAAAACTGATGGAAAAAAGAAATCCCAGTAGATGTAATCATGCATATGAACTCATTTCAGTTTCATAGGATTGATGATTCATCATGTACACTGGATCAAGACTTATTTTTCTAAAATATTCTGCAATATAGGGACAGGGTTTTTTTCCTCAAAAATAAGTAAAATAGTGCCAAGCTAACACTTACAAGCCAAATATTTACTGTTTAATAATAGCAAGGTCATTAATGCCACTTTTCAGGCCCATGTCTTTCTCTATGGCCTGCCCATCTCTGTATTCCATTGTGTTAGCCTACTTCTGCTAACTAACTGAATGTTTCCTGCAATTGATGCCACAATTGATGCCACAGAGTATTGCCAATGATGATAGACTTATATACCACTTCACAGTGCTTTACCGGTCTCTCTAAACAGTTTACAGAGTCATCGTATTGCCCCCAACAATCTGAATCCTCATTTTACTGACCTCAGAAGGAAGGAAGGCTGAGTCAACCTTGAGCCGGTGAGAATCAAATTGCTGACAGTTGGCAGAATTAACCTGCAATACTGCATTCTAACCACTGTACCATCCTTCTTAGAAAATCCAAGCATATTAATCAGTCATGTCAACTTTCCTAACATCTCACAAATCCAAACAATTAAAAGCAACACATTTCCAACATACCCTATTCAATAGTTACTCATCAGTGTCTTACCACAAACACATTAAAATATGTAACATTTTTCTTGTTGTGGGGTTCTTTTGACTATTATTTTGTTCTATTACCACCATTAACCTTGAGGTTTAGAATTCCTTAAATACCCAAGCAGTTCAAATATGATTGTAATATAGAATAGAACAGATGCTTCATTAACACAGGAAAAAGGGACAAAATTATTTTTTTAGTTAAATAACTAAAATGGTTTATAAATAAGTTCATTTCTTTTATTTATCTACATATTATCAATACCTGCCTAACCCAGAATTAAAAATATTCATGGTGATAATAACTAAAACTCCTGTCAAAAATTTAATCTCTCCCCCCCCCAAAATATGAATATCTTCCTTTTAAGTGATTAGGTTTAGAGCCTTCAAACGTGGTCAGAAGAATTCTACTTGTAGCTTTAGCTTACAGAAATTGACTGGTGCCTTCCTCAAAGTAGATGATGATGATATATGATTTGGCTTCCAGGTTATTTTTTATACATGCATTTAGCGATAGCGATAGCATTTAAATTTATATACTGCTACACAGTGCTTTAAAGCCCTCTCTAAGCAATTTACAGCGGCAACAATCAGTTGCCCCCAACAATCTGGGTCCTCATTTTATCCACCTCGGAAGGATGGAAGGCTGAATCAACCTTGAGCCAGTGAGACTTGAACTGCTGAACTACTGGCAACCAGAAATCAGCAGACGTAGCCTGCAGCACTGCATCCTAACCACTGCGCCACCACGGCCCATTTCACCAGTTGTGCAATATATGCTTTTATATTTGTTGGTTTGGTCTTTGATCATTAATACATGATATTGATGATAATAAAATAGAACAGTTTCAAAACATGTATATATTTATATTGAAGTAGGATAGCCTCTGCACTGGTTGACTCTCTATTTTTTTAATGGAAAATTTGAAGATTTATATGCTGTCCTTTCTGCAGCTGTGCTACTTACGCCATTAAAAGAGTAAATTGGAAAATTCAAGAATTTAATAAGTATCCAAATGTTTGGAAATATTGAAGTTTTCTAAAGGTTTTCCATCCGTTGTATTTTCATCCTTTCTACAAAAGGCAAAGGAACCTCACATGTTTTGAAGTTTCCCCATTATAATCTATGGATTTTTTTAAAAAAATCAAATTGCGTAGCATCCATAAAGAGTGATCAGCATAGAACTGGGTGACCTTTTACATTTAAAATAAATATATATATTTTTAAAAAAACCTTTATCCTGTGCAACCAAGAAAGGTAGGCATTAAATTAATAGGTGCAGGGAGTAGAAAGAGATAGTACACATCTTTTTAAAGAGTTTGTATGGAACAGCCTGCTTATCTACACTGAGCACATGCAATTATAGTAATTCTTTGTAGACAAATGTAAGTGGTTTGCCAAATAAAACCAAAGGAGCAGAATTTTCACTGCTGACTCACTGTGAAAGTGCACAACTCCTTTGGTGCTTCAAATACATTTCAGTCAGAGATGAAATCCTCTATGGATTGCCACCGGTTTGCTGCCTGCATATGTGCAGTACATGCCAAACGCAAGTGCATGTGTATGCACCGTGCACACCAAATGTATGCTGCATGTACACGCATGCACAGTGCACACCAAACATGCACTGTGCACAGAAAAAGGAGGCTTAACAAGGTAAATTGAAGAGCGAGGAGGGGAACAGCTGTGCCACGCGATTTAGATTAGCTAGAAAGCAGGATTTCTAGCTTTCTAGCGAATCTTAATTGTGCAGCACAGGTGATTGTCGGAAATACCAGTTCAGATGAACCTGAAGTAGCTTTTTTTTTTTTACTACTGGTTTGCCTGAACTGGTTGCTTTTATCACTACTTGTTCGCCCGAACTGGTGCAAACCAGTAGCATTTCACCCCTGATTTCAGCGCTATATATTTTCTTTAACTTTACACATTTCACTGCCTAGCTGTTGTTGATTTATTTCAGTGTATTTCCTAATGTTATCCATGCATTTTTAAAAATTTTGCTTGTAGGAACCCGATAAAATTAAATTAACAAAAAATAGACTCTACTATTTCACAGGATATAAGTTAGGGCAGCCCTTGGAAAATGACTTTTTTAAAAGGGGAGGGGCTTCAGAAGACACAGACTTATAAATATAGCACCTAGCTGCAATCTTTTAAAAATGGCTAATTTCTCCCTTCCCCAGGAAACATTTAGTATGTACCCAGTCCCTGGAAGAAATGCAGCTGCTATAAAAAGTTGCTATCAGGGACTGCATTTGTACTCCAACACACCCTAAAGCACTTTTTGTTAACTCAGATCTGAAGAGGGATAGTATAGGCTAGAAATGGCATACATCATGAGTTACACAGATATGATGCATTCAGGGCTACCATTCTCCGGTAAGATAAGATGTATTTATCTACAATTCCTGTTAAATTGCTTAGTCTGGTACTCTGAGCAGCATTAAACAGATATATCTGCCCATCTATTTAGCTCACCTAGTAACAGTGGTTGAATTCAGCCAGTGCGCACCTATTTGGGAGAACCGGTTGTTAACTTTCTAAGCAGTTTGGAGAACCAGTTGTTGGAAGAAATCTTATTTTGTTTTTTTTCCACTTTACAGGGCTAATCCTGTAAGGAAGGCAAGAAGGAAACATTCTGGTGTTATTTCTAGCCTAATCTTTATTGCCTTGCTTACAGAAACTGCCTCTCTGGTTAACCTTTATTACATTGTAACAGCTAAGGTGAAGTGCTCATCGATGTGAGACACGTTGAGTTGGCCATGCCCACACAATCACATGAACATCGAGCCACGGCTACCCAGCTGGTCATTAGGGCAGAGAACTGGTTGTTAAATTATTTGAATCCCACCACTGCCGAGTACCTATCAACTAACATAACTTTAAGGCAGGGATTGGAAACTTCGGCATTGTCATGTTGATGAACAATATTTGCCTCTTATTACGGGCATTACTTGAGAATGCAGAGAGTCATCATTCATGTCCCATTTCTCTGTGAGGGAGGCAGCAAGCAGTATGCATACATATGAGAAACATGAGGGTTACATCAGAGGTCAAGGACCAAGTTGGTGGCTGATGTTGAACAAATCAAAATAAGACTTGATGAAACTCGCTTAAACAGTTTTGTAACTCGGGTAATTGCTTTCTGATGTTAGTTTATGATTGCATGGATTATATTCTTTTGCTTAACTAGATAGATAAGCTTTTTTTCATGTAGGAAAAAAAACTTTAATTTTTGTACCACAAGGTATAATTTTAAGAAGATAAAGTTAACAGTATTTGTGGGGTATGTGATCAGACGTGGATTTACCATACCAAGCTAAATGTTGTGCAATTACTAAAATAACAGCAGATTTGAATTCTTGGGGTAAAAACACATATTTTTAAAATCCCTCACTGAAAAAAATTGCCAAAATTATTTTTCACCCTGTTAAATGACATACCCTACTTTTACAATCCCCTCGATCTTTCCATTTTTTTTCAAAGGTTTCCCATCCATTTCAACAAAAGAGAGAAAAAAATAGTTGTGCCAAATACTTTCCTAACTGAAGTAAATGAACCAATATAGTAGCTAAAAGGCCTATGATCACACAGAGCTTCTGCCAAATTAGAGTATAATTTTCTAATCAAAACTCTCTTTTTTCAAACAGCTACCTATAACAAATAAACATTAGGCACTTAATTTTGAATTACTGGGTTGTATCTAACATTAGCAACTGTATCATGACCAAAATATGAAACTCAGGTTCCAAAATGTTTTTATGGCATAATGCTCTTCTGATTAACCTATGAAGCACTCTCTGCCCTGAAACCTGGAACCATTCTTTAATTCAGACTGACAGATTGCAATTATAATTCTAATTCATTCATAAAAGGGATGAGCATGTGTTTCATTATTATATTTCTTCCCAACTTATAATACACATACAAGGCAGGTGCAATCATGCATATAGGTACGTACACATTCTCTTTCGCTGGCTGTGTTTTGCTTTTTTATTTTCTTGGAGCTTTTATTTTGTTTTCCTTCCTGAAAGATTTGCAGGGATGAAAAATCCCCCACTGGCAGCAGTCCATTTCAGAGACTGTCAAAAATTGTCAGAGCTTTTCACTTACCACAAACAGAGAAAGACCTCAATCTTCTCTCCTCCTTTGGAATTGCGAATCTTTCAACCTGAACTTGTAAAATTATTTATTGTTACTATGTCTGAATAGAAGGAAAGAAAGGTTAACTTAGCTTCTTCATGATTCATCTTTCATGAAGAGAACCCTTATAATATCTAGATGCTATTCTATTTTATTCAGATTTCAATTATTATTTCTATAAAAATATGAAGGTGACCCTCTTTTTCTTTTTCTTTTGGTAGGGATCTTGTTCAGGTATAAAACTACTCATAACAAAGCCTTACATATTAAGCAGGGGTGAAATCCAGCAGGTTCTGACAGGTTCTGGAGAACCGGTAGTGGAAATTTTGAGCAGTTCAGAGAACTGGCAAATACCACCTCTGGCTGGCCCCAGAGTGGGGTGGGAATGGAGATTTTGCAGTATCCTTCCCCCAGGAGTGGAGAGGGAATGGGGATTTTGCAGCATCCTTCCCCTGTCATGCTCATCAAGGCACACCATGCTCACCAAGCCATGTCCACAGAACTGGTAGTAAAAAAAATTGGATTTCATCACTGATACTAAGACATTTATTCTATGAAAAATGAGGCATTAGATTCTAACATTTATGATCCTCTCCTTCTAGTTACACTGTCTACATTTCCTTTCATAGTCAATGTCTCATCTTGTTCCCAGGAATGGCTCTAGCTGTAATTGCCAGTGCTGTATTTGGAGGCTTTTCATGAACAGGACTACCCCAAATACACAAAGAAACAATCAAGGAAGAATTGTTTTCTGTGAGAAAATAGCCATATCAGTGAAAACAATATTTGTGCCATCCATAGCATTTGATTTTTAGATCTGTTTTGATCTTCTCTTCAGAGTCTGTAAGTAGCTTCGTGGGAAGCAGTGTGATGATTTCCCAGTGTAAACAGCAGAAATTTATTTTTTAAAATCAAGCATGGACAATAGACATCAACAGGTGTACCGGTAAAGTACGTAAACACAGCAATGTAATGATTATGTTATTTTGTGTGTATCATTATTTGGGCATTGTAGTAGTTTGCTACAATGGATGCTTCTGTTTGTTTTCCCATCTAAAGAAAAGCATAGAAAATATAGAAAAAATAAATTGCAAGAAATATGATAACATCAAAAGCACACCAACTTGAAAAAAATATCCATTTTGCACCTCCCCCCCCACATTAATTGCTATTATGCAAAAGCACTGACTTATCATAGCTGACTTATCAAGACATAGCTGACTTATCAAGGCTATGACCTATATAGCATATGGATGGAAAGGTATCAGGAAATACCAGATTGTTGGCTAAATACAGAAATTGAAACATATCCTACAAGTGATAGTGGGAAATTACTTCCCTACTGAGGCTAATATATGTCCATGAAGTTATCAGACTTGAGCTTGGTTTGAAAATAGATTTACTTAAAACAAAACAAAGTCTGTATTTTTCTATCTGGCTTTAGAAAGAAATGTCTAAATTTGATTGTTTTTCCTTTAAATTAAAAATAATATAAACAAAATCTTCAAACCTCATCACCAGAATAAAATACCTATAGCATGGAAAATATGTTGCCTAGCTAGATGCATGAACTGATATACCTTAGTATTGTTTTATTCTCTTTATGTATTGTTGTAAATGTCTTCAGGATTCCTGACAGTGAAAAGTAAGATGTGTGTGTGTGTGTGTATACACACAGACACACACACACACACACAGAGAGAGACATACACACACATACTTAAAAGATAAATAGGGGTGATTATTTCTATTTTGTAACATTGCTTTACTGACAAAGTTGTGCATCTGTTCTGTGATTTCTTTGTGATCCTACTAACGAAAGAAAAATATTTTTATTACAGTTCCTTATGTTCAAATGTGTAATGTTTCCAAATTTACATATTTTATGTGTAAATTTCTAAATATAAACATTTTTGTATGGAGTTTTTTTCTGTTTTGAAAGAGTAATATTTTTATGGTGGATGCTAATTGATTCTCAGATTTTCACTTTTGTTTGTATCAGAGATTCATTATGGTGGATTATTTCACATCACTTGAAAATAGATTCATAACACTTTTATTTGCTGTTCTTACTGGAGCCTGTATGGCAAATATCTTTTAAAGATGAAAAGGCACTCAGAAAATAAAGGTGGCAAAATTAATTAAACCCACCTGACATAGGCATTTAGATGAGACATTCTCATCTAAAGAGTTTTGCATTAACATTTTGTATTTTAGCTAAGATTTGATATAAACTCAAGATTTGAAGATCATAAAGTCAATTCAGATTTGAGATTCAAGGTTCAAAAGTAATAGAATTCAGTTCAAATTGGATGGAGATTTCATAAAACAGAGAATCACCATCTATAAAGCAAAAACAGCTAAACACTTATATTCTTTCAAATCAGAATAACAATTATGAGAAAAAGACAATACAGGATCCTTCAAGCTGTTAGCAAAGAGTCTATAGGGAATTTGTGCTAAAAACATTTCTGAAGAATCTGAGTGTAACTGGGAAAAAAAAACAGAACTTCCATAAAGAAGTGTTACAAAATAAAGTTCTCACTAAAGAATGAAGAATGAACTCTCCTTAACATTGGCACTTCAAGGTTTGTTGTAGCTTATTGGCAGAATTAGTTTCTTCTGGATAATGCAATACGTTGTTATTTGTATGACACTTTTTGATATCACCACTATATATATAATACATTGTAATTATTTTTTAAAAATAGATTGGTATTATATAAGCAGTAGAAGGATCCTATCTTGGCTCTCTTCACAAAATCCACTCAGTTTAAGGCTAGTTAGACAGAAATTAGTGTGTGTGTGTGTGTGTGTGTGTGTGTGTGTGTGTGTGTGTGTGTGCATAAATGTGTATGTGTGTATATGTATATATATATCACATATACATATTGTCAGGACTCCGACAAATGTCCAATTAACTCATGAGCCTCGAGACAAGTTTCAAAAGAAATCCATTTCTTAGGAGCAACATGTTGGCAACTTTCCAAGTGTAGTCAACTCTGCTGCAAGTAATTTATGGCTCAACTATGACCCTGTTCTCCCCCACTTCTCTCAGGCTGTGTCATAAATCACATTCTGCAAGAGGCACTTTCACGGGCTGTAGAAACCACGCCTCACAAACTGGCTCTGTAATCTGAGATTCAACCTTTGAGGAAGGTATGCATGGAATGTGGCTGCTAAATTGCTCCATCAGTTCTCCCCTCTTTCTGCCCATGGCAACTCGAGAGCAGACTAGAAATACTTTGTGAGTTGACACATATACATATACACAGTAGTGGGATTCAGCCAGTTTGCACCACTTTGGGAGAACCAGTTGTTAACTTTCTGAACAGTTTGGCAAACTGGTTGTTCCAAGAAATCATTAGGGCACAGAACCGGTTGTTAAATTATTTGAATCCCACCATTGCATATACATATACATATACATATACATATACATATACATATACATATACACATACACATACACATACACATACACATACACATACACACACACACACACACACACACACACATACACATACACATACATATACATACATTATATTTTCAGGAAGGCTAAGAGAAAATAAAGCGGCACTGAAGTTGCTGAAATACTGCAGACGGGGGATATAAAAACTCAAATTTCGAGTAACGAAATATAAGGGTATGAAAATAGGAATAGAATTATACAAGAAAGTCCAAACCAGATTAAATTAGAAAACTTCTTTTTGTCTACTTTCAAGTGAACCTGCCTGAACAGATTCTAACAGTAAAGGAAGACACCATAATTAGAGAAGCACAAATGGGAAGACATGATAAAATTCCCTGACCAGCTACTCATATTACTGATATATTATACCAATCGACATATTACTAAGCTTTCTCATATATGGAAGAAATGCTACAAGAAGGAACTCTGAAATGCATTAAGTTCCAGAATGTCCAATGAATGTCCAAAGTAGCTTTGAATTCTTCAGAAGTGATTTATTGATTTAAAAGTATATGAGTCTATGTGACGTCTTGAATTTACCTTGAGTATCATTTTAAACATTCAATATGAAGGGAGGATATTTTTCAAACTTCTTTCAAATAAAATCACCTCTTCAATTTTTGCAAAGCTTGTTAAATATTTAAAGCCCCTTGCCCAGCTGGGTAAATATAATAGTTTGGCTTTTTCTCAGATGATTTAAAAATATATTGGGTTCTTTATATCACAATCATGAAAAATGTTTAATATTATTTGATAGGAAAACAAACTAAAATTCTTATCCATCCATATAATCCAAATAAAGTAACAGTAGCTCAAGAAATTAGGGACATAATTTTTCTTTGACTGCTTTATGTGTATGGGTATTTATTTCTACAATAAAACTGATTTTTTTCTCACTTAGTTAAAATGATTGCCAAAAACTGGATGCAAGTCTTTTGCAGTAACTAGTAAATCCTACTGCACCTCAAGAAAATTTCCTTCCTTCCTTCCTTCCTTCCTTCCTTCCTTCCTTCCTTCCTTCCTTCCTTCCTTCCTTCCTTCCTTCTTCTCTCCCTCTCTCCTTCTCTCCCCTTCTCCCCCACTCCTTTTTTACAAATTGTATTATGTACTAGGTACCATAAAACTACTTTCTGGAATGATCATATGTTTCAGGTACTTCCTGTATCTAAAAAAAGTATTATGTTTCAAAGAAAATAGTGCATAGTGCACCTTGTATGCATTAAAGGTATAAAATTCATGTCTGTTGGGTGTGTTATGAATTTAGTGTATATTTGTAATATCTTTTTTCTACTCCTACTATTAATATTCCAGAATACGTAAAATCACAAAACAAATTAATAATTATTAAATATATTACAGATTAAAGTAATTTGCCATTTAGTTTACTACAATTAAACTCTGGATAGTTTCTGCACAGCCAGGATTAACACAAAAACTGTAGCAAATAGCACATCTGCTTCAGATTTCTCTTCTAAAGACTGAATTGGTCCCTGGATGAGATTCAGAATTTAGGGCGGGGGGGGGGGGGAATGGTCAGTACTCTCATATAGTCTAAAATGAAAGGAGGAAAAAAACCCACACATGACTAAATATCTTGCCTTTCATCTGAACAGTGTGACATTTGAAAAGCTAAATTGCTATGAAATGTTGGATGAAGTGCATCAAATTTCATAGTAGTTGAGGCAGAAGTTTTTGATCTCTGCTCCTTTAATTTTTTTAAGAGCCTAACATGTTTTGTAATTTTTTTGGACAGAATGTAATGAAGTTGGCACTGAAGATAACTACTGTAGTGAGGAAAATTTCAGGAAACTAGACTGAAGACCAAATGAGTGAGCTTCTGAGATATGTGTGTGTCCAGAACACAGTTTCACAAACTCTCATTTCATGTTACACCTTACCAATTTAACTCATAAGTGCTCCTTTGCTGCGAAAACACATTCTCAATGACAGGGATGGAAAAGTAGGAACTTTTGTTCCCTAATAAATTGTCACTTTATATTAAATGCACTATAGGATGTAATTCACTAGTAAATTAAGATGCCATGTTTATCCATTTTAGTCAAGCTCAAAAGCTGTTCTGACGTATGATTAAGTACTTTGAATTGATGCAAAACAGTTTCTTCTAAGGATGTTTGAGATAAACATTTCAAGTTCATTTTGCTGTGGCTAAATGAATGAAACATTCACTTACCTAGGCTTTAATTTAATAACAGAAAAAAAAAAAGAAGAGTCCAGTTTTGTTTTGAATAGCAGAACCTAATGTGCTCAGGAGATACAATCTTGTGCTCTAATATATATGTATATATATATATATATATATATATATATATATATATATATATATATATATATATATATATATATATATATAATTGTGAAAATACCTACATGTCTGTATTACAATTCTTTTTGATAATTTTATTGAAGTTAGAAAAACAGAGTTTCCATAGAAATGGAAAAGGATTCAGCTGTTGCATTTGCTGCTCCAATCTAAAATGAACTACTGCTAGACCCAAATATGTAAGCATTTCAACATTATTTCAAATACAGAAATGTCAGTTCCAGTACCACTTTCACAAATTCTGAATTTCTATCCAAAGGCTAGACCTAATTTACAAAACCCAAAATCATACAGTACTGGGCCTGAAGATACATGCAAGATTTTAGAAGGAAAAGATGAAGAGAGATTTCCTCAAATATATGTGTCTTGGGCTTGCCTAGGACAATGTTGGTCATTGATTTCCTGTATGTGTGCGCCAACTGCATCATACATTTATCAGATTGTCAAATTCCCCCATATCTCATTGCTTACTACTGTATATCTTCCTTTGGTAGATACAGTATTAAAAATGCTAGTATTGGAGTGGAAGCAATAACAAGAATCTTAAAGAATGGCTTTGGCCATATTTCCTTGAATCTGCTGATTTTTCCCCATCAACCTACAGGATAGAATTCATAAAAAGATGTATAACTTCATTTTTAGATGTGCTGGCATTTTTTCAGCAGGTTGATATTTCAGAATTGTCATCTTCGAAGTTCCCCACAGGTACCATTTGTTCTCCCAAGTTAAAAATGGTTATGTAGAACATTCTACCAGACTTTTGCTACCCAATATGAAAAACATGGAAATAAGTCACTATTCTACACATTGGAATCTTTCAAACACATACACGCACATACATACACACACACACACACACACACAAACACAACCAAACCTGCTAGTGTTCCTGTCACATAAGTATGATTAATATCAATTCCTGGAAAAAGATTCTGCAAAGGCAAAAGAGAATTGTAGGAATGTTCTATTATTTTTAAGAAGCTACTTGTATGCATCATAGTGAGATTAATTGCTTTTCCTAAAGACTTCTTGTACTAGTGAACAAATAGTTAGATTATGCATATACATAAGCCCATACTAACAAAATAACCCCTCAAGCATTGAATGATATAGATAGGTACCACAGCCAGTACATCTGTGCAATTTTTAAAGATTAGGATAATATGAAAATGGTGACAATTATGTGAAATATGGCTTTGTCCTCTTGTAAGGACATATCATCCAAACACGTACATGATGTTCAAACAACATAGTTTAATTTTATCACCATTTATATCTTTTCTATGAAGATGTCTTGCTCCTGCTAATTGCTATTATTCATAATCATGATAGCAATCTTGTAGTGATATGTATAGTTGCATGTGATTTATGAGCATCTTAGCATATAACTGATAGAATTGAAACTGGTATCAGCTGTGCTCTAGTTCTTTTTCTGCTAAAGGACAAGTTGTTATTCATCAGATTAAATTGCTTCAGAAATCAGGATTCTTTGTGAAATAAATTGGACCCTCAGTTGTCATTTCAATTCTTTGACCTGGTTAGAGTTGAGAATTCAGAACTTAAATTCATTCTAAATTAGGTATCTGGACTTGAATCAATGTCTAGTAATAATAAGTCACAAGATGTTAAGGGGCTAGTTCCAAATGTGTCATTGAATGACTACTCACATAACTGCACTGTCAGTGTGGCAAAATCTGTCCTTCTCTACCTGTTAGCTGCTATGCTAATATGTGACATGATCTGGTAAGGGTATTTCATCATGTAATCATTATATGCGATCTAAGGGAGGAAAGTGAAGATTTTTTTTTTACTATTCCCACACATTCTCTGCGCACATAGTTCCCCACTGGCTTTCTTAGGGAAAGGACAATTATTCATGCAAATGTCGTCAGTTCTGTCAACAAAGCAAAACAAAATCAGTTTTAACACTTTCCATTAATCACCAGTCCTCATATTAAAAAGACCTAGTGTTAAAAATCCCTGCAGTTATTTTTCTGTAGTGTAACATATTTCTTCCCATCACAGCATGGTATCATTTCAGGAAGTTTTGCATACAGTCATAGAACCATGGGACTGAAAAGGTATTTGGGGGGGGGGGGGTGTCTTCTAATCCAACACCCTGCACCAAGGCAGGAGTATACCATTTCAGGCAAATGGTTGTCCAATCTTCATGAAAACCTCCAATGATAGGCTCCCACTACTCCAGAAAGCAAACTGCTTCACTGTGTAATAGTTTTCACTATTAGGAAATTCTTTCTTATTTGCAGGTTGGATCTCCCTTTGATGAGTTTTCCACCCATTGCTTCTTGTTCTTCCCTCAGGAGACTAAACTGATGCCCTCTCCCATGACAGCTCTTCAATTATTGGAAGACTGCTCTCATAATTCTCTTTAGTCTTTTCTTTGTTAAATTAAACATACAGTAGCGGCCAAAATTGTGGAAACCTTTTGGGAAAAGCGTATTTTTGAGGTTTGATGGCTAATAACATCACTTTTTTTTTTTTTTGAGTTTCAAGATAATCATATTCCACTGCTGGAATGGCCTGAGAATAGCCCAGAACTTAACCCAATTGAAAATCTATGGAGCCGACTAAAAAAGCTTGTTAGTCAGAAGTGACCCAGCAATAAAACCCAGTTAATAGGAACAATCATTCAATCTTGGTTTCACATTATAACAGCTGCAGAACTAAAAGACTTGGTTCACTCTATGGGAAGATGTTGTAAGGCCATAATTCATGCTAAAGGTTACCCAACTAAGTATTAACTGACATGGTGATAATTTTTGTATATCTCATTTTTTCAATGGTGATAATTTTTATATATCTCATTTTTTCTGCGTGTTTCACTTTTCTTCTTTATACTATAACTGCTATTCTAATGGCAAATCTTTCATAAAAGTTATTGCATTACATTCTTGATTAAATTATCTTTCCATTGATATATACTTTGATGGTACTACTCCAAAAAAAGTGGTGCTATTAGCTAGTTTTAGAAAATACACTTTTCCCAAAATGTTTCCACAATTTTGGCCACTACTGTACCTAATTTCATTAGCTGGTCTTCATAGGATTAAGCCTTCTATCCCTTTACCATCTTTGTTGCTATTCTCTGAAGTTTTTCTAAGGCCTTAGCATAATTTTTTTTTTGAATTATGGCAGACATAGTATTGCAAATATGACCTCACCAGTGTGCAGCACTATCACTTTCCTTGTTCTTGATGCTATTCCTCTGTTGATGCAGTACAAGACCATATAGACTTTTTTGTCAGCTGCATCACAGTGATGATTCATACTTAAGTGGTGGTCCACCAGGACACCAATATTCCTCTCATAGGTGTTAGTGTGGAACCAGGAATTGTCTACCCTCTACCTGTGAGTCTGATATTTCCTGCCTAAGTGCAGAATCTTACTTTTCTTGCCACTGAACTACTTCATTAAGTTATTTTTGTGTTCCCATGATGGGGGAACAAAAAGCTTTGGATTTCTAAATTATACGATCACTTTGCTGAAATTAGGTGAGAAATGGTTCCTTCCAAATTAATTTCTGAAGTTCTTTTCTGAACCTATATTCAAAACTGGGGAAAGCAAAACTAAGCAAAACAAAACACCAAATAGCCAGGTTTTAACCTAACCAAAACAGTTTTTCTTTTCCTTAAACTGAAGGAGACCTACTCCAGGTTCTTTTGTTACCATCCCCCTAAATAAAAATTTATTTATTTATTTATTTATTTGTCGGAATGACTAAACTTTTTTTTTTCTCTTCCTTCAGGAGATATGAAAACCCATAAATTTAACATTGTTACTAATGGGGAATTCTATACAGAAGAAACTATGCAATTGTAAGGGCATGTATGGGACAGAGAATGGGAAAAAAACAGAAAGGAAATTGAACCATCAGTCATCCCATTACTGAAATCGGGCTGGTATTTCCCAAGAGATAAGTGATAAGAGATAAGTGATGATGCTATCATCAAAAAATCCAGAAAACAACAACAATTTATTATCAAACTAGTATGTGCCCAACTGTCAGTGATTTCGGCTGCCTCACAGCAAAGAAATTACAACAATATCCATAAAACCTTTTTAAAAATAGATAAATGATGGTAAGGACAATGAAATGAGGCATCCCACTCTCTTTCACCAAAGGCTTGGGTGAAGAAGAGCCAGGTATTCATTGCTCTTCGAAGCAACAGAAAAATGGGAAGGGAGGGGTATCCGAATCTTAGGGGAAATCTCATTGCAGACAGCAGGCACTACTCAGAAAAGGCATATTTCCAGGATCTTGAGAAATCACGTTATTTAATGGAAGGAACTTGAAGCATGCCAACCTTGCAAGATTGAATCAAAAAGTGTATTTTAAAACTTACCGTTTCACCCTGATTCCCACATATCCATTAACTAATAAA